>CM048746.1:621740621-622968121 GCA_026315105.1 Locusta migratoria | reverse complement strand
CGTGGGTTTCATTCATTTACTATTTTATTCCCTCCAACTCTTGTTTTAAGGTAAAATAACTTTTGTATTTGGACCAACAAATCTACTACCTGATTCCAAAACGATTTTTTCATTCATAAAACTAAGAAATTGAAATACGTCACCGTGTTCCAAGGTAAAAGCACCACTGTCCCAAGATGAAACCGTAGGTTGTACCTTGGGACAAGTGCCACAAAGGTCTTTATTGGTGAGTAATTGTGGGAAATATTGGAGTTAGCCAAAACTGTTGTTCATTCAACAGTACATAAAATTGGTGCCTGTGATGGGGTAAATTTTCAAATTTCTTGTAAAAAAGATTATAGTATAAAAATTAAAATGTAAAAATTGTCCCAAGGTACAACCCATTCCCCTAATGGGGGGACTGATGACTTTGATGTTTAGTCCCCTCAAAATCACAACAATCTAGTAATAGGAAGGGGAGGAAGCAACCATGGCCTCCGTAAGGAACAATCCCTGCATTTGCCTGGAATGAGCTGAGAAACCATGAAAAACCAAATACAGATTGGCTGGCCTAAAAAGTGAGCGTCACGGTGGATTAGCCGTGCGCACTGGGCCGCCGTGCTGCGGTGTGCGCGGCCGTTCGCCGTCGGGGGTTCGAGCCTCCCCCCCTCCCTTCGGGCATGGGTGTTTGTGTTCTCCATAAGTTAGTTTACCTTGGTTTAAGTAGTTTGTAAGCTACGGACTGATGACCAAGCAAATGAGTCCGACAGTTTTACAAACAAACTTTCAAATTGAGAAGTGATCCCAGGTTTACCGAATTGAGTTAATGCTCTAACCACTGCGCCAATCCCGCTCGGTACGATTGTCAAACTAACTAAATTGGCAACTGTAAACAGAAGAAAATAGACTTCACAGAGACATGAAATTGCAGTAAATACTTGATATTACGTTCTTTTGCTTCACTTGCAGTAACATTCAGCAGTCATTATCAATATCATTTCCTTTAGATTTGTTGTTATACAAACTACACTTCTTGAATACTCAGAAGTATCAAGTGACTCTATACTTAGCGATTTGTAATGTCACTTAATTTATAAAAACTAGTGAGGTTGGATGAGGGTTGACTATGAAAAGGGTTCACTTTTGTTTTGGTGCATTGTAAAACACATACACTGTATTTTAAAAATAATCTGTTTACTGTCACACTTCATCCAGGCTTTGAACTGGCTGAACAGCAAAAGTAAATTATTGTCATTTAGGCGTTTTTAAAATCAGCTTATAAGCATCGTCAATATTTTTTAATTATATATATATATATATATATATATATATATATATATATATATATATATATATATATATAAGTTCCTATTTACATTTGAACACTATTGTATGTATATATATTTTCTGATAAATTCAGTCAAATTTCTCTAGGTAGGATATAGCTTTCAAGCAAACCTTGATCTGATCATCATCTTCTTATTTTTTTTACTATTTTTTTCCCAACCTTTCATCACGTTTCATGTAGACTGTTTTTTCCGTTTACTTTCCATACTCGGCTCTGCCCTCATTAAGGTGCACGCTAATTTTCTACTTCTCTTTTCAAACACCTAATGACGTCATTAATTTTCGGATTTGGTTTAGCAAGCATGTTGTGGTACCAACCTTCTACAGCGTTACGTAGGAAGTGGGATACCATCAGCCGTATGTTTAACAGAAAATATTTATCCCTTCGCTACCAGTATCGGCATTCCATTATGGAATAAATGTTCCTGTTAAACATACGGCTGTTGGTATCCTACTTCCTACGTAATCTTGACCAGCCGCAGTCCCACCACTATCAAAGATGGATTAAGAACTATTCTACAGCATCGGTTGTTTGGTGGCGGCTTTTGTAGCAACTCGAAAGGTTGATAGCGGTTTCTTCATTTTCCAACCATCTATATACGAAGTAGTCAATAAATTAAGAAAGTTTGGGAATATCTGTTGCATGTGAATGTATCTCTAGCCAGCCATCGCAGCAAACACGCGAATTTGTTCTCACTTCGTTTTGTTTGTATTCACGAGTAAGTCCTAGCTCTTGCACTTCTTTTCCAGAGACACTTTTTCATGTGAAAATAACATCAATGCACTTCGCCTGTCGGAAATACGACTTTAATTGCTGAAATTCCAGCTGATTCCAAATCTACGGCCACGTTTGCAGGTTTCCATTCTGGAATATTTTCCATTACATTTCGGAAAAGACAGACGTACGTCCCTTTTATTTTGTTTGTCAGTAGCGCAAAGGCAACTGGATAGATCCAGAATAAATCTTTCACTCTGCAGCGGAGTGTGTGCTGATATGAAATTTCCTGGCAGATTAAAATTGTGTGCCGGAACCGGAACTCGAAGCTGGGACCTTTGTCTTTCGCGAGCAAGCGCTCTACCAACTGAGCTATCCCGAGATGACTCACGATGCCGCCTCGCAACTTACCCGCGAAAGGCAAAGATCCCAGGTTCGGATCCTGATTCCGGCACACAACTTTAATCTGCCTGGACGTTTCATATCAGCGCACACTCCGCTGCAGAGTGAAAAGTTTCATTCTGGAAACATCCCTTAGGCTATGGCTAAGCCATGTCCCCACCATATCCTTTCTTCCGGGAGTGCTAGTCCTGCATGGTTTACAGGAGAGCTTCTGTGAAGTTTGGAAAGTAGGAGGCGAGGTACTGGCGGAAGTAAAGTTGTGAGGCGGCATCGTGAGTCGTGTCGGGATACCTCAGTCAGTAGAGCGGTTGCCCGCGAAAGACAAAGATCCCAGGTTCGAGTCCCGGTTCCGCACACAATTTTAATGTGCCAGGAAGTTTCAACTGGATAGATGTTTGTCTCATTATTTGTACTCCCAAAGTCGTCGTGAATGATGTACATTTGCGAAAACTGTTTGCTACAGCACTTGAACGTACCATTCATAAAAAAGGTCTTGTTTACTCCTTAGAGCCTCTTATCCTGCCCTTCAGCTAAAAACTATTATCCTCTCTCCTAGTTTGTCGTCACTTAACAGAAAACGGCTGCCATCATTCATAGCTAGTAAATCTGCCTTCAGGTGAATTTCTTTACTTGTCGGTGGATCTCTCTCATTTCATGTGCTTTTGCCCGCTGGTAGTACGAAGCTCTCTTCGTTGCTCGCTTCTCTGGCATTTCAGTGACAAAATCAGAGCCTCGATTATGCAAGCAATCCAGTTCCTCTGAATATA
Organism: Locusta migratoria; assembly: GCA_026315105.1. NCBI lineage: Eukaryota > Metazoa > Arthropoda > Insecta > Orthoptera > Acrididae > Locusta > Locusta migratoria. Next base: position 622,964,911 of record CM048746.1, on the reverse strand, counting down.
TATTGGAAATAGACGTCTCTTGCCCTTTTCTTTGCCTGTTTCAAAGTCTTCCTTACTTCCAACCGAGCGACATCCGGATGTCCACATTGATGCTCGAATGAAAAAAGCAGTGTCGAATCCCTGGTTTTCAGCATTCCTTGGCAGTGGTTTGTTTTCTGTCTTGAACAGTGCCACGTCACTGTTCCATCTTCTTCGATTCTCTTCACTATGTAAGAATAACCATCGTAGTGGCAGCTTGGCTTACCGCGGTTAGTGATTGAAGCTTCCGTATCTGAACTATTGCGTCAAAAATACACAAATCGCACGATGTGAACTCTTCGGCAGTCAGAGAGGCACTAAGGCTATTTAACAGACTGCCGGCGGCTGTGGCTACTGTGGTAGATGTCTACCGAGGCACAATACGGCCTTGTCCAAGGACACAGAGTAACATACACAGAGAAGAAGCCCCCCTAAACCTCTGTCCTACGCTGTCCTCGTAGTTCCATAAGATGCTAGCAGGTGTCAGACGGTTCCCTGGCTAAGTACTGGTAGACCACATTAGAGGCACTTCTGAGGGTGCCTCTCGCACATCAGAGGGTAGCATGGAGGGGAGGCTGAGGGAAGAGCTCATGCTGCCTGCCACGGGGCCGCGGCTGTGTGTCCGATTTGCTGGCGTTTGAGGGGAAGTGGTGGTGGGGGCAGCCGCTACCTGCCGCCTGCTCTGGCCAATTTAAAGGGCTGCACCCCTGAGCGTGTGACCGGGCCCTTACGGAGGTTTCCCATCTGTATATTTTTGTCTGTGGCTGTGTCCAAGGAGCAGGTAGTTTAGGGTGATTAGGATGGCCCAGGCACAGATAAGCCTGACACAAAGGGAGCAGGTACTTGGCGCAAATTTCACACATTTCTGGCTGGGCGCAATTTTCATAGATTCGTAACGAATGGCGCCACGATCTGTTCATAGTTGATTCAAGATTTTTTGTTCAGCTGGGCATTCCTCGTTGCCTCATCTGGAGAGAACGTGGAAGTCAGAACCATCCAGCTAACGTGCAGGAAATGTGACCATATCGTGCTGGTGGTATAATAATGTGGGCAGGAGTCAGTATTGGCATATACATTTATAGTAACTCGATAACGACTTTTGATTCATTTCTTTATGTAACCATTTTGGTCTGTGCATTACATTCCAGCACCGTTATCAAAGGATTAATATTTGTAAACGCCTTTTTTTATTGCGTAAGGGTGACAGGGCCGTCATTCGTTTAATTCATAATATTGGAAGACGAGTATCAAGTTTACCTTAAATGACATAGAGCTGGTTGTTGGTCTTTGCATTGAACGGAGGAGGTTACACAGTCTTCTCCGCTACTTCGGCAATCTCACCCTGTGCCTCCTCCCCCCCCCCCCCCGCTTCCTGCAGAACTCTGCCCTTCTTCTACCCTCCCCCCTCTATCCGCCCCTTATTGCTGTTCATATTTTCCTGTCTCCTCTCTCTAACCATCTCCTCCTTCTCCATCTCTCTGTCCATTTCTCTAACCCTCGACATAGTAGTCCAAAATCAGGAAATTTAAAATTAGGAACTTATTTCAATTTTTGTGCAACGGCGGAAAAAGACCAGAAAGTTAATAGTACAGAAAAGTAAACGAAATGACGACACTAACAGACGTAGATGACGAACTTCATTAGTACAACATTTTGATTTCCACTTCATGGAGCTAGCAAACGTGGCATTGTTCATGTCTGGTAAGAAGGAGGCCTCCCCCCAGGATTTAATGAATATAAAGAAAGACAATGAGTATGTTATCTGGTTTTTTCATTATTTTTTATAAATAATGTCAATGATTGTATGCCTCTTCTGAAAAGGCCACAGCCAAGGGTGTATCGGGACAACATCAGAGATATGACAATTTCTGCTTTAAATCAAGTGTTCAAATATTTGTAAATCCGTAGCTTACAAACTACTTAAAATAAGATAAACTAACCTAAGGACAACATACACATCCCTGCCCGAGCGGGGTACTCGAACCACCGACAGCGAACGACCGCACACACCTCAGAACAGCGCCAGTACGCACGGCTAATCCGTCGCGGCCTTCTGCTTCCCTTCACCGCTCTTAAACGCTACGGACACAGATAATTTTTTTTCTTGCACATATATTGCAAAACACTTTCAATTAACATTAAAAACGCTACTTTCGAAATATTCAAAGATATTGACTGTTGCAGGACACTGATATAAATACAACCTCGAAGTTGAAAATTTCTGCTGGACCAATCTTTGAACCCGGATTTCCTGCTTCAAGTTCCCAGTCGCCTTAACAGTGTCGTTGGGTTTCCGGCATAACGTGTTGAGGCTCTCCCGCCTGCTCTCTTGGGGAGATGGGTTCCATGTTGATCCTTGCGTTCTTGGTTCATTTTATTTATCACAGACAACGAGATTAAATGTCATGGGGTGGTTAACACACGAGTTACAGCGCTCTTTGCGGAAACCTGTGTAAGCTCGGCCGCCATATTTTTGGTGGTCAGTACACTTGACAGGAGTCTGTCTAACGTATGTTGTTGTTGAGTTAGCAGTATTGTATTTAGTGTATATTATATTTAGTGTTTATTGCCTGTACGATTTTTACTGGTGAAATATGCGTTTATTTTGTGTTCAACATTTAAATGCACAAATCGAAGTGAAAAAACGACAAGAACTTAGAGTACGAACACCAAATGTTTTGACTTCTTTGACCTCGATCTGTCTATACTCAAACAAAATTCCTACCTAATGGCACTTAGCTGTCCCCAGACTGAAGATTCAGATGGCCAATTTTGCAGTTCCCTTGAAGTACAGACCATAAGAAGCTCAGTTTTCTACGTAGTGTGGTGTGTTTCTGAGATATTCCTTCTGTCGCTCCTGTGGCTGAGGAAACCGCACTTATAAAATATTTTCATTTGTTGTTGACAGTACTTGGTTGATACGCAACCATTGCAAAGCGTGGAAGCAGTAGTGACAGCCAGAATTTTATCAGTGGTTAATGTCTATGTTCTTTGCAATAAATATGTACTCATTTCAGCGTGGCAACAACGAAAACTATTAATGATACTTTATTTCGGTGTGAAGTGCTTTTGTGGCAACTGAACCAAGCGCATTTTTATTGCAATATTCTGTTGTCACTTTCGTTTTTGTACTCAAATTTCACGTACCAAACGTTACTAGTTTCAGCCAACAACGACGTGGAATGCTTTTATGGCAGATGACAGGCCCATTTTTAATTGCAGTATTCTGTTTTCACTTTCGTATTTGTACTCAGTTTTCGTCCTCCAAAGTTCACAACCAAACACTTTAACAGCAATTTAACAAGTTTGTAGACTTAATAGGTAAAGATAAATGTATACTAGACTTTATGAAAGCAGTTATTACAACACTTTACCAACAGATACATGATGGTTCGTCATAACAATTAGTGTTCAGTGTATGTTTCGCAGCTCGTTTAGACCATCTACTTGCATTAAAATCAACACAAACAATCTCAGAGCGGCATTTCCGTTGCTATTGGAAACCTCAGTTGTTATACTTCAAACTGGAACTGTATTACTGACAGGTTCGTGATATTTCATTACCACATTTTTTAGGAAAGATACTACCAGGATCCTCATTTCGCAGCTTAGAAAAAGTCTGACGGAACTTAATGCAAATCCGTTTGCAACAGTCAATCTTTATCTAAAAGTTTCAACTGTAAATAGATGAAATTCTCGAGTGGGTGTGGCATACCAGTCGATACCCCAATTAATATAGAGGACGCCTGTTCAGTTGCCTCAAGCATGTCGGACCTAACGCCACTCTATGAAATTTCAGCTCTTTGTAAATTTGCAAATTATTGATAAAGGAGGGGAAGGAAGAAAGATTAGGAAGGAAAGGATTGACAGTGGCTGCATTAGGGCATTGAAATCAAGCAATGGCGACAAGTTAAAATGTGAGCCGCGCCGGTAATCGAACCCAGGTCTCTTGCTTCGTTCCAGCGGTCGCCTTAACCACTTTATTTTATTTTATTTTCTTCTCTTTGATCTGTGCTTTGCGGTCGTTTGTTCAGTTCTTTCGTTGAATATTTGGCTCAGATTTTTTTTATTACAGAGGGCGTTTAGCTCCTTGACCGGGCGCGCTGAGCTACGGCACCCGGCAACGAAATGCTGCTACCACTTGGCTACCCGTGCTCACATCCCATCGGTCTCAAACTTCCTCAAGCCGCACGCTATGGCTGTAGCGCCCCTACCGTCCATGCCCTCTTACACTTGCCGTTACGGATTCCAGTGCGAGGCCGAACGCATGACCGAATCTGCGGTGAAGTAAGTGAAGCTAACGCCGTCTTCGCATGTAAATACTTATTATATTGGTGTGGTGTCTGTTCTTTTCGACTTAGAGCGAGGCACCAGAGTGGGATGGACAGTTTGAGGATATCAACCCGCTCTTGGAGGATATTTGAATGCTTTGTTGAGGCGAATGTCAACAGCCGTAATATCCTTCGTAAAATGCATTTTTAAAACCATCGGCTGTTTATTATAAACCTTATATATCAACCAGTTTCGGTCAATAGACCATCTTCATGGATAAACTATACAAAAAATACAAAATAAACGTAATTAATGTGCACAAACAAAGAGAGGAAATAACCAGCAAAATTACATATAATCAGATTGAAAACGGAGAATCATGTCAATTTAACATATAGTTAAAATACTTAGGTGTTAAAACTGAATGGTAAAATGCATCAAATAAAATACATCTAGCTGAGTCAAACAGGAGTCAGTATAACTAAAAATGTTAAAAATACAGTAGTCATCATTAGATAAAACCTATCACTCAACACAACATATAAGGTAAGAACAGACTATGAATAAAATGGAGGAAGTGCCTTGTGCTAATTGCACCGTGACTGGCGCGCCGCAGTACGCTCGGCCACCGCGGCCGGTTTGTCTCAACTAGATGTACTTTATTTGATGCATTTTACCATTCAGTTTTAACACCTAAGTATTTTAACTATATGTTAAAGTGACACGATTCTCCGTTTTCAATCTCATTATGTGTAATTTTGTTGTTTATTTCCTCTCTTTGTTTGTGCACATTAATTACGTTTATTTTGTATTTTTTGTATAGTTTATCCGTGAAGATAGTCTATTGACCGAAACTGATTGATATATAAGGTTTATAATAAACAGACGATGGTTTTAAAATGTATTTTGTGAAGGATATTTGGCTATTCTTCCATGAGTGCAGTATCCAGCTCTACAACCGTTGTGAGAGTGGCTGGTCTGGCTACAATGCGTCTGTCAAGTGCATCTCATTAAGAGCCGAAGTTACGAAGTGAATAAACAAAGATGTTCTTTCATGCCTAAAGTGGAACTGACCTCCATTATTAAACCATTATTATTCGTACCGTTATTCTCTTCTTTCTCAACAGCCTTTGCAATCTAAGTGAGATAATCCAGATAACATTTTTCATGGCTGCTACAATTTTTTAATGTGCTGGTTCAGGCGATTCACATATACAATACACTATGGTTTTGCAGTATAGTTTCTTGTTGGTTGGGACATCAGCATTTATGGCATTTTTCCGAGTAGCTGCACTTATTCTTTGTGTGCTTGTATTTTAATATTTTGCGAAATATCAAAATACATGCAAATAAAGAATAACTGCAGTTGTTTGGACTAATTTCATATAAAAAGTTTCGCGATATGTTTAAACGAGCACGCCGCCTAGCAGCGCGGCAGTTGCGAAGTTGCAAAAATTCCTTGGAAGTTCAGTGACTATGTTAGACTCTAGTTCAGATGCACTAACTGTCTTTACTATCGCTGTTTTGTTCTCGTTTTGTTTTTTTTACGACGGAAAGTTTAGTTGAGCAATCTGTAACTGCGAAATTTCTTTTTCTGTTAAGTAAAAAATGCTGCTGCAACTTTTATTGTTGAAATACGTTTACCACTATGACGCTATGAGAAAATCTTAAGAATACGAGTGATTTGATCGATTTAAAAAATAGCGACGTCTCGATTTGGACGTCCATAAAGTCTCGAATCGAACCAAATAAAGTAAAAGTTGAGAGCTTTTGCTCACAGACCATCGACAGACAATTGATCAACTGCCGGAAATTAGTGGTTCATCTTGGAGGTTGAAACTTCCTGGCAGATTAAAATTGTGTGCCGGAACTGGGACTCGAACCTGGGACCTTTGCCCTTCGCGGGCAAGCGCACTACCGACTGTGCTATCCAGACACGACTCACGATACCGCCTCACAACTTTACTTCCGCCAGTACCTCGCTCCTACTTTCCAAACTTCACTGTTGGCGGAAGTAAAGTTGTGAGGCGGCATCGTGAGTCGTGTCGGGATAGCACAGTCGGTAGTGCGCTTGCCCGCGGAAGGCAAAGGTCCCAGGTTCGAGTCCCGGTTCCGGCACAAGGAAGTTTCATATCAGCGCACAATCCGCTGCAGAGTGAAAGTTTCATTCATCTTGGAGGTTGTTTCAGTGAATTTTAACGGAAGATTTCTGAATGAGAAGATTTCCTGCCACGTTTGTTCTTCGACTAGTAACCGACAATCAAAACTAACGTAGACTTGAAACGTGTCGTGTTTTGAAGCAAGAGATGGAAAGTGATCCAGATTTTCTGTCAAAGGTCATCATTACTGGTGATGAGTCATGGTGCTGTGTTTACGACTCAGAAACAAAGCAACAGTCAAGCGGTTCAACGAACCCTCTGCCTTGCACTATAGTGTGACGTGCAGCGTATCTATGTCGATGTAGAAGCCAATGGAAGACGTAATCGTCACCCCGACCAACAAATATTGTCAAGTCTAATCAGACTTCAGAACAATGCTGATTTTTTTTTGTTTTTTTGTTTTGTTTTTGATGCCAAGGGTGTAGTGAATTCATCCCCCTCCAGCAGGTCAATCATATCTTTTACGTGAAAGTTTTACGAAGATCATCATTTTTCGTCTAAAAAGACCCTATTTGTGGCAGAAAGGAGGCTGGTTATTCGACTAAGAAAACGCACCTGCACACAAAGCCAGCTCTATTTGACGGCTAAAGTGGCATGGTCTACTGCCTCTCGTACCTTACTACTCGCTTCTTACAATGCATATAATGGAGAGTTTTTAAGAGGATAAGGTCGTGTTAACAGTTCGAAAATATATAGCATTTCCGTTCTTTGTGGATACTCCCTTATAATCCCCAACGGTTTTATTTACAATTAAAAGCTGTTAAAATGTAATTTCTACCATACCACCCACTCTCTCTAGTTAAAAAATAATGACAATTAAAAATTAAGCTAAGTGACAAACAGGTCCCTGAGAGAGTGAGGCCCGTAGCATATGCACGTAAGTATTCTGTGTAGTTAGATCGCATCTGAATGATACTGAGACATCATCTTCCGATGTTTAGTTTTTAAGTCGGAGTGCATGACGTCGTATCTGCCATGCTTCGTGAATGCAACTTAGATGTAAGAAATATGAACTACTTCTAGTAACCGTTGATGTCTTGGTTTGGTTTGGAATTGTCTAGTAATATCCATCCGCATCCGGTAACATGTTCTCTTTATCAATATCTCACCAATGTACAGTTAAGTAATTTTCATATCGTCGCTAAAAAGTTGTCAAAAAGTTATCTGGTAGAAGATACGTGTGTTTTAATTATTCATTTTTATAACTTTTTGAAAGACGAGAGAAAATACCCACAGCAATGAGTACAACATTGTCATGAATGTGTTTCATATGATTATCTCGCCAAATGGAAAACGAACTTTCACACAATTAATTATTTTAGCGTAATCACTTTTGGCTAATGCTGATACATTTAATAGAATCGTGTTAATTGCAACTGATGGAACTTTTATCTCATGAAGGAGGAAAAAAATTCTGTAACACACATTAGGCAACAACATTGCTCAACTATTGCTTACTCCCTGCGTTATTCTAGATATTAAACAAAAATAGCAAATAAACAATACGAACATTTCTATGAATCACATTTAACAAAGAATTTTTAGAAATAAAGTACTGTTAAATTAGTAACATAAATTACAGAATATTTTTCTGAATTATATTATTTACTTCACTGGAATACATGAATATTTGTAAACTGTGTGACGTGAAAAACTTAACTCGTGTGATTTATTTTCTGCTGTAAACAGTCGGAAAAGCTGAACTGCAGGATCTTAAATGTAAGCTTTGTGAACTGGGTAGTAGCGTTAAGATTCCAATGCGTTCCAACGAGCGACATATACATCATCTTTTTAACCCTATCACCAACATAAAAACAAATAATTCCATCATCAATACGTTCACACACTCGTAAAATCGTTGTTTTTAAGTAGTTAGAATCAGTGGCAATCAGTGAGAAATTCTGAGCCGAAATTTACGTTATCCAATGGCATTATTTGTGTTTCTCCACTTATTTTATGCACTTACACAGCGCACAGAACGTAATAGTGGAACCGAATATTGCTCTCTGTGTACACAGTAGAATTAGAGTGCATTGTCATCAGAAAGAAGGTATGGATCGAAAGAAACAAACCAAAAGCACTAGTTACAACTCCCAATCGTCCCCGCTAATATAGCGGCTGCATAAAAAACCCGCCATGGTTCTGTTCAAAGCTGCTGTATTTTACTGCCCAAGCATAGAGGTATGCAGTAAACACATCACTGTTGCCAGGGTGGTGTTTGATCTCATCAGTAAACACAGCTACTGTAACATCTAGATCTAAATCTACAATCCGCAAGCTGCGATACGCTGCTAGTTATTTTTCTTTCTGGTTCGCTCCCAAACAGAGCGAGAAAAAAAAGACCGTCTGTATGCTTACTTGCGAGACCAAATTTCTCTTATCTTCGCGCTCCGTAGGCGAAATGCAAGCTGTCGGCAGTAGAATCTACTGTCACCTTCAAATGACTGAAAACCCACAGAGATTTTGGTCATATGTTAAATATACTAGGGGTAAAACACAAACAATACTCTCACTACGTGATAGTAACGGTGATCCCGCCGATGACAGCGCTTCTAAAGCAGAGTTAGTAAACACAGCTTTTAAAAACTTGTTCACCAAAGAAGACGAAACTAATATTCCAGATTTCGAATTACAGAGGCCAGAATGAGTAACGTTGAAGTAGATATCCTTGGAGTGGTGAAGCAACTTATATCACTTAATAAGAAAAAGTCTTCTGGTCCGGACTGTATACCCATTAGATTTCTATTTTATTATTCTGAAGCGATAGCTCCTTACTTAACAGCCACATACAACCGCTCGCTGAAAGAAGGCGCTGTACCGAATGACCTATATTCAAGAAAGGCATTAGAAGTAACCCAAAGAACTACAGGCCTATTTCATTGACGTCAATTTGTAGCAGGGTTTTGGAACATATCCTGTATTCAAATATTATGAATTATCTCGAACAGGATGATCTATTGACCAAAGGTCAACAAAGACAAAATATCGTTCGTGCGAAACACAACTACTCTTTAGTCACACAAAGTGATGAGTGCTGTCGACAAGAGGTCTCAAATCGATTCAGTTTTTCTTGATTTCCAGAAGGCTTTTGATACCGTACCTCACACACGGCTTTTAATCAAATTGCGTGGTTATGGTATATCGCCTCAAATTTGCGACTGGATAGAGGAAATAGTTTGTAGTAGTCGATGGTAAGGCAGCGACTAAAACAGAGTTGATATCGGGCGTTCCAGGGTAGCATTATTGGTCCTCTGCTATTCCTTATTTACATAAACGATTTGGGAGAAAATCTAAGCAGCTCTCTTAGGTTGTTTGCAGATGGTGCCGTCATTTACCGTCTAGTAAAATCATCTGAAGATCAAAACCAAATGCAGAACAATCTAAATAAGATATCACTATGGCGTAAAAATTGGCAATTGACTTTAAATAATGCAAAGTGTGAAGTAGTTCAGATGAGTACGAAAAGAAAACCATTAAACTTTGTTTACAAGATAAATCAATCAAAAGTGAAGGCCGTAAACTCCACAAAATACCTAGAAATTACTGTTACTTAAGACTTAAATTGGAAAGAACATGTAGATAATGTCGTGGGAAAGGCGAACCAGAGACTGCATTTTATTGGCAGAACCCGTAAAAGATGCAACAGAACTACTAAAGAGACTGCATACACTACGCTTGTCCGTCCTTTTTTGGAGTATTGTTGCCCAGTGTGGGATCCTTATCAGGTGGGTTTGACGGAGGACATCGAAAGAGTCTAAAGAAGGGCAATTCGTTTTCTATTGTCATGATACAGGGGAGACAGCGTTACGGAAATGATACAGGATCTGGAATGGAAATCATTACACCAACGTCGCTTATCGCTGCGGCATGAGCTACTTACGAAACTCCAATCGCAAACATTTTCCTCCGAAGCCGAAAATATATTGTTGAAGCCCACGTACGTAGGTAGAAATAATCATCAAATAAAATACGAGAAATCAGAGCTCGAACGGAGAGATTCAGGTGTTCTTTCTTCCCGCACGCTATTCGAGAATGAAATGGGAGATAAATAGTATGAAGGTGGTTCGATTAACCCTCTGCCAGGAACTTAAATGTGATTTGCAGAGTATCCCAGCTACCTGGGATGAAATGCCGACCGTCTAATTTCTTCAATAGTGTTTCTCGAGAGTAACGACTTTGAATATTCCTTTTTTTTATTGTTTCCTTGTAAGAGAAAGCCATTGTATGCAACTCTCAAAACATCTCTAGATATTCGACTTTGAAGTTTTGCAAGCACATTTAAATATCCGATCGTGCAGAGAATTCTAATTGTCGGCGTAGCTCATTTGGTGGCGATGTAGAATGGAAATCAAGTTAACATTGGTTCAGTGGTTTGAGTCCCACCATTATATTATTTTTTTACATCATATTCGAATACTTCAATATAAAGTATAAAATGTATATAAGTCTTTAAATACAGCAGTGTTGTTCAACCTGTGGGTCGTGATCCCCATGGTTGAGGGGGGAGGGGAGGGGGGGGAGTCGTAAGGACTTGGTCGGGCGGTCGCCGTCACAGGGAGGAAGCACAGTAGTTGCACCAAAAACAACCAGCCAGCAGCATGGCTGAGTATTAGCGGTTGCGCAATACTAAACACAGAGCTAAGAGAAATTTATTTTATGTTAAAAGTATTTAATTCATTGTTTAAAATTAATTGTTCATCTATGTTTTGATTTACGATTGTGTTACAGTAAATACAGCGTGTTAACGGTGTATAAGCTCAAGGCCTGAAATCTTTTCTCGAACCAATCGATAGGTAAATGAAGAAGGTGCAACAATGAAATCCAAGAAATTATATATCTACACAGATTGAAAGTTTCTTGCTTGTCCTTCTCTCTTACAAAATTTACGTCTGCTGCGAAAGTTATGTGTTTTACCATATGATCTAAGAAATGTAACTGACTGACGCTACTTGAATGAAATGTAACTGAATGTGTTTGAACTTGTTCTACCTGAATGCCTTTGCACAACGTTATGTTAATCTGACTGCGTATTTTTAACTGTATTCTATGTGAATGTAAAGGTATTGCAAAACCTATCTGACTGCGTAATGTTTATTATAATTACATTTCATTCAAGTAGCGTCAGTCAGTTACATTTCTTAGATCATATGGTAAAACTCGTAACTTTCGCAGCAGACATAAATTATGTAAGAGAGAAGGACAAGCAAGAAACTTTCAAGATACTCTGGAAATCACATTTAAGTGTTTGACATATGGTTCATAACCATTTTCATAACCTTTCTCGATCGTTCCATTCTTTAATAGCGCGCGGGAAGAAAGAACATCTAAATCGTTCCGTTTTCCATCTGATTTCTCTTATTTTATTGGGATGGTCATGTCTTCCTATGTACGTGGGTGCTAGAAAAATATTTTCACATTCAGAAGTAAAAGTCGTTGACTGAAATTTCGCAAATAGCAATCGCCGCAACGAATAACGTCGTTCTTTTAACGATTTGCACCTCAAATCATGCAACATTTCCGTGACGATTTTTCCCCCTATTAAGTGATAAAACAAAACGAGCTGCCCTTTCCTGAACCTTCTCAATGTCTTCCATCATTCCCACTGGGCAACAGTACTCCAGGAGAGGACGCACAAGTTTGATGTAGGCAGTCTCTTTGGTGGAGCTGTTGCATCTTCGAAGCGTTCTGTCAATGAAACGTAGTCTTAGGTTCGCCTTCCCCACAATATTTTCTATGCGTCCTCTTCAGCCTAAGTTGTTCGTAATTTTATATCCTAGATATTTGGTAGAATTTGATTTATCGGGTAATTTAAGTTAAGCGTATTTTTTTTATTGGTCATGTGCATTACTTCACACTTTTCATTATTTAGTGTTAATTGCTAATTTTTGTACCATGAAGAAATTTTGACTAAATCGCTTTGTAGTTGATTTTCATCCTATATTGACTTCACATACCGATAAACGACAGCATCATCCGCGAACAGTCTAAGAGAGCTAATCAGATTGTCTCCTAAATCGTTTATAAACACAAGGAAGAGTAGGTGACCTACAACGCTTCCCTGGAGAACGCCAGATATCAGTTCTGTTTTACTCGATGACTTACCGTCAATTACTACGAACTGTGTCCTTTCTGATAGGAAATCGCGAATCCAATCGCACAATTGGGGCAATATTCCATAAGCACGCAATTTCATTAGAAGCTGCTTGTGAATTATAGTGTAAAAAGCCTTCCGGAAGTCCAGAAATATGGAACCAATTTGAGATCCCTTGTCGATGGCACTCCATATGAATAAACGGCAAGCTGTGGTTCGCTGAATCCGTGTTGACTATTGGCTAATAGGTCGTTCTCTTCGAGGTAGTTCATAATGTTCGAATAAAGTAAATGTTCCAAAATTCTACTGCAAATCGACGTCAATTCGGGAAAGAATCTACTTCCTCACAAAATGTTTGTACAGTGTGACCTTCCATAATTAGCATATTCGCTACTGACTCATGCCTGTAATGCGAATCACTCATTTTGGAAAATTTACGTTTCTGTCGGTAATTAAGTGATAACTGGTCTTATTCTTTCTATTCCGAAAAATGCACGCCGGCCGCGGTGGCCGAGGGGACTAAGGCGCTCCAGTCACGGTCTGCACGGCCACTACGGTCGGGGGTTCGAATCCCCCCTCGGGCATGGATATTTGTGACGTCCTAGTTCGTAAGTAGTTCATAAGTAGTTTGTAAGTTTAGGGACTGATGACCCCGTAGTTAAGTCCCATAGACTGTACAAACATTTGAACATTTGAAAAAAGCACAAAATATCGTCTAAGAATTTAGAAGAAATTTGTATCAATAGAAAAAACAATTAAATTCGTTGCCTCTGAGACAGGTAGTGTTTTTTTAGGGTACGCAATGAAGCGGGAGGTAGGGTTCTGTAGAATATTTACTCTTGTTAAGGCGGTCGCCAGAATAGTTTTACTTGCAAGGGGGTGCACATTCGACAAGGTTGAAAAACACTGAAATGGTAGTTAACACGTAGTTAACACGTATTTATATGAAAAATGCATGCACTTTTTGTTCGTTAAGTCCCATATACTATACAAACATTTGACTGATGACCCCGCAATTAAGTTGCATAAGCTTTACAAGCATTTGAAAAGACCTGGCTGGGAAATGTAGCACTGGCTTCCGGCTTCCGGAACTGTTCAGATCTTTGAAGTAACAAAAATGAATAGCTGCACTAACGCACACTAGATAACCTAATATACAGGGTGAGTCACCTAACATTACCGCTGGATATATTTCGTAAACCACATCAAATACTGACGAACCGATTCCACAGACTGAACGTGAGGAGAGGGTCTAGTGTAATTGATTAATACAAACCATAAAAAAATGCACGGCAGTATGTTTTTCAACACAAACCTACTTTTTTAAATTGGAACCCCGTTAGTTTTGTTAGCACATCTGAACATATAAACAAATACATAATCAGTGCCATTTGTTGCATTGTAAAATGTTAATTACATCCGGAGATATTGTAACCTAAAGTTCACGCTTGAAACCTCCGACGTTCAGTTGGGTGTTGTAACAAACACGGGCCATGGTCGGCGAGCAGCATCTGCAGGGACATGTTTACGATGACGAACGTGTTTACGAGTGTTCCCGACATGTCAGGCCAATAGATGTTCAAAGTGGTGGCCATCATTTGCTGCACACAATTGTAATCTATGGCGTAATGAATGTCGTACACGCTGCAGCACATCTGGTGTAATGTCGCCGCAGGCTGCCACAATACGTTGTTTCATATCCTCTGGGGTTGTAGGCACATCACGGTACGCATTCTCCTTTAACGTACCCACAGAAAGAAGTCCAGAGGTGTAAGATCAGGAGAACGGGCTAGCCAATTTATGCGTCCTCCACGTCCTATGAAACGCCCGTCGAACATTCTGTCAGGGGTCAGCCTAGTGTTAATTGCGGAATGTGCAGGTGCACCATCACGCTGATACCACATACGTCGACGCGTTTCCAATGGGACATTTTCGAGCAACGTTGGCAGATTATTCTGTAGAAACGCGATGTATGTTGCAGCTGTTTGGGCCCCTGCATTGAAGTGAGGACCAATGAGGTGGTCGCCAATGATTCTGCACCATACATTTACAATCCATGGTCGCTGTCGGAGCCAGCGAGGATTGTTCACGTACCAGTAATGCATGTTACATAGATTCACTGCCCCGTGGTTGTGAAACCCACTTCATCGGTAAATAGGTACAACTGCAACGCATTCTCTGTTAATGCCCATTGACTGAATTGCACTCGGTGATTAAAGTCATCATGATGTAATTGCTGATGTAGCGACACATGAAATGGGTGAAAGCGGTGAAGATGCAGTATGTGCATGACACTATTTTGACTAAGCCCACTGGCTCTCGCAATGTCCCATGTTCTCCTGTGTGGGTTCACAGCAACAGCAGCTAACACACCAACTGCACCCACTTCTCCTGTGATGGGCCTGTTACGGACCCGTTTGCGTGCTGCAACCATACCTGTTGCATACAGTTGGCGGTAGATGTTTTGAAATGTGCGGCACGTTGGGTGCTCTCTGTCCGGGTACCGTTCTGCATACACCCTGCAGGCTTCAGCTGAATTTTGTCGACACTCGCCATAGATGAGTATCATCTCCGCGTTTTCAAAGTTCGAATACACCATGTCACAGTTCGTACAACACTACACTATCATAGACTTCTTGTAACACAGTGTACTACAGTTATTCTGCGTGCAAAGACGAATGCAGAATAACAATAGCAGCAAGTGCTACATGCGGACACTGCGACAGCTAGACCAAACCACAACAGTGCACTACAGCTACACTCGTAAACACGGTCGTCATCGTAAAAATGTCCCTGCAGATGCTGCTCGCCGACCGTGGCCCGTGTTTGTTACAACACCCAACTGAACGTCGGAGGTTTCAAGCGTGTACTTTAGGTTACAATATCTCCGGATGTAATTAACATTTTACAATGCAACAAATAGCACCGATTATGTATTTGTTTATATGTTCAGATGTGCTAACAAAACTAACGGGGGTTTCATTTTAAAAAAGTAGGTTTGTGTTAAAAAAAAACATACTTCCGTGCATTTTTAATGGTTTGTATTAACCAATTACACTAGCCCCTCTCCTCAAGTTCGGTCTGTGGAATCGGTTCGTCAGTATTTGATGTGGTTTACGAAATATATCCAGCGGTAATGTTAGGGGACTCACCCTGCATATACCTCAATACATCTACACCGAACTACATGAGAACCGTTGTACATACAGCTAGGATTAATGAAACCAGTGCGAGGAATTTGGTATTCTCAGCATTCTTATAACTGCGGATTTCGAAATATTGAATTCCTTAACGATTTCCAAAATGGAATGTCCCGTGTGACAACCTCCATATATCGTCAATAATTTCTCGTCTTGCAGGAAGAATTGCTTCAGAAACCTCTTCACATGAATTGTTGGAATACAAATGACTGCTCTGACACCGCTCCGCCATCTCTATCTGTGCATATCGTTCTCTCATGACATTCTTCACCTCGGTGTATCAGTGCCCGGAAAGCTCCAGTTCATAGCATTCATAGCGAATACATCAGCTCTTGACAGATTGGGAAAGCAAGGCTGAGGGGAAAAATACAGATTCAATTTAAAAAAAAAAATCAAGCAGCCTGAAGATGATCCACCTCTGGATTTAAACTAGCTGCCTGTAAATTAAAACGTTTGCGCTCTAATAAAAGAATTTAACAAAAAGACCGCCGTTGACCCAAGTTTTTTCAAAAATATCGAATACAGATTCAAATATTGTAGGTTCCAGTAGTTACGTGGAAATTAAGAGCGAAGTCTAACGTGAAGGGCTACACCAAAACAAATATCCCCAACTGAATACCAAAACAACAACAACAACAACAACAACAACGTCCGATGAACACACATTAAAAATTCTGATTCACTATAGTAAGCTGTGTAGCAGAAGTATTTGCAGTGAAACGGAAACATATGTCGAAACAATGCATTTCGGTCACTCCATTCTTCAGCTTACTCAGACCACAGAGTAACATTTGTCTGTGCTCAGGCTTTTCCGCAGATCGTCATAGCATTACGGAAGGCCAGATCGCGACAGATACTTGACGGCTTACTTTCGGCCGTCGCAGGGTCCCCTTGCCTGTGACGTCAACACAAAGCCCACCCCCGCCTCACGGGGCGACTGACAAGGCTTTTAAGGGCTTAGCGGCCATCCGTTCTGTCGTGCGGCTGTTCCGCTCCGCCGTCGCCTCTGCGCTTTCAACTCTTGGGTATTTGAGAGAGTGCCTCTGTAATAACTCTGCCGCCTGAGCTCTTTACAACTGAAATACTGTAACACGACCGAGGGATGAGTAACGCAACACTGGCCAGAGTGGGGAAAATGTTCCTGCGCAGGTAGAATGCGTGCACCGCTGGTCACCCAGAAAACAAAACGCCGAAGGAAGCATCAAAATCAAGTGAAACAACCAGCGCTTATGGCGACGAGAGTTGCACTAAAGAGCATTTCAGCACAGGCGAACTTTAGGCCGTGTCCTACGCGAGCGACAAAAGTGAGCGACATCTGCTGCGTTAGACCAACGCCACCTAGATAGAAGGCCTGTGCGCTGCCTGCCAAGAGTAGTCATAACACAAGCAAACTATTTGTCTTACGTAGCGTTGTGCTCAGTTTGAGAATATGTACACGTTGCACACTATGTTTCAGAATGTTTTTCGTGTTATCTATGTGATTCTCCGTGGAGAGGTTTACTGGTATGACACAAAATTCCTAATATGAATCGTCCGATTCCAAAAATGTTCAAATGTTTGTAGAGCTTATGGGACTGAACTACGGGGTCA
The DNA here is from genome assembly GCA_026315105.1 of Locusta migratoria. Taxonomy (NCBI): domain Eukaryota; kingdom Metazoa; phylum Arthropoda; class Insecta; order Orthoptera; family Acrididae; genus Locusta; species Locusta migratoria. The sequence goes on along the minus strand of CM048746.1, from coordinate 622,947,581 downwards.
TCAGTCCCTAAACTTACAAACTACTTATGAACTAGCTAATACTAAAGACGGCACAAATATCCATGCCCGAGGGGGGATTCGAACCCCCGACCGTAGTGGCCGTGCAGACCGTGACTGGAGCGCCTCAGTCCCCTCGGCCACCGCGGCAGGCGTCCGATTCCAATATCGGTAAGATATCTAACTAATAGTTCATACATGTCTTCTACCAAAACAAATTTGTATGTGAATCACATAGATAACATTGAGAACATTCTGAAACAGTGTGCAATGTGTACGTATTCCCAAATTCAGTACAACGCTACATAAGACAAATAATTTGCTCGTGTTATGACTACTCTTAGCAGGCAGCGCACAGGCCTTGTATCTACGTGGCGTTGGTTAGACGCGCGCGACAACGAGCGACGTTTGTGATTCTAACCTGCTCGAATCGTGTCGGTGTCGCACGCACTATGAAGTGTCGAGATTCGTTGAGAATCGTCTACTTATAGAGATTATAAGCTTATGAAACTGCAAATATTTCTGAAGTGACTGAATGCAAAATTGAAGTTGAACATACAGAAATGTTTATAAATGAATATCTCTATCCCTCTGGCCCGTCTCCCGCACATGCAGGGTCGGCACTGTATTAAACGTGGATTTGGCATGGGTTAATATTTACAGGGTGGCCGGATGCCCTTCCTGCCGACACCCCATGCCCCCCCCCCCAGGAGAAAATGTGTACCCAAATGTCTGCGTATAGTGTCATACATGTGTGAAAGTGTAAAGTGTTACGAAATGTTGCGAATCGTGTAACTGAGGCGGGATGTGGGGACCATCCCGCTATTCACCTAGGGCGATGTGGAAAACCGCCTAAAAACCACATACAAGCTGGCCGGCACTCCAATCCCTTTCGTTAATCCGCTGGCCGGATTCGAAACGGGGCCGATAAGCCTCCCCGTCCCGGAAAGCGGCTAACCGGGTGTGCGTTCACCGCGATGTCGCCAAACACGGATGCGACCATCATGATGCTGTAAACAGAACCTGATACATCCGAAAAAATGATATTTTTGCCATTAGTGCACAGAGGTTCGTCGTTGCGTACACTAACGCAGGCGCTCCGGTCTGTGATTCAGCGTCAAGTGTAACCGTAGCCATGGTCACCGAGCTGAAAGTCCATGCTGCTGCAAACGTCGTTGAACTGTTCGTGCAGATGGTTGTTGTCTTGTAAACGTTCTCATCTGTTGACTCAGGAATTGAGACGTGGCTGCATGATCGGTTACAGCAATGCGGATAAGATGCCTGTCATCTCGAGTGCTAGTGATATGGGGCCGTTGGGATCCAGCACGGCGTTCCGTATTGCCCTCCTGAACTTACCGATTCCATATTCTGCTATCATTCATTGGATCGCGACCAACGCGAGCAGCAATGTCGCGTTACGATAAACCGCAATCGCGATAGGCTACAATCTGACCTTTATGAAAGTCAGAAGCGTGATGGTTCGCATTTATCCTCCTTACACGAGGCATCACAACAAAGTTTCACCAGGCAAAGCAGGTCAACTGCTGTTTGTGTATGCATATTACAGCATCTTCTTAGTTAATTTTTGCATCTGCAGTACGTCTTCTTCGTGGTGTATCAATTTTAATGGTCAGGAGTGTATTTGTCGTTCTATAACTTCGATTTGTGGCATTGAATGGTGAACACAGTTTGGGCATATTTCAGCAGCAAAAAGAGAACAGGCAATACACACTAAATACAATATTTATTAAATACACCACTTTAAGCTCATCAACAACGTATGATAGGCAAACTACTCTCAAGTGTACTGACCACCAAAAATATGGCGGCCGAGTTTACACAGGTTGCCGCAATGAGCGCTGTAACTCGTGTGTTAAGGCTAGTCTACACGATGACACTAGGTTGCGACACTCGTTTCATGGAATGAGTTGCGCGCAACTGTTTTCTTGTATGTCTGTAGACACGGCGCCAATACTATACACTTGAGTTTCGTTGTTTTTTAAGTGCTGTAGTCGCCGTAGAATGAAAGATTTGGTAGCTGTAACAGTTGTGGCGGAGGTATTGTTACTCTGTGTGAAGACTCTGCATAAGACTAAATATAGAAAGAATAAGGAACGTGTTTGGGTTCCTGACTGGATTAAAAAAGACGTCAGCTCGGTTGGTCAGCGACCTTGCTAAAAAGAAACTGTGATCGAAGATCCTAGAAGCTATTTTAATCAACTCAGAATGTCACCAGAGCAGTTTACGTTCCTTTTAAACATAGTTAGTAATACAACAAAGAAACAAGATACTGTTATGCGTGAAGCATTGTCACTAGAACTGAAATTACAAATTGCATTACTTTTTTTGTCAAATAGATATTCGTCTATACAGTACTTATACCGCGTTAGCCGGCCGCGGTGGCCGAGGGGACTGAGGCGCTTCAGTCACGGTCTGCACGGCCACTACGGTCGGGGGTTCGAATCCCCCCCTCGGGCATGGATATTTGTGCCGTCCTTAGTTGTAGCTAGTTCATAAGTAGTTTGTAAGTTTAGGGACTGATGACCCCGTAGTTAAGTCCCATAGACTCTACAAACATTTGAACATTTTGTACCGCGTTCCCAAATCCACAATAGCCATAGTTCGTTTGTGTAGGTATTTGGAATTGAATGTAGTCTGCAATTTACTAATCGTCAACCCATCAATATTTAATTCACGAAGAGCACTAACACGCCGCTGCTTATTCCTGAAATTTTCAGCGTTAAAATGGCACAAACACCTATGCATCGCATATATGTTGAAAAACCGAATTATTTCTTCCTTTCCCCCCTTTATGGTGTGTTTTGTTCAGTATTGGTTATCACCTAACCTAAAAACACACGCAATCAGTTTCGTCAAAGTTGGAAGCTGCCGAAACTGTTTAGTTTCGCCAAAGAGTTGCACGACTGTCTGCCGCGCATGCGCACTGGCCATTAGCGCAGTTTCATGAAACGCAGTGTCGTCGTGTAAACACACTGTAAAATTTAAGCTCGTTGCGCCACGCCAATAGAAGACGACGAGCGATAAGTCGCTCTGTGGTACCTTAATCCGGGGGCGCCTTCTATTGTCGTACCTCTGTGCCTGGCGCCGGTCGATGAGAAGAGGAGGGCTCGGCTATGTAGGCCGGCACGCCACAGTCACAACAGGGAGAATAGCAGAACAAACAGACCAGTCTAGCGAGTACAGCCGTCGGTACCGGAGCAGTCTACCAGCAACGAATCCGTCTACAGCTAGCCGGTTCAAGACAGAACACAACTGTTGACTGTTGTATCGACAGAACTGTAATACCTCAAGCAACACATACAACCTGAGTATCTACATAATTTGTAATTGGAATTAATAATATAGTAATAAGGACAGTTTACAACTCACCGCAAAGACGTGGCGACGAGCTGCGACAGGAACATACAAAAGACACACACATACAATACTTTCAGCTATCGGCCATGGCCTTCCTCAGAAAATGGAACATTCACACAGGCACAGAACACAGTCATACAACAGCTCCGGCTGCCGCACTTCGAATCACGCTCTGCGGCGTGCAGATCGAGGAGGGGAAGGGAGGGGAGAGGGGATAGGAAGGTTGTATCACGGTGGTGGGGTTGGGCCTATAGTCAGGCCGAAATACGATGATCCCTGGCTCCGCCTACTAGGCTGGAAGACTACCCCGGCCGCGGAAACTGAGTGAAACCTTGTTGCCAAGTAGTTCAAATGTTCAAATGTTTGTAGATCTATCGGACCAAACTGCGTGGTCATCAGTCCGTAGCTTACAAACTACTTAAACCTAGGTAAGCTAACCTAAGGACAAACTCACACACCCATGCCCCAGAGAGGACTCGAACCTCCACGGCGAGCAACCGCGCGCTCCGCAGCGAGACGCTTTAGACCGCTCGGCTACTCCACCGCGGCGCCAATTAGTTCGCTGCCGGGCAGTGTAACTACCTGTCGTTGTTGTCTGACAGAACTGGCTAAAATGCACAGCGAAACCGAACGCGCGCATGCGCAGAGCAAACAAAGTATTACTCCAATGATCTGCTGCCGCAGCCGGCGCTCATAGCCGGTTGGCGCAAGCACTAGGGATCATCGTACTTCGGCTCGACTACAGTTGGGAATAACGAGATGCAGCTTAGGAATGGAGTGGGGAGGCGGGTGAAGAGAGAAAAAAAATTAAAATAATAAATGTGCCTGTCGCACGCAGCTCGTCGCCACGTCTTTGCGGAGGGTTGTAAACTGTCCTTATTACTATATTAGTAACTGAAAGTATATGTGATATAATCACTTCTTTCAGTTGCAGAAAAAAAACTTATTCTTTTCATTCTCCACTCCGAGGATTGGAGTGGGCTGTTTGAGATCCGACCCATAAAGAGTCGCGGTTATATTCAGCCAATTATCAGGCAGGCTGATAGTGGGGCAAAGGGGAGGGAGCCCAATTGGGAATAAGTGGAGCGGGCTTACCAGTTCCAGCAAACGCCGTACAACCAAGGAGAACCTCCCAAAAACCTTAGTCGGAACCGAGGGACTGGGACCAATTTATTTATCTCTGAGACATTACCCCAGACTAAAAATGGATTACAGGGGAACACAAGGACACTTACGACAATCAAGGATAGGGCGCCCGAGTTACGCTCGTAAACTCGTAGGGATCAGCTCGACTAGGAGTGGCCTAGAGGAGCCGTACTCGGGAGCGCTGTATACCCTAAAGCTGTACACAAAACAAACATTATTATATCAGTTTCCGGTTCGGAGTGTGGCAGCGAGAGAGGACGGTTCTGTGTCTGTGAAGTGTGCCTGTGTAAATGATGTCTTTTCTGGCTAAGGCTAATGGCCGATAGTTCAAGCGTTATACATGTGTCTTTTTTTATGTGCCTGTCGCAGCGAGTCGTACGTCTCCGCGAAGACTTGTAGACCTTTCTCTTTATATTGTCGAATTCCAACGTGGTCTTTCAATTATTAAATAATAATTTTTAAATTCATTTCTGCAAACTATCTCCATTTTCAGAGGTGGTTCCGTTTAGTAAACAAAACATAATAAATTAGATCTGATCCTACGAATATTCGAAATTAGAGCAGCCACTACTAATTGGATTTAAAATTGCACATAAAAAATAAAAAGCCCAAAAATCGCCGAAGACATAAAAGAACATATAAAATCGACGATCGTTTTGGCCTTTCGACCCAAAATGTAATATATAAAAAGGAAATGTTTGTTTGTTTGTATGTTTGTTCGTATTTTATGTGATGCCGTACCGTTCATTCGATAGCGATCGTACTTGGACTATCGCGAAAGTTTTAGACATCATTACATTACTGTAAGACACACAATTTAGGAGATATCATGTCATTAACACTAAGTTGCGTAGAAAATTGTTGCAGCATAATGACGATAAAATTTATTACTTCTTTGTCACTAAATGTATTTGTAATAAATAATGAAAACATTATCAATTTATGAGAATGAACGTACCTACAATATTATTTCATTTTATGACGTAGGTATGAAGTCACAGACATTGAGACTTTGCCACATCATGTTTGTTCGTATTTTAGGCGCTACCATTCTATTCATCCTATTACGATGAAAACCAAGAGGAAAGTCACTGCCTACAAAACATTTTGTATGGTTCAGTTCATAGGGTACTTTGTCTACGAACGTCGACAAAATCTATGGTTTTTAACCATCACCGCCTACTTAAGATTTCATACGGTGCATGGCGAATAAACTTTAACATCATTCCTCTAATCACCACGAAACTTTACAAAGTTGCACAATTGTAGATGGAAGAGAAAGTGGAGGAGTTAGACAAAAATACGAGGAGGTGACTGCCAGAGAAGGGGAGGGTGGAGATGAGCAAAGAGAGGTTTAGGAGGAGATGAACAAAGAATGGGCAGATAAGGAGATGAACATAAAGACAAAAGAGGTGTAGATGGACACCTTGAGAAAAGGGAAGGAAAGACGGACTACGTCTAAGCTTTCAGTTAGTGAATATACAGGTTGGTCCACTGACAGCGACTGGCCCAAATATCTCACGATATAAGCATCAAACTTAAAACTACAAAGAACAAGAGTTTTCTAGCTTGAAGGGAAAAACAGATGGCGCTACGGTTGGCCCGCTAGATGGCGCTGCCACAGGTCAAACGGATATCAACAGTATTTTTTTTGAAAATAGGTACCTCCATTTTTATTATGTTTTCGTCTAGTACGTAAATACACATGAATGTTTTATTTCGAACCATTTTTACGCTTTGTGATAGATGTCACTGTAATAATCACAAGCGTATAAATACGTGGTATCGCGTAACATTTCAGCAGTGCGGACGGTATTTGCTTCGTGATACATTACTCGTGTTAAAATGGACCCTTTACCAATTGCATGTATGGCTATTGTGATCAGAATGCCCAACGGGCCTGTGCTATGTATGTTGATCGTTATCCTAGAAGACATCATCCAAGTGCCCGGACCTTTCGTTGTATAGTTACGTTATTTAAGGAGACAGGAAGTGTTCAGCCACAAGTAAAACGTCAACCACGACCTGCAACAAATGATGATTCCCAGGTAAGTGTTTTAGCTGCAGTTGCGGCTAATCCGCTCATCAGTAGCAGACAAATCGAGTGAGAATCGGAAATCTCAAAAACGTCGGTGTTGGGAATTCTACATCCACATAAATGTCACCCTTGCCTTATTTCTAACCACCAGGATTTGCATGGCGAAGATTTTGAACGTCGTGTACAATTCTGCAACTGGGCACAAAATAAATTACGGGACGATGACAGATTTTTTTCACGCGTTCTGTTTAGTAACGAAGCGTCATTCACAAATAGAGGTAACGTAAACCGGCATAATATGCATTACTGGGCAACGGAAAATCCACGATGGCTGTGACTAGTGGAACAACAGCGACCTTGGGGGGTTAATGTATGGTGCGGCATTTTGGGAGGAAGGATAATTGGCCTCTATTTTATCGATGGCAATCTAAATGATGCAATTTATGCTGATTTCTTACGCAATGTTCCACGGATTTTACTACAAGAGGTTTCGCTGCATGATAGAATGGCGATGTACTTTTAACATGATGGATGTCCGGCACATGGCTCGCGAGCAGTTGAACAGGTCTTAAATGGAATATTTTATGACACGTGGATTGGTCGTAGAAGCACCACACCATGGCCCGCACGTTCTGACATCCCCGGATTTCACTGATTCACTGACAACGCCTGAAAATATGCGTCAGTGCATTGTTAATGCGTGTGAGAACATTACAGAAGGCGAACTACTCGCCTTTGAGAGGAATTTCGTTACGTATATTTCCAATTGCATTGAAGGTCGTTATTTTGAGAATTTATTGAACTCATGAGGTAATCATGGAGTAACAGCATGAGTTCTCATAATGTATGATAATGTCACAAAAGTACATGTATCACATTGGAACAACCGAAATAAAGTTCAAATGTACCTACGTTCTGTGTTTTAATTTAAAAACACCTACCTGTTACCCACTGTTCGTCTAAAATTGTGAGCAATATGTTTGTTACTATTACAGCGCCATCTATCACAAAGCGACAAAAGTGTTCCAAATAAAACTTTCATATTTATTTACGTAGTAGACGAATAAGTAATAAAATGGGGTACCCATTTTAAAAAATGCAGTTGATATCCATTTGACCTATGGCAGCGCCATCTAGCGGGCCAACCATAGCGCCATCTGTTTTCTCCCTTGAAGCCCGAAACGTTTTGTTCTCTGTAGTTTTTTCGTTCGATGCTTATTTCGTGAGATATTTGGCTCGGTTTCTATCAATGGACTACCCTGTATATACGGCCTCGTCTTACGGTAGTTGGCTAAAAAAAAGAACTTTTCATCACTTTGAGAACTATTTAATATGACAGTGAAAGTGTAGAGAAAAAATTCCTTCGTCCAACAGCACAGTGATAAGAACTGGCAGATAAGCAAGTCCCCCGTAGCCTGGCACAGCTTGGCTTGGCTGGAGATTAAACTCCCTGCACATTCTGTTGACACTGTATGACGGCCTGCCCGTCTGGCTCCTAGGCAAGTAAGAGCGGGTTGGAAGCAGGAACTGCACTGTTTTGGCTGTACACATCACGGGCTCCAGTAGCACAGCCATCAAGCGCTATGTAGACAGGGAAGGAACGGCCGCGTGGAGCCTTCCTTCTGCCGCCACATTACCCTATATGTCACCCCTCCGCCTCTCCCCCACCCTCAAATACCTCGGCCTTACCATGGATCGCTTCCTCTCCTGGTCTCCCCACCTAAAGACGATGCAACAAAAAAGCCCATACCCGTCTCCTTAAACTCCTCGCCGGCCGTAATGGGGCCTTCAACCATCCACCATACACCTACCGCTCCGTCACGCGTCCCGTCCCCCGCAGCTTCAGTCTCGCGCCTCCCATGCCTTCTATAAAGCCTTCCAGATCCTCGAACGCAACGCATTGCGCATCCGCCTCCCATCCCTCATGCAGATCCTGTATGACCTCGTCCCACTCTCCCATCTTCCCCAATTCCTTGTACATATACACATCCTGTACATCAAACGAAAAATCCACAACCCTGTTCTGACCAATACTGGGCTCTGCCACGTGTCCACCACTGTATTCCTCCTGCACTGCATCTTCACACCCTCCATGTCGCAAGACAACTTCCGTCACGTCAGCGTCCCGGATGATGCCCTCCAGCCTGAAATCTACCGTTCCTACGAACTCTGATCCCGCCCTGACGCTTTCCTTTCCCTCGTAAATCAGCCCCGTCGTCCCGTCCCTCCCGCTCCTCCCTCCCCGGATTCCTTGTGTTCCCCTCCCTACCTCTCCCCCACCATCCTGCCTTTTGTGTTTCTCTTCCTCCGGTTGTCCTGGGTGTCGGTGGTCGAGTAGACAGAGACCGACACAGGAAAATAGGATGCACGCGTGTGCGGTACGGAGGTGACCAGCCAGTGGGACAGCAGAAACTAGAAACACTAAGCTAGATTATTAAAAGAGATATATTTCATAGAAATATTACATTACTTGGAGAGCAGCAGACTAGTAGAATGTTGATACATAGTTTAGATAGAGACCTGCCTACTGATGATTCCTGGTGCCTATCCGATAGCCAAGTCTTAACTGGTGCCTATCTGATTCCCTAGTGGCCGATGCCGTCCAGTGGTAGCCATGAGGGAAGCTGTAGCAGAGGGCGCTCGTGGCTGACGTCGTAAGAACGCCGCGCCGTGCGTGCATGGCGGCGCGCGGCGAAAGTACGTGGCGCGCACTTCATACTTGTACGACACCACACTCCCATCTGCGCTCTCCCCCATCTTTTTCCCCTAGCAGGCCCGTGTCGCAACAGTAGTTTTAGTGTGGTTGTCTGTGGCATAGTGTCTTTTTCTTGATAACACACCGCTGCGACTGTTAAAAATTCTTTACTAAGAACTAACGGCAGGTTTCGCAAATTAAATTTGCATCATTAGGTGCTTATTTCATTCAGGTCATAACCATATGTTACATGGACTTTTAACTCGCTGATCCCCATCATTATTCTAGAGCTGTAACCAAGTTGCCTATAAAACCATCAATAAAATTCCTTTTGTCTAAAAAGTGGGGCTCCGTCAAACATGTATTAAGAACCGAATAAAATCCCATACCTAAAACAGTAAATGTTCATCAGCCAATGGCCTACATCTGATATAAAACATTACATGAGGCAGGTATTCAGCATAAAAGCCGCGTCAAGGGGTAAATGAAGTTTTAAAACTGTTAGCTTACTGGCACTTTACCTCAAGAGGAGACAGCTGAGGAAGGAGGCGTTGTTGTTGTCGGTATCAGTCGGCATCCGACAACAACAACGCAAAGGAAAGTAGTTTTATGCAACACAAAACTGGCAACTAAATTTACATCATACGCTCTCCGTGGAAATTTCATATCAAGTGAATATGAAGCAATTCTGTGGGTTCTGATAATTAGGCGTAGTAATTTCAATCACTTTCTAGTGGATTATGGTGTCAAGAAATCAGTATCAAATAAAAGTTGTTTGAAGTTTTACATAATGACAAGGGGGAGGTTATACGAAACGGAAGTAATCACGCAACTAGCGTTACATGAATCATGGAAATAGCATAAAACTTAAAACTCCAAAGCTGAGCATACACGTTAATGCAACTTTCATATCGATATAGAGAAAAGCACAAAAATTGTTAATCAACTAAACACAAAGTTTCCAAATTATGTTAGCAATACCATCGCAACTGTAGCATTCCCTTCTTTCTCCCTGATTCAGAGCTAAATAAACGTTCGCAGTAAATTATCTAATCTCAGTTGGAAAAAGTTGTATCAGTGGACACAGATGGTCTAGCACCTTTATGTATTATATCCCCGTGTATACAAACATTTACGATTTAGCAAATATACGATATTTATGTTTTTACAACACATTTGAAAACATTGTAATATGATTTATTCCTTTCCAGAAACCTGCAAACTCTGCAGGAAACTAATGAAACTACACCTTACATTCATACATCTAAGTTGTCCGTTAGATATTCTTCACACTGGTATCAATATCATTGCTTTCTTTAAATGTCAGGTATAAAACAACTTAAAAATTATCTATAAAAGATTTAAACATTTTAATACATTGTTTCAGTGGTATTTAACAAGGATTTTTATGATGTGATCACAACTATTACTGCAAATACAAGTAGCAGTGTACATCTGACATTGTCCAGAAAAATAGTGTTTGAAACTAAATACGTAAAAATCTGTTACGCAGGGTAAGTTATTTTGAAGATACATTGTTGGAAAGAGGTTCATTAACTTATCTCAGAAAGATACCATTAAATGCAAACCGCTTGTCTTGTATCATTGTATTGGTAATCGCGTGGCACAATGATTCACTAAGTTTAGAACTCCGCTATTACCTCAATGAGAGTAATAAAGGTCTGGCGTTTCGATACAAATCTGGTGCACTTTGGAGGTATGTTGCTATACACAGTATCAGAATGAAAATTAGAAGGTAAATCTTAGTGGTGGTCCGGACTTTTCCCATGTGGGAACTGTAGGCTTTTCCTCTGTTTTAAGCCATCCAGGCAGTCTCGAAGGTCCACTAATCCCACACACTGCCGACACTGACTAAACCCATAAACATTCCCAAGAGTTCAAAGTCGTGTAGGTGACTGTACACCCATTAGATTTCTAACTGATTATGCTGAAGCTATAGCTCCTTACTTAACAGCCATAAACAACCGCTCTCTCGAAGAAGGATCTATGCTAAAAGATTTGAAAGTAGCACAGGTCACTCCTATTTTCAAGAAAGGCTGTAGGAGTAACCCACTAAACTACAGGCCTATTTCATTGACGTCAATTTGCAGCAGGGTTTTGGAACACATCCTGTATTCAAATATTATGAATTATCTCGAACAGAATGATGTTGACCCAAGGTCAACACGGATTTAAAAAATATCGACAAATATCTCTTTACTCACACGAAGTGATGGATGCTATCGACAAGGGTTCGCAAATCGATTCCGTATTTCTTGATTTCCAGAAGACTATTGACACCGAACCTCACAAACGGATTTTAATCAAATTACGTGGTTATGGTATATCGCCGCAAATTTGCGACTGGATAGAGGATTTCCTGTCAGAGAGGACACAGTTCGTAGTAATCGATAGTAAGGCATCGACTAAAACAGAGGTGATATCCGGCGTTCCACAGGGTAGTGTTATTGGTCCTCTGTTGTTCCTTATTACATAAACGATTTAGGGGAAAATCTAAATACCTTCCTTAGGTTGTTTGCAGATGACGCCGTCATTTAGCGTTTAGTAAAATCATCTGAAGATCAAAACCAAATGCAGAACTATCTGAGTAAGATATCACTATGGTGTAAAAATTGACAATTGACCCTAAATAATGAGAAGTGTGCAGTCGTCCACATGAGTACGAAAATAAATCCGTTAAACTTTGTTAACAAAATAAATCAATCAAAAGTGAAGGCCATAAACTCCACAAAATACCTAGGAATTACTATTACTTCAGACTTAAACTGGAAAGAATATATAGATAATGTCGTGGGAAAGGCCAACCAAAGACTGGGTTTTATTGGCAGAACCCTTAAAAGATGCAACAGAACTACTAAAGGGGCTGCATGCACTACGCTTGCCCGTCCTTTTTTGGAGTATTGCTGCCCAGTGTGGGATCCTTATCAGGTGGGTTTGACGGCGGACATCGAAAGAGTCCAAAGAAGAACAGCTGGTTTCGTATTGTCTCGATACAGAGGAGACAGCGTTACAGACGTTATACAGGATCTGGGATGAGAATCATTACAAAAACGGCGCTTATCGCAGCGGCATGGGCTACTGCAATCACCAACATCCTCCTCCGAATGCGAAAATATATTGTCGACTCCCTCTTACATAGGTAGAAATGATCATCAGAATAAAATACGAGAAATCAGAGCTCGAACGGGGAGATTCAGGTGTTCTTTCTACCCGCGCGCTATTCGAGAATGGAATGGGAGATAAATAGTATGAAGGTGGTTCTATGAACCCTCTGCCAGGCACTTAAATGTGATTTGCAGAGTACCCCCTGTAGATGTAGATAGCATTGTTTAATAATGAAAGTTAAATGCTTCTATCGTATAATTTAAATTTCACCCATCAACTTGCGTCTTCATCTTTTGTAAATTCGCTGTTTTTGTTTCCTCGTTTATTTTGTACATTGTCAACCCGTATGTCAGTGTGTCTGATGAAAACTTGCCCAGTACAGGCGTTGAAACAACAACTAAACAAGGCCATGTGGACCTACTGAAATTGCTCTTTCGTGTGGTTGTTTCGCATAATCAGATTCAGTACGGTTCGTGGAATGTTGAAATGTTTGCAAATGTAATGGACTTAACTTGCTGCGGTTGTCAGTCCCTAGGTTTTCAAACTAATTAACCTAACTTATGCTAAGGCAACACACACATACATCCATGTTTGAGGGAGGACTCTAACCCTCTGAAATGCATCACAACTACTGTCCAACTAAAACATTTTTTCAAAGCAAAAAAGAATTAGTTTTTATGGGAACTTATCTTTTCCTGAATTCTTGCTGTTTTAATGTTCCTTGTGAAATTTACTTTGAAATAGTGTTTCAGGTTCCAAAAATCAAAGAATATTGTGCTTTCAATTTTATTACTTTCAAATTTCACATTAAAAGTTAATCTTCTTGTTACATCCAGGCCAGTTCACAAGTACGTAGTACAACTTACAACGTTCTACCAACTCATAATAGATCAAAACCTCCCTGCTAATGACAGATTAGAACTAGAACTGAACTCCCTGCACTGCCTGTGCACCATCTTATATATACTGTGACAAATGACAGTCTGCATCATGTGATCAGTTACAACATATGAACTTATGATTATATGCATTATTAATTTAAATAAACATTAATTGTTTAATACAATAAAGAATTACAATAGCATTCCGATTATTATACTGTCAAAGTATTAGATTTTAACATAGCATTTTATGTTAGCAAGAAATAATATTAGCCGGCCGCGGTGGCCGAGGGGACTGAAGCGCGCCAGTCACGGTCTGCACGGCCACTACGGTCGGGGGTTCGAATCCCCCCTCGGGCATGGATATTTGTGCCGCCCTTAGTATTAGCTAGTTCATAAGTAGTTTGTAAGTTTAGGGACTGATGACCCTGTAGATGAGTCCCATAAGCTATAAAACATTTGAATATTTTTGAAATAATATTACTACAGATTTTCATTTAAAAGGTTTTAATGTAAGTACATTATTTTACAATGAATAATAATTCCGCTCATTTACATAGAATATGAATTTAGAACATTTAGATCTTTAACTGGAATATATTTTCTTGAAAATCTTTGACCTATGTCTAGCAAACAACATGGCATTCTCGCTTGTGAACTGTCAAATACGTGAATTAATTTGAAAATAAATGTTTTGGTGTTATAGACACAAAAAGAGATCGTGATGTCAAGCTTTAAAAACAGATTTTGAGGTAAGGTTAAGAAAAAGTTAGTAATACGCTTAGCTAATTTTGAGACCAAAAAGGAAACTTCAGATTCGTCATGTATATATTGAGACATTAGATATTTAACAGTTGTGTCTTTTGTGAGGAATATATGTCATATACGCGACTTTAAAGGTGAAAAATTTTGTGATCGCTACCTTGCATCGTTACAGTCCGACGGCGAGAACCGCGGGCTCCGCAGCAAGGCGTCTTATAGCGCTCGGCCACTCCACCGCTGTGATATTCGTAGAAGACAGCGAGTGTCTTTCAAACACGTTCCAGAGTTCTACCGAGGAAGAACAGTTAGCTATAGGTATTATGGGTTATCCTTCAGAGAAATATGTGATCGTGTCGGAAATAACCAAGTAACTGTGATGCGAACCTGTAGTCGTGCGTGCAGGAGTAAACGACGGACTGACGGGGCCAGGTTCAGCCTGCTGGTTGCACCACTGAAAGTGATGACAGTCATATCTGTGCGTGGCAGTGATGGATCGCTCCGCTACATTACGTACTACATATCACTGAATTCGCTATTTGCTCAATGAGCAGTATTCGAGCCTGCCTCTCGAAGTTGTTTGCAGCAGAGTTGAATGTCTGGTAGACGTCCACTGCTGCGTTTAAGACTGTCAACCCCACAGTCCTATGTGCCGGCACTGCTGCGATGAACGACGGTCGTGGACAGCCGAGTGTAACGACGTTGTACTTGCCAACGAATCGCGATTACGCCTGCAGCTCGACGATGGCCGGATTAGGGTCTGAAGACTGCGTGGTAAGGGAATGTAGAAACGCAGCCCGTACTATTTCTGCAGCCGGCCTAATAGTGGTTTGGTGTCGTATCGGATTCCACTCCAGCCGCCTCCTAGGACGCATTGTCGGTACACCGAGCAGACTGAATTACGTCTATGAAGCCTATGTGTAAAAGAAACGAATTTTCTATAAGAGTTTCTGATCTTCATTTCCTTCATTGAGAAAATAGGGTCTAGCTTACTAAAATATATATTTATTTATAAGGTCGTTCGGCATATGTCATCATCAGATCTAAAAACCTCCTGTTTACGTTACACTTTCAGAGGTTTTGAAAATCGGATGCCGCGGGGGAATGGCTGAGCGCTCTTAGCCGCTTTGCTGCAGAGCGCACGGTTGCTTCTTGTCGAAGATTTCCTCGGGCACGTTTGTGTGTGTGTTGTCCTTAGGTTAGTCGAAGTAGTTTGTAAGCCTAGGGACATAACCACAGTACTTAGGTCACATAGATTTACAGACATCTGAAGATTTTTTTAGATCTGATGATGACAGATGCTGCAATGACGTTATAAATAGTTTTATTGACCTAGGCGCCATGGCGGAGCGGCCAAGCTCATTGAGGCGCTATGCTCCGATGCGCGAGGCCGTTCCCCGTCGGGGGTTCGAATCCCCCCTCGTGCATGAATGTTTGCGTCGTCTTTAGTATAAGGGAGTTCATAAATTGTTTCTAAGTCCCTTAACAAACATTTGAACATTTGATTGACGTAGACGTTTTTTATTCGTATTGGTATCTGCGATGTTATGGAGTCTGTTGTCCACCCAGATGTTATGTGCTTGCCGGCGAGCCATTGCAAGAGGATAATGTGCGACCATATGTGACTTCACAAGGAAGTGAAAATCCGCATACCAACTGCTAAGAAGGCATTTAATAAGAAGACGAGACTTCTTCTATGCGGGTGTATCGGCAGGAATCTGAGGAATATTTTATATGGAGTGTGATACTATAGGCACTGAGACACGGGAAAAAGATTAAAAGTATCTGCAGTGGCGGATTAAGGGGGGAGGCTGGAGGGGGTGGACCGTCCCAAGCCTCTCGTCTGGGGGAGGGGGGGGGCTCCAAATACCTAGAAAACATTTTTTTAACGCCCTTGCCCTGTCGCTCTGGGGCCTCCAAAACACGAAAGCTATTTTCTTTTATACTGTCCAGTGCCTCTCGTCCTGGAGGGCCTCCACATCTCAAAAGTTACTTTTATGTAGTGAGACATGTATTTACAAGTGGATGGAGGGCCTCATTTCCTTTTGCCGCTGCCCCGGGCCTCAGACAGCCTTGGTCCGCCACTGAGCATCTGAGATGTGGAATTCGAGGATGGAAGGGATAAAGTAGGCAGTAAAAGTGAGAAATGAGGAGAAGAGTCGGCGAAGAGAGAAAATTTTAAAGTTAATCAAAAAGAAGAAACGTATTTAGCTTGGGCATTGGAAAAGAAGAGATTGTCTGCTGATAGGTGCTATGGATGGAACAGTGAATGGAAGAAGAAGCCGAAGATATCAGAAGGCTGAAAATATGAGCATGGGAAACAGTTATGAGAAAACAAAGAGGGTAGCAAACGACAGAGCCGCATGTCAAATGTTGTATGGTATGAATGGGTGAGAGACCCTTCAGGAAAGGTTTAGCCGCCTAATTGGATTTTCCGCAGGCACGTTTCCTTCACGATATGTGAGAACGATGTGCTGAATAGTCGGCGCAGGTGACTATAATGAGTGCGTGTGTAGTGTCGTGTTCGTGATGATGGGAGAGGATGGAACCCGATGCCGCAACATAGCCTACACCTCCGAAAAGCACTAAAGGGGTCATCGAGTTTAACGTTCCGTCTGATAGACGGTTCACCATCAACAGTGTTCCATGCCCTCACTCCATGAGACACTGCGGAGATGTTTGGAATTTAATCCAGGGACTTTGCACAACTACCCCTCCCAAAGGAAAAATTAGCAACAACGCGTGGCGTACACGGACGGTTAGCCATGCACTGTCGACTGGACGTTAAACCCTAAGCTTCCTTCCTTCCTTACCCATCCATGAACTGGGAATGCCCGACGGTGCTTATCATCTGTGATCTGGCGGTAACCGGTATATCCACCGCGGCACGTCCGTTCACACGGAATGTCAATACTTTCGTCACCCATGGGATTGCTTTGCAGTCTTGGCCTTCCTCGTGGTCTACGAGAAAGACAGGCCCCAGCGCAGTCGTCATGCCACGTAAGCAAGGTAGTTCCGAGCCGGAGCGATCGCTAGCTCAGTGGCTGCCCGCTATGACGCAGTAGGTTGAGTCCCAGCGTCCGGCCAATCGGCTAGCGATCGCGCCGGCTCGGAACTACCTTGCTTACATAGCATGACGACTGCGCTGGGGCTTGTCTTTCTCGTAGGCCTCAGCCCCCTATTGTCTCGTCATGTACATTGCTACAACTGATTAACTAAGGAAAGACGTCTAAGGGGTTTGTACTGATATGCCCCAACAACGTATTCATTCATTGGCGAGGCTTGTAGCAACACTCAGTACTGATCTCATGTTTCTCGTTTTAGACGGGGGTGGCCTTTGTTCAGCGTGTTAACTTAGAAATAAATTCGGCTACGAATTCTCCGCTCCTTCTTTCTGTTGCATTCTGGATGACCAGCACTGTATTTAGCGCTGTTTGTCTTGTTCTTACTAATTAATTATTAATACTACATTCCAGTCACCACTTAAACATTCGATTCCAATTTGAGCGCTGGTATTGTAAATAATTCATTGTACACGTTTGCCGAGTGGGGTGGCTTGTGAAGTGTCATCATTTGCATACAATTCATGCAAAGTTGTTATCGTTCTATACCGCGCTATTTCGTGTGCAAAATATGTTAACGAGAGAGCTACAGGTAACTAGTTGAAACTGCTGCTCACACATTTTCATAGAACACCCTGCGATGAATGCGAATGCGCCCCGATCTCAATAACGTGTATAATGACAACTTTCTGAATGTGAATCGCACTAATTGCCACCGCGGGCTGCAGTGATTTGTTTACATTTACGCAATGTGCAGTTTCTTATAAATATGGCACGGAATAAAGTACGAAACGGTAGTTTAATGGCCGGCCGCAGGGTCCGATCGGTCTGCGGCGCGCCAGTCACAGTCTGCACGGCCGCTACGGTCGGGGGTTCCAATCCCCCTACGGCATGGATGTTTGTGCCGTCTTTAGTATAAGCTAGTTCATAAGTAGTTTGTACGTTTAGGGACTGATGACCCTGCAGTTAAGTCCCATAAGCTTTACAAACATTTGAACATTATTTTTTTCATAAATGGGCCTGCAGCAGTGAGTATATCATAGTATGACATTTTAATAAATATAATCACCTTTACTGCTGCTTATTCGTTTTATTTAATTGTCCACTACAGCTGTTTCACCGTATTTGGCATTGTCAAGTGGTTGTCTATTTGTTGCCAATATACACACAGCATCTGTACCTCTATATGATTTTAATAGGTACTTTCTTAGAAAGTCGTTTTTTAGTAATTTTTAGAATAATGACTTTCTTGTTTGACAGCTATATTGATGCTATGTGTCTACGTTTCCTAATATTTTTGATTAAGTAGTTCTTCATCATTATTATCATCTGACAACATACAACATAGCATCAACATAGCTGTCAAACAAGAAAGTCATTATTTTAAAAATTACTAAGAAACGACTTTCTAAGAAAGTACCTATTAAAATCATATAGCGGTACAGATGCTGTGTGTATATTGGCAACAAATAGACAACCACTTGACAATGCCAAATACGGCGAAACAGCTGTAGTGGACAATTAAATAAAGCGAATAAGCAGCAGTAAAGGTGATTATATTTATTAAAATTTGAACATTAATTTAGTAGTTTAATTCAATTTATTTTTGCCGTTGTTCATCTCACCACTGACGACGCAAACACCTATGCCCTTGACTCAGTGATCTCATTTTAAAGAAGAAGACTCGAAGTTTCTGACAGATCCGGCAGATGTTCGTGGTAAACAAACATCACGAAAATAGCAGACATAAACATAGCAGACGCTTATACGAATTTTTGAATTCGTTATCTGACTACAAACAGCATAATATATCCAATCTAATCCAGTCTTGACGAGGGGTGCTCAACTCAAGTTACTTTGAAAAAAAGAAAGGTTTCTGAAGATCAAATTAGGATATTTTCTTTTTTTAGGAATTCAGTTCAAATGAAACGGTTATAGATAAAAGTAATAAATTGTCCGATCTTCCAGGAATCTGTTTCCTAATATTTTTGATTAAGTAGTTCTTCATCATTATTATCATCTGACAACTCGCTTTCATCCCTAGTTAGTTAGCAACCCAACAATTTTACCGCCACAACTCTCATAACATATACGGTGTGCGACAATAAAGTAATGAGACTGATGTGAAAAAAAGTTGCTCAGCGTTTTAGTCTAGTGTTGTTTCCTTCAAAGTAGTTCCCTTCTGACTGCACACACTTTTTCCAGCGCTTCTGCCATTGATAGTAACATTTCTGGAACTCATCTTCTGTAATATCCTCCAAGACACTCGTCACAGCTTTTTGGAAATGTCGTGTTTTTTGAAAATAGTGTCCCTCAACCGCCGTTTTGACTCTTGGAGATAGAAAAAAAGCCGCACGAAGTGATATGTGGTGAATGAGGTGGCTGTGGTAGTACTGAAATTTGTTTTGAGGATAAAAATTGCTGTAATGTCAGAGCATATGGGATGGCGCATTTTCGTGATGTTTACACAAATCTTTCTCATACCAAGATCTTCAGTTATTATTGGACGAACCGTTTCTCGATTGATGTTAAGTTCTTCTGCAATCATTTTCACGGAAAATCTTCGATAATTTCGTACGAGTTCACGCTCTATGGCCAAGTTAACATCCGTCCGTGAGGTTTGGTGGCCGTCTACTGCTCTCTTCATCTTCAACAATCGTTCTGCTTTCACTAAACATTTTATGCCAACAAAAAACTTGAGCTCTTGACATAACCTCCTCTCCAAAAGCCTTCTGAAGCTTACCGTAAGTTGCTGTCGCGTTGTCAACCAATATAACGCAAAAAGAAATGGCATACCGTTGCGCAATATTATGCGGTTCCATTTCTGTGACGAGACACAAGCACGTGTTAACTTACTACAGCACAACTCATGACTAAGCAGTTGCATCGATGTGCCGCTTGAACTAGAAGCAGATTATACACCAACGTCAAAGATATTGTGCCTACACAAGCCTCACAACATACTTTAACTAGACTGGCAATGCCCTATGTGGTATCATTGGTGTGACTGAAGCAGTCGTCGCCATATTATTACCATAAACGGCTTGTAAACAAGTTAAAGATAAAACAGTCTTAAGAAATAGGACTAAAATGACAAAAGTACGCCGCCATCTTTATAGTGTTGACATCTGCATAATGGTAATGGGAAGTATCTTCAGTTGTGTTAAGTATTTATTAATGTGACTCCAGTTTGAATCAGCTTCGTCTTTATTTAGAAAATTACGCTCGGTGTAAAAGTTCTTCCGTATGCAGAGATGGCTGTTTGTTGTAAATAATCAGTGACCATATTCATTGGAGTGTTTTTTCGAAAACTGCCGTCTGCCGTAAATGTGGGCTTACGCACAAGGCAGTGGCGTACGTGTCTCAATGTTCATCTTATAACACGATTCTACAATTTGTGTGTTAAATTAAGCCAGTACGCAAATATTAGCTCAACTTGAGAACCTCTTTAAACGACCGCGAAAAGATTCAAACGTCATTATAGTTCAGAAGTTTTGTAACTAACGTACACAAACTTTACGGCGTTTGTGTAGGTAAGATGGCGGCGTCAGGCTTCACTAAAACCAGCGACTTTTCCAGTCTACTAAATGTATGTCTGTGGCAAGCCTGCAGGGCTGCCACATCTTGCGAAGAAAACCAGTCTAATTACTGTATTGTCGCAGATCGTATATCTAAAGAAATGTCATGGAACGACTCAGTTGATGTCCCTATCAGCGCTGACCAAAATGAATGTGAGAGGCAGCTCGTAAAATAATTTTCTTACCATTTTTCCACTTGTCTTGTTCATGTTAGCTGGCAACAGTCAAAATCAAATGTTTGTTAAGCTTATGGGACTTAACTACAGGGTCATCATTCCCTAAACTTACAAACTACTTATCAACTACCTTACACTATGGACGGCACAGATATCCATGCCCGAGGGGGGATTCGAACCCCCGACCGTAGTGGCCGTGCGGACCGTGACTGGAGCGCCTCAGTCCCCTCGGCCACCGCGGCCGGTCTATGTTGCTACTGCTGGAATTTGTATTTCAATTGCTGGCGGCGTATTGCTTTACAAAGCAAATTCAATTATTCTGTGAGTGTTGTCGCAATCACAAAGTAAATTATATTGTAATTTTTCGTTATACTGTATAAACTATGAACGATATTAATGTTTTTGTACTTTATACCGGCTGCTGCAGTACAGGCTGTGTACAATGCAGGTCGCTGGAACTTCGTGTGTTATGTTCATTTAGTTTGTAAGTCTAGGCACTTATGATCAAAGTGCAGGGTGTCTCAAGAAAGACGCCTGCCAGGCGTCCGTGGATCGTGCGGTATGGCTCCCAGCCGCCACCACCGCATCCGGCGGGCACGGCAGCGCCCGATTCTCGGACTCTATTGTGCCGCGGGCGCATACACTGAGTTAAAGTCTAAAAAACATTGCCATCTGAGTAACCTAAGCTTAGCTTTATTTACAGTAGATGTTCAAAATGGTGTCCCTCTATGGAAAGAGCGGCGTGACATCTCTTGAACATATTTGCGAACACTCGACGAATTTCGGCTGCCGAAATCTGGGAAATGACTAGTCGAGTCCTGTCTTCCAATTCTTCGAGTGTATAGGGATTGCTTGCATACACCTTGTCTTTTAAGATTCCCCAGAGATAAAAGTCACAAGGATTTAGATCTGGAAGAGGCCAGTCAACTATCGTATCATCAAAAACAGTTCGTATTACCGCCATATAAGCATTGGCAATGTGTGGTCTTGAATTGTCCTGCATGAAATTACCTTACAGCTTTTTGTTGGGTGAAAGTTCTTGAAAAAAATGGATGGAGGATATTGTTCACATACCTGTCAGAATTTATTGTTTCGTGAAAAAAGATTCGACTAGTCATTTCCCAGATTTCGGCATCGAAATTCGTCGAGTGTTCGCAAATGTGTTCGATAGATGTCAGACCGCTCTTTCCATAGATGAACATCATTTTGGTGTATGCGCCTGCGGCACAATAGAGTCCGAGAATCGGGCGCTGCCGTGGCCGGCGGATGCGGTGGTGGCGGCTGGGAGCCGTACCGCACGATCCACGGACGCCTGGCAGGCGTCTTTCTTGAGACACCCTGCACTTTGATCATAAGTGCCTAGACTTACAAACCAAGTTAAACTAACCTACGAACAACGCCGGAGGTGGTATTTGATCTCCCGACGCGGGAAGCCGCGCGATCCGTAATGTGGAGCTCCAAACCGCTTGGCTAATCCCGCGCGGCGAGGTTCTAGTCCTCCGCGAGCTGAACAAGAATATCCACTGCACTTGTCGCTAGTTAGTAATCGTACTTGTGTATTTATGGGTAAAGTTGTTCGGTTATCCACTTCAACAGTCGGCGTCACCTATGAAGATGGTCCAGTTTTCAGCCGTTCTGCGCATCCCCATCCAGCCAATAATGTTCATTCAGTAGGCGCGTGGCTGGTCGCGACTTATGCAGTGTTTCTCCCGCAGGCGCAACTGTTGGCGTTCGGCCATAGCTCCTCCCCCTCCAAGCTTTCCCTGCCGTTCTGCCTCTATGCGCGGAAGCGCCTTCTTACATGATGCCAGCTATAGTAATCTAAATTTTACTTTTAATAAATTTTCAGGAGTTATGTACATGTCAAATTCTACATTAATGAAGTCTGAATATTGACATCTTCAGTATTATTATCGTCCAACTGTATTGTGATTATAGCATCTGATGAATCATTAATATGACTTCACTGTCGGCGCGTTTCTCTTCGAGGAGATGGCACCTCATGGGCCTGTTATGTGTGTAATAACAGCTGCACATTATAAAACCCTCCTAGTGTACCGTGCTGTACACACACCACCATATAAAAAGGGGCGACACTACATGTCGTTCGCCAGGTGAAAGATGTGCTTCGAGGTACCTTTGGTAAAGACGGTATCATCTCTAGGTCCCCAACGTAAATCCATTATGACTTCTGGTTGTGGGGATATACGAAGGATCGTGTCTATCAGGGATGTATTCGGACTCTTCCTGATCTAAAGGGTACCCCCTTTACACTCGATATACTGGGGCAGTTATCTACTGTGCCATGTTAAGGATGTAGCAAGTAGCTGAGTCGGGAGACCATATTGAATACATGTTGTAACATGGAACCATACCTTAATAAATGTGTTATAACCACCGTTAGCATGTGTTTTCTCGTACGTCTTTTATCTGTGAACCCAAAACACATTTTGATCACTTGCAGCGCCATATTTACGTGTGGTGGCAGAAAGTGGAACTATAATTTTTTTCATCATACTCCCCGAGCGCACAGATTACTGAATATACTCACGAAGTTTCAGCGTCCTGCGATTTATACAACCTGCAGTGCAGCACCCAGAACACCGTCAAATTATAACAATCCTGTATATCGATTAATTAATTCTTCGTATTTATTTTCAGGTTATGCGAATGTGTGGATTAGTGTTTTGTTTAAATCATGTCGTTAACACTCTGATAAACGTGATTTGTCTCAAGATGACTAAGCTAATGTTATTCATTACAACTGCTATTGAATGATAAACAAGAAGCGCCTTCAGAAGAGAATGAAAGTTTCACAGCGGAGTGTGCGCTCATATGAAACTTCCTGGCAGATGAAAATTGTGTGCCGGAACCGGGACTCGAACCTGGGACCTTTGCCTTTAGTGGGCAAGCGCTCTACCACTGCGCTATCACGACACGATTCACGGTCCATTCTCACAACTTTACTTCTGCCAGTACCTCGCCTCCTACTTTCCAAACTTCACAGAAGTTCTCCCGAGAAACTTGAAGGACTAGCACAACTGGAAGAAAGGACATGGTGGAGACATGGCTAAGCTACACCTCAAGGGATATTTCCAGATTGAAGCTTTCACTCTGCAGCGGAGTGTGCGCTGATAGGAAGTTTTTAAAGTAGGAGGAAAGGTACTGTCCAGAAGTAAAATTGTGAGAACAGACTATGAAGCATATCGGGTAGCTCAGTGGTAGAGCGCTTGCCCGTGAAAGGCAAAGGTCCCAGGTTCAAGTCCCGGTTCCGGCACACAATTTTAATCTGCCAGGAAGTTTCATACGAGCGCAAACTCCACTGCAGAGTGAAAGTTTCGTTCTGGAAAAATCCATTAGGCTGTGGCTAAGCCATGTGTTCTGACGTAAGGTCAGCGCCACACACCAGATGCAAGAAAACGATCGTGAAGAAGGCAGCGGATGACCGGCAGCCAATCACACGCCGGCACCGCGCCTCTTGGAAGGAGAAACCGAGAAGCGGGCCCTCTACAAGCAGATTTATCTAGGCCGACATTTGTCTGGAAGGGCACTCCGAATTCGACTCTGAACTAGGCAGTTACCATGATTCATCACAACTAGCATCGTGTACGAAGACGCCGCCGTGAGAACAGACATACTATGTCAAAGTTCAGTATTTTGTATACCTTACTAAATAAAACTTGTATTACTAATCTGTATAGCTGTTTTAGCTGTCCACGCATCACACGCATCCTGACCAGATTCTTTCCCGAAAGATAGGCCGACGAGGACAGAACACCATGTCTCAACAACATCCTTTCTTCTAGGAGTGCTAGTCCATGCAAGATCTCACAAAGCTGCGCTGTAAATAATTTCTGCGTGACACTAAGCCTATGATGTTGGAAGGAAATTAAAGTGAGATGCAGATCATCAGTTTTTAATTTTCCTTGACATTTAACTCCTAAATAAAGAAAAAAACAGGTAGCCAACTTTTTAAAGTACGAAGTGACATCTTCATCGCCCAGTGAAGTGTAGATTACGTTCATAACTTTGAGTGTAAAGAAAACTGACGAACATTCTGAGACTAAAGAACTTTTATTCACCTAGTTCACTACAACAGTTTTCTCAACTTTTGTGGTATATACTGTTTTGTCTTAATATTGTCTCGGTATTTCTACTGAAGTCTAAAACGCGAAACCTTAAAAACTGTTTTATAAAACACCGATCATTATAACTGAAGATGGATGAGATTTCTAGTACTTTTTTAACTAACAGGTATATTGAAGAGTCATTTGAAACGACGTGCATCCTGACAAAGTATCATGCTGTTTTCTGTTCCTGTGTGAATGGTGAGGCAGGTGATGCACAGTTTTACCAAAAAGGGATTCATAGAAGAGAGGGTAAGTTTGAAAGTTTTGAAAATTAGAGAGAACTCCAAACACAATATTCCATATTGTTCTATTACGCTTTCACCTGACCGAATATTGAAACAACGATTGTCTCTATAATATTGGAAAAGTAACAGTAATTACAGTAATTAAGTTGCTGAATTGTTAAAACAGCAGGTCAGTCAGCTGTTAAACTGTAGGGTTATCCAATGTCACGCTTTTGACATAATAATGCCACGCAGTAGCGAGAAAATCATTCGGAGCTGTTAATTATCCCGGCCATAATTTAGGAAAAAAATGCGTGCAATAATATTTCTAATTTAGTTACACATTGGTGAAAAACTAATTTCCTAGGAATAGAACGTTACGGTAATAATATACCCGCTCGGTTAGGCGTGTGGTCTAACGCACCGCTTTCCGAGACGGGGAGGCGTACCGACCCCGGTATGAATCCGCCCGGCGGATCATCGAATGGGGTCGGAGTGCCGGCCAGCCTGGATGTAGTTTTTAGGCGGTTTTACACAGCCCCCTAGGTGAATACCGGGTTGGTCCCCAAGTCCCGCCTCAGTTACTCGATTCACAACATTTCGTAACACTTTCCACTTTCGCACACTTATAACACTATACTATTTGGGGTACATCTGCATCTTCATGGGATACCTGCCAATCACATTTAAGTGCCTGGCAGAGGGTTCATCGAACCACCGTTATACTATTTTATCTCCCATTCCATTCTCGAATAGCGCGCGGGAAGAATGAACACCTGAATTTCTCCGTTCGGGCTCTGATTTCTCGTATTTTATTCTGATGATCATTTCTACCTATGTAAGTGGGCGTCAATAGTATATTTTCGCATTCGGAGGAGAATGTTGGTGATTGTAGTTTCGTAAGTAGCAGCGATAAGCACCGTTGTTGTAATAATTCCCATCCCAGATCCTGTATCATTTCCGTAACGCTGTCTCCCCTGTATCGTGACAATACGAAACTAGCTGCCCTTCTTTGCCCTCTTTCGATGTCCTCCGTCAGACCCACCTGATAAGGATCTAGACTGGGCAGCAATACTGCAAACAAGGACGGACAAGCGTAGTGTACGCAGTTCCTTTAGTAGTTCTATTGCATCTTTTAAGGGTTCTACCAATAAAACGCAGTCTCTAGTTCTCCTTTCCCACGACATAATCTATGTGTTGGCCGGCCGCGGTGGCCGAGGGGACTGAGGCGCTTCAGTCACGGTGTGCACGGCCACTACGGCCGGGGGTTCGAATCCCCCCTCGGGCCACGGATATTTGTGCCGTCCTTAGTTGTAGGTAGTTCATAAGTAGTTTGTAAGTTTCGGGACTGATGACCCCGTAGTTAAGTCCCTTAAGCTTAACAAACATTTGAACATTTATCTATGTGTTCTTTCCAATTTAAGTCAGAAATAATTGTAATTCCTAGGTATTTTGTGGAGTTTACGGCCTTCACTTTTCATTGATTTATCATGTAAACAAAGTTTAAAGGATTTCTTTTCGTACTCATGTGGACGACTTCACACTTCTCATTATTTAGAGTCAACTGCCAATTCTTACACCATACAGATATCTTATTCAAATCGTTCTGCAGTTGGTTTTGATCTTCAGATTATTTTACTAGACATTAAATGACGGCGTCATCTGCAAACAACCTAAGGGAGTTACTTAGATTTCCCCCTAAATCGTTTATGTAAATAAGGAACAGCAGAGGACCAATAGCACTACCCTGCGGAACACCCGAAATCACCTCTGTTTTAGTCGATGCCTTACCATCGATTACTACGAACTTTGTCCTCACTGAGAGGAAATCCCCTATCCAGTCGCAAATTTGGGGCGATATACCGTAACCACGCAATTTGATTAAAAGCCGTTTGTGAGGTACGGTGTCAAAAGCCTTCTGGAAATCAAGGAATACGGAATCAATTTACGAACCCTTGTCGACAGCACACATCACTTCGTGTGAGTAAAGAGCTAGTTGTGTTTCCTCCTGAGGGGCATGGGTGGCGGCAGGAAGGGCATCCGGCCACCCTGTAAATATTAACAAATGACAAATCCGCGTTTAACCCTGTGCCGACCCTGCATGTGCGGAAAACGGCCAAAGAGAGACATATCGTTACAATAATATATATTTTTATAATGTACATCTTATTCTGTTTAATTTGTCCAATGCTTGTAGAAGAGTAAGAGAGATGTTAAGAAGAGGTATTTCCTAAGATTATTCAGTATACATTCACTGGGAAGTCTGATAGAGATATGGGATCTTTACAGTTTGGATATAGCCGGGGCTAGGTAAGAGGTGAAGCCCTGGTTGCGATTCAGATATTGGTTCAAAAGAGGAAGAATGTAATGCTGTGTTTCATAGACTACGAAAACGTATTTGACACATTGCGACATCATAAACTTCTACAAATTTTGACAAGACTGGACACAGTCGGGAAAGATATTCGTTGTATAGAAAAACTGTACTGGACCCAAACAGCTGAGGTTAGTACTGGCTGCTGGCCGCGGTGGCCGAGGGGACTGCGGCGCATCAGTCACGGTCTGCACGGCCACTACGGTCGGGGGTTCGAATCCCCCCTCGGGCATGGATATTTGTGCCGTCCTTAGTGTTAACTAGTTCATAAGTAGTAGCTTTACAAACATTTAGAACTGGCTACCAAGTGAGAAGCACAGAAAATCCGTAGAGGAATTAGGGTTCTCTACTCTCACCACTCCTGTTCGGTTAACTCAGAACATATATTGCAGGAGGCACTTGAATATCGTTAGGTATCAAAGTAAATGGATTATGAATTAATAACGTAAGATACGTAGATGACACAGTCTTAATCGCAGATAATGTGAACGACCTGCAACATCTTCTGCCTGCAGAGGGAGAACACGGCAGGAATATGGGTCTCAACATCAACAACAAAAGACAAAATTTATGATTGTTACTTGTAATTTAGAGGAGCATCAAAATTCAGAAATAAGGTATAATAATGAATCCATAGACAGGGTCAACTACTTAGGGACGTGATTGTGCCAAAATTGGTCAAAATTCAAATGTTTGTAAATCTATCGGACCAAACTGCGTGGTGATCAGTCCGTAGCTTACAAACTACTCAAACCTGCCGCGGTGGAGTAGCCGAGCGGTCTAAAGCATCTTGCTGTGCAGCGCGCGGTTGCTCGCCATGGAGGTTCGAGTCCTCCCTGGGTCATGGGTGTGTGTGTTTGTCCGTAGGTTAGTTTACCTAGGTTTAAGTAGTTTGTAAGGTACGGACTGATGAACACGCAGTTTGGTCCGATAGATTTACAGACATTTGAACATTTTGAACTTAAACCTAGGTAAACTAACCTACGGGCAAACACACACACCCATGCCCCAGGGAGGACTCGAACCTCCACGGCGAGCAACCGCACGTTCCGCAGCCAGACGCTTTAGACCGCTCGGCTACTCCACCGCGGCGAAAATTGGTCAGCTGACATGGAAATCAGATGCAGAATAGAGAAGGGCCGCAGATGTTTTTGTATTCACGTACAAGGGTGTAGCGGTGGGATGTGGTTTAATATTGGGAGCCATTGCGTTGGAGTGGGTGTAATTACTCCAGAAATCATACTCAGAGTGTTATGCAGCTGGACACCCACCTTTTTTACATGTTTACTGTAAATGTTATTCATTAAATGTACTTCAGTTCCTTAAGAAGTCATCTATCAATGGCGAGCTACCACACATTGTGTTATTTCAGATCATTTAATATCATGATCTGTATATACATAAGCGCAATCTGTGTGGAAATCAAAACCGTCAATGTTCACTGCTCATGTAAGTAAGAAGTATACTGATTTATTATTAACACATACTGCATCTTCCCGTTTTTCACTTTTTTTCGATTACACATATTGATAAATGTTTGTATGAACTAGTTCTTGGAAGAAGCATGTTGGATGTGAGATGGAGATGTGATTATGCATGAACAAACGTTTCGGCACTTAATAGGGGAACGTCTCACGCGGGCTACAAACAAGAAAAGTCTGGGTCCACTTCTGAGAACCTTGAGCTTAAGTCGATATTTGCTGCAGTCAAACAAATACACGTAACCAATTGTTTCAGACAACAGTGGCCTCGTCTACTGAGTAAAGATGATTGAAATGTCAAGACGGCTATTTGTAAAAAGCGGCTGCTTACTCAATAAGTGAGAGTAAAAAATACACGGAGGTCCTTGACAGGTGGCGACACTGGAGCAGACCAAGCCGGTAGCATCAGGTCAGGGGGGAGGTGAAGGAATTCATCAAACGCTCCCTAATTTTTCTTTTTATTTGCTACCAGTGGAGTCTGTGTTTCAATTGTATCATAGAGCTCCAGAGATGCAGATTTTTGGGCTGTTGATCTAACATCTTGGACAGACATGAACATCCCACCTCAGCCCAGAAAAATAAATTATCAACGTCACTGAGTTATATCAGAAACTGAGGATGATATGATGATGATCAGTAATATGAGGGTTGGGACTTAAATAGTGGCAACTATTTATTCACTACCGATACAAAAGCTTTACATGTTTGCACCTGTTACTGTCCTTGAAAGTAGTCACCAGTGTTGTGTAGAACCCGTTGCCAGCGATGTGGAAGGCGTACTATATCGTTAGCAGTGCCTGTTCCGTTGATGGTGCGAATGGAGCGGTCTACTGCCTGTCGAATCTTTGGAACAGTTCTGAATCGAATGCTACGAAGTGGTTCTTCATCTTCGGAATCAAATCAAAGTCACGAGGACTTAAGTTCCCATAGGCCGAACAGAGCAGCCACAGCTTGCGCTGTATTCGCCCGCGCATTGTCGTGCAAAATGATAGGTGGGTTGTGCAGAAAGTGTTGTCGTTTCTTTCACAAAGCTGTTCGCAGTTGATGCTGCAAAAACGGACTGTTATATTGTGCATTGACGGTCTGCCGTGAAGGAACGTAATGCGTTTGGATAACACTATCACAGACGTACACGAGAATCACCATAACTTTCACCATACTGGGGCTCTGAAGCACTTTCGTCTTTCACGGCGACCAAATCCGTTGGATTGGCGTTTCAGTTTTGGCTTGTACGATGTGAACCATGTCTCATAGAGACGCCGTTATTCTCTCTCTCTCTCTCTCTCTCTCTCTCTCTCTCTCTCTCTCTCTCTCTCTCTCTCATAACGTCCGTAGTATGAAAATTGTAAGTTTTCACTTGTTTGGAGAGGGAGAAAGATAATGGCTTTTGAGAGACTCGTTCATGACTTTGCTTGAAACTATATAATTCAGGATAAATGGAGACCTAAACATTAAGATAAGTGAAAAATTAGACTTCCCTGAAACTGAGCACTAATTACTTAACTCAGTATTTGGCCATGATTGCACTTGGCGACTTCCAAAAAATCTTCAACATAATTAAAAAAAATTTCGCTTACGAGCTTAACATCAAATGTCAACGGTCGAATGCCCAGAACAAGTTTACTGGCAGTGACAGCGGCCGCGGAAGCCTTCGTTTACATTTAACGCCAAACATTTACACATTACTCATTTGAAAATTAGGTATTTGAAGCTGTTTTATACATGGAAGGCCGATTACTTAGAGAATCTCGTATCCATCTAACAGCAGTGTCACATGTATATGCATCTGTAACGTGAGAAGACGTAAATATTCGGTACATAGTGCTAAGGCAGTAACTACTAGGGTCGGAACTTGAATAGAGGGAACACTGCTGTGGAGACACTATGTAGTTGAATCTACTGTTGTTGCAGATAGTACACGTTCTTGAATACCTACCCTACCTTACCAGCGACGTGCGCACAATCGAGGGAAACACAATCAATTGTGAGCGATCCCCCTTTTTTTCCCATTAAGGTATGTCAATAACTCCTTTTCTCCTCAATTCTGTTCAGTACCTTCTCATTAGATACGCGATCCACCCACCTAATTTTCACCATTCTTATGTAACACACATTTCAAAAGCCTCTATCCTCTTCTTCTCCGCAAAGTTTATCGTCCATGTTTCACTGTCATACAAGGCAACACTTCACACGAATGCCTTTAGGAAAGAGTTCATTACGTTTAAATTAATATTCGATGTTAACAAACGTCTCTTTTTCAAAAACGCTTTTCTTCCCATTTCCATTCTGCATTTAATATCACCTGTAATGCGGCCATCGTGTGTTATTTTACTGCCCAAGTAACAAAACTCATCTACCACCTTTATGGTTTAGTTGCCTACTCTAATTCCTTCAGCATCGCCTGATTTTTATAGACTGCACTTCATTACCCTTGTTTTGCTCTTTTTAATGTTCATCATATATGCACATTTCAACACACTGTCCATTCCGTTCAACTGCTCCTCCAGGTCCTTTGCTGACAGAATTGCAGTATCATCGACAGAACGCAACGTTTTCATTTCTTCACCCTGAACTTTAATTCCTTCTCCAAATTTCTCCTTGCTTTCCTTTATAGCTTGCTCTACCTAAAAACTGAATAACATTGGAGAAAGACTACAACCCAGTCTTACATCCTTCCCAACCTCTGCATCTCTTTCATGCCCTTGAACTCTGATAACTGCTGTCTGGTTTTTGTACAAGTTGTAAATAACCCTCCGTTTCCTATATTTTACTCCTGCTAATTTCAGAATTTGAAAGAGGTTATTCCTATCAACATTGTCAAAAGCTTTTTCCAAATCTACAAAAGCTAGAAATGTAGGTTTGCCTTTTCTTAGTCTATCTTCTAAGACAAGCCGTAAAGTATTGCCTCCCGTGTTGCTACATTTCTCATGAATGCAAACTGATCTTGCCCCACGTCGGTTCCTACCAGCACATCCATCCTTCTGTAAATAATTCGTATAAAAATTTTGCAACCATGACTTATTAAACTGATGGTTCTGTAATTTTCACAAGTGTCTGCGCCTGATCACTTTGCAGAGGGGATTATTACAATTTTATTGAAGTCTGAGGGTATTTCCCCTGTCTCATTCATCTTACGCACCAGATTCTCCCAGAGACTTCAGTAGTTCTGAGGGAATGTCGTCCACCTCAGGTGCCTTGTTTCGACTTATGTCTTTAAGTGCTCTGTCAAATTAATTTCTCAGTATAGCATCTCCTATTTCTTCTTCATCTACTTCTTCTTCCTTTCCTACAATATTGTCTCGAAGTTCATTTCCCTTACAGAGCTCCTCTACAAATTCCTCTCATCTTTCCCTTCTTTGCCAAGAACTGATTTCCCACATGAGTTCTTTATATTCATACAGCTGCTTTTCCTGTCTCCAAATGTCTCTTCTATTTTCCAATAGGTGGTATCTACTTTTCCCCTATTTAAACATAATTCTACTGATTTGAATTTGTCTACTAGCCACTCCTACTTAGCTATTTTGCACTTCCTGTTAATTTCTTAGTCGTCTTTACTCCATTCTGCCTGTTTCATGTACTGTACTTTTATATTATCTACTTTCATCAATTAAATTCAGTATTTCCTGTGATATCCAAGGATTTTTTGTAGGTCTTGCCTTTCTACCTATTCTGTCCTCTGCTGCCTTCACGATTTCATCTCTCAATGCTACCTATTCCTCTCCTACTGTTTTATTTCTCCCCGTTTCTGTCAATTGTTGCCTAATGCTGCCTCTGAAATTCTCGAGAACTTCCAGGTCCCATATCCTTATTTGCCTACCTCTCTGCAGTTTCTTCGGTTTCAGCCTACAATTCATGACGAATAAGATATGGTCAGAGTCTATATATGCCCCTGGATATGTCTTACATTTTAAAACCTGGTACCGAAATCTATGTCTTAGCATTATAAAATCTATCTGGTACCTCCCACTGTGTCCTGGTCTCTTCCACGCATACAAGCTTCTTTCGTTATTGTTAAACCAGATGTTTTGTTATGATAAGATTATGTTCCGTGCAAAATTGTAGCAGACGGCTTCCACTTTCATTCCTTTTGCCCAGACCATATTCACCTACACTTTTCCTTCCTTTCCTTTTCCTACTACCGAATTCCAGTCTCCCATTACAATTAAGTTTTCCTCTCCCTTAATTGTCTGAATAATTTCTTTAACCTCATGCATTTCTTCGATCTCCTCATCACTAGTTATTTGCGACCTGTGGACGCAGCTAAAACTGTATCAGTGCTTTAAGATTTCTTTGGACTGGTACACAAACCAGTGGGGATATTACTACTGTAGCCAGAATGGTGTATGTTTGTTGAATTACTTGTATATTTATTAATTTTTTTTAATTTTATTTATTTATATTTTTAACCTGGAAGATTAGGGCTTCTAGATTCTCTCTTACACCTAACCAGGCGTTCTACAATATTTCACATTCCCAATATTACAGAAGTTATAATAAATCTAGAAAAATAAAATTTTCAAACATTACAGGTAACAAAAAGACATCACACAGTTTACACACGGATTTGATAAATAACAAACATGTCAAGTATGCTTTTAATTATGACTGCTAGCAACAATGGGTAGAGGGGAAATGGTGGAAGATGGAGAGAAAGGTGAGTATAATTATATTCTCATGAGGAGCTATAACGGAAGAGCAGGTGGCGCGATTTATGGTGAAAGAAAGAGGAGGAAGAGAATGGAGAGAAATTTGACTGTTTTCGCGAGGTTTGGGGGAGAGTTTTAAAAGGATGATACAAGGAAGACTGAATCGTGCGAAGAGAGCAGGGCAGTGTGTTCCAAAGGCGAACATCAGAGACGGCGAAGGAGTTTGCAGATGTTTTCGTTTTATGAAAGAGCACACCTACTATACTAGATAAGTGGGATCTTGTGTTCATATTATGATGGCACGAAAGATGGTTAAATTCTGAGGCGAGGTACTGTGGTGCTTGCTCTCTGAGCAGTCGATGGAGAAGGCACAGCGTGTGGTAGTCCCGTCACGTGTCTGCCCATAGCCACCCTAACTGGGTGTTTGAAGCAGTAATGTGGTCATATCGACGAATGTTGCGTATGTACCGTACACATGCATTCATTGTTCACTCTAACGCTACTTGTACCATGCTGAATCATATCAAAATGGTAAAGGTTTGGTGGATCGAGTGAATGCACCAATTGACGTTTTACATTCTGTGAAAAGATGTTACGAAACTTTTTGTGAGGGCATAAAGTCAAGCGGAGGTCTTCCTGCATACAGTGACGGTATTATCGGCACAATTTAAATGTTTGTCGATAATGACACCCAGATTCTTAACTGTTGTTCTGTTATCGTATTGGGATACCATCAAGTTGAATGGGGAGGGGGGGGGGAGGGACTGGTTGCGTAATTCGGATATTATTAATTTCTGATGGGCGACTAAGATAATTTGCGTCTTTCTGGCATTTAATTTTAAACCCAGGTTTTTCGCCCATGTTACAACTGAAGACTGATCCTCATTCACCTGGGCAATAGCAGTGTTTATATTTTCAGGTTTTATACTTTGGTAGAGGTGGAGGTCGCTGCATAGAAGTGATATTTACAGAAAGTCAAAACCGATGAAATGTCGTTGACGTACAAGGAGAACAAAAGTGGACCTAAAACTGATCCTTGTGGCGCTTCAAAAAAAAACATTTCTCCAGGAGAATTTTTCAATCCCTTAGACAACACTTTGGTGTCTATTTTTTAAGTAGCTTTCAAACCAATTCAATGTACTATTTGAGAACTTTAATTGTCACATTTTATTCAGCAGTATCCCACGAGTTTTCCCTGTAAGGATATGATTTACCTTACATTGCGGCAGCGTAACAAATAAACTACCGAAAAACGTACACCTGGAACATGAATTTTGATCTGATGACGGCAGATTGCAACTGGAGGATAGTAAATGTAGTGGTAATGTTTTCAATGTCGTCCACCAATAGATAGCATAGTCACATAATTGCCTATAGTCGGCGTCAGCTACGAAGGCGGCCCAGTTTTCAGCCGTTCTGCGCATCCCCCTCCATTACCACAACGACAGCCAATAATGTTCATTCTGTAGGCAAGTGGCAGACAGTGAGTTACGCAATGTTTCTCCCGCAGGCGCAACTGTTGGCGCTGTATCGTAGCTCCTCCACGCTTCCCCTATCGATCCGCTTCTATGTGCGGAAGCGCCTTCTTATAGGACGCCAGATATAAGCGACATATTCAGATAATGTTTACAGCCAAAAGGCTCAGTGCGATATCAAGCAAAAAGCACTCTCGTGCTTCATACTACCAACTAAGTGAGTCTCAAAAGGGTGAAATTGTGGGCTTCCAAGTGGCAGGACGGTCCTTTCGAATTGTTGCCATGCAAGTTGGACGTGCTGCGACAGGACGCCCCCTTTCACAGCTGAGACGGCAAACTTTCACAACAGAGGCAAAAGCTCAAACACGCTAATTATGGACCGCAGTGTACCAACTGCCGAGGCTACGCGAGAGAGAGCACGCCAGCCGACGTCTTGCCGTCGCTATCCTGTCCACTGGACAGCAGATATCAGAAAGAATCGTACAAAAATTAAATAAGAAACTGCTGTAATTGAAGGACCTTTCCTTGGACGAAATGCCTCCATAATAACAGAAGTGGTAAGAAATCTAATAAAAGATTGAATCAAAACGACACTGAACTTACCCATCTGCCCAAAGACAAAATAAAATAATTAATTTAAAAAAATTGACTACAAATTACCGCCACCTCACACATCAGCTGGTATCGGCCACTTCTATATAACTAAACCTGATCTCAGGATATGCAGTGGACTGACATTGTTTTTGTCATCGGATTATGAAGAAATCAAAACATGATAACACTGTTTGTGTTAATTTTGGAAAAGGGTGCCTCCGTAGCTCAGAGGTAGCCTCGCTAACTACGATGCAGGAGGCCCGTGTTCGATTCCCGGCAGGGGACTGGGTGTTGTGTGTTGTGCTAATCATCATCGTTGGCACGTAAGTCGCCCACGCGGCGTCAAATAAAAAGACTTACACTGTGGCGCCCGAACAATCCCGCAAGGGATCTCCCGACCAAGAAAGCCATACGCTCATTTCCATTTTGGAAAAGGGTCATTCCATATCAAGTGGCCTAAATTTAGACAAGCTCCACACTCGACAATCTTCGATTTTGATGAGATTTTAACAGGATGTATATACAGGCATTAAATGAAGCTCTGCCAAATTACAGATTCGTAAGTAGTATGGTGTGAGCACCAGCCACTTTTTCCTAAAGGATAGTTTTTGATATCGCGAATCAAGTGAATAAATTATCAAATTTGTTATATCGTTGCTCAGGATGTAAGAGACCTGTCATGCTGAAACTTCCTGATCCTGTTCAACGTTTTGGGTACAATACCTTAGTTGTAGAATAAATGGTCAAACTGTGCTAAATTCATCATAATTTTCTGTCAAATTGTCTCACAACTCGAGTCGCAACAGATTTTGACTGTACTTTATGGCCTTGTATCTACTGAAAAAATAACTTTTAAAATTAATTTTGACAACATTGTCATAGGAGAAAAACAGCGATCTATTTGATATGATCAATATATACAAAAAACAGTTTTGATTGCAGAAATTAACAGTTACAATTAACCGGTTTCAACCTGATGTAGGTCATCTTCGGAATTACAAAAAGCCCATGTGGGCAGTGCTGCACTCGGCTGGGCTGGGCTGTCCTGGGCTGTTCTGCTGTACCTACAGTTACCTACTGGCAGCAGAATAGCCCAGGACAGCCCAGCCGAGCCGAGTGCAGCACTGCCCACATGGGCTTTTTGTAATTCCGAAGATGACCTACATCACGTCGCAACCGGTTAATTGAAACTGTTAATTTCTGCGATCAAGACTGTTTTTTGTATATTGATCATACCAAATAGATCGCTGTTTTTCTCCTATGACAATGTTGTCAAAATTAATTTAAAAAGTTATTTTTTCAGTAGATACAAAGCCATAAAGTACAGTCAAATTCTGTTACGACTCGAGTTGTGAGCCACTTTGACAGAAAATTGTGATGAATTTAGCACAGTTTGACCATTTGTTCTACAACTAAGGTATTGTACCCAAAACGTTGAACAGGATCAGGAAGTTTCAGCATGACAGGTCTCTTACATCCTGAGCAACGATATAATAAATTTGATAATTTATTCACTTAATTCGCGATATCAAAAACTATCCTTAAGGAAAAAGTGGCTGGTGCTCTTACCATACTACTTACGAACCTGTAATTTGGCAGAGCTTCATGTAAGGCCTTTTTTAAAGATTTTTTTAAGCTGATTCTTTAGTTACGAGCAGCCTGCCAGCATGTCAAAAAGCTCTGCCAGTGGCACCCAGATTGCTCAAATAATAACTGAGTTATCTAAGTTCAAAGTTTACTCAAAAAATTAATTAATTAGTGATGTAGGAAACTAGCGGAAAACTTAAATGTGGATGGCCAGACGTGTGACTGAACTACCGCCTTGCCAAATGCGCGTCACTATGCTAACCACTGGGCTGTCTCGCACGGTTGAGGGGAGCGAAGCGTTCCCAAGGAAGGCGCATTCGGCGGCCGGTGCTTCGCCTTCCCCATATCCGTCGCCGCAGACCTGATGATGGCAGCCGTCGCCGACACACGCAGCTGGCGCTTGACGCAACAGGCGCGTTTTTGCTCTGCGCTGGCGGAGTAGGCGGTAGCTGCACCCAACTACTTGCTACGTTCTATGAGAAAAGCTCTTCAACAGACGAAGCTCTGGGTTGTCATGTCCAACTTAGAGAACATCTACATCTACACGGGATACTCTGCAAATCACATTTGAGTGCCTGGCAGAGGATTCATCGATCCACCTTTATATTATTCGTCTCCCATTCCACTGTCGAATAGCGCGCGGGAAGAAGAACAATTGAATCTCTCCGTTCGAGCTCTGATTTCCCACATTTTATACTCATGATCATTTCTACCTATGTAAGTGGGCGTCAACAATATATTTTCGCATTCCGAGGAGAATGTTGGCGACTGGAGTTTCGTAAGTAGCCCACGCCGCAGCGATAAGCGTCGTTGTTGTAATGATTCCCATCCCAGATCCTATATCACTTCCGTAACGCTGTCTCCCCTGTATCGTCACAATACGAAACGAGTTGCCCTTCTTTAGACTCTTTCGATGTCCCCCGTTAAACCCACCGAATAACGATCCCACACTGGGCAGCAATACTCCAAAAATGGACGGACAAGCGTAGTGTATGCAGTTTCTCTTGTAGTTCTGTTGCATCTTTTAAGGGTTCTGCCAATAAAACGCAGTCTCTGGTTCGCCTTTCTCACGACATTTTCTACATGTTCCTTCCAATTTAAGGCTGACGTAATAGTAATTTCTAGGTATTTTGTAAGTTTACGGCCTTCACTTTTGATTGATTTATCTTATAAACAAAGTTTAACGGATTTCTTTTCGTACTCATAAGGACGACTTCACACTTCTCATTATTTAGAGTCAATTGCAAGTTTTTCCACTATAGCGATATCTTATTCAGATCATTCTGCAGTTGGTTTTGATCTTCAGATGATTTTGCTAGACAACCTAAGAGAGCTACTTACATCTTCCCCTAAATCGTGTATGTAAATAAGGAACAGCAGAGGACCAGTAACACTACCCTGTGGAACTCCCTGCTTTAGTCGAAGCCTTACCATCGTTTAGTCCTTTCTGACAGGAAATCCCCTCTCCAGTCGCAAATTTGGGGCGTCATACCATAACCACGCAATATGATTAAAAGCCGTTTGTGAGGTACGGTGTCAAACGCATTCTGGAAATCAAGAAATATGGAATCGTTTTGCGAACCTTTGTCGATAGCAGTCATCACTTCGTGTGAGTAAAGATCTAATTGTGTTTCGCATGAACTATATTTTCTAAATCCGTGTTGACCGTGGGTCAATAGATTATTCTGTTCGAGATAATTCATAATATTTGAATACAGCATATGTTCCAAAACCTTGCTGCATATTGACGTCAATGAAAAAGGCCTGTAGTTTAATGGGTCATTTCTACTGCCTTTCTTGAATATAGGTGTGACCTGTGCAACTTTCCAATCTTTTGGTACAGATCCTTCTTTGAGAGAGCGGTTGTATATGGCTGTTATTTAAGGAGCTATCGCTTCAGCATAATCAGATAGAAATCTAATGGGTATACAGTCCGGCCCAGACGACTTGTTCTTGTTACGTGAGTTTGCTTTCCGCTTTTGATTTTTTATATAGCAGTAAAAAACAGTCTTGGTTGCAAATTTTTTATTTATTTTTCACGCGTTTCACCCTTGTGGGGCATCCTGAGAAAGTCTTATGTCACATCAGATGAGTAGAAGTAAAACAATTTCTAGCCACAATCTGGCAGCGTCGAATCATTCAAACTAGGATACGATTGACAAAACCCGTCAGAATCCTAAAAACAGAGCAGCAGCGGCGGCCACATTCACACATGCTGATGTTTAGAATACTACGCCAACACTTTTAGGATTCTGACGGGTTTTGTCAAACATATCCTAGTTTTAATGGTTTGACGCTACCAGATTGTGGTCAGCAATTGTTTTTCTTCTTCTCATCCCATGTGATTTTTTTAAGACTTTCTGAAGATGTCCCACAAGGGAAAAAGAAGTTGCAACCACGACTGTCTTTTACTGCTAAACAATTTTATTGGTTGCTGTACCAGCTGGTCCATAATGGAGTGGAGAGTATTTTATTCATTATACGTTTATGTACTTAAGCACTCCATTGTTATTACTTTTGTTTATATTGGCACTAACATTGCCTTATCTTACTAGCTGAAATCCGGCGTAGCCGGAGTATTTTTAATGCAGTCAGTGCTTCCTTCTCTTACCTTCTCTGTCCATCTCTCGCAGTTCTCTCCTTTCCCTATCGCCGCCCATGTTCTATCCTCAATCTCGGCTTCCTTTATATCTCCTCCTCCTTATTTTAGCCACGTATAAGAAAAATTAAGGTGCCAACATTACAAACACGAAATATCTGACACCTAAAATAAAACTTCGCTACCGGACATGTAAAATATTGTCGCGTTGCAATGGAAGTAGGCTTGACTTCGAAGGCAACTAAACACAGCGTTTTACTGAAAGCACGTTTATTACGAACTCAACATACACGCAGCACTGACTGCCTCTCAGGCAGAGTGTTCTGCTATTTATACACAGACAAAATTTACCAGAAATTAGAAGAACTGTTAACATAAGTAACAAGTAGAATTTACAAGTGAACATAAGGAAGATATAAAAGCTTCTGCAATTGTAAATTACAAAGAAATAAATTTTTGCCGGTGGGCGGGACTGAACCGGTGACCTTCTGCTCCGCAGTCCGTGACGCTATCCCCTACGCCACGCCGGCATCGCGGCATTGCTCCCTCTCCTGGAGAAACAGCGACCCGCTGTTATGATCCCTGTGGAGCCAGCTGCAATGTCCTGGATCTTGACCGTGCCATGGGTCCTCTGTATGACAGTTCAAGAGAATCCTTCCCTTCTCCGCGATTATCGACGACAGACGTTCCTGTCGTGGCTTCATCAGGAACGTTACCGTCCTTAAAGTCCTTGAACAAGAAGCCATTGTCGTCTACCTGATCTTCAGGATCGTAGTAAGGCTTCATGCGCATGACGTGAACAATGTCTCTTCGTTTTTGACGTTTCGACGACGGTTCATAATCCTCAACTTCGTACTTGACGTCTGACAGGCGGCGTATGACATGATACGGACCAAAGTATCGCTTCAATAACTTTTCTGACAGTCCAACCTTCCGTACAGGGATAAAAATCCATACCAGAACTCCTGCGCTGTACACAAAAAGTCGGTGCTTGTCGT
Source organism: Locusta migratoria (assembly GCA_026315105.1). Lineage (NCBI taxonomy): Eukaryota > Metazoa > Arthropoda > Insecta > Orthoptera > Acrididae > Locusta > Locusta migratoria. Next base: position 622,906,637 of record CM048746.1, on the reverse strand, counting down.
TATACCGCTGACGGTCCTTCTCCTGGGCGTCCAGTGTCCGTATGCGAGCCAGCTGTCTTGCTTCTTCGACCCTGGTGATGAGCTGTTTAACATAGTCATCCTGAGTGTCGTCCGGTTGGAACGGGAACAGTGTATCCATTGTCGTCTCAGCTTCACGGCCATGGAGTAGGAAAACCGGAGTGAAGCCTGTGGTGTCTTGTCTTGCGGTATTGTAAGCAAATGTCACGACTGGCAGAATTGTATCCCAATCCTTCTGCTCAACATCGACGTTCATCGACAGCATGTCGCCTAACGTTTTGTTAAAACGTTCCGTAAGACCCTTTGTCTGAGGATGGTATGCAGTTGTCATTCTGTGGACAATGTTGCACTGTGACATTACCTCTGATACTAGTTTTGACTGGAATACTTTTCCACGCTCAGATATCATGACACGTGGTGCTCCATGCTTCAAAATAATGTCTTCTACAAGGAATTTTGCGATCTCTGGAGCTTCTGCAGTCGGCACAGGTTTGGTGACAGCATTGCGTGTGAGGTAGTCAGTGCAGACTATTATCCAACGGTTACCGGTTGTCGACTTCGGGAACCTCCCTAAAAGATCGATCCCAACTCGTTGGAATGGAGCTGCTACCGGCTGAATCGGTACGAGATGTCCTGTAGGTAATTGCGGCACATGTTTCCGTCGCTGGCACTCTTTACAGTGACTCAAATAGTGCTTGACAGATCGGTAGAGACCTTTCCAGTAATACCTGCGTCTGATTCTGTCTAGGGTCTTCACGAATCCCAGATGACCGGATATTGGAGCATCGTGGAAATATTTGAGAATAGCTGGCTGGAGATGAGCTGGAACAACAAGTAGACATTTGGGGCGCAGTGGATCGTAGTTGCTCTTGTACAATGTTCCGTTTATAAGTTGGAACTCTCCATTGGTCGGTTCTCCTTTCTCCAAGGCCTCTATCATTTTTAATAGTGTTGGATCTTCCCTCTGTTCAGCTGTAACGTCATCTAATTCAGTGAGAGCTGAAATTTCATTACTGCTGTTGTGTTCCACTAATGGATTCCTCGAAAGGCAGTCGGCATCCTTGTGTTTGCGCCCGTTCTTGAATACCACTGTGACATCGTACTCTTGGAGTCTTAGTGCCCATCTTGCTAGTCGACCTGATGGATCCTTCAAGCTAGTCAGCCAACACAAAGAATGGTGGTCTGTCACGACGGTGAATGGTTTGCCGAATAAATACGGCCGGAACTTGTTGATAGCCCAGATAACCGCGAGACATTCTTTTTCAGTTGTAGAGTAGTTTATCTCGGACTTTGAGAGTACTCTTGACGCATAGGCTTTCACTTTTTCGGCACCTTCCTGAACTTGTACAAGCACTACACCAATCCCATAGCCACTGGCGTCTGTGTGAAGTTCCGTTTCTGCATTCTCGTCGTACAAGGCTAGCACTGGTGCGAAAGTTAGAGCCTCCTCAAGTGCTCGGAAAGCTTTTTCTTTTGTCTCATCCCAGGAAAAGTTGGCGTCTCCCTGCAGAAGTTCTTGTAATGGACGTGCCTTGTTACAAAATCCTTTTATGAAACGTCGGTAGTATGAGCATAGCCAGAGAAAACTCACATCACGAATGTGCTGAGGAGTTGGAAATTCTGTGACTGCCCTTACTTTATCTGGATCAGGACGGACACCATCTCCGTTGACTAGGTGCCCCAGGATTTTTATCTCTTTGGCGACGAAGAGGCACTTCTTTGGATTGAGGCGGAGACCTGCAGCCTGAACACACTTCAACACAGTTGAAAGGCGACTCAGATGTTCTTCAAATTTTTCGAGAAAACCGCAATGTCATCTAAATAGTAGAGACAGGTCGTCCACTTAAGGTGTCGGAGCAAGTTGTCCATCATGCGTTCGAATGTGGCGAGAGCATTACATAATCCAAATGGCATTACTTTAAATTCATAGAGACCGTCAGGTGTAATAAAAGCCGTCTTCTCCCTGTCAGCTTCGTCAACCTCGATTTGCCAGTAACCTGTCTGCATGTCCATAGTTGAGAAGTATGTAGCTCCTTTCAAGCAGTCTAAGGTGTCATCAATACGCGGCAATGGGTGATACTGTTCTTTGTGATACTGTTCAGCCACCGATAGTCGACACAGAATCGCCACGTGCCATCCTTCTTCATTACGAGGACCACCGGAGACGACCAAGGACCCTCCGAAGGTTGAGTAATGTCATCTCGCAACATCTTCTCCACTTCCTCCAGAATTATCCGTCTTTCAGCTGGCGACACTCTATACGAACGCTGCCTAATTGGCGGGTGGTCCCCAGTATTGATACGGTGCTTTATCGTGGGCCGTTTCGTCTGAGTTTTCCCCTGAATGCACCCGAAAATTGGCGTAGTATACCTAACACCCGCTGGCGTTGTTCCTTGGTCAGTCCAGGCCCTATTAGCAGTTCCACGTTTGTTTCCTCCAGCGTGTTGTCTGTACTAACAGCAGGGCATGGGTCTTCATTGATGACGTTGAGCTCACCGTCCTGGATTGGTTCAGCTATCCCGATACACATTTCCTTGGGGATAAGTTGTGACTGCTCGTGACAATTTGTGATCCAAATCTCTCCTTGACCATCGGTAATGCTTATGATAGCCGCTGGTATGTAAATATCTTTTGTGAGCCTGATAAACTTTTTACTATCAACAAGAACTTCACAGTTTAACCAGTCATCTGTGTTTGTGACTACAACACTTCTCATTGTCAACGGCGGTATCGTCACATTGTCAACGACGAATAACTTCCCAGAAAATTCTGTATTACGTGTATCTGGCGGAACAACTTCTTCAATTTGCCGCTCAGATTTCCACAGTCAATGATAGCTTGGGATGCCTGAAGGAAGTCCCATCCGAGGATGACATTGTTATTACATTTTGTTAAAACAACAAATTCAAACGGCTGCGTCCTGTTGTTGATGGTTATTCTTGCGACACAACTTCCTGCTGGATGGACGTACTTTCCATTCGCGACCTTCAGCACAGTTGCTCCAGTATCACAGAACATTGTCTTCTTTAGTGTACGGCGGTAATTATCCGATAATACAGAAAATGAGGCTCCAGAATCAACAAGTGACCCGACAGGTTGTCCGTCGATTATGACGTCGATGAGATTTCCCGACATCTTGGCGACTGTCGTCCATGGAGGATTTTCATCTGCGGCGGCCTCACCTCCGTAGATGGTCGCCTCGCTTAGTTTTCCTGGGCGCGGCGGCTAGGGGAGCGGCTGGTACCTCTGTACGGCGACGGTACCTGGCAGATTAAAATTGTGTGCGGGAACCGGGACTCGAACCTGAGACCTTTGCCTTTCACGAGCAAGCGCTTTACCAGGTTCGAGTCCCGGTTCCGGCACACAATTTTAATCTGCCAGGAAGTTTCATATCAGCGCACACACCGCTGCAGAGTGAAAGTTTCATTCTGAAAACATCCATTAGGCTGTGGCAAAGCCATGTCTCCACCATATCCTTTCTTCCAAGAGTGATAGTCTTGCAAGGTTCGCAGGAGAACTTCTGTGAAGTTTGGAAAGTAGGAAACGAGGTACTGGCAGAAGTACAGTTGTGAGGACGGACCGTGAGTCGTGTCGGGATAGCTCAGTCAGTTGAGTGCTTACCCGCGAAAGGCTAAGGTCCCAGGGTCGAGTCCGGTTCCGGCACAAAAATTTACTCTGCCAGGAAGTTTCTTCCTCTGAGTGTTTTCATATTTCTGTGTTTGTATATACACGCCTATATCATTTTTGACTCTTCGTACTGATTGTAGATGACAGGATTTCAGCTGTGTATATTGTGAGTACCAAGAACACCGTCATATGTGATATCATGACTCATTTTTATTAGGTTCTATTTTCAGTGGGCAATACTAGACCCTTTCTATGGACGGTATCTTCGTATAACTTATGGTCATAATGGAAATGTAACGCAAATTGTGTATAGTCCATAAAGATCCTAAGTTAATAGCAAGTTGCACCCATTCATACTGACTATTATTTTAAAATTTTTAATGGGTAGTAGCCGTTCTGTACTTCTAATCAGTACGCGCAAAAAACTAAACCAATCATTTGGCACTTGTGTTTTCACTGTGAACGCGTATTACAACTACCACAATCTCGTAATCAGTCGTCTTTACTTTTAAGGAAGTAATCCGTTCCTCTCTTTCTTCATAAAGCCGTTATGTTTCTGATATACGGCAACTGACACCCATTAGTTTCCCGTTTCACTTCTGTCAACTGCGTTAAAAATGGATGAATGGGTCAACTCGGTCATTTACTACACCCTTCATATTTGTCCCTATAATATCACTAGCTCCTTTCATTCTTTGCAATTAAATGAAAACCACTTTTGTTTTTGAGATCTTCGCTGATCCAAGTGGCGAAATCTGTTAATGTTTCCTTTTGGTTTTGTCGTTTTTTTGAAAATTCTGTCCTGTCCCCAAGGCCAAGTTCTTAGATATTTAGTGGAGAGAAATTACTTTCCAGTTGATGAGTTTTGTGAAAATGCTTTAACTACAACCTGGAGGCTTAATTTGTGCTGTATTTATTCCCATAGCCGATCGTTCCAGTTTTAAGGAACTGCAAACTTGCCTTTGGTTCTTTTCCGTCTCTACGGAGTCAACGTTAGAAATGCAGACGTATGGAAGGGAAAGGGATGGGAGAAGTGTGTAAGTGGGGTTTCTTTGCTGGCGGAACAGCAACGGTAGGGGATACCTACGTTTACAGCGAGTTTCTATGGGATATAAACACAAATAGCTCGAAAACGAAGTGACTTATCGTACTGTTGCCAACATCAAACAAATTTTAGATAGCCTATCATGTGTTTGTTTTATAAACAGTAATGAAATGTTCAAATGTTTGTAAATCTTATGGGACTTAACTACGGGGTCATCAGTCCCTAAACTTACAAACTACTTATGAACTACTTACGAACTAGGACGGCACAAATATCCATGCCCGCTGGGGGATTCGAACCCCCGACCGTAGTGGCCGTGCTGACCGTGACTGGAGCGCCTCAGTCACCTCGGCCACCGCGGCCGGCTATAAACAGTAATGATAGGGCTAATATAAACCGTGTTTTTACCACTGAAAAAGATTAAAATTTTGTTCAGTGCATTATTTGATTTGATGCAGTACATTAATTACGATGAATACCGGAAATTATATGGAGTGAAGATTTCAGTCTGTTAGATGTGTAAAAATAAATATTTTTCACCGCATATTTTCTTAAAATGGGATGCTATCATGGTAGTTCAAATGTTTGTTAAGCTTATGGGACTTAACTACGGGGTTATCAGTCCATAAACTTACAAACTACTTATCAACTCCCTTATACTAAAGACGGCACAAATATCCATGCCCGAGGGGGGATTCGAACCCCCGACCGTAGTGGCCGTTCAGACCGTGACTGGAGCGCCTCAGTCTCCTCGGCCACCGCGGCCGGCTATCATGGTAGTGGCAACGCTAGGTTCTTGGCGACTGTGAAATTGTGCTGTGTACAGCGGTATGATCACTTGACCTACCTTGGACGGCAGACGGCTGTGGATTGATACAACCTCCTGTTCCGAACAAACGAATGATCTCAGCCAGCGCTTCAGACGGAAATTCATCCTGCATGGGCACTGCATAAAGCACGTTCATCGTAAGCCATGTATTACCCCCAAAGAACAAGGCGAGGGCACTACAGTAAGTGTTGATGGCAGACCTTATAATTCAGTGGGGTTTTCTTGCGGTTTTAACGCTATGCAGATGTTGGAAATTCAATGATGTCTATACTTTATAGCCACGGTTGAGTAGCCGAGCGGTCTGAGGCGCCTGGCTGCGGAGCGCGCTGTTTCTCGCCGTTCAAATGTCTGTATAGCTTATGGGACTTAACTACGGGGTCATCAGTCCCTAAACTTACAAACTACTTATGAACTAGCTAACACTGAGGACTTATGAACTACTTACGAACTAGGATGGCACAAATATCCATGCCCGAGGGGGGATTCGAACCCCCGGCCGTAGTGGCCGTGCAGACCGTGACTGGCGCGCCGCAGTCCCCTTGGCCACTGCGGCCGGCATTGGTCGCCGTCGGAGGTTCGAGTCCTCCCTTGGGCATGTGTGTGTGTGTGTGTGTGTGTGTGTGTGTGTGTGTGTGTGTGTGTGTGTGTGTGTGTTGTCCATAGGTTAGTTTACCTTAGTTTAAGTAGTTTGTAAGCTACTGACTGATGACCACGCAGTTTGGTCCGATAGATTTACAAATATTTGAAATCTATACTTTATATTAATATTTATCCTTTATACCACTATACCCCATTCCAATAAAAAAAATTCTAGGAATGGGGCACCTGTCGAGGTAGTTGCGATACCAGTCGGGGATCTGGGGTAGTGTAGAACCGAGATTCATCAATGTACAGAATACGTTATTCGTCAACAGTTCCAGCCAAGACACTGATTCAAACAGCTGTTTTCATGTAGCGGTAATTGTAGCCTACAGAAAAGGCGTCACCTTCGTATACTAACTGCTACTATCCTACGAGAATACTTAGGGATGACAGTTGGAGATGACTGACGTACAATACGGCGAATCTGTCTTGTGGTGGTCATGGCTAATATGTCTCGCCTCAGATTTCCGTACAGTCCAAGTATGGGCTGCCTTCACATCTCTTTGCCTCACAAATCTGGATATTTGCAGGATCGACCAACCAGCACAACTTAGACCCTCAGCGACCTTACTTTAAGAGTTAGCGTACACAGTACCCCCTGTAAGAAACACTGAGCGTTTGATATATGATGTTGCTCATCATCTTATATGTTTTGCCAAGCCTGGGAACGACTAGTCACTCACAGTACTGAAGCACTTTGGTGGTCGTTCTATCAGTCACAGCCGCGGTGGAGTAGCCGAGCGGTCAAAAGCGTCTCGCTGCGGAGCGCGCGGTTGCTCGCCGTGGAGGTTCGAGTCCCCCCTGGGGCATGGGTGTGTGTGTTTGTCCGTAGGTTAGTTTACCTAGGTTTAAGTAGTTTGTAAGCTACGAACTGATGACCACGCAGTTTGGTCCGATAGATTTACAGACATTTGAAGATTTTGATCTATCAGTCACAGAGAATAAAAATTCTGGCAATTTACATTTCTGCCAATGATGTGTATGTAGGCTACATGAAGAATCTGACATCTGACAGCATATCTGTAAGCTTTATTGTTTTGGTCATGAAGTGTGCTGAAAACTGAGGGTTTTCTGTGTGTATGTTGTGGGCAGTTGAGAATCGTAGTCACGTAGACGTATGTCATACATACTCACAGATGAAAGAGACAAAGGGTATTGTTTACATGTGCAATATGGCAACTTTGAACGTATGGGGGTGATTTGGAAAATCAGATATTTTTCATAAGATTCAAAATCCCTTTTGCGTAAAATTCTGGTATCAGTGTAGGAACACACTGACGCTCTCTAATCTTCTGACAGTTCAGAAATGATGAAATGGCGATTCTGTCTGGTCACTTCATCTACTTCTGCTCAAATGTTCAAATGTTTGTTAAGCTTATGGGACTTAACTACGGGGTCATCAGTCCCTAAACTTACAAACTACTTATCAACTACCTTATACTAAAGACGGCACAAATATCCATGCCCGAGGGGGGATTCGAACCCCCGACCGTAGTGGCCGTGCAGACCTTGACTGGAGCGCCTCAATCCCCTCGGCCACCGCGGCCGGCTCTACTTCTGCAACAAGTTCATCATCGACAACAGAAAGTATCTTCGTCTTGAATTATATGACACCGAAGTCTCCAGGTCGGGGTGAAATACCAGTTGGGTTTTACAAAGAGTATTCTGCAGCATTGGCCCCTACTTAGCTTGCATTTATCGCGAATATTTAATTCACCGCAAAGTTCCCAGTGATTGGAAAAAAGGGCAGGTCACTCTCGTTTATAAGAAAGGTAAAAGAACTGATCCACACAATTACAGACCAGTATCGTTGACATCAGTTTCCATGTAGAATTTTGCAGCATATTCTCCACTCGAATATAGAAAATTTCATTCAGACGGATAAGCTTCTATCTATGAACCAGCACGGGTTTAGGAAACATAGTTCTTGTGAAACTCAGCTTTCCCCATTCTCACACATCATGCGAGCCATGAATGAAGGGCAACAGGCGGATTGTATTTTTTTCGATTTCAAAAAGGCAATTGAAGCGGTGCTACACTACAGATTGCTAACGGAGATACGAGCATATGGAATAGGTTCACAGATTTGTGACTGACTGGAAGACTTCCTGAGTAATATAACGCAGTACGCTGTTCTCGACAGCGAGTGTTCAATCAGAGACGAGTGTACCGTCAGGCGTGCCCCAGAGGAGTCTGATAGTACCGCTATTATTTTCTATCTATAAAAATGATCTGATGGACAGAGAGATTTGTAATTTTCAGCTGTTTGCTGATGATGCTGTGGTGTATGGGTGTCGTCTTTAATTGACTGTCATAGCATACAGGATGATTTAGACAAAATTTTTAGTTGGTCCGAAGAGTGGCAACTAGCTGTAAATGTAGAAAAATGTAAGATGATTCACATGAGTAGAAGAGCAATCCCATAATATTCGAATACAGAATTAGTAGTGAGCTTGTTGACGCAGTCGCGTCGTTCAAATATCTTGGCTAACTTTGCAGAGCGATATGAAATGGAGCGAATTTGTAAGGGCAGTTGTGAGTTAGGCGGACAGCCGACTTCGGTTTCTTGGTAGAATTTTGGGAAGGTGTACTTCATCTATGAAGAAGACCGCGTGTAAAACGCTACATGGAAGCAGTTCAGAGGCTGGCAACTAGGTTCGTTATTGGCAGGTTCGACCAATGCGCGAGTGTCACGGAAATGCTCCGTGATCTCGAATGGGGATTGCTGGAGGAAAGACGACCTTCTATCCAAAAAATTCTGAATACGAGAAAATTGAGAAGGTCGGAATTTGAAGCTGAGTGTAGAATGATCTTGCTGCCGCCTCCTTACATTTCGCTTAAAGATAAAAAAGACAAGATAAGAGAAATTAGAGCTCGTACAGAGGCATATAGACATTCTTTTTTTCCTCGTTCTATTTGGGACTACTAATACCTAGTAGTGGTACAGTGTACCCTCCACCACGCACCTTATGGTGAATTGCAGTGTATACAGGGTGGTCCATTGATAGTGACAGGGCCAAATATCTCACGAAATAAGCATCAAATGAAAAACCTACAAAGAACAAATCTTTTCTAGCTTGAATGAGGAAAACAGATGGCGCTATGGTTGGCCCGCTAGATGGCGCTCCCGTAGGTCAAACGGATTTCAACTGCATATTTTTAAATCGGTACTCCCATTTTTTTTATTACATATTCGTCTAGTACGTAAATAAATATGAATGTTTTATTTGGAACATTTTTGACGCTTTGTGATAGATGGCGCTGTAATATTCACAAACATATTGCTCACAATTTTAGACGAACAGTGGGTTACAGGTATGTTTTTTTAAATTAAAACACAGAAAGTAGGTACATTTGAACTTCACTTCGGTTATTCCAATGTGATGCATGTACTTTTAAGAAATTATCATACATTATGAGATGCATGCTGTTACTGCGTGCTGAACTGTAATTACCTCATGACTTCAATAAATGCTCAAAATGATGTCCTTCAACTTCAATGCACTTGGAAGTACGCGTAACGAAATTCCTCTCAACAGCGAGTAGTTCGCCTGGAGTAATGGTGAAACATGCGCTCACGCATGTTTTCAGGCGTTGTCGGTGAATCACGATAGCAAATATCCTTCAATTTTCTGCACAGAAAGAAATACGGGGATGTAAGATCCGGTGAACGTGCGGGCCATGGTATGGTGCTTCTACGACCAATCGCCGGCCGCGGTGGCCGCGGGGACTGAGGCGCGCCAGTCACGGTCTGCACGGCCACTACGGTCGGGGGTTCGAATCCCCCCTCGGGCATGGATATTTGTGCCGTCCTTAGTAAGTAGTTTGCAAGTTTAGGGACTGATGACCCCGTAGTTAAGTCCCATAAGCTTAACCAACACTTTATTTTTTTTTTATTTTTTACAACCAATCCACTTGTCGTTAAATATTCCATTTAAGACCGCTTCAACTACAGGCGAACCATGTACCGGACATCCATCACGTCGAATGTACATCGCCATTCTGTCATGCAGTGAATCATCTTGTACTAAAATCGGTAGAACATTGCACCATTTAGATTGCCATCGATAAAATAGGAAACAATTATCCTTCCTCCCAAAAGGCCGCATCATTCATTAAACCGCTAAGGTCGCTGACGTTCCACTTGTCACAGCCATCATGGATTTTCCGTTGCCCATCTGTTTTCCCCCTCCAAGCTAGAAAAGTTTTGTTCTTTGTAGTTTTTACGTTTGATGCTTATTTCGTGAGATATTTGGCCTGGTCACTATCAATGGGCCACCCTGTATATGTAGATGTAGAAGTTGAACAACACTATCACTCATAATGTTCCCCCGCATTTTAGTAATCTCAAGAAGAACTGCTGCTGGCGTAAATTGTTTTGCTCACAGAAATGGCGTTCGTACACGTACGCCAGACTTTGTGCGATACTTTATTGCTGCAACCATTTTAAACACCTGGCCAAATACAACCTCACAGTTATCCTATCGGGAGCGTCCTGAAGCAAGCTACACAACGAAACGGAATAGGAAACGCTCGTGACGCAAGGGCTCTTAAGTTCGTTTCCGAATCGCTCTCCTGGAATACTCATAAAGAAGACAAATTTGTAAAGTGAACTCGTATTCTGTTTATTGCGGTAATCACTCCAAGCAGAAATTATGGGAAGACTTTGGAAACAAGTTAGAAACTCTGGGTCAAGCCGCGGGAAAACCATTTTGGAGCGTAATTAGCAATTTTCGAAAGGGAGGGAAGAAGGAATTAACAAGTGTTTTGTACAGGTCAGGAAAGCTGCTAGTCAAGCCTGTGGATGCCTTGAGCAGATGGAGGGAATATTTTAAAGAATTGATCAATGTAGGAGAAACGTTAAATGATGTGTCAGATTTTCAGGTACAAAGGGATAGGAACGACGATGAAAACAGGATCTCATTTGAGGAAATGGTCAGTAGATTACAATGCAATAAAGCGGCTGGGGTGGATGAAATGAAGCCGGAACTCGTCAAATACAGTGGAATATCAGGTCTCAAATGGTTACATAGGATAATTGAAAAGGCGTAGGAATCGGGACAGGTTCCGTCTGACTGGACAAAAGCAGTAATCACGCCAATTTTCAAACATGGAAACAGAAAAGATTGCAACAACTATCGAGGTATCTCTTTAATTAGTGTTATAGGCAAAATATTCTCAGGTTTTGTTGAAAGGAGAGTGCAAGTATTAATTGAGGTCAAGTTGGATGAAAATCAGTGTGGGTTTAGGTCTCTTAGAAGCTGTCAGGACCAGATCTTTAGCTTACGGCAGGTAATGGAAAAGTGCTATGAATGGAACAGGGAATTGTATCTATGTTTCATAGATCTGGAAAAGGCTTATGACCGTGTTCCTAGGAGGAAGCTACTGTCAGTTCTTCAAGATTTTGGTGTAGGAGGCAAACTTCTGCAGGCAATAAAAGGGCTTTACGTAGACTGTCAGGCAGCAGTTAGAGTAGATGGCAAATTAAGCTCATGGTTCAGGGTAGATTCAGGGGTAAGACAAGGCTGTAACCTGTCACCACTGTTGTTCATACTATTCATGGATCATATTTTGAAAACAGTAGACTGGCAGGGCGGGATTAAAGTAGGTGAAAACAAAATAAGCAATCTCGCATATGCGGATGACTTAGTTGTAATGGCCGATTCGATTGAAAGGTTGCAAACTAATATTTCAGAACTCGATCAGAGGTGCAAGGATTATGATATGACGATCAGCATCTCCAAAACGAAAGTAATGTCTGTGGAAAGAGATTCAAACAGATTGAGTGCCAAATAGGAGGAACAAAGTTAGAACAGGTAGTTTCAAGAACCTGCGATGTATTTTCTCTCAGGATGGCAACATAGCGAAAGAACTGGAATCGAGGTGCAACAAAGCTAATGCAGTGAGTGTTCAGCAAAAATCTACTCTCTTCTGCAAGAAGGAAGTAAGTATAAGTTAGCAGTGCACCACTCTATCTTTCGACCAACTTTGTTGTATAGGAGTGAAAGTTGGGTGGATGCAGGTTACCTTATTCATAGCCGGCCGCGGTGGCCGAGGTGACTGAGGCGCTCCAGTCACGGTCAGCACGGCCACTACGGTCGGGGGTTCGAATCCCTCCCTCGGGCATGGATATTTGTGCCGTCCTAGTTTGTAAGTAGGTCATAAGTAGTTTGTAAGTTTAGGGACTGATGACCCCGTAGTTAAGTCCCATAAGCTTAACAAACGTTTGAACATTTGAACCTTATTCATAAGGTAGAGGCTACAGACATGAAAGTAGCAAGAATGATTGCAGGTACTAATAGATGGGAACAATGGCAGGACGGTGGCCATAATGAGGAAATCAAAGAAAAACTGGGAATGAACTCCATAGATGAAGCAGTTAGAGCAAACAGACTGAGATGGTGGGGTCATGTTACACGCATGGGAGACGCAAGGTTACATAAGAGACTCATGAGCTCGGCAGCGGAGGGTAAGGGGAGTCGAGGTAGACCAAGAAGAAAGTACTTAGATTCGGTGCAGAATGATTTTGAAGGCATAACATCAGACAAGGCATCAATGTTAGCATTGAATAGGGGATCATGGAGGAATTTTATTAAAGGTACTATGCTCCACTCTGAATGCTGAAAGGCATAATAAGTCTCTAATGATGATGATGATCATCATCATCATCACACATTCACATACAAATGTAACATAATCAATCCATAACTGCTGTGCCGCGACTTCGTTTGTAGGCGTTGGTAGCTGATGGTGGCGCTGCTGTTGGCAGCACTGCTAGAGTGCTAGAGGTTTCTGGCGCCTGGCTGATACGCCGTCCGTATTTGGCGACAGCGATGCCGCCAAAGCGGGTGCCGTGAATTAATTATCATCCTTACGCCCGGCCACTGCGCTTCCGTGTATATTTGGCGTAGATAAGATACACTTATCTATCCGCCTGTCGGTGGCTACTCGTCGCGTTGGTGTGGGAGATACGTGGATACACAGGCTGTACGCGAGGAACAATAGCTGCGCGATATTGCCAAACTGCTGATTCATTTCACGCTATTTTGAACTGATATACTGGCGCAGATGCAGGAGAGCGCTGATTCCTGTGAGCCCACTGCAGAACATCCACTAACTCCCCGCTCCGCGAATAATGAAGAAGCCGGAGAAATGTCGGAGAGTGTGTAACCACAGAGTAACACATACAGAGGAGAAGCCCCCTCTAAACCATTGTCCTACGCTCCGCTCGTAGTTCCGTAAGATGCTAGCAGGTGTCAGACGGTTCCCCGGCTTAGTACCGGTAGACGACACTAGAGGCGCTTCTGAGGATAGCGTGGAGGGGAGGCTGAGGGGAGAGCTCGTGCTGCCTGCCACGAGGCCACGGCTGTGTCCGGTGTGCTGGCGTTTTTGGGGAAGTGGTGGTGGGGGCAGCCGCTACCTGTCGCCTGCTCTGGCCAGTTTAAAGGGCTGCTTTTGACCGCAGCGCCATCGTGGGACATCTTACAGAACCTTCCCTCCCCGCACCACTGAGCGTGTGACCGGGCCCTTACGGAGGTTATCCGTCTGTATATGTTTGTCTGGTGTAACCCATTTTGCTTGAGTACACCCTCTAGAGCAGCGGTCGGCAACTGGCGGACCGCAGTCCAAATCCGGACCGCAGAAGGACAAAAACTGGACCGCCAAAAATGTTTTGCAAGTATAAGTTACATACTTCAAATTATTAAAAGAAAACCTTTCTTCTGTTGATAACAATTTATATGAGACCCACCCTTATATTGTTCTAGAATTTTACAATTAACTGACGAATAATTAGAACCCTTAATGATTATTAAAGGTAGATTAAAAAAAGTTGTCACAATGTGCATTGTCAGGGAGTACACTGAAGACCGTCGGCAGAACGAAGCAAGCTGGGCGGTGATCCGAATAAAAGTTCTGTACACACGTATCTACACTCTCCCAGATATTATAACTATATTATAACTATTTGGTTTAATTACGGCTTATTTAACTTATTTGTTAATTTAATACAATTATAATGTTCGGTATTCGACGTTCTTAATTAGAAACAAGAACAAATTCTGTTCACGAGAGAATTTGTTGAGTTTTTCGTGACAGGGCACAGGAATAAATAAATTTCAAGACAGTACCCACGTCACTCGGTTTTCCCCACGCTGTTTGAATTCTGTTGCAGATCAGTACAGTGTTGTTACGGAAGAAGGTACAGTAAAGGAGGAACAATGTCAACGTACAACACTAAAAGCAAAAATTATCACAACGAACGTTGTCGAGCTGAGGCGTTATCCCGCGTGTATGAACAAATAATATGTATCAGGCAGAACCAAATGTTCAAATGTTTGTAAGGCTTATGTGACGTAACAGTGGGGCCATCAGTCTACTTAAGAAACTAACTTATAGCCGGCCGCGGTGACCGAGGGGACTAACGCGCTCCAGTCACGGTCTGCACGGCCACTGCGGTCGGGGGTTCGAATGCCCCCGCGGGCATGGATATTTGTGTCGTCCTAGTTCGTAAGTAGTTCATAAGTAGTTTGTAAGTTTAGGGACTGATGACCACGTAGTTAAGACCCATAGACTGTACAAACATTTGAACTAACTTACACTAAAGACAAGACAAACATCCATGCCCGAGGGGGGAATCGAACCGCTGATAGGGAACGGCTTCGCGCATCGCAGCATAGCGCCTCAATGCGCTTGACCACTCCGCCGCCAGGCTGAACCTATTATTTCCGAAGGAATGCCAAAGTATACATTCGAATATGCAGAACATGAACAACGTGGAAAATGGGACTATAAGGGAGTAACACAAGCTCGTACACATGATGTATTTTACCGCTGACAATTTGTTTTATGACTTTTTGCCGAAAATGATTTGGTCTTATATTTTGTTATTATTCTCATCTGCTGTCAGATAAATGTAGTCTTTGAGTTTCATGAAAGAAAAATATCTGGAAGAGTGTTGTATGCCACGTGCAAGCATTAACAAAGCTACAGTTTATTTTTGTTTTGTTTGTTTCGACGATCGCTAACAGAGATATCGCGTATTTTACGCACATCCATCTTTGTAAACGAAGCAATGGGCTCTGTAGAGCGCTGCGGTAGCAAGGTAACTTAATGTTCAAATGTTTGTTAAGTCTATGGGACTTAACAACGGGGTCATCAGTCCCTAAACTTACAACTACTTATGAACTACCTTATACTAAGGACTGCACAAATATCCATGCCCGAGGGGGGATTCGAACCCCCGACCGTAGTGGCCGTGCAGACCGTGACTGGAGCGCCTTAGTCTCCTCGGCCACCGCGGCCGGCTAAGGTAACTTAATCCTTAACCTTATAATCACAAATTATGGGTCAAGTAAACATAAATTAATGATATTATAATGAAGACTTTAATTATTCCTCATGTCACCCCAACCAAACAATAAAAAGTAACATTAAAAAAATCAACTATGCAATAAAAATTAATTTATAAATGTAAAGCTCTATCACGATTAGCAGCACGTTCAGTGGGATGTAGCGGGTCGTTTCAGAGCGCGCTGTAGCTAGGTAGACAGCACGTTGGGACAACAGGACTCGTGTGAGGGTGGCTTAACAGTATGCATGGTTGCCTCCTCATACTGTGTCACTGATGATTCTAAGACTCATGGATCGGACAAGGAGATCCATTTCCATTGCCTGTCCCTTCACTGGATTTCAACGCTTGCGATTTCTCGTTATGGGTTATCTCCAAAAGCATCGCGTGTGAAGGGCCCATTCAAGATGTGGGGACGGCCGCGGTGGCCGAGGGGACTGAGGCGCTCCAGTCACGGTCTGCACGGCCACTACGGTCGGGGGTTCGAATCCCCCCTCGGGCATGGATATTTGTGCCGTCCTTAGTCGTAGCTAGTTCATAAGTAGTTTGTAAGCTTAGGGACTGATGACCCCATAGTTAAGTCCCATAACTTCTACAAACATTTGAACATTTTTTGTGTTCAGTGATGGCTGCGCTTGCGGAATATGTCGAAAAAAATATAGTGACACTTTTTGCCAATAGGCGAAATATGGTGCTGTAAGCAAACATGAAATGTTTCCTCGTGTAAATGGTGAAGTTTTGTTTTTATTTTTTTTTGTTTTTTGTTTTTTTGTTTTTTTGTCACTCACAACATTTTGAACAAGATGTGGGGACTCTGGAGTAGCGTGCTCATGCAGAACTGTCCCACTGCGATTTTAGCGCTCGTGTGTCAAAGGCAGCACGAATAAGCATGCGTTGAGGCATTGTCAGATGTACTATTGTAACTGTGGCTGTAAGGTACAGTCCATATTAGACTGCAGTCTCTGTAGCAAAGTATGCTTGAATAAATGGTCGCTAGCCTAGAAAACCACGCATTTCCGGACTTACGTTCATGAGACGGTTTTGGTTCCGCATTCTCTTCTCGATCAATCCCTAGAGTTTTTAAACGCTCGAAAAATCACCTTCTATACGGGGTGATCCATTGATAGTGACCGGGCCAATTATCTCACGAAATAAACATCAAACGAAAAAACTCAAAGAACAAGACTTTTCTAGCTTGAAGGGGGAAAACAGACGGCGTTATGGTTGGCACGCTAGATGGCGCTGCCATAGGTCAAACGGATATCAACTGCATTTTTAAAATATGTACCCTCATTTTTAATACATATTCGTCTAGTACGTAAATAAATATATTTTATTTGGAACACTATTGTCGCTTTCTGATAGATGGCGCTGTAATATTCACAAACATATTGCTCACAATTTTAGACGAACAGTGGGTAACAGGTAGGTTTTTTAAATTAAAATACAGAACGTTGATACGTTTAAACTTTATTTCGGTTGTTCAAAAGTGATACATGTACAGTTGTGAAATTATCGTACATTGTGTGGACGCGTGCTGATTCTGCGTGATTACCTGTAATTACCTCATGACTTCAAGAAATGCTCAAAATGATATCCTTCAACTTTAATACCTTTGGAAATACGTGTAACGCAATTCCTCTCAACAGCGATTAGTTCGCTTTCAGTAATGGTCTGACATGCATTGACAATCCGCTGACGTATATTTTCATGCGTTGTCGGTGAATCACGATAACAAATATCCTTCAATTTTCCCCACAGAAAGAAATCCGAGTATGTAACATCCAGTGAACGTGCGGGTCATGATGTGGTACTTGTACAACCAATCCACCTGTTATTAAATATTCCATTTAAGTCCGTTTCAACTGCACACGAGCCATGTGCCGGACATCCATCGTATTGAAAGTACATCGACATTCTGTCTTGCAGAGAAACATCTTGTAGTAAAATCGGTAGAACATTTGTAAGAAATCAACATACATTGCACCATTTAGATCACCATCGATAAAATAGAGGCCAATTATACTTCCTCCCATAATGCCGCATCATGCATTAACCCGCCAAGGTCGCTGATGTTCCACTTGTCGCAGCCATCGTGGATTTTCCTTTGCCCAGTAGTGCATATTATGCGGGTTTACGTTACCTCTGTTTGTGAATGTCCCCTCATCGCTAAATAGAACGCGTTAAAAAAAATCTGTTATCGTCCCGTAATTTATTTTGTGCCCCGTGGAAACGACGTTCAAAATCTTCGCCATGCAAATCCTGATGCATAGAAATATGGTACGAGTGAAATTTATGTTGATGTAGAATTCTCAACACCGACGTTTCGCAGATTCGCGATTCTTGCTCAATTTGTCTGCTACTGATGTGCGGATTAGCCGCAACTGCAGCAAAAAGACTTACTTGGGCATCATCGTCTGTTTCAGATCATGGTTGACGTTTCACTTGTGGATGAACAGTTCCTGTCTCCTTAAATAACGTAACTATCTAACGAAAGTTTCGGGCCCTTGGATGATGTTTTCCAGGATAATGATCAATATACATAGCATAGGCCCGTTGGGCATTTTGATCACAATAGCCATACCATATCGACCTTTTCTGCAATTGGTAAACGGTCCATTCTAACACGCCTAATGTTTCATGAAGCAAATATCGACCGCACTGATGAAATGTTATGCGATTCCAGGTACTTATATGTTGTGTGTTCCAAATAAAACATTCATATTTATTGAATTATCAGACGAATATGTATTAAAATGGGGGTACCTAATAAAACAATGCAGTTGATATCCGTTTGACCTATGGCAGCGCCATCTAGCGGGCCAACCGTAGTGCCATCTGTTTTCCCCCTTCAAGCTAGAAAAGTTTTGTTCTTTGTAGTTTTTTCGTTTGATGCTTATTCGTGAGATATTTTGCCCGGTCACTATCAATGGTTTTGTGTCCCAGCTTCGTCGCCGCTTTTGTGTTTCGTTTCCGTCGTAGGTGTCGGTGGCCGAGTGGAATGAGACCGACACAGGAATAAAGATAGCACGCTGGTGCAGGTACGGAGGGGAGCAGCCAGAAAATATAAACACTAGAGTAAATTAGAAAGAGATATATATTGCACAGAATGTAACAATACTTAAATTTTCCATAGTACTGCAGAATGTTGATACATAGTTGTTAGAGGCCTGCCTAGTGCCTGTACGATAGCAAAGTCTTCACTGGTGCCTATCTGATTACAAAGGTCCTAACTGGTTGCTATCTCAGTCCCAAGTGAACGATGTCGTTCACTGGTGGCCACGAGCGGAGTTGCCGCAGAGGGCGCTCGTGGCTGTCGTCGTAAGAACGCCGCGCCGTGCGTGCATGGCGGCGCGCGGCGAAAGTAGGTGGCGCGCACTTTGGACTTGTGCGACACCACAAATGGATCACCCTGTATATCGGAGATCCTCCGTGGAATCAGCAAACAGAGCAGCGTCAGGCAGCATAGCAAAGAATGAAATATTAATGTCAGGGACATAGCAAGATGGTGACAAAATTTGCTTCTGCAGAGGCCGCATTAACAAAGAGAGAGAGAGAGAGAGAGAGAGAGAGAGAGGTACTCGAATAGGAGACGTCCATGAAGTTGGCCGAAAAAACTGTTCTTTATTTTATTGTTTGTTTATTCGTATAAGTCATGGACGCGACCTTCCTGCTACGCCCACTCTTAAGCCTAGCTCGGCGGACGACGATTCCATTCATTAGTCTCTAGCAGTTATAATATGAACTGCCATAAGGACTAGAATTAGTGCAGGGTTATCTTTTTTTTCTGATTTAATTTTGTAAAAGTTTTCTGGATTGGATTGGATTGAAAGATAGTTAAAATTTCACTGATAGGAATTTCTAAATACTTCGTGAAATTAATTTCGATATTTTAACGATTTTGAATAGTTACTCTACAAAAAGAGACGGAGTTTACCTTATTATCATTTATCAAATCAGTTCATTCCGGCGTTGTAGTTGTAATAAAGTGCATATTTAATTAGGTAAATCGCCGTCACGAAATCGTTTTGGACTGATTACCCCCCCCCCCTCCGCCGCAGTGGCCGAGCGGTCTGCGGCACACCAGTCACAGCCTGCACGGCCGCTACGGTCGGGGGTTCGAATCCTCCCTCGGGCATGGGTGTTTGTTTGTCCTTAGAGTAAGTTAGTTTAAGTTAGTCAAGTAATTAGTGTGTAAGTCTAGCGACTGATAACCACGAAGTTTGGTCGGATAAGATCTCACACACATTTGAACATTTGAACTGGTTACGCGATCTGTTTCGTGCAGCTGACCGGGCGATAAATTTTAGTTCAGTGTCCAGTCGTAAATTACGAAGAAAATGACTGAGAATTATCAGTGTAAAATGACATATTGACCATAGCTGTTTCTTTTTTAACTCAACGCTAGCGTTTTCGGTTATTTTACCATTTTCAAGCGTTAGCAGAGTATATCTGATAGTTTAACAAGTCATAATACAAAATTGTAAAATAAATATTTGTCATCATTACTGAACTCCTTATCGCTATTTTCACAGTGGCTGACTGCTTATCAGACTTCGGATACAGTTACAGGTTCTAAAATGCTGATTAATTTTGTTTGATAGATTTTGTTTGAAAGTTAATAAATTTAGCAACAGTCTCTGCAGGAATGGTTGTCAGCCGCAAAGGCGTCCAAACCCACTGCACAACTTAACCGGGCTGAATTACTTTGCCAGATATCGGTAGAGAAATGAAAAAATGCCCGTCATATTAAATTTTGCTAACGTTTTTCGGATTATTTTATAAAGGATCACACTATACTCATACAGATAAAACAGGATAATAGGAACAGACACAGATACGTCTAAACATTTCGGAAGATAGGAACGGACAGATGAAGTGGAACGCTGTTCTTTCTCTCGTGTCCAGAAAAGCAAGGGAATACTGATCAGGTTTCAGAGATACACGAGAGAGAGAGAGAGAGAGAGAGAGAGAGAGAGAGAGAGAGAGAGAGAGAGAAACGCTCCAGGATAAAATAAATCTTCGGTTAATTTTTTTAATTGTATCGTTTCACGGTGTTACTAATATACGAAGTCCATTTGATTATGGAGAAGCAGTTCTTGTTTCTGCTTAATACTACTGATGGATATTTCCGCAAGTATTCGATTTTTCTTCTTTATTGTCATTTCAATTTCCAGCTGTCAGCCCACGCAGGCGCTCTTAAGCCGGGAGAGATATAAAAATACAAAGGAGCGTACAAAGAAATTATAGGTGATAAAATTAGAAGGTAATTAAAATGTACATGATGACGGTGTTGGATTTGTTGTTGTTTGGATGTTTTTAAGGGGACAAAACTACGGAGGTCACCAGTCCCCCATTCCATTATCGGGCGTCACAAGAAAAGGCTTCAACGTGTAAAAGAGCCCAGAGTGGAGGACAGCTAGGGGGAGTCAGGAAAAGGACAAAAAGTCGGCAAGAGACAAAGAAAACTGTGACACTCACACAAAGTCACCGAAAAACCACAAGAAACAAAATGTAAAACATCTGTTGTTGAACGACCGTGGGACTAAAAACAAGAAAACTCAACCACACGGAAACACATGGAAACCTCCAGTCGGAAGACATGAGAGGACGAACACAAACAGAATACTGAAGAAAAGCTTTAAATGGAGAGGTAAAAAACCACTGTCCCGAATAAAACTTAAAACAGTATCAGCCAGTTTGACATCGTCACTTAAAACATGGGATAAAAGTGCAGGAAAATTAAAACTCTGCCGCAGAATGCCTAAAACAGGGCATTCCACCAAGATGTGTGCTACCGTCAGGTGGGCGCCACAGCGACACACAGTGTTGGAAAAAATTGTATGAGTTTCAAAATGGAGCAGTCTTTTTAAAATGGACATGGTGACAAAACGAAAATTAGAAAAAATAAATAAAATAGACTCGGAGACGACATAGCACAGAAAACATCTAAAGAGAACACAAGGTGTCGGCTGCGGATTGACCGTTCACTGTTCAGTGTAAGAAAATACCACATAGAGACGCTATCAAATTCTCGAAGCACACATTACAACATCGAAAATCATAGATGTGTGGAGAGGGGGAAACGGGGAGACGGTGGTGAAAATTCACAGTCGATTTAACACTCAGCGTCGGCTGCTGGTTGGCCGTTCGCTGTTCGTTTTTAAAAACCACACTTTGTATAACACACGTTGATCTAGCACCAGCGCAGAACGATGGCACAGAATGAGATGACTGGGTGCTAGGGGGTGGTGGGGGGAGGGAGCGGGAGGAGAAGTGAAGGGAGGGAACAGGTAGGGGCGACAGGGCCAGGGGGAGGATAGCGAGACAGGATGTCCCAGGAAGCCTGGAGGGATGGGAGAGTGGAGGGATGCTGGAGGGGCAGGGGGGGGGGGGAGAGGAGTGGGTAGGAGAGACAGGAGGGGTGGGGCCTTTGGGAGGGGTAGGTGGTGGGAGGGAGGTGGGGGATCACAGCTGGCAGGGAGGATAAATGTCAGGGTAGAGGGCATTCTCAGTAGACTTGCGCATAATAGTTCGCGATCGGGAGCACTCACTTTAGATCGCGGCTCTGCCGCGAACTAGTTCGTTCTTTTAGTTCGTCCGCTCCCAGTGACGGCTGAACGGCGTGGTCTGCGCATGCAGATGGAGGGAGAAGTTCCCCTACCTAGCTGCTTCATGCGCTTGCTGCTTTAGCCGCTAACGATATCAAATGTTCAAATGTTTGTATAGTCTATGGGACTTAACTACGGGGTCATCAGTCCCTAAACTTACAAACTACTTATGAACTACTAGGACGGCACAAATATCCATGCCCGAGGGGGGATTCGAACCCCCGACCGTAGTGGCCGTGCAGACCGTGACTGGAGAGCCTCAGTCCCCTCGCTCGGCGTTAAAGATATCACGAAAACCAAAAGAAACAGTATGTGGATAATTTCTCGCGTTTAAGTTTAGAGTTATCTCTATATCTTGGCATTAAGGAATTTATTAGTCATATATTGCAGAGTGCAGAATACTTCAAAGCAGAAATTTTGTAGCGCTGAACTATGTAATCTAGCAGGCAGACGCTAACCTCGAAATGGCTCTCATCAGCAGAAGGCAAACACGTGATTTTTAATTCTGTTCGCGACCTATCGCGCATATTTTAGTTCGCGACCTAACGCGCATATTTTAGTTCGCGACCTATCACGCATATTTTAGTTCGCGACTATCGCGCATATTTTAGTTCGCGAACGATAGCTCTCCTTTTAGTTCGCAGCTGGGCCACGAAGTAGGTCGCTCTTTTTAGTTCGTCCGCACGTTTTGGCTTTTGCTACCGCTACTAAAACTATAGCTGAGCTGCATCTCAGCTTGAAATGGCGGCAACTGGCAGAAGGGAATCACGCGATTCTGCGCGCTCTCGCGTCCTCTCGCTGTTACCCTTCAGTCTTCGGAAAAGGAGCGGACGAACTAAGAGGCGAGGGATCTGCGAACTAGTTCGCGTAGTTCGCCTGTGGGAGCGCTCTTCCGAACTAGTTCGCGTACTACGCAAGACTAATTCTCAGTTCTAATACAGTAAATTTCCTATAGATGGAAAGCTTCCGTCCATACATCAGCACGACTTTAGGAAGCATCGATCTTGCTAAACTCAGCTTATCTTGAGAGCTATGGATGAAGGGCCACAGACATGCTGCATATTTCTCAATTTTCGAAAGGCGTTTGACACGGTGCCGCACTGCAGACTGCTAACAAAGGTACGAGCAAATGGAATAGGTACCCAAACATGAGAGTGGCTCGAACCCAGTACGTCGTGCTCGATGGCGAGTGTTTATCAGAGACTACGGCATCGTCTAGAGCGCCCTAGGAAAATGCGATAGGCCGGTATTATTTTCTATCTACATGCTCTGACGGACAGAGTTGACTGCAATCTGCGGCTGTTTGCTGATGATTCTATAGAGTATAGGAAGGCTTGACTGTAGAAGGATGCAGAATGACTTGGATAAAATTTCTAGGTGGTATGAGGAATGGCAGTTAGAACTAAATTAAGAAAAATGTAAACTGATGCAGATGAGTAGGAAAAACAATTCCGTGATGTTCGGATGCAGCATTAGTAGTATGCTGCTCCAAATAGTCGTGTCGATTAAATATTTACTCGTAACGATGCACAGCGAGCGATATGAAATGGAAACACCGTATGAGGACAGTCGTGGAGAAGCCGGATTGTCAACTTGGGTTTATTGGGAGAATTTTGGGAAGATGTGATTCGTCTTTAAGAAGACCGCATATAAAATGCTTGTGCGATCCAGTCACGAGTATTAAATGTTTTGGATCCCCACCAGATTGGTTTAAAAAAAAGACATAAAAGCAATACATCTGGGGATGGCTAAGTTTGTTACTTGTAGGTTCGTTCAGTGCGTGAATATTACTGAGATGCTTCGGGAACTTAAATGGCAGTCGCTGGAGAGAAGGCGACGTTGTTTCTGACAAACACTGTTGAATAGATTTAGAGGGCAGGAATTTGAAGCGGACTGCAGTACGATTCTACTGTCGCCAAGTTAACATTTCAGGTAAAGACCACAAAATATAGATAAGAGAGATAGGGGTCGTAGAGATGAATACAGCCATTCCTTTTTTCCTATACTTCTCTATGGGAGTGGAACAAGAAAGCAAGTAACTAGTAGTGGTACCAGGTATCCTCCGCCACACACAATGGGTGGACTGCGGAGTATGTATGTAGATGTAATACACCCTGTTACAATTGTCCAGTTCACTCAAGAGTAATTGCTGTAGCAGTGTATTTGCCGTACATGAATGGATTACATTTACACATCAATAGCGGTATTGAGATGCCAGATGTCGATCCATGCTGAAACACCCGTATTGGTACGTAGTTTAGTCCCTAAGGATGGCAGTGCAGATGTTCATTCGGACGTGTACTCGGCCATACAAATGAAGAACACTGTTTACGGAGACATAATTCCTTGTCTGCTCGACCTGTTCGCGTAGTTGTGCAAAGAGATCTGGGTTGACGAGTCGACGTATTAGTTGTCGTCCCATCATATTCCGTACGAGCCGATTAGATCACGCCCGAAGATGTGCTGGCTACGGCAGTAGCTGCACGTCTTGCAGAGCATACTGAATTTCACGCACACCGCCTGCGTGAGTGCTATCCTGTGTAAACAACACATCAGTATCCTGTTGCAAGAATGGCAAAACAATGAGCACGTACAGAGCGTTAGCCAGAGATCCCTCCACAAACACTAAATGTGAAGGAGGATTGTAGCTTATCGCTCCCGATACCATATGGCCCTGGGTAGGGTCAGTACACTCTGTCAGCCAGCGATTGACAGTTCTACGCCGTACGCGCAGACGACGATAGTTGCATGCAGGTGGGATCATTTTTCCTAACTGACGACGATGGCCCGCCATTGAATCTTTAAGGTGATCCTGTGACGCTACTACTCGAGCCGAATCCGTCGATGCTATGCCGTGAGTGGAACACGGCTAAGTGCGTGCCCGTAGTCGCGCTGCCTATAACCGGATGGCAGCAGTTCAAAATGTTCAAATATTTGTAAGGCTTATGGGGATTAACTACGGGGTCATCAGTCCCTAAACTTACAAACTACTTATGAACTACTTACGAACTAGGACGGCACAAATATCCATGCCCGAGGGTGGATTCGAACCCCCGACCGTAGTGGCCGTGCAGACCGTGACTGAAGCGCCTCAGTCCCCTCGGCCACCGCGGCCGGCGGCAGCAGTTCGTAATGGCAGTTGTAGGCACACAAACCCTCTTACCTGGGCTGTGGTAGCTGTATGATCTGTTGCTATTGTCCTTACAATACGGCGATCTTCGCAGGGTGGACGTTCAGAACCTTGTCAACAGATGTCTCAATGTCTGCATAACCACTGCAACCAGCATCGTTGTGCCACTGGTGCAGCAGATCTAACTCATGTGGTAGTTCTCCCGCCACTCGATAGGCCATAATCTGGCCCCTTTCAAACTCTAGTCCCTCATAATATTACTTCCTTCGTCTTTCTTCGCTTCGGGACTCCCTCAGTTAGCCGTATGAAGCACGTGTGTGTCTCTGTAGCATGGCTCCTGTTTGCTTGACACATTGTCATCGCACTGTGCCTTATGGCTGAAAATATTCACTATTAAAGGATACACTTCGACAGCCCTGTCACTACGCTATCTGTTGGCGGACGACGTTGAAATCAAAACCAGTACTTCTACCATCCTCAGGTGCCATTCACCGTCATTAGATCAAATCTGAGGTCGTCATTGCTGTTGTATCATTTTATTTCCGGTACAAACAGTTGAAATTCAATATATATATTATTGTGCAACAGTTGTACAGTGTTTTTATTTATTTCACCTACCGGTTTCGGCACTGTGTTCCATAAACAGGAGATTGAAAAGACACTGCACATCAATTATTACAAGAGTTTATCGCTGCCAAATGCAGCAACATCAAAATTACACCTACTAAAGTATTGGCAATGACGCTATTATTGTTAATATGTAGTTCATGTAAAGTTTGCAGCATTGGTATGTGTACAATTTGATAAATAACTGTTACTCAAATTTCTTTTTTTTTATTTCAGGACCTTATTTTTATTTCTTATAACATAAAAATATCTATATATATGTGGTGTCTGTTCCGAAAGGACAGACGTCTCTTCTGATCCTGCTGTTGTTATTATTTAATATTCGCAGAATATATGACATCAACTGCGATTGGGCATAGCTGAAAATGTGTACCCAGCCGGGATTCGAACCCGGGTTTGTTAGCAGGAGACCCGGGTTCGATTCCCGGCTGGGTACACATTTTCAGCTTTGCCCAATCGCAGTTGATGTCATATATTCTGTGGATATAAAAAATATCTGCAACACCGTGATGTAAGTAGTCTGCGCAACCGATTCAAGCATTCATCTTTTGGTTCCCCATAACTGTCTCCCATTACGATATTCAGGTTTCTAATGGTGCAAAAGCTTGGTGTCCCGTGATGTCACTGCCGAGCTCCCTGACGCAACAAACAGCAAAGACTAGAGACTAGCGAGAAAGGCCAGAGCTCAGACCTTTATGTGAGGTCCGTGCTGGGTTTTTTCTGTCACATCGACACAAATTTCACCACAGTTCCAACAGCACTGCGGACAAGTCAGACGATGGCAGCATGTGAACGTTATCTCAGCTCCTCTTACCGACATGGACGGCTCTGCGGTTGAGGTCAGAACTGCGACACTCGACACTCCAAAGAGGCGCTGATATGTGGGTGGCGAAAGAAAACTTTTGTGTCCCAACTTCGTCGCCGCTTTTGTGTCCCAGCCTCGTCGTAGGTGTCGGTGGCCGAGTGGAATGAGCCCGACACAGGAACAAAAATAGCACGCTGTTGCAGGTACGGAGGGGAGCAGCCAGAAACTATAAACACTAGAGTAAATTAGAAAGAGATATATATTGCACAGAATGTAACAATACTTAACTTTTACATAGTACTGCAGAATGTTGATACATAGTTGATAGAGGCCTGCCTAGTGCCTGTACGATAGCAAAGTCTTCAATGGTGCCTATCTGATTACGAAGGTCCTAACTCGTTGCTATCTCAGTCCGAAGTGACCGGTCTTTCCGTGGTGGCCACGAGCGGGGTTGCAGCAGAGGGCGCTCGTGGCTGTCCTGCGCCGTGTGTGCATGGCGGCGCGCGGCGAAAGTAGGTGGCGCGCACTTTGTACTTGTGCGACACCACACCCCTCCCCCCCAAACCGCCGCGCCGTCGTGGCGTAGGGCTGAGGGCCACGGCGACGGCACTGGGAGGAGGGCCTGGGCGGTGAACTGGGTCTGGAATCAAGAAACCGGAGACAGGATCGCGCGGCCTGTGCAGGCGCAATTGGTTTGCGTGGCGCCGCAGCTCCGACCCTGTGGAAGAACGTACAACAAACATATTGCGACCAAGCACGCGTTGAATGGTGCCCGGCAATCATGTCTTCTTGTTTCCAGCAAACACCCTGTACAGCACCGGCGTGGAAACCTGAAAACGCGTAGCGCCATACGAACCGACTCGGTGCGTGGGAGGCTGCAGCAGGTGAAGGAGAGTGCGGTGACGGCGGCCGTGTAGCAGCTCGGCAGGAGACGGGCCGTCACGTGGCATGCACCGATACGTAGACAGGAAAATTTGAAGAGCTTGCTGCCTGGAGTGCTGACCTTTCATCTTCTCCATGTGAGACTTGAATGTTCGAACGAAACGTTCTGCTTCACCATTGGACTGAGGGTGAAAAGGTGCGGTGGTGATATGCTGAATGCCATTCACACGACAAAACTGTTGAAATTCCGCACTAACAAACTGAGGTCCATTGTCACTGACGATAGTTTCAGGCAAGCCTTCGATGCAAAACACTGATGTTAAGGCACTGATTGTACTAGAAGCCGTCGTTGAGTTCATGGCAATCACAAAAGGAAACTTGCTGAAAGCGTCTACAACAATTAACCAGCGCGTATTCCAGAATGGTCCGGCAAAGTCAATATGTAAACGTTGCCATGGTCCCTTGGGGCGTGGCCAGTCTGAGAAACGCTGTGGAGGAGCCGCCTGATGCTCCGCACAAACTGTACACTGTGATGTCATGCTCTCTATCTGAGCGTCCATACCAACCCAGGTACAATGACGTCTGGCCAGTTGCTTTGTCCTAACAATGCCCCAATGTCCTTGATGCAGGAGGCATAACACTTCTCGTTGCAGGGAACGAGGAACAATCACTCTTGCTTGGTCGTTGTCGGTATGCAACAACAGTACACCCTGACTTAAAGATAATGCATGACGTTGTGCAAAATAACGTCGAACCAGAGGCCGATCAATGTCTTTGGCTCTGGCAGGCCACCCTGAGCGAACAAAACGTGCTACCACACTTAGGTCTGCATCCGCAGCTGTTTCCTGTGCAACCCGACGAGAGTTCAAAGGAAAGTCTGCGACAGCGGAAGCATCTCTGGAGTCTATCTGACAACATGCCATTTCTGAAGAATCAAATGATACATCCTGGCCAACCGGAAGTCGGGAAAGTGTGTCCGCGTTAGCATGTTTAGTGGTAGGTCGGTACAAAATCTCATATTGATAATTAGACAATATCAAGGACCATCTCTGAAGCTTTTGTGCCGTTCGTGGCGGAATTGGCTTTGTGGGTGAGAACAACGACGTGAGAGGCTTGTGGTCTGTCAACAAATAGAATTTTCTGCCATACAGATAATGATGAAACTTTGTGACGCCGTAAATGATTGCTAAGGCCTCCTTTTCTATCTGACTGTAATTCTGTTGCGTCGGCGTCAGTAGCTTGGATGCAAAGGCAATAGGACGATCGTGACATCCAATACGATGCGACAGAACGGCACCCAGACCGTACGACGAGGCGTCAACTGCTAACACTACAGGCTTCTGTGGGTCAAAGGGAATCAAACATGCATCTCTGAGTAGTTCCGACTTTAGTTTGTCAAAGGCAACCTGACAATCTTTAGACCATACAAAAGGAACATTCTTCCTACGTAAGTGATGCAGTGGAGCTGCAATCTGAGAGGCATTGGGAATAAACCTGAAATAATAGTTAAGCTTTCCCATCACTGCTTGCAATTCATGCACATTCTTAGGAGGAGGCAAGTCTTTGATTGCTCGAAGATGTGACTGTAAGGGATGAATTCCTTGGGCATTAATCACATGGCCTAGGTACTCTATTTCAGTTTGAAAAAACGAACACTTTGCTTTATTGCAACGTAGACCTGCTGCAGTCAAAACTTTGAAAAGGCACTCCAGGTTTGCTAAATGTTCTTCAACTGTACGTCCGGATACCACAATATCATCTAAATAGTTCGAGCAACACGGTACAGAAACTGTCAGCTGTTCCAAAAAACGCTGAAAAATTGCGGGGGCGGAAGAACTGCCAAAGGCTAGGCGTTGAAATTGAAAAAGGCCCATGTGAGTATTAATGACGAAAATATTTTTTGACTCGTCATCGAGAGGAATGTGCAAGTATGCCTCTGCTAATTCAATCTTAGAAAAGAAGCGAGACTGTCCTAATTTGTCCATCAGTTCCTCAGGTCTGAGCAGGGGATAAGTGTTGATTTGAAGTCCGCACAGAGACGAAGTTTTCCTGACGGCTTGGGTATAATTACTATAGGCAAGGCCCACTGACTCGCAGACACAGGAGAAATCACCCCACTATCTTGCCAACGTTTAAGTTATTCGGCAACTGTATCACGCAAGGCGATAGGCACTGGTCTAGCTTTACGAAATTTTGGAACTGCAGATTCTTTTAAAGTTACATGTGCCACGAAGTCTTTTGCACAACCTAGTTCAGGCGAAAACAGGTCACTATATTTGTCACATAAAGCATTGATTTTGTCCTGAGGCACTACTGACGAAATTTGAAGCACATCTCTTTGAATTGATAAGCCAAACAAGTCAAAAGCATCTAGTCCAAAAATGCTCTGTGTCGATTTGGCCTGAAGAACTACAAAAGCAACTGTTTTTGTTACACCTTGAAAAGAGGCGGGCAGGCTACATGTTCCTAGCACGGGAATATTTTCACCTGTATAAGCTGTTAACACTTGCTGTGACGGCGACAATTTTGGCGAACACAGAAGTTCATAAGTATCTTTATTAATTAATGTAACAGCGGAACCAGTATCAAGCTGAAATTGCACCGTCCTATTTTCTATGGAGAGATTTACAAAAAGTTTGTGCTTCTGGCGCACGACAGGTGCGCGAATGTGGGCAACGTCTGCTACGGTTTGTTTGCTGCACTTGCGCGGGCCGCGTAGTGAAGGAAGTGGCGCAGACTCGGCACGCGGCGGATTAACAACACTGTCACTAGATGGCACTACCGCCGGATCGGCGTCCGCGCAATGCGAGGCTACTACAGTGTCACTAACTACTGCACTACACTTTTGAGTAGGTACTTGATGTCTACTGTCACTAGCTACACAGTACTGGGCACTATTACAAGGAGCAGTTGCAGAAGGCACTATTTTCACTACAGGAATGCACTGTTCATAGTCATTTTGCTTGTCCCGAACCCGTTTCCGTTGCACTGTTTTACGCGCTCGTTGGCGCTTGCTACGTGGTGCACTATATAGTTTTGCCATAGGCGCAGAACTACTGTCATGCAATTGAGATCCAAGGAAAGCACTATACAAGTCCACAGCGTCTATAACATTTACGGCATGCACTGTTCTCGCACTTTGCGAAGCAATGTTTCTAACGTTACTGTTCGAGTTTTTAATTTGCATACACACAGACTGCACATGTCCCGATTTGCCACATTGATAACAGGTCGCGTTGCGACTAGGGCAATGAGCACGCTTGTGGCGAGACACACACTGGGGGCACGATTTACGAACATTTTTCTGAAATGAGCGTTGGCGCCCTTTATTCAAATCACTGTTTCTAATACGACGGGGCGACCTTTGTGTCGCACTTTTACACTGTCTACTGTTCACTGTCTGTGCAGCACGGCCGGTAGAAAAATAAGAATCACTAGTGCTATACTGAGAACTACGGCTAGGAAAGCGTCCGTTACGGCGCACTGAATTTACACTGTGGCTTTGCATTTCTACATCTGCTAAGTCAAAAGTATCATGCGCTTCTATAAGCTGCAGTACACTGTCTAATGAGGGGTCAGCCTGTTTCAGAATTGCTGCTCTAATTCTGGGGTCCTGAATGTTCTGCGTAATCGCATCCCTCAACATCACGTCACTATACGAAAGTCCACAAGAGCAAGTAAATTTACATTGGCGGGTTAAGCCCTTCAATTCCGTAATCCACTCTTGGTGTGACTGCTGCGGTAATTTTTTAAGTCTGAAAAATCGGTACCGTGCCGCAGCTACGAGAACTTTTCTCTCATAATGAGCATTTAGTGCCTCTACTATTTGTTCAAAGTCTACATCACGAGGAGATGCTTGCGGGAACAGTTTCTGCAGTAACACAAAAGTTTTGGGGCCCACCACGGACAATAAAAGATGCTTAACAGTCTGACCTGTAATTTGATGAGCCGCGACGAGTTCTTGAAACTGCGCGAAATAGTCACTCCATTCTTCCTCACGTTCGTTGTACTGGCGGAACGTCGGAAGCGGTGCGGCGGCAGGTGTGGGCTGCTGATGCGACGGCTGTTGTTGAGTTGTCAACTGCGCCACCGCCTGGAGAAGTTGTGTTATTTGCGCCGTCTGTAACTGAATAATTTCCATTAAGTTTGGGTTCGGGGTAGTGGCCATGCTGACCGATTAGGCGCCGCGCATACAAGTAAATTATAACAAAACACAAATGCAATATGAAAGAGGACGCTCTGCAACAAAAAAGTCCACAAAACACGTAACAAAATATCTTCCCCCAAAATTCTTATAATAAGGGTGGGTGGGCGGGAGCAATTTCTGTGTGCTCCGACTACTACTGCTGTCTGGCTGCTGCAAGCGGGCTGGTCCACGGTTCTATCACTCCTCGTCGCCACTTTTGTGTCCCAACTTCGTCGCCGCTTTTGTGTCCCAGCCTCGTCGTAGGTGTCGGTGGCCGAGTGGAATGAGCCCGACACAGGAACAAAAATAGCACGCTGTTGCAGGTACGGAGGGGAGCAGCCAGAAACTATAAACACTAGAGTAAATTAGAAAGAGATATATATTGCACAGAATGTAACAATACTTAACTTTTACATAGTACTGCAGAATGTTGATACATAGTTGATAGAGGCCTGCCTAGTGCCTGTACGATAGCAAAGTCTTCAATGGTGCCTATCTGATTACGAAGGTCCTAACTCGTTGCTATCTCAGTCCGAAGTGACCGGTCTTTCCGTGGTGGCCACGAGCGGGGTTGCAGCAGAGGGCGCTCGTGGCTGTCCTGAGAACGCCGCGCCGTGTGTGCATGGCGGCGCGCGGCGAAAGTAGGTGGCGACACCACAAAAACATTTCAGGACATTGTCGCTCAGTCTTGACAAGAAAATCCTCGGAGCACGACAGGATAATCGTGTGAAATTTTTGCCCTTAGATTCCAGTTGGTATCCAGTTTGGCCTGCCTGGTGATTGTTTTGTTGCAGCCAGCCGCCGCTGATGATGGACCAGGAGACAACCCCCCCCCCTCCAGTACCAGCTGCAGAGGGGCGGCTCACCAAACCGGATTGACAAACTTATGACAAACACGCAATGAAAATGGTACCGAGCTTGCACGATACCCAGTAACTAACATAACCAAACCCTTGCATGATATGTCTCAGATAGCAAGAATCCGCTACTGCTCTTACTACCCGCTCCTCACTGTCACAGACGTTTTTTTCCCTTGGCACTTTTTTCAAAATGTTCAAATGTTTGTATAGTCTATGGGACTTAACTACGGGGTCATCAGTCCCTAAACTTACAAACTACTTACGAACTAGGACGGCATACGAACCCCCGACCGTAGTGGCCGTGCAGACCGTGACTGGAGCGCCTCAGTCTCCTCGGCCACCGTGGCCTGCGCACTTTTTTCCCTCTGCCCTTAAAACCGCTCTTGTTTCAAATGCTTTCGACCATTTCTATTATTCTGATGGACCATATTAATGGGTAGTCCTACCCACACGTACGGCACACATCACAGTACCCGCTCCTGTGACTCCCACATTAGACATATTAACACATGCAGCGGTGACAGTGGAACTATTGAGTTGGTCACCATGCTAGTGCGAGCATGGAGGTGCTCCACTCTTCGTTAAAAAAAATCAAAATAAAAAAAAAATCGGTGATAATGGAATGATGATGAGAACTGCACAACACCCAGTCTCCGAGTAGAGAAAATCTACGACCCGACCCGGATTCGAACCTGGACCGCCTACGCGACAAGCTCTCACGCTGCCCACTGGACTACGGAGACGGATTACATCTGGAACCTTCAAGACGGTCGAGCAGCGCTTGCGCGGAAGGCGAGGCGGGCAGTTGCATCGCGCGGCGGTGCCGTGTGACTTTACGCGCAGCTGGCGCCACGTTTAGCCTCCCTACCGACGCCAAACCTCTGCTTGCGCTCTGTGCCCGAGGCCCGCCAACATGTCTTTCTAAATGTGTACCCATGGTCTTTGTTGAAATTGTCGCTGTTCAATCTAATTTCAGCCACTTCTTTAATAAGAGTCTGGTAAGCTGAAGGCTGATGTTTTGGGTAAAAATTCTCGTCTTATCAAGCTGTATTTTATGCACAAGGGGGGAAAAATACTTTTCAGTCAATTAGACGTTACCATTTAGGCAAGATCTAAAACGTCTGTGAAGTACGGACGGAGAGATGCAAGCAAAGGGCGTTGTTGTATACAGCAATAATTGGAGTTGTTTTCTTAGGATCATGCCTAACAGCACCCCACGCATATCGGGACATATTCAGAAGTAAACTGCGAAATAATGGTGAAAAGCAAGGAATATTGGCCTCTCTGTAATCTCGGAAGTCACAGGGTAAAATGGAAATAAATAGCCAAACACCAGTGGTTGGCCGGCCGCGGTGGCCGAGGAGACTGAGGCGCTCCAGTCACGGTCTGCACGGTCACTACGGTCGGGGGTTCGAATCCCCCCTCGGGTATGGATATTTGTGCCGTCCTAGTTCGTAAGTAGTTCATAAGTGGTTTGTAAGTTTAGGGACTGATGACCCCGTAGTTAAGTCCCATAGACTATACAAACATTTGAACATTTTTGAAGTAGTGGTTGCTCGTGGTCAGTTTCGTTGGTGGGGCCCAGACGTAAAGTTAGTACCCAGTATAATGGGATCAGTCTGAAGTGTAATTTACATCACCTCCATTTCTACAACATAACTTAAACACATTAGAAAGATATTAAATATGCTAATAGTATAGTAATTAATATAAACTACGAAACACTGTAGCTAATAAAAATTTATACAAATGTGCAATACACATATTTATTTTATTACTATTATTTATTTTGTGGTTGGGGGGTTATGTGTGTGCAATATTGGTCCACCAACTAAGCTGGTTTTGCGTGTACTTTTGTGGGTCTCTGAGTTTATGCTTTGGTGACACAATCAATTGAAGAACTTCGGACTCTTGGAGGTGTTCGGAGCCGAACCGAAGTTCAAAAGCTCTTCTCATGCCGAAGTTCGTACTTATTGTATTTGTGCATCAGTATACTGATTGTGATGTCAAAATAAAAATGAACTGTGGGAGGACGTATGTGACCTCTTCCCCATTGAGAATGCACAAGAGAGACAACAAGCTCCCTCTGAAATTCTCAAGAACTTCAGGTTCCTTCAGTTTATTCAGATCCCATCTCCTTATTTTCCTACCTTTCTGCAGTTTTTTAGTTTCAGCGTACAATTCATGACCAATAAGTTATGGTCAGAGTTTATATCTGCCCCTCGGTATGTCTTACAGTTTAAAACCTTATAAAATCTATCTGGTATCTCCAGGTGTCTCCTGGTCTCTTCCACTTATACAACCTTCTTTCTTGATTTTTAAACCACGTGTTTGTTATAACTAAATTATGTTCCGTGCAAAATTCTGCTAGGCGACTTCCTCTTTCATTCCTTTTGCCGAGACGATATTCACTTACTATCTTCCCTTCCCTTCCTTGTCCTACTACCGAATTCCAGTCTCCCAAAGCAATTAAGTTTTCCTCTCCCTTAATTGTCTGAATAATGTCCTTTATCTCCTCATATATTTCTTCGATCTCCTCATCATTGGCAAAGCTAGTTGGCATATAAACCTGTACTACTGTGGTCGGTGTTGGCTTCGTATCTATCTTTACTACGATAATGCGATCACTGTGTTGCTCATAGTAGGTTACCCGCATTCCTATTTTCTTATTCATTATCAGACCTACTCCTGTAATACACACAACTGATTTCGTAGTTATAATCCTGTACTTACCTGATCAGAAATCATATTCCTCTTTCCACCGAACTTCACTAATCACCACTATATCTAACTTCAACCTATCCATTTCTCTTTTTAAGTTTTCAGTAAGCAGATTCAGACAGATGGAGGTTGCCGTTCTTATGTGGAGTTGAAGAGGCTTGCTCAGGACAGGGTATTGTGGAGAGCTGCATCAAACCAGTCTCCGGACTGAAGACCACGGCAGACAGACGAAGTTTTGGAAGTGATCAACCAAAAATATTACTATTATTAGGTACAGGTCAAGTATTATATGGCACAAACAATATTACTTACATCATTAACAAAAGAAACACTAAAATTTCTAATTTGTTGCTTAACAATTAGACATGCAGCCTGAGGCGGGCCCGGTTGCATCGAAAGTTAACCCATTCGGGTCGACCTCACTCTTACTATAGAAATTGTTTTTGTATTAACGAATGAAATAGAAGAAATTTTTTATCTTCACGCTAGCGACGTTGATGTTGACTATTGGTTTCGACCTTTACATTCTGTCGACAGGGAGTAAACATAACTTTTGTAGCTAATCTATATCTATAAATGTGAATGTCTGTTCGGTGTACGCTTATCACGTCCGAACGACAAGACTTAAAAATTTGTACAGTTACTAACTTATACCTGACGAAGGTTTTAGGCACGGTTTTATAGCGATCTGATAGATATTTAGTAATTTGAAGAATATAATGCAAAATGCGGAACAATAATGATTATTTGAAAATTATATTTACTCTTTCAAAATGGTTTTATTGGTTGCATTGTTGCTTGAGGGTTGATAATGACAAAAGGGTGAAGTATATTGCGATGGAAAATTATCGGTGTATATAAAATTCTACGCGTATGTGTGTTAATAACTCGCTCTGCTGCGAAAATTACAGAATGCAAACGAATGGTCTGTGTGTAATTGTCTCCCGTTGTACACCATAGCAGTTCCATGCCGATACCTATAAGGGGGTGGAAGAGTCGTCAAATTATAAGAAAATTCGGACTGAAGGCCAGCGATGACGTTTGCGACTCTATAGCAAGGAGGTTAAATACAGCGAAACGTGATGCCACAGATCATATCTTTGGTTTGTGCGTGCTAGAATGTATTCAGCTCTTTCTCTGCAAGGATAAGTATACGAATAAGGAAATATAAGAATAAATAAATAAAGCAGTAAAAAAGAAATTTCTTTTAATACACCTCTTTAAAAAAATCGGTTCGACGTTTCGCGCATTATCTATCATAACCAACCAACACGCTGGTTTAAGCTAGTTAATTATATACGGGGTCGATACTTTACAGTGTTAGTTTCGCTTATACGACATTATCCTCGACATTCTACCACGCGAGCCGCCAACAGTATTACGCAGACGAGAGAAAATGTTTGATACATAATTTCTCGCATATAACTGCAAGCAATGTAAAGTTTTTAGTTCTCTTTACTTCTTTGAACTATGGAATGAGGTTTATATTTAGAGACACTGCTGAATACCTTAAAACAGAAAATTTGTGGCAGTGAACTATGAAACTAAAGGCACTGAGTTGCATCTGGTGGACCGGCCGCGGTGGCCGAGGGGACTGAGGTGCTCCGGTCACTGTCAGCACGGCCACTACGGTCGGGGGTTCGAATCCCCCCTCGGGCATGGATATTTGTGCCGTCCTAGTTCGTAAGTAGTTCATAAGTAGTTTGTAAGTTTAGGGACTGATGACCCCGTAGTTAAGTCCCATAAGCTTAACAAACATTTGAACATTTGATGTATCCTACAAAGACTCGCTGATATCGGCCGCTCAACTATTGTGTATAATACATTTCCCACAGGGTTTTAACCGTTGAGGCATTATTATTTACACGTAGAGATAACAAATTGAATCAAGGGTGTTTTTTTGTCGTGCATCCTTAATGTGATGTTCCCGTGAAACAGCTTACTGCGAGTTGTAATACCAAAACTGTAGAATTACGACAAATCAAGATGGCGTCTGTGACGTGGAAGCATCGAGGTAATGTTATTGCGACGTCACTAATGAGATCGCCGCTTACTGGCTGATGTGACAGTGAACATTGGTAGGAAAGGAATCTTGGATGTACTGTACTATACCGCCCTGGCTATGTTTGCGGTGCGTGGCAGCACACACGGCTCCAGCGGCAGGCGTGTGACGAACAATGGAGGCGCAGCTGGCAAAACAACGCCGCGTCACCGACAGGTGTCACCACTCAGAAGCAGCCGCCTTGCGTCACATCACATTCGCGTGCCACGCTCCAGGGACGACTACAACTCGCTCATAGCTCTGATCAACTACGGAACCCTACTCAGCTATATGCGTTCAACTACATATACAGGATGGTCCGAGACTATACGTCAAAAATGTAAAGGCCGGTAGAGACGAGATTGTCTATCAGCAAGCTCACCTGAGGATGGCGGGCAGTTGCGCCGCTGAAATATTGTGTCAAGTTGACTTTCGTATCCGGCTGTAGACCCGAGAAGATTACAAACAGTTATTACGCTGGGAAAACCTTTGTGGTCACAAATTGAGAATAGTTTGGAGAGTGCCACTGACTTCATTTCATCAAAAGCGGATCACAAGAAGGAAAGATATCGTAATTTTAAGTTTTATGCGTATACTATGCTTATAAGTATGGTGTAGCACAGTAAATCTCTAAGATTACTATACGAACTTTCATGGGGTTCCATAGTCAACTGAGCGTACCTTGGGACAACATATAAGCTTCATTTAATCAAAATCGGATCAGGAGAAGAAAAAAATATCGTAATTTGTAGTTTCTGGTGTATGCTATGCTTGAATTGCAGTGTAGTTCAGCAAAGATCCGATAGAAGCACTGTTACTGACATAGTATACCAAATAACTAATAGATGGCGCTGCTGAACTGTTGTGATTTCAAAATGTTCAAATGTTTGTATAGCTTATGGGACTTAACTACGGGGTCATCAGTCCTTAAACTTCCAAACTACTTATGACCTAACTAATCCTAAAGACGGCACAAATATCCATGCCCGAGGGGGGATTCGAGCCCTCGATTGTAGTGGCCGTGCAGACCGTGACTGGAGCGCCTCAGTCCCCTCGGCCACCGCGGCCGGCGGTTGTGATTTATTACAGATTTAACTTATAGAACAGTATGAATAACAGGAAACCGAAATGGCAAGTAGAGAAAAATGACGTTCTTTTCGTGAATTTCTGTTAAGTAAATTTAGAGGGCCGGAATTCGAAGCTGAGTGTAGTACGATCTTGCTGCCGCCTACTTACAATCCGCGTAACGATCACAAAGACAAGATAAGAGAAATTAGGGCTCGTACGGAGGTATATAGGCATTCTTTTTTTCCTCTTTCGATTTGGGAGTGGAATAGGAAAGAAAATACCTAGTAGTGGTACAGTGTACCCTCCGCCACGCACCTTACGGTGAATTGCGGAGTATGTATGTAGATGTATTAACAAGTAGCAAACCCGGAAACGCTTCGCAGTAGCTAATGTGTGTGGGATATATGCCCTAATCTCTTCTCTTCTTGTCCCTATGTCTATCCCTTCCTCTCTGCTTTATTTCTCCAGGCCTTCTCCCCCATTCCTTTGTCCATTTCATCCTCCCCCTTTCCAATAACCTTCACACCACTCCCTCTTATCCCACACCACATCCATCTCCTTCCCCCCTTTAAATCTATTTCATTGCCCCATTATCTATGTCCTCCTTCACCGCTCTTTGATCTTATTTACTGTTATTGCAATAGAGACCTTGATAAGGAACATAAGTCAAAATGGATGGGTAAATCAATTGGAAACGTGTTATTAGAGAAACATTTCGAGCTTCTTTATCTGTGAGGTTAGTAGCTTTTATGGCCTCACTTTTAATGGTTGTTTTGTACGAACAGCTATGATTATAAATTTAGGCATAAAAACAAATTTTTTGTTTTATGTTAAAAATGACTGGGAAGAGGAAAACAAAACCGCACATGAATAAAAAGATCTCGGGTTTCCGTCCGCGTCAGGTGGTTAAAACTCCACGAGCTTTCGTCCAAGCACTCCTTGGCCATTATCAAGTGCTACTGACTGCCTAGTGGCTGAAAGAACGGGCTTATATACTCTAGCTGCCGGCTGTGACGTCACTGGTGCTCCGCGACATCGCCATATATGGGCATGCTTTGAGTCGGTGTTGGATGCGCCCGTTTTAACTGCGCGATCGCTGGATCCCACGCCGCGCTGAGCTGCAAGCCACCGTCTCGGTTAAGGTTGTTATCAGATGTTTTAATTTCGATGGCTTCTTTAATAATACAGTCCTACAAGCCGTTCGTTCAGTTTCATCGAATTTGATGCGAAGACCGTTTACTAATGCATGCTCAGCTAAAGCAGATATTGTATCTTGTAGACCCCAGGTGTTCTGTGATCTACTGCGTCTTTAACTGGTCTCAGCAATTGCCGAATTTTCGTCGGGGGCCTGAAGACTGATTTCATCTTGTGTCTCTTCAACAGGCGGCTTATTTTTCCCGACATAGAACCACAGAACGGCAAAAAAGCAAGTTTCTTTCCTTCTTCTTCGTCAGTGGTCTTATTGTGTTTCCTTTCTGAGATCGCATCACTTATTTCACGATCATTGTAGCCATTATTCCTGAAGACCTTGCGTAGATGTTTCAACTCATGGGGCAGGTTATCGGCGTCTGATATTGTTTTTGCACGATGTGCCAAAGTTTGCAATACAGTGTCCTTCTGTGCCGGGTGATGATGGCTTGTGGCGTGGAAGTACAGATCAGTGTGGGAAGGTTTTCTATAGACGCTGTTATCAAGGCATCCATTCCGTTTGTGACGGACGAGAACGTCGAGGAAGGGCAATGTACTCTCTTTTTCTACCTCCATGGTGAACTGGATGTTAGTGTTGATTCTGTTCAGATGTTCTACGAACTCGTAAAGTTTCTCACGTCCGTGTGGCCAAATAACGAACGTATCGTCAACGTATCGGAAGAAACATTTAGGCTTTAATGGCGCCGTGTCTAAGGCAATATTTTCAAAATTCTCCATGAAGAGGTTCGCATTCCTACAAAACCGCACATCTTTACACACAGATTAGCATGTTTTTCTCAAAGCAATCAGACAGATTTTTTTTAATAACGTATTTGTATCTTCTTGAGAGTTTCTGAATTGAATCCAAAATAATTATAGCATGCTCATACTTTAATTACAGAAATTCCATATGAAACAAAATAATAAGTTGAAATAGAATAAGTGGAATGTAAATACTACGTTTCGAAAGTCTTTCTTTCATTTCTTCTCTTATTAGGAATCTAACTGAAACACTATTAACAACATTGCTACATACCAGTAAAATTTACTATCAGCGACACATGCGTGGTATAGATAACTATGTTGTCAACAGCTGTTGGAGCGTGGGAATGAAGCCAACCAATAGTGACAAAGCTTGAGATAGCTAATGAAATTTCAGATGGCGAATGTTTATTCCGAAGCCAACTGATGCATCCTCTGCGTAATCAACTGGTGAATCATATCTGAATACCAAAAGTTCTATAGTTTTCGAAATAAAAGAAACCAAGGTCGCACATTAATAATTTATTAAATGACGACCGGTTTCGGTGCACTGTGTCACCATCATCTGGTGTCATATATGTCATAAGCTGTTCATCTTGTTAAAAAATTGGGTATAAAATAACAAGTGCTTGTTATTTTATACCCAATTATTTTTAACAAGATGACAGCTTATAACATATATGAGACCAGATGATGGTGACAAAGTGCACCGAAACCGGTCAGCATTTAATAAATTATTAATGTGCGATCTTGGCTTTTTATTTTGAAAACTATAAAACGTTCATATCGTCTCCAAACCCGACTATGTCAGGTAATCTTACCAAAAGTTCTGTTCTATTCGCCACACGTGGCCGTCTGTTTTGTCGACGATCCAATTTTGTTCGTAAGCCACAACTGAGCGAGTCGAACTCAACTGTACTGTACCTGTTGTTCGAAAGTCAGAACGCTTCATAATTTGTTTATCGATTTACCTCTAACCGCTGCGTACGATCTCTGTCGGTCTCGTTGACTTCCACGATCACGTAGTAATATCAAATAGCTTTGCGTTGCGCGTACGCCAAGCGATATTATGACGCCGCAATGGGGGCATTGTTCTAAAAAAATAAACCACGATCTCTACTCAATTTGTTTGTAAAAATAACACAAACTGACATCAATTCTACCTTTGCATCACCACCGATAACACCGTGGAGGTAATAATAATACGAAGGGGCTTCTAAAGAAACAACGTTTCATTTTAAATCTGTGTGGCTGTTTTAACCTTGTGTGCATAACGCCATCTGCCTTTATTCCATCCTCCTTGGCGTATTTGTTCGTTCTGTTAAGCGTATTTGGTTTGGCAAGTAGCGAATGAAGAAGCTCATTATTGGAGAATCTAGAAAACGATCCCAGCTGGAAGCTTACTTTCAGTTTTTCTCTAATTCTGAAATTTTCCGCTAGAGTTTCCAAAAATATTCTTTCATATAATCCTTGTCCAGAGAATTACAAACAGAACAAAGAAAACATCAGCCAAATCGGTGAAGCCATTGTTAAGTGATGCACTTCCATTCATGTGGCAATTCATTTTTATTAATATAGATGTTTTATGTCACGTAATACGGGAACGCAGTCGAACGAGACAAAAAGTATCCTATATCGGTCTCCTGCTTCTGAGCTACCTCCCCACCAATTTTGAGCCAAATTGGTCCAGACCGTCTTTAGTTATAGGCTGTGCACGAGTAGCAGTTATCACCTTTACGAAGTTTTAGCAGATATATCTATAGGCATAGTGCCTTGATTCTTCCAAAGAAAAAAAGAATATATTTAAAGACTTGTATTTACGACAAATGAAAAATAATATGTCTTCTATTAGTTCAGGTTGAGGTCAGCAGATAGACAATGATTTTTTTTCTGTTTTCGTTAAAAAGGTTGTACTTTGTTGACGGTAATAGCAAAGGCAAGACGCAAAGGAACTGGAGCCTCTTCAATTCGATTTGTAAATCGTTGGGAAACATCGGCATGCATAGAATCAGTGCATCTTTGAACCTGCCGCCGATTATAGTTGCTTCGATTAATATGGTTTCAATTTTGTGATGGTCAATCTGGTTCCGTTGCACTACTGTGGTGCAAAAGTTGCCAATGAGCATTACCGGTGATCAAACAGTCAAACTTAATAGGCGCGGTAGCATTTCGGGTGGTTACAAAGAGATCAAAAATTCAGTCGGATAACTGACGATTTGTTCTTCGTCCATTACTCTGTCTAATGATTTGCATTTGAGATTGTCGCCAGGCAGTTTAAACTGATATATTTTTGTAAACCTTTTTGCTTACCGAAGTGTTTTACCCTTTAAAAAAAATAAAACAGTCTAAAGCGATAAATCTATACTAATAATAAATCTGTAAATGTAGACCTGTCCGTCGCTGTTCACATCAGTCTTCAAAACTACTGGACGAATTTTCATGCGGTTTTCACAGAAAACACGAGAAAAGTTTGGGTCAACATATAGGCATAATTTTATCAAACTCGGATCATGTAAAAAACAAGATATCATAATTTTAATTGTTTTCAATAACCGTCATGTCTGTCTGTTCAGCTATTAAAAACCTCTTATCTCCAAAACTACTTCACGAATTTGCATAGGGTTTTCACAAGTAACTTGAGCATATCCTGCGGTTACATAAAGGCTTCAGTAATTAAAATCGGATCAGAGAAAATATATAATTTAATCATTTGTTTATAATCTATCGTGTATGTTTATTTGTTGAGGGTAATCTCCAAAAGTACTACACTTACTTTCATGAGTTTCCACAGGTAAATTGAGATTAGTTTGGAGAGTAACATTGACTTCATTTCATCAAAATCGGATCAGAGTAAGGAAAGATATCGTAATTTTAATTTTTATGTATATACTATGCTTATAAGTATGGTGTAGTTCAGTAAATCACCAAGGTTACTATAAGACCTTTCCTGGGGTTTCATAGCCAACTGAGCGTACCTTGGGGCAACATATAAGCTTCATTTCATCCAAATCAGATAAGGAGAAGAAAAAATATCGTAATTTGTAGTTTCTGTTGTATGCTATGCTTAAATTGCAAAGATCCGATAGAGGCGCTGTTACTAACAAAGTATACCAAATAACTAATAGATGGCGCTGCTGCGTTGTTTATTCTCATAACTGAAGTGTAATACACTGAAACAAGGGCTATGATTTTCCTTCGGCAGCGGTGTAGTGTATTGATTTTGGTAACGGCCATTGAATCCTTTTTGAAAAATCAGTCACGTACAATGAGGGTAATAATTCCTTGTGTTGATAATGTAATAAATAATTAATGTTGTTCTGATCAGTAAATTAATGATCCCCCTAAAGCGAATATTTCGTTGCCAACGTTAACATACTGAACCGCTGCCAGTGCAAGTAAAATTTAAATCAGGTAAGACACAAAAAGTTGTTTTTCTTCCTAGCTGTATCCCGCGTGCCTTGCAATGAATGCAAAGAAAAAAAAACTTCTTTCCGCAGGTAGCA
Source organism: Locusta migratoria (assembly GCA_026315105.1). NCBI lineage: Eukaryota > Metazoa > Arthropoda > Insecta > Orthoptera > Acrididae > Locusta > Locusta migratoria. The sequence goes on along the minus strand of CM048746.1, from coordinate 622,862,743 downwards.
TTTGAATTTATAACGACGTTCCTTCGCGTCTACCGATGTTTGCATTTACTAAGAATACTTTGCAAGGAAACACGAATTTATGTAGTGTCCCTTCCGATTTCGGTGCGTACTATCTATATCTTGAGTCCATTCTGTTTAGGAATGCCTATAAAATGGTGAAGTACAGTACAAAACAAAGAGAGACCCTGTTAGATAGTGCAACAAAGAACTAATTGCGCTGCTGCATTTTTTAATTTTTATTTCTTTTCGATGGTTATGCTATAGAACATCAATGAACCACTAAAGGTGCTGTTGGTTCTGTAGCGCTGCAAAGAAACACTACATTATCGTGTTGAAAGTATTCCCTCAGTAACAGAAGTATTTTCAATTAAGAGCCGCAAACTTCTCTCTGAAAATACAAACATCGAAAAAAGACAATCCTTCGCGTCTATCGAAGAAGAATTCTTTGCAAGGAAAATCGAATTTATGTAGTTCCCCTTCTGATTTCAGTGTATCCTCACTACAATTTGAGTGCGTTCTGTTTAGGAAAGCCTAAAAAACGCCATAGTAAAGGAAAGGACAAAGTGAGGCGACGTTAGGTACATAGTACAACAAATAACTAATTATACAGTCTGTAACTGACTGTAATAGCATACAGGATGACTTAGACAAAATTTCTAGTTGGTGTAAAGAATGGCAGCTAGCTCTCAATGTAGAAAAATGTAAGATGATGCTCATGAGTAGAAAAAGCAATCCCATAATGTTCGAATACAGCATTAGTAGTGAGCTTCTTGATGCTGTCACGTCGTTCAAATATCTAGGCGTAACATTGCAGAGCGATATTAAATGGAACGAGCATGTAAGGACAGTTGTGAGTAAGGCGGACAGCCGACTTCGGTTTATTGGGAGAATTTTGGGAAGATGTACTTCACCTGTAAAGGAGACGCGTATAAAACGCTTGTACGACCACGTCTTGAGTATTGATGAAGTGTTTGGGACCCGCAGCAGATCGGTTTAAAGGAAGACATAGAGGCGGTTCAGAGGCGAGCAGCTAGATTTGTTACCGGTAGGTTTGACCAATGCGCGAGTGTCACAGAAATGCTCCGGCAACTCAATCGGGGATCACTGGAAGAAAGACGACATTCTTTCCGTGAATTTCTGTTCAGTAAATTTAGAGAGCCGGAATTTGAAGCTGAGTGTAGTGCGATCTTGCTGCCGCCTACTTACATTTCGCGTAAAGATCACAAAGGCAAGATAAGAGAAATTAGGGCTCGTACGGAGGCATATAGGCATTCTTTTTATCCTCGTTCAATTTGGGAGTGGAATAGGAAAGGAAATGCCTAGTAGTGGTACAGTGTACCCTCCGCCACGTACCTTACGGTGAATTGCGGAGTATGTATGTAGATGTATGTAGATGTAGATGACGTTGCTGAGTCTTTTTCATTCTCATAACTATGTTGTAATATAAGAAGAGGTATAAATTTACTTGCGGCGGCGGCGTTGTGTGCTGATGTTGTCAACGGTCGTTAAATGCTATTAAAAAAAATGTCACGTAGAATAAGGTGAATAATTCTTTATGTTCACGATGAAATAAATAATTTATGCTGTTCTGGGCAGTAAATTAATCACCCTCCTAAAACGAATAGTTCGTTTCCGGCGATAGTAAACTAAACCGCTGCCACTGCAAGTAAAATTTAACCCAGGTAGGACACAAAAAAGTTTTTTTCTGGCATCTTCTCAACATTAAGCTGGAATTACCACGTGATATCGAGTCAGATCCAATATTTCCACACATTTATTTGCTCTTACGATTGCTTTGTACCGCATCGGCTGCAAAGAAACCGCACCTCCTTCTCGGAGAGCAACCACATAAAATGAAATAACATCTAAATAAATGTTTCTCAGAAGCAACAAGAAAGTTTGAGGAAGCTTCGCTAAAAGGCTCAACCGAACAAAAATGGACCAAGATAAAGTCAGCGATTAGTAGATTTTTTTCTAAAATCACGTGACATTTCCACCTTAATGTTGAGGACACAAAATCTGTTCTGCGGATCTGAAAGGTCACTGCAGAGATATTTCTGCTCTGTGCCTGACACTAGAGATAATATACACACGTGAGCGACAAACTCATCAGAAACCTCTCTGCTTAATTGGTCGGTACAATATTGAGATTAAAATTTGTAATTACTTACTTCTGGTGCGGAGTACATTAAGATAGAAAAAGGCGTCTTCTTTTGCAGAGACAATTGTACTTAGAGTTATAATCCGACTTCTTAATATATTGTTCTATTACACAAGATTGATTTCAACTACGTGCTTTTCGAAGTAATCACTGCAGGACGTGGGGACATGTATTAACTGAAAGAGTAGACGATGCTGCTAACACAGTCAAGATAATTCACTGGAAATACTATATTTATTGGAAAGTTCTATACAGACAATCAGACGACGCCATACCTATGACGTCTTATTTAAACAAACTGCTCTGTTGATTGAATTACCAGATTTTCAACATTGTCGAGGTTTCGATAATAGGAAGCACTGCATACAAAATAACTAAATTGTCCCCAATACAACATACTAATACTTCAGCATACACTTACTGTGAGAGATAAACCGTTTGGTACTACATCATAGAACAAATACATGGCGCTGTTATTGTTTCTACTATTTCTCATCTCAACGATAGAAGTGTTGTCAGAAGCTTACGACAAACAGACAATTACACATCGCAGTCTTAACTTTATGAACACAACCTAACATTGAATTTACATCGTTTCGGAGTACGGACTTCATAATTTTTTTCATACAAAAAGTGAAATTAACATTCATCGTTTTCGACAATAACTTCTACTTAAATTTTACGTCTTGGCTGTTAGAACTAAGTTTATTGAGAGAGCGATCTAGATCCGGAACCCTAAGAACCCATGATATACCCAGGTCCCTTTTTAACAACCATTTCGAAGAACGGGCATATAAGCTAGTAGCTTTCAGTTGAAATTGCCATTGTTTCCAGAATGTTTCATCAGGCTGGACTTGCAACAGATAGACACGAATATTCGTCCATAGCATGTTTTACATGATTCGGGTGGTTGCTGTGTGGAGCGGTTGTCTGGCGTATACATTACTGTTTTCTCCGATGAATTTGGAGTATTGTTTGACATGTGTACTGTTTCTGACGCTTACGAACTTGCTTTATATAAGATGGATATCGCACAATACCAGTTACCAACTGAGGACTCCTCTCTTCTTTACTCTGAGCCGGTTTATCATATATTTGTTATACTGCGTAACGTCCCTTTTCTTCACAGGTGCGGGATATGTTCAAAACCGAGTGGTCTGGAACGCCACGTTACAGATCGCGCGGGCTGCCACGTTGGAGGTTCGAATCCTCCCTCGGGCATGGATGTGTGTATTTTCCTTAGGTTGGTTTGATTTAGTTTAAGTAATTTGTGAGCTAGGGACTAATAACCAAGAAGTTAAGTCCCATAGATTTACAAATATTTATATTAATTTTTCACTTCCATGATAAAACATAAGCCACCGTTCCATCTACATTTCATCCATCCATTATCTGTAGTGTTTCGCAATTTTAGTTGCCTACTTGTAATACTCGTTTTTCAACTTCTTCCTTACTTTTATTGCATTTGCCATACTACGGATAAATTGTCACCGTTTTATTTATTAGGCTATATAGCACCTCCATATTTACACAAGTTGTTTTAGCATACGGTAATTATTTTGGAAAGCATTTGTTATCTATCGAATTATTAGGGTGGTCCTACTTTTCTGATTGTTACAGGCTTGAAAATGACTGGAAAGTCGGAACTAGTCACCACGCTATGAGATTTTAAGTTCTTCTGAGGCTAGGCCTTTATAAGAAATTTGTAATACAATTTTTTAAAGTTTTAAGAATTTGTAATAAGGGTACCTCTCTTTTGATAGTGTCAAAATTTATATCAGTTTGCCTAGCCAGGTTAGTTACACAATCTCAAAGTAATAAAGTATCTAATAAAGCCCACATTATTGTAAATAATATCAACAAAAAACTTAGGACGACACCTAGAGGCGGTGTTGCCTAAGCGCGACAGCTTGTCGCTACAAGATGGCCGCTACAACCGATCAGCTGTTTCTGAAATCTGGCACCCGTAAACTGTAGTGTAGAATAATGACAGCTCCAGAGTAAGGGAATAAAGTTTTCTTTTCTTTGGAAAAAAGGCAAAAAAGGGTGTTTTTCACTAAATTTACAAAGCGAGGAATGTTCGTGCACTACTTCGTTCATATCTTCAAACACGAAAATGTACAGAAGGTCAAAATTCTTCGAAATTACTTCGATGAGTACAGGTATTTTCGATATGTCGTCAATGAGTTTTTCTTTTATGACCATCAACTATTACAAGGAAGTAATTAAACTATATAACACTCTTGACTTATGGTAGTAATCGGCGCAGCACAGGAGTAGCGTTTTGGGCTACGAAGATGAAACTTTTGCAGTCACTGGTTCGATTCTCGTTCTGTCTTGTATTTTAATTTCTGCAACTACAACCTTGTCACCTGTTATTTATGCAAAGTTTTATATATTCTCTTTACAGAGAACCACAAATTATTTTTTTTAAAGTTTTTGCCAATATAGTTTATCTTCTATTTGCAAACACACATATCCCACTGTACGAAACACATTGTATTCCTAATGAAACATTATATCGAGATATTTTACTCAGAAACGTAATTTTACATGCGTTTGACATCTTAGTTTTCTCTCACTTAGGGGGTAAGTTTGTTGTTACTCTCAAAGATTTGGAAATGAATAAAGCACTGTAACGTTCTTCGTATTTGAGGTAACTTTCGTTTTTTTGAACATTTATGATGATTATTTACGGTAGGCAATTGCGTAACTTTAGTCTTCTTCGGTTTGATAGTCTAATAGGCTCTCAAATATTACTTAGCTTGTACTTCAGAAATTTAGGATGGTACTCCTGTTTTATCGATCGAATTGAATTATTTTTTCTTATTTCACCTGAACGGACTGCGAAGTATTGCTTTTCTGAGCCTATTTAATGTCCTTAGCTTTATTAAAATGTTTGAACATATATATTTTTTTATCTCATGGGCTATAAATTGTTTTGAAAGTTTGTCTTTTTATCTGTCCCGGCAGTTCACTAAAACAAAGTCAGTTACACAAGAATTAATTTATTTAGACCTTTCATGAAATAGTCTGCTTTTAATAAGGTTCATTTCACTGAATAGCTCAAATGTTTGTTAAGCTTATGGGACTTAACTACGGGGTCATCAGTCCCTAAACTTACAAACTACTTATGAACTACTTACAAACTAGGACGGCACAAATATCCATGCCCAAGGGGGGATTCGAACCCCCGACCGTAGTGGTCACTGAATAGCAAATTAAGTAAATTTTACTACATATTGCGATCTATCATAGTCAAAGATATTCATTTAAGCACTGTTAAAAAATATCACTGATTTGGCAAAGGTTCTAACTACGGAAGAACTCTGTTAAGACACTTTTTTTCTTTTTAAAATTTCACTGTCGTATACATATTTTTCTTTGGACATGAGTTACAATAAGTACACTTGAACAAAGTCACACGTAAGTATTCACAGTTCGGGAACTTGATTCGTCACAATAAACTTTTATCACAATATCTCTGATATAAGTTAGCGTTCAAAATATTTTCAACTCTGCTAAAGCAAAGTTCATAGCTTACACTTCCTCTTTATAAATGAAAACAATTATTATTCTTTCCCCAATAGTACTGAGATTATCTCGTCCGGAGGCAGAATTTTAACTATCCTTTGTAGCCTAAAGCCGATCTAGAGTCCATAGATGATATCGCGAAACGCGTAATACTTCGACACTTCATCGCTCACTATCAAAGTCTTTACACCTTTAAGAAATGAATAAATCTCTAATTAATTAATACTGAACTAGCCCAGTCACTATTCCTGAATAGCTAGCGAACTGAACATATCTAGATCTGAATACATAAAAAGCTGAATGCACAGAGATCTTAACACATAGGGAACTGAATACATAGAGAGAGAGAGAGTAACACGACTGAGGGTACTATTTATGCAAGTTTTCCAACAAAAGTTGACTGTAATTTATGGTGTTTTGGCTAACTTATTCTGTGGTCTTGACTATTTTGTATTACAAAGATATGAACTGATTTGTTTTAAAATTCAGAAAAATGAATTCTGCCTCGTAAAAATTAGCAAAAATTCGAAATTGACGGAAATGGCGATTCTAATGTTACAATCGCGATGTAGTGTTACAGCACACAAATACGAGTAATTGTTCAAAACATGTTCCTCATCCAGAATAAAAATACAGAAGATAGAAATATTAGAAAAATTTAAAAAAATTAACTTCGTTAGTGTATGAAGCCCAAAAAAAAAAAAAAAAAAAAAAAAAAAAAAAAGCCTTAGGACCTACTTATTTTAGGACTCTTCTTATCCCAATCAAAATTCCTCTTTATATATACAACTTCAATTATTTTCTGTTATTTCAGAAACAGTTGCAGTTGCCTATGTCTCAGGAATTATTAGCTCGCAGAATTCTTGCGATATCATTTATATTCTTTACAAGCCACCTCGTCACTTTGTAGCGCGTGCGACAGCGACAGGATTCATGCAGGTTGGAACTGAAACGTCGCCCGTTGCCAGTGTCTGACGCTAAGCGCAGCTCACGTAGGACAGACCCGTAACGGTACATGCGGTTGAGGTTTGTCGCTTGAAGCTGTCACGCTGTCGCTCGCATTTGTCGCTCACGTAAGACACGGCGTAAATGAGTACGAGCGACTGGAAAGTGACGCCAATGCGTATGAGAGGGGTAACAACGTAAATCGAGCCAGCGACCGCTCAGTTTTATTAAAATGACCTTGACCCAAAAGTACTACTGTACAGAGGAAATGACGATATGTAATTTAGCATAGCTAAGTTGACTCTTGACTGTTCGTGACACCATTAACTAAAGCACGCCAATTTCGCCTGTCTTTCAGCTTCTCCTGCAGACCCTCCAGGTTAGAATCTGCTGCTACTACTGCGATGCCACCGATCCATCTCATCCTTTGCCGCCATCTTCTCTTTGTGCCTTCAATCTTTCCCGGTAGTCCTATCTTCTCCAACGAATCAGGTATTTTCATGGACATGTCCAAAGTAGTTTTTTATTGCAGTATGTTGTTGTTATGGTCTTCAGTCCTAAGACTGGTTTGATGCAGCTCTCCACCCCATCCTGAGCAAGTCTTTTCATCTACTCATAAGAATGGCAACCCACATCCAATTGAATCTGCTTACTATATGCGTCTCTTGGTCTCCCTCTGCGATTTTTATCCCACACACTTCACTCCAATCCTAAATTTACGATTCCTCGATGTATAAGAATATGTCATATCAAGCGATCCCTTCTTTTAGGTCAACGTATGCAAAAAATTCCTTTTCTCATCAATTCTGTTCAGTACCTCTTCATTAGTTATGCTATCTACCCACCTAATCTTCAGCATTCTTCTGTAGCACCACATTTCAAAAGCCTCTGTTCTCTTACTGCCCGCACTGCTTATCGTCCATGTTTCACTCCCGTACAAGGTAACACTCCATACAAATGCCTTCAGAAAAGACTTCCTTACACTTAAATTAATATTCGATGTTAACAGACTTCTCTTTTTCAAAAACTCTTTTCTTCCCATTGCCATTCTGCATTTTATATCCTCTGTACTGCAACCGTCTTATTTTACTACCCAAGTAACGAAACTCATCTACCACGTTCATGGTTTCGTTCCCTAATCTAATTCCTTCAGCATCACCTGATTTTCTGACTGCATTCCATTATCTTTGTTTTGCTCTTGTTAATGCTCATCTTATACCCCTCCCCTTCAATACACTGTCCATTCCTTTCAACTGCTCTTCCAGGTCCTTTGCTGTCTGTCATAATTACAATGTCATCAGCAAAACGCAAAGTTTTTATTTCTTCACCCTGAGCTTTAAACCCTATTCCAAATTTTTCCTTGCCTTCCTTCACCGCTTGCTCGATGTATAAATTGAATAACATCGGAGAAAGGCTACAACCCTGTCTTACTCCCTTCCCAAATAATGTTTCCCTTTCATGCCCTTTGAGTCTAGAATAAGACCCTCAAACTAGCAACCGAGTTTTATTTCCTGTAATAGTGACATTACTGTTCAATTTGTCCTTGGACAAAGTTTTCTACTGTTCAAGAGTCTGAATTATTTATTACAAAAGTAAATCGAGCGAAAATCTGGAACTCATGGTACGCCAACTGTCATGTACCGGTGGTTCGCCTGACGAGCAGACAACCCGCAATACAGGTTATCAGTCCAACGATGCATACCAGCGAGGCGTTCCACAGCGGCGGTTCCAGAGTCACCAGAGGACGCAACGAGCACCGCCAGAGAGCGCACTAAACCGGAACTATTTTCCTCCGCACAGTCACGTGAGACCAGCTCGAGACTGCCACGTATCACTACGCGCCGACTATTTAGGGGAGCGCAGTGCGACAGGACGGCAGTTCTCGCCGACCGCCTGCGAGAACCATAACTGAGGGATCGCGACCGACGCCTCCGGGGAAGAGAAGAGTTCCTGCCAGCGACGCCGCGCCTTCAGGACTTCCCGCAACGGAATACATCGTCCGGCTCCATCTTCCAGGCCGTTCTCTCAAGGCTGTCGTTATCTCCCTGGCTTGCACCTAATTGGTGAAGAAGAAAACTTTTAGTTTAATGTTTGTTGGTTTTTCCTTAGTTTCAGAAGCTTGTTAGTTTGTTTTGTTTTCAGAAGATGATTAGTTTGTGTTGTCAATAACCACAATTTTTGTATCAGACAGTGTCCTTCAGTTATTATCTCCTGAGGCGAGATATAACAACCGTCGGCACAGTTTGCTTTGCCCTATCCGTAGCCGAGCTACAGAAAATACTTACAGAAATGGATAAAGCTAGTTAACATTTTGGTATCAGGATAAATGTCAAGAAAACTAAATCGATCTCAGTTGAAAGAACCCCTGTCCAAAAAAAGCCTCTAGTCGTTAATGGTATTAAATTGACAAAGTTACCAGATTTAAACATCTAGGATCTGTGACAATCTCTAAGGTTGATTGTGATGAGGACATTAATATTGGCTGTGGGATTTCTAAAGAAAGGTACCGGAAGCTACTAAATGTGCTGATAGAAACGACGCTGCATCAGTGAATAAATGTTATACAATGCTATGTTACCCCCGTCCTATTCTATGGAGTGGGAACTTGGTCACTTAAAGTATCTTCCGTAAAAAGGATTAGAAGCAACAGAAATGTGGTTTTTCGCGGCGACTACTAAAAATATCATAGACTGAGAAAGTCAGAGCCGCGGTTGATAAATAACTAATTGGGACAATGAAAAGAAGAAAGACATCGTACCTTCGGCACATTCTGAAAGGGAAAAAACTACTAACTTCTACAATTAATTCTAGAAGGCAGAACAGAAGAAAAGCGGCCAGCAGGCAGAAGAAAGCAGTCATGGTCACAGAATATCAAGACAAGGACGGGTATCAACAACTTTGGAGAGCTGGTGACGAAGCAACGGAATGCCACCTGTGAGCAGCTGACGCAGTGTGTGGCACCAAAAAGGAGGAGGAGACGAATAGAGACCGTTTCTTTGTGGTCTCTGGAAATCAAAGATGTTCCCACCAACACCACAATTCAAAGGTATCTGTTCTACGCCGCGGCGGAGCGGCCAAGCGCATTGAGGCACCTTGCTCCGATGCTCGAGGCCGCTTCTCGTCGAGGGTTCCAATCCCATCTCGGGCTGGATATTTGCGTTGTCTTTAGTATAAAGTACTTCAAAAGTAGTTTGTATGTTTAGGGACTGATGTCCCCGAAGTTAAGTCCATAAATCTTTACAAACATTTGAACATTTTTTTCTGTTCTACGCCGTTCATCCGTAAATCACAACAGAGAAGACAATAGTTCTCACTATAACAGGACCGAAAATAACGAGAAACTTAACATGAAAACTGGTGGGCATGATTAATGCCTTGCAAGTAAATTAAGGAGACACGAATGAGTAGAGTAGCACAGGCGAATAGGGCATACTTGGCCAAGAGGAGCTTACTGCGATCAAACCTTGGTCATAATGTGAAGAAGAAATTTAATATAAAAAATCGCACTGACGTGTTTTACGGCCCACTTTAGTTTTGTAGTTTTATAAATTTTTGCAAACATTTTAGACCAAAATAATAATCTAAATAATAAAAAACATAATTAATAAAAGTGTCTGAAACCCTTTTAGGAAAAAAAAATGTGAGCAGCGGGTTTCGAACCACTGACCTCCAGCGCCACAGTCAAACGCATTGGCCACTACGCTACAGCTGTAGGTTAGGAGTTGTGTTCTCTAATCTTATACTATTGATAGTCGTTGTTAACTGATGCTAATATGGCATTTGTAGACACTAGAGTATCATTTATCGTACGAAGGACGACGTGTTTTGCTAATTCTTCAGTGTGTCATTGCTTTGAAATGACAACGTGTAAGTTACAATAAGAAAATCATCAAATACGCAACGCAACATGGCGTATGCCACTGAGAGTTCTGGGCGAGGAATGTCACATGACATCTGCGAACGGCTGGTTTTCGTTAATTCAATGAAAGGTGTCAAAACTCCGTTATTTTTGCAAATATCTCTCAAACGATACGAGATATGAATAAAACATATGGGAACAAAGCTGTAGAGAATCTTCTCCTCTACAGATTCGTTTATTCAATTTTCGCTTCAGATGGTTTATTTTCAATTAAAATTACATTACAAACGATTTTTCCTTGGTATTACTATTTCTTGTCCGAAATATTTCAAAAAGCGAAGTTCTGGTCTCTGGTAGCCAACAATTATATATGTAAAATTTGGTGCCGATCGGTTGAACGGTTCGACCTATAAAGTGGGAACACGTTACAGCCAGAGAGATATCGTCAAATCGCCGTTATTTTTGCAAATATCTCTGCAACGATGCAAGATATGTAAAAAACATAATAGAGCGAAGTTGTAGAGAATTTTCCCCTCTACCAATTATGTTATTCAATTTTTGTGCCAGATGAACGGTTCGTTTGCAATTACAATTATATTACAAACGGCTTTTTTTTGGTATTACTACCGTACTTTTTGTCCGGAAAATTTAAAAAAGAGAGGTTCTGATCTCTGACGGCCTACAATTATGTGTGCAAAATTTGGTGCTGATCGGTTGAACGGTTCGTCTTAAAAACAGGGAATACCTTAAAAACAGACAGACAGACATACATCTCGAAATCGCCATTATTTTTGCAAATATCTCTGAAACGATACGAGATATGAAAAAAAAAACATAAGAGAGCAAAGCTGTAGAGAATTTTCTCCTCTACAAATTCGGTTATTCAATTTTCGTATCAGATGGATGGTTAAGCCGTTATTTGCATTTAAATTTCGAGCTGTCAAAAGACGATCGCAAAGGCCCACTTTTAGTGTTACTACCGCAACCTAAAGTGGGCCAAAAAGGAACAACTTCCTGATGTTCTGCAAAACTTATTTATTCGTTTCAAACCGGCTTTCGGCTTCTCAGGCTATCATCAGATGACAACTAAGTGTAGTATACATGTTTTCAAAGATGTTACAAAGATGTTACGATTTAAAAAGATGTTATCACAGAAAATTGACTAGTTGTCAGGACAGTAAATTACAAAGTTTTTATATAAAATATAAGTATATGTAAAGGATCAAAATTTATAGGATTATTTTTGTTGAAAAGGATGATTTTGAGCAGGTTTTCTTCCAGAAGTAACCACTGAGGTACAAAATTGGATACTGGTTCAGGTATTTGGATGATGTGCTGTTTTTATGGACTGGTACCACCAGACAATTGGATATCTTTTCACAACACTTAAATTCCCAACAGAAAAAAATTAAGTTCACTATGGAACTAGGATTTTCTATAAACCTTTTGTACCTTACTATTGATTTCATCACAAAGAAACATTCCATATTTTCAGAAAATCCATAGTAACAGATACAGTTATCAGCACCGACACAACCATAAAAATGCAGCTTTGCACTGCATGGTCCATCGCCTCATATCTGTTCCATTATCTAATTCTGCATTTCGAACAGAATTACAAACAATCAAACATATAACATCCAGTAATGGCTATAACCCTGCCCTGATTGACAGTATACTGAATAACAAGAAAATGAGAAATTATTAAAATAGGGAGAACCAGCTTTGACCGGATTGAAACATTTTTTTTTTTTTTTATTAGAGATCGATTTCAGTCAGTGTCTGACCACCTTCAGTGCTGCAAAAAGTAAAAAAAAATACAAAATCAGACTTTAGACGTAAAGTCATTATAAAATTAGGAAAGCAATCAACAGAAAGACTCTGTGATGTGCGACATGGTAGTTAAACTTCTAGACGAGCATGTAAATAGCGCAGACATATAGCTAGAAACGACTGAAACACTCGACATTGTGAATCTACAGACGGGCAAGAAAGTGAAGATAGTTGCACACGTGAAGACTCTTCGAGTGATAGTGCCACGTACCATCATCAGTTATCTCCGAAAGCAACACCAGGAACTACAATTACATTATCAGACAAAGAAAAAGCGTTGAAGTATTGGTTGGACGAAAGTGGTAAGAAACGCCTACGTGTCAATACTGCTGAAAATAGGTATCGCTTTGTCCGTTATGAACATGAATTGTATAGATGGAAAAAAGGAAGTTACTGGACGATGTAAGAGTCGACTGGTAATTGCGACGGAGATAAATGCGCGACTTTTTGAGCAATTTACCGATGCCAGACGACAGTCCTTGAGTGTCAGCGACACACCTTTGCGTGATTTGGCGTTATTGCCAACGCGATAGGCACTAAAGAATTTACAGCTTCTCAAAGTTGGATTAGTCGCTTCAAAAGTTCACACAAAATTTGTATCGAGAAACAGGTCGGAAAATAAAGGGACTCAAAGTTCAAATGTTTGTCAAGCTTATGGGACTTAACTACGGGGTCATCAGTCCCTAAACTTACAAACTACTTACGAACTAGGACGGCACAAATATCCATGCCCGAGGGGGGGATTCGAACCCTTCGAACCCCCGACCGTAGTGGCCGTGCAGATCGTGACTGAAGCGCCTCAGTCCCCTCGGCCACCGTGGCCGGCAAAGGGACTCAAACAGAAATGATAGAAGCTTTTCTTACGACTGCAAAAAATAAGATCGCCAGTTTTAGAGAATCTTTCGTTTACAGTTCAGATCAGTCAGGTTTTCAAAAAGAAAACCTTGTGAAAACTACACTGTCATTCAAAGGGGAAAAATATATTGAGACAATTGCGCAGTTCACGACTGCACTCACCCATTGACGCACTATAATGCCCATAATTAGTCTGGATGGTTCATTGCTGCCTAAAGTATATGTGTGTCTTCAAGAACCAAGTGGACGTTTTGAACCACGTGTCAAACAGTCTTGTGGTAGACGCATCGAAGTCTAGAAAAACTGGAAATGATAACGTTACACTTTTCATGCGTCATGCTTTTCTTGCGTTCTGCGGGTACAAATCTCCTAGATTCGTGGTCAGGTCATAAAAATTCTGATTCATTAAAAGCTGTATTTCGAGCTCACCCTGATAAAGAAGTAGAGATACTTCAGATTCCAACGGACACGACGAACGTAATTCAACCGTTAGACAGAGAATTTTTCCGCCAGTGGAAACTAACAGAGTAAATTATTGTGTGCAAATCACTGCAGTTTCCTGACTATCACCGTGACAATATTCTCAAGTTGCAATCATCGTACATTACCAGTTTTCATCCCCACGGTTTCAAAATGTGATTAAATATGCGTGGCACGCCTCGAAATATACTGATTCCTTCCTATCACCGGCCGAGTTTTGTCTACGGGCGTCTAACTACGTCTGTGATTCGCAGGGCTGTCATATGTCGTCTTTGCTTGTATGTTCGTGGTGACAAAAAACCTGTGTTTTGAACATTGTATCAATGTTTCGCATTTTTGCGAAAATTACAAGAAATAAAGGATGACTTGTTCTAAACCGTATATGTATTTGTGTCTATTTCATAGATATTTGGAAAGAATGTTGTGGTTAACATATCAGCCACATTTGACAACGAATTGATTACTATCGTATTTATTAATTATCGTACGATCGCTTTCACTGGGCGCATCAGCTCTCTCACAGCTGTGGCAGGAGAGCGGCGCGTAGCTAACGCCACCTTGTCCCTAGATGGCGTTGCTATAACTTAGCGAGAGAGGTCAGGGTTGTACAATAGGCGGTTATAAGCACGGAAACCATGCGACAACGATGTCATAATTCATAAAAGTTTTTACAGACTTCCAGGTCATGTCAGCAGCTAACAGTCTGCATACAGACTTACTTCAATGTTGAAACTTCCTGGCAGATTAAAATTGTGTGCCGGAACCGGCACTCGAACCTGGGACCTTTGCCTTTCGCGGGCAAGCGCTCTATCACTGAGCTACCCCGACACGACTCACGACACCGCCTCACAACTTTACTTCCGCCAGTACCTCGCCTCCTACTTTCCAAACTTCTCAGAAGCTCTCCTGCGAAACTTGCAAGACTAGCACTCCTGGAAGAAAGGATATGGTGGAGACATGGCTTAGCCACAGCCTAAGGGATGTTTCCAGAATGAAACTCTCACTCTGCAGCGGAGTGTGCTCTGATATGAAACTTCCTGGCAGATTAAAATTGTGTGCCGGAACCGGCACTCGAACCTGGGACCTTTGCCTTTCGCGGGCAAGCGCTCTACCACTGAGCTACCCCGACACGACTCACGACACCGCCTCACAACTTTACGTCCGCCAGTACCTCGCCTCCTACTTTCCAAACTTCTCAGAAGCTCTCCTGCGAAACTTGCAAGACTAGCACTCCTGGAAGAAAGGATATGGTGGAGACATGGCTTAGCCACAGCCTAAGGGATGTTTCCAGAACGAAACTTTCACTCTGCAGCGGAGTGTGCGCTGTTATGAAACTTCCTGGCAGATTAAAATTGTGTGCCGGAACCGGGACTCGAACCTGGGACCTTTGCCTTTCGCCTTGCCTTGCCCGCGAAAGGCAAAGGTCCCAGGTTCGTGTCCCGGTTCCGGCACACAATTGTAATCTGCCAGGAAGTTTCATAACAGCGCACACTCCGCTGCAGAGTAAAAGTTTCATTCTGGAAACATCCCTTAGGCTGTGGCTAAGCCATGTCTCCACCATATCCTTTCTTCCAGGAGTGCTAGTCTTGCAAGTTTCGCAGGAGAGCTTCTGAGAAGTTTGGAAAGTAGGAGGCGAGGTACTGGCGGAAGTAAAGTTGTGAGGCGGTGTCGTGAGTCGTGTCGGGGTAGCTTAGTAGTAGAGCGGTTGCCCGCGAAAGGCAAAGGTCCCAGGTTCGAGTGCCGGTTCCGGCACACAATTTTAATCTGCCAGGAAGTTTCATAACAGCGCACACTCCGCTGCAGAGTGAAAGTTTCATTCTTACTTCAATGTTATCTCACAGTGCTAAAAATAGTATCACAAGTTTTGACATAACAAGTCTGACCATTCCCTTGTTATATCGTTCTGTAGGTGGTTTTGATCTTCAGATGACTTAATAAATGACGGCGTCATCTGCAAACAACCTATGAGAGCTGCTCATATTTTGTCCCAAATCGTAGGTATAGACAAGGAACAGCAGAGGACCAATAACACTACCTTATGGATCGCCCGATAGCACCTCTGTTTTAGACGATGCCTCACAATCGAGCACCACAAACTGTGTCCTCTCTGACAGGAAATCCCCTATCCAGTGACAAATCTGGAGCGATATTCCATAACCATGCAATTTGATCAAAAGCCGTTTGTGAGATACGGTGTCACAGATCTTCTGGAAATCAAGAAATACGGAATCAATTTGAGATCCTTGTCGATACCACTCATCACTTCTTGTGAGTAACGAGCTAGTTGTGTTTCGCATGAACAATATTTCATAAATCCGCGTTGACGTTGGGTCAATAGATCGTTCTGTTCGAGATAATTCATAATATTTGAATAGAGGATATGTTCCAAAACCTCGCTGCAAATTGACGTCAATGAAATAGGCCTGCAGTTTAGTGGGTTGCTCCTACTGCCTTTCTTGAATATTGGTGTGACCTGTGCAACTTTCCAGCTTTTTGCTAGAGATGCTTCTTTGAGCGAGCGGTTGTATATGGCTGTTAAGTAAGGATCTATCGCATCTGCTTAATCAAATAAAAATCGAATGGGTATTCAGCCCGGACCAGACGACTTCTTCTTGTTAAGTAATTTTAATTGCTGCACTACTCCGATATCTACTTCTACGTTATTCATTTTGGGCTCTGTTTGTAATTCGAAATCTGGAACGTTTTGTATAATGATAAAATAGATGGCATCATATAATTCTTGTACAGATAAAAACAGTGGTTGAGAAACTTAATGTGTGTATACGAAGTGACAGATCAACAAGGACGCCAAGTAGACCCCTCTGTGGGCGGTCGAGCTCATATACAATCAAAAATGTTCAAATGTTTGTAATTCTATGGAAGAAACTACGTTGGTCACCAGTCCCTAGTCTTTCAAACTACTTCAAATAAGTTAAACTAACCTAAGGACAAAGGACTGAAACCTCCGACGCGGGAGGATACCCGATCCGTAACGTGGCACTCATAGTGTATAGTGTATCGAAATAGATCATCTGTTTTGATTACATTCGTTATTAAAATGTACAAGGAAGATAGTTAAAAAATTTGATACATAAAAGTTTTTATTAATGGATACAAACTTAAAAAAAAAAGCCAAAATTATTTTTTTGGCAATACGCTCTACGAAAGTATCAATTGAGAAAGGTGGCGCTGGCAGGAATAAACACAAGCGCATCAAATTGAGAGAGACTCTGACTGGGTGGCGCTGACAGTAACTCACATAAGCATACTGTAAATTATGGTAAAAGAAACCGCATACTGCTTCAACAACCCTTTCAATATAACAATTGGAAGTAGGGAGCAGTGGGAGAAAAGAGTTCGACACCGTACGAGGGATATTGACTGGTTCACTGACGGATCAAAATCAGACCAAGGTGTTGGGGCCGGGGTATATGGGGTGCAGCCAAGACTGGAGGGCGCCATATCTCTAGGAAAACTGGCCTCAGTATTCCAGGCCGAAATCACTGCCATCAGGGCGTGTGTGGAGGAAAATTTGCGTAGGTGCTACAAAGATCGTAGCATCTATATCTATTCAGACAGCCAGGCAGCCCTGAGATCACTGGCAGCTCCTACAACAAGGTCTAAAATTGTTGCAGAATGTCACAGGGTTCTGGTGGAGCTAGGGGAAAACAATAGAATAAACCTATTGTGAGTCCATGGCCACTCGGGGATCCATGGCAACGAACATGCCGACAGATTAGCCAGGATGGGGGCAGAGACTCCATTTATTGGACCGGAACCTGTCCTGACAATCACCAAGGCAATGATCAAATTGGAGCTACGTAACTGGCTCAGAAGACAGCACGTAGAATGTTGGACCAAAGTCCATCGACAAAAACATGGCAAGGTAATGATGCCAAAGCCATGTTTTAAAAGAAGCTCTGCAATCCTGGGTCTGAACAGGAGAGAGATTAGACTCATGGTTGGATTGCTGACAGGCCATGGGCATATCAAAAAACACTACTTACAATGGGAATAACAGAAGAGGACCCTAAATGTAGGATCTGTGATGACGGTGATGAAACTGCATCACATGTAATCTTCGAGTGCATTGCATTGGAGAATAAAAGTCACAGAATATTTGGGACAACCAGACCCGAAGAAATTATGTCTAATAAAGAACTGGTAAAGGGACTCCTTGCACTGTTCAAGGGCATTGGTTGGCTTTACTAGATATACAGGGAGCGATACCGCACAATAAACTTAGTTTCGGTGCAGGCAGTGGCGGGTTGGACCAAGACTGTTTTGGCTTCCCTCGAAAAATCAAATCAAATCAAATCAATGGTAAAAGAAAGCATATACAGCCAGAAAATGAATACAGATGAGTCAACAAAGCGTGTAAAAAAGATACAAAGCAGATTACTGTATTTGTCGTAGATGAACCTAGCTAAAAATTGGTAGACAACAAAGAAGCTCGCTAATATATGGCCAGTAAGTATGTGGATCCCAAAAGATTTATGGTGGCAAAACCCTTCCATGTCTTCGAGCATGTCCATATTTATGTCCCTTTTACTGCCCTGTGCAGTAGCCTCACGTGCTAATCAGTAGTTGGTATGTCATGTCAACTGAGCAGATGAGCAGCAAAATTAGATATTTCAGCCGCATCCTTTCTTACGGTAGTTGTGAGTTCGATAAAGCGGATCGTTTCTTTGTGCCCTGTCTGCCGAACGTAGCAGGCGTCACAGTCAGGGCATGAAATTTTGTATATCACTGACTCTTTTAAACAATTATTTTTATCTACACTGGAAGACAGCAATTGTCCTAGATTTCTATGTGTGGAGAAAATAACGTTGACAAAGCTCTGTTTCTTCCTAGTAATTTTATCGCCGCGCTATAGTAGCCGAGCGGTCTGGAGCTCCACGTTGCGGGTCGCGTGGCCTCCAGTTTCAGACGTTCGAATCCTCCCTCGGACATGGATGTTTCTGTTGTCTTTAGTATAAGATCGTTCGTAAGTAGTTTGTAAGTTCAGGGACTGATGACCCCGCAGTTAAGTCCCATAAGCTTTACAAACATTTGAACATTTAGTAATTATATCAACGGTTGCTGTGCAGAACAATCCAATTATGGAATCAAACATAATTAAGATTAGGTTAAATAAGACTAACTAGTTATAGCGTCGTAGTTTTTATTTATGACTGGATTCAGGAAATTATCGCCCTTCATAAGGTTGTCTTTACAGTAAAACAGTTACATAGTAGTATAAAAGGTATAAATCTTACAGCAAAGTTCGAAGTACAAGCACAGGAATATAAAGGCAACAGATACTGTGTGTATAAACTAGTTCTTGAAAAACACAAAAAATTTAAAGTAGCAAGGTAGTGCTGTAGTCTTATACAAATATAAAAGTAATGAAATATAAAAAAGTTACGTTTATATAAAAGAAAAATTTAACATCATACTAATGGTGCCCTATATATTCTTGGGCAATAATTGCCCGAAACTGCTCGTAAATAAAAAACCACAACCCTGCAACTCGTTACTGTCTTATTTTACCTAATACAAACCACAGTTGCCGAAATGGACAAAATACACAGCTCAGATAAGGAATGAGGAGGTTCTCCGTAGAAACGGTGAACAAATGGACATTTGAAAAGCACTGTAAAAACTAAGAGTGAGGATGACAGAACATACGTGAAGACATGAGGGAGTAACCTGCATGTACTAGATGGAGCCGTTGAGGGTAAAAGCTATATTGGTTTGTAAAAACTGAAACAAATAATTGAGGATAATTGAGATTGTATGATGAAAAGATTGGCAGAAGAGAAGAATTTTTGGTAGGCCACTTCCAAGAACTAATTATACTGATATTTGAAATAAATGAAAATAACAATAAAGAGAAAAAAAGTACAAAAAAACAGAGTATGGAGCTTATTCTTAAACTAAACCAATGATTAAGACAACAAATTATTGATCCAGAAATCATAACCCGTTTGGCCCAGTATGCCTCTTGTGAATATCACACACTGAATAATGAGTCTTGTCTGGAATACTGTGTTCTGGTTACTGTTGTCAACACCCAAATTTCAATCGGCAGCGTGCATTTAATAGGGAAAGCAAGACTAACCTGCACCACATTGACTCCACCGCGCTGGAACTTAAACATTGTCCACTAAGGCGTATTTATCTGTCTAATTCTTCTTTAAAATAAATTAAAAAAAAAAGCGGGTTCAGTTACGTTGCGCACTGCCAGTGGAAACCGGAAGTTGACTTTCGCCGCCAGAAGGCAAACAGCTGGAGAATAACTTTTTAACGAATCGTCCAGAGTCGCTCTTCAGACATCCGTCGCATTACTCTCGCATCGGAGACCTCCCATGGCGGAGAGGAAACTCTGTCCTGACATGAAAGCTGAATGACTGTACTACGCTCCGTGGCGTTGTAATGAGTCCAAACTGTGTGCAATCAACTAGTCGAAAATTTCAGATGTTAACATCGGAAAACTGCAGCCTGCATGATGAATAGCGGTTTTGATTCCGAGTGAGCATTACCCCACTGGGCACAGGATGGAAAAGTTGCAGCAGAAAACTCAGCTGCGATGGTCCTGCTGAAATTACTGCCTCACGTTAAAACTGGTATGTTGGTTGGCAGAATAAAGGTAAGGCTGTTCTACTGATTGGGAAAAATAGGGTCGCTACAAGGATTTGGCAATAGTGAGCCAGCTAAAGGAGGTCTGTTTCAAAAGTTACTCATTCAAAAACTAATCTAATGTTAAATGCAGTATTAATAATTGTCATCAGTTGGTAGTTAACACAAAGCTAACTTTCCAATCAAGCTGGTTAAAGATTAGTTGAACACATTTTTTTATTCATTAACACTCTAATTCTTTTTAGTTATGGCCCTAATATCAATACTGCACAGTTAATTAGGAAACAGTAGGTTTAAACTAATTGAAAGCACAACGGATATTTTGAACACAGCAAGAAACAATACGTAGTCTGCATAAGGTACACTGACTACAGTATAAATTCGACTGCGAAAGAAATCTGGAAAAAACACAAACCACTTTCTAATAATGAAACTGCAAGAATTTATTTCGCTAACTGACTGATTGCAGAAACTTAGTATCTTGTTCATCTGTTTATTATTGCACAACAATCACTATTATTATGAAACGTCACACCACTAAAGAAACATGTTAATGACACTCAGTCAATATTATGCTTTGATTTTAATAGCCAATAACTTTCAATGAAAGGATGAGGGTTAGCTTTCTAACTTCAAAAGTAAAGTAGGTAAAGAAGTTCAACTTTCTTAATTATTATTAGCAAGAATGATTACATTACCTTGTGAGTGAAGAACAACAAAATCTTCTCAGACTGGTACATTTATGAATGATACAAAATCTTATAAAGACAGAACTGTGTCGGTGAAAATCAGATTTCAAAATTATTCCATCAGCTCGTACGAAAGCAGCTAACCAAAGCACGTCCGATCAATACCAGACGTACACACTGACTCTCTCTTTCTGTTCAGCTACAAATCACACACATGGTCTTTGACAGAGATGTTACACTCAAAGAAGTTCATATAACATTTTACATCCAAATATCCTGAGAATATTTTCCTCACAACGCTGATTAAAGAGATACCTCGATAGTTGTTACAATCTTTTCTGTTTCCATGTTTGAAAATTGGCATCATTACCGCTTTTGTCCAGTCAGACGGAACCTCCCAAGCCTTCTCAATTAGTCTGGGTAACCTTCCCCGTTTAATGATATATAAAATTCCAACAGGAGGGACGGACACTCCGACGACTACATCACCTAAGAATAGTAAATATATTCGCAACTGCAAGTACATTTCTTTTATGTGACACGCATGTCCGTTCTTTATATCATAATCTAATTCTAGTGCGTACTTAGATTAGTCTATTGATTATATGTCGTACAATAGATGGGCATGTTGTTCTTATTATCACAAGTGTGCGACTTGCAAAATGATTCGGATATTAGTAAGATGAAAAATATTCAACTGTCTCTTGAAAATTAAAAGTGTGAGGTCGTTCATATGAGCATTAAAATAAAAACGTTGAACATTACAATTTCAAACATGGCTCTTGAAGACAGCAACCGTTCGTTGAAATGTAAAATAAACACTTGAAAAACAGCTCTTCGGTTGCGAAAGTTTCGATGAAATTTTTACTTTACCATGGTTTCTGCTGCACTAAGATAGTCTTCATCAGAAGTGAAACTGTTTGTTACATATTAATGTATAGTTAGAAGAAGATCTTGAGCGATAGGGCTCACGTTAAAAATTTTAAAAGTTTGCACATTGCAAACAAGTACGACAACGCGCCGCTAAGATATGATGCCACCTGCATTGCTGGCCGCACACGCGCCCTTAGCAGTGCATTGTCTCACTTGCTTAAAAATTTTGCAATGTGCAAACTTTTTTAATTTTTAACGTGAGCCCTGTCACTCAAGACCATCTTCTGACTATATATTCATATGTAACAAACAGTTTAACTTCTGATGAAGGCTTCCTTCGTGAAGCCGAAACCATGGTGAAGTAAAAAGTTTCGTAACGGAAGAGCTGTTTTTCAAGTGTTTATTTTATATGTTGAATATTATTAACACGATGACTCTAAGAGTCATAAATTCAACGAAATACTTTGAATTACAAGCACGAGCAACGTAAATCGGAATGAAGACGTGTAAAACGTTGTGGTGAATAAAACCAAATGCTGCGTTTCAGTGGATGAATAAATAGAGCACGCGGCAGCTCCACTAAAGAATCTGTCTACACTATATTTGTTGTTTTGTGGTCTTCAGTCGCAGACTGGTTCGATGCTGCTCCCCACCATACTCTAATTGTTCAAATGTTGGTAGAGCTTATGGGACTTAACTATGGGGCATCAGTTCCTAAACTGACAAACTACTTATGAACCACCTTATACTAAGGACGGCACAAACATCCATGCCCGAAGGGGGATTCGAAACCCCGACCGCAGTGGCCGTGCAGACCGTAACTGGCACGCCACAGACGGATCAGCCAAGGCGGCCGGCCCACCATACTCTATCCTGAGAAAACCTCATCATCTCATCATAACGACGCCAACCCACATCCATCTGAATCTGCTCACTGTATTCATCTCTTGGTCTCCCCCCTGAAAATTTACTGCACGCACTTCCCTCCAATGTTAAAGTCACGATTCCTTGATGTCTAAGACTGTCTCATGCCAATCGATCCATTCTTTTAGTCAAGGTATGCCAAAAATTCCTTTTCCCCAATTCTGTACATCGTCCTTATTAGTTACGCTATCTTCAGCATCCTTCTGTGCACTACATTTCAAAATCTTCTATCCTCTTCCTGTCAGAATGTTTCACTCCCGTTCAAGGCAATACTTCACACAAATGCCATCAGAAAAGAATTACTTACGCTTAAAACAATATTCGATGTTAACAAGTTTCTCTCTCTCAGAAACGTTTTTCTTTCCATTGCCATTCTGCATTTTATATCCTATGTACTGCGACCATCATAATTATGTTATTTTACTACCCAACTAACAAAACTCATCTACTATCTTTATTATTTCCTTACCTAATATAATTCCTTCAGCATCGCCAGATTTTCTTAGACTTAATTCCATTACCTTTGTTTTGCTCTTGTTAATGTTCATCTTATACGCTTCATTCAACACACTATACATTCCATTTATTTGCTATTCCATGTCCTTTGCTGTCTTTGATAGAATTACAATATCGTCAAAACGCAAAATTTTTATTTCTTCACCCTGATCTTTAATTCCTTCATAACATACTCAATGTATACGTTGAATAACGTTGGCGAAAGGCTACAATCCTCTCTTACTCCCTTTCCAACCAGTGCTTCCCTTTCATTGCCATCTACTCTTACAACTGTCTAGTTTTTGGACAAGTTGTAATTAATCTTCAC
Organism: Locusta migratoria; assembly: GCA_026315105.1. Lineage (NCBI taxonomy): Eukaryota > Metazoa > Arthropoda > Insecta > Orthoptera > Acrididae > Locusta > Locusta migratoria. Next base: position 622,839,146 of record CM048746.1, on the reverse strand, counting down.
CTCCCTCTATTTTACCCCTGATGACTTCGTAATTTGAAAGAGTGTATTCTAATCAACATTTTCAAAAGCTTTCTCCAAATCTACAAAAGATAGTAATTATTACTGCACTTCACGCTCCAGTTGTCAATAATAAAATATATATGTCAACGCGACATAATAAGCTCAAGTCAGGCACTTATAGGAAACCCACATTTACAGGCGCTGTCATTAATAAAAAGTCATGTCACCCACATAGCCACAAAACAGCCTTTTTTAATGTACATACACAGCTATTGTGTTTAACGATGCTTCCTAGCAGCACGGAAGTTTTATGGTAGGTAGGAGGTTAGTTTCATTGGAATATTTGTGGCACAGTCGTTTGTATATAGTGCCCTTATTATTCTACGTTTCTACATCTACATCCATACTCCGCAAGCCACCTGACGATGTGTGGCGGAGGGTACCTTGAGCACCACTATCGATTTTCCCTCCTATTCCAGTCACGTATTGTTCGCGGAAAGAAGGATTGTCGGTATGCCTCTGTGTGGGCTCTAATCTCTCTAATTTTATCCTCACCGTCTCTTCGCGAGATATACGTAGGAGGGAGCAATATACTGCTAGACTCCTTGGTAAAGGTGTGTTCTCGAAACTTCGACAAAAGCCCGTACCGAGCGACAGAGCGTCTCTCCTGCAGAGTCTTCCACTGGAGTTTACCGATCATCTCCGTAACGCTTTCACGATTACCAAATGATCCTGTAACGAAGCGCGCTGCTCTCCGTTGGATCTTATCTACCTCCTCTATCAATCCCACCTGGTACGGATCCCACACCGGTGAGTAGTATTCAAGCTGTGGGCGAACAAGTGTACTGTAACCTACATCTTTTGTTTTCGGACTGCGTTTCCTTAGTATTCTTCCAATGAATCTAAGTCTGGAATCTGCTTTACCGACGATTGATTTTATATGGTCGTTCCATTTTAAATCCCTCCTAATGACTACTCCCAGATACTTTATGGAATTAACTGCTTCCAGTTGCTGCCCTGCTATAGTGTAGCTAAATGATAAAGGATCTTTCTTTCTGTGTATTCGCAGCACATTACACTTATCTACATAGAGATTTAATTGCCACTCCCTGCAGCATGCGTCAATTCTATGCAGATCTTCCTGCATCTCAATACAACTTTCCATTGTTACAACCTCTCTATATACTGCAGCATCATCCGCAAAAAGCCTCAGTGAACTTCCGATGTTATCCGCAAGGTCATTTATATATATCGTGAATAGCAACGGACCCACTACACCCCCCTGTGGCACACCTGACATAACTTCTACTTCGGAAGACTTCTCTCCATTGAGAATGACCTGCTGCTTTCTGTTATCTAGAAATTCCTCAATCCAATCACACAATTGGTCTGATAGACCATATGCTCTTACTTTGTTCATCAAACGTTTGTGGGGAACTGTATCAAATGCCTTGCGGAAGTCGAGAAACACAGCATCTACCTGAGAACCCGTGTCTATGGCCCTCTGAGTCTCGTGGACGAATAGCGCGAGCTGGGTTTCACATGAAACTTGTTTTACAGATCTTGATAATGAGATAATGTCGTCCCGAAACATGTCGTGTTGACATATATATTTATTATTGACAAATGGTGCGTGAAGTATAGTAATAATTACAAAACAGTTGTGTGATGGCGTCAAAACAGATGATACGAAAGATAGAACTATAGGTTTGCCTTTCTTTAGTTTGAGATAAGTCGTAAAGTGCATGTTGCCTCCCGTGTTACTACATTCTTCCTGAATCCAAACTGATGTTCACCTAGGTCAGCTTCTTCCTTATTTTCCATTCTTCTGTAAATTATTCTTGTTAAAATTTTTGTCTGCGCCTGATTTCTTTGGAATGGGGATTATAAAATTTGTCTTAACGTCTAATGATATTTCGCCTGTCTTATACATCTTACGCGCCAGCTGAAATAATATTGTCATGGCTGGCTCTCCTAGAGACTTCAGTAGCTCTGAGGGAATGTCGTTAACTCCAGGGGCCTAGTTTCTACTTAGGTCTTTCAGTGCTCTGTCAAATCGCTCAGTATAGTATCTCCTATTTCAGCTTCATCTACTTCCTCTTTCTTTCCTAAAATATTGTCTCTAAGTTCATTAGTTTTGTAGAGCCCTTCAATATACTCTTCCTATCTTTCAGCTTTCCATTCTTTGCTGAGAACTGGTTTTCCATCGAGTTCTTGATATTCATAGAGCTGTTAATCTTGTATCCTAATGTCTCTTTCATTTTTCTGTAGGTGGTATCTACTTTGGTACATTTTAGTTTGCGGTAGTAACACTAAAAGTGAGCCTTTTGACTCCTCGAAATTCGAATGAACATAACGGCTTAACCGTTCGTTTGATACGGAAACTGAATAAACGAGTTTGTAGAGGAGAAAATTCTCTACAACTTTTTTCTGTGATGTTTTTTTTTCATATCTCGCATCGCTGAAGAGATATTTCCAAAATAACGGCGATTTGATGATGTCTGTCTGTATGTAACGTGTTCCCACTGTTTAGGTCGCACCGTTCCACTGATCGGCACGAAATTTTACAGACATAATTGTTGGCCGCCAGTGACCAGAACATTGCTTTTCAAATATTTCGGACAAAAATAGGCTAGTAACACTAGAAAAAGGCCGTTTGTAATTCCTTTTTTACAGCAGGAAACGTAATGGGAAATAACCATGAGACGAAAATTGACTAAACGTATTTCTAGAGGAGAAAATTCTCAAGAACCTTACTCTCCTATGTCATTTCCATAAGTGGCACCGTGACAGAGATATTTCCAAAAATAACGGAAGTCACTCCGTGACATTCCGCGCCCAAAACTCTCTCTGGCCTACGCCATCTTGCTTTCTGTATTTTATGATTTTGTTATTATAACTCACGCGTCGTCATTTCAAAGCAGCGGTGCACTGAAGAATTAACAGAAACACGTCCTTGTTAGTGCAATAAGTGTCTAAAAATGCCATATTACCAGATAAAACCTGCCATCAGTAGTACAAGAATTAAGAAATAGTCTCATAGTTGTCCCCCGTGGTATAGTGGACAATGCGTGAGGTTGTGATTCGCATGGTTAGTAGTTCAAAACTTGCCTCTACCATTTTTCCCGCCTTAGCTCGAAATAGGGTTTCGGACAGTCTTATTAATTAAGTACAGCTAAGTTCTGCAATATTTAGAGTAGTGCATAAGTGAGAGTGCTACCTCTAAAAAGTGTGTTTGATCTGTTTCGTGAACAGGGCACGAAATGAATTGAACAATAGATTTCTGCAGCAAATGCACGTAACATAAACTGGAAGTACACTATAACAATCAATATTCTAAGCAACGTGCTGATACTGGTACTTTCATATATGAACGAAGTCCTACATTTCTGTGGCAACTGTCGTTCCTTGATGAAACAGATGGGAGGTGTATGCATTGCAACAAATTACCTTGTTTCTTTTTTTTCTAACCAATTATTCACTATTTATGGACGACGGATCAGAGGAAAATGAGTTTTCAAGGGGTGAGGGGTGGAATTGACAAGATAAAACATTAATTAACACGTTGGCTGCCCTGTGGGCGTCGGCGGCCACAGCAGGCGGCTCTGGCGCGCCTCTGACGTCATCAGGCAGCCAACGTGTTAAAAGCGGGCCCTGGAAGCTACAGCAGTGTACTTAAAAGCTGTGTGTGTGTTGTTTAATGTTGAACCTATCGTTAAATCAGATAACAAATTGTTCACTAACACAGCAACTTGGTTCAATTATGACCCTGATATTGATGTATATACTGTTAAATAAGCGACAGTACATTAAACTGATTATGTGCGCAACGGATCTTTTAACAAAACAGCTGTGGCAAGTCACCATATGAAACAGACACTGATTATACTAAAAAAAAATTGACTGCGAGAAAGATATTAAAAAACCACAAACCACTTTCTTAATGTTTGACTGCGAGAATTTTATGCAGATCAGTACCTGGTTATCAAAATTCAGTATCATAATCAATTAACTGCAGTGTTGCATAACAATCATTTACTATGGCACAAATAACGAAATCTGTTTAACAAGATTTTCAAAATCATTACTGCAATTTAAATCCACTAATAACTAATTATCAAATGAAGGAAGTAGGTTAATCTTCTAACTACATAAATGAAACAGGAAAGATAGGTCAACTTTGTTACTTATTATTAATAATCACCATTACATTACCTACATAATACAACTTTTTCCTAATGACATGAAATGCAATTACCTTCATTCTAGCGGTGTTATAACGTTTTCATCGTAATAAAAAAATACAATATATATTCCAAATACAATCAAATCAATTTGCTGGCACAGCAGCCTCTGCTTTACATAGGAGCCATACACACAACTCAACTGCTCTCTAAGCGAGCTGAACCACAAGTCCCACTCTCTCTCTGCGCGAGCTACAATGCTACGCAACACATGATCTTTGCCAAAGATGAAACTTCACAGAGTTAAGTACTCATATCGATACGCACAGTAGAAGCAATGTTATACATTTTCTTGCAAGCAAGTTAACTCGACCCAATACAGGAGAAACAATATTGGACATTTTCTTACAATTTTTTTATGGACACGTTTCATACTCATCGCCATGGCGAGCTGTCTACGCTGATTTAATTTTCACAACACTATGAGTACAATTGGGGAGGGGGCAGGTGAAATGGAGAAGGGGGGGAAACACAAATGGTTTATGATTAAACTACTCCCTTTTACTTTCCTTGACAAGGTGTGGTAGAAATGTTCAAATGTTTGTAGAGCTTATGGGACTTTACTGTTGGGTCATCAGTCCCTAAGCTTACAAACTACTTATTATATAACTTATACGACAGCACAAACATCCATGCCCGAGGGGAGATTCGGACCCCTGACGTGTAATGGCCTCGCGCATCGCAGCATAGCGCATCGATGCGCTCGGCCGCTCCGCCGCGGCAAGATGCGGTACAACTATCAAAATGTTCAAATGTTTGTAAAGCTTATGGGACTTAACTACGGGGTCATCAGTCCCTAAACTTACAAACTACTTACCAACTACCTTATTCTAAGGACGGCACAAATATCCATGCCCGAGGGGGATTCGAACCCCCGACCGTAGTGGCCGTGCAGACCGTGACTGTAGCGCCTCAGTCCTCTCGGCCACCGCGACCAGCGGTACAACTATCAAGTAACGGAACCACACATCTACCACATACCATCGGCAATGATTAGCCCATCAAGGAAGATCAAGTAAAACAGAAAACTGCAGAATTACAACCCGTCACCGGCAGCAACAATGACTTGAGGGAAAGAAAACAACTAAACAGAAGAACTGCAAAATTACAGCTCGCCGCCGGCAGGAACAGCGACGAGGGGTAAAAGGGCCCAACCCTTATTTCCGACTACGCCCGGGGGTGGCAATCGGGTCGCAGAAGGGCAAAACGCCACATACATTCCGCTAGTTATACTGAATAACAAAGTGATTCAGAAAGACGTTCGCGTCACAGACGAGGTATTTCAAGGTAATGAATGTTGATTATCCATCTGGCAGGGGTGGAAATTACGTAAGATAAATCAAGTGAAAGGTTGGGCTTACACGTATGACAAGTTGCTGTTTCACTCACAGGTTTTGTTGAATTTTACCAAACGCATCGATCACCAAGAGCGCTGGCCAAAATTTAGTTTTAAACTAAGTGGGAGCAAATACAGTTTCACTTTTAACGAAGAATTTCAATTACGACTCTCCGGACACATGGCAACGCCAGCCCCAAGAAATTACTTGAGGGCGATTACATTTAAGTCCCTCAATTCTCGTCGAGGAAAGGTTTTCCCCAGTAAAATTCTCCAAGACGATAACGTAACCCCCAACGGGCGGATCGCTAACGAAAGCCTGCCCACAATCGCGAGGTAGCAAAATATTTTGAAAAAACAGTATGGCGAGGAAGCTCCCAGCGGGCAGACCGGCCGCGAATGGCCAATCAAAGGGCCTCTAGGCGGCCAAATAACACTTCATTAAGCAAATCAATTAATCATGAATCAAACATTGAATGAATTAGGTGAGCCGGGGGCTGGTCTTGTTGGAAATCACCGCGCCGCTTTTCTCTCGTTTGTTCCTTCTGTCTTGTGGTGGCGCTAGCTCACGTCTGGTTTTCCGCCTTTCCGCGGCCGGTGGAAGGCGGTGAACGGTAGTGGGTCTGCCAACGAGCTTAAATTTCATAAAGTGGCTAAAGGCTAGTCTACACGACGATACCGGGTTGCGACACTCGTTTCATGAAATGAGTTGCGCGCAACTGGTTTCGTGTATGTCTGTAGACAAGGCGCCAATACTATACACTTCAGTTTCGTTGTCTTGTGAGTGCCGTAGTCGCCGTATAATGAAAGTTTTGGTAGCTGTAAGAGTTGTGGCGGAGCTATTGCTTCTCTGTGTGAAGTCGCTGCATACGACTAAACATAAAAAGAATAAGGTAAGAGTTTGAGTTTGTGACTGGATAAAAAAGAGAACGTCAGCTCGGTTGCTTAGCCACCTTTCTGAAAGAAATTGTGATCGAAGACCCTATAAGTTATTTTAATCAACGCAGAATGTCGCCAGAGCAGTTTACTTTCCTTTTAAATAGAGTTAGTAATGCAATAAACAAACAAAATACTGTTATGCATGAAGCATTGTTACCAGAATTGCAAATTGCATTACTTATCTTGTCAAGTAGATATTTGCCTCTACAGTATCTGTACCGTGTTCCCAAATCCACAATTGCCATAGTTCGTTTGTATAGGTATGTGGAATTGAATGTACTTTAGTCTGCAATTCACTAATCGTCAACCCATCAATATTTAATTCACGAATAATTGCTTCAAGAGCACTAACACGTCGCTGCTTATTCCTGAGATTTTCATCGTTAAAATGGCACAAACACCTATGAATAGTGTATATGTTCAAAAAACCAATTATTTCTTCCTTTCCCCCCTTTATGTTGTGTTCGCCAAAGTTGGAAGTTGCCGAAACTGTTTAGCTTCGCCAACGAGTTGCGCGAACGCCTACCGCGCATGCGCACTGGCCAGTAGCGCAGTTTCATGAAACGTAGTGTCGTCGTGTAATCTAGCCTTAACACATGAGCTGCAGCGGTCTTAGCGGCAACTTCTGCAAACTCGGCCGACATGTTTACAGTGGTCAACACACTTTAGAGGAGTTTGTCTATCGTATGTTGTTGTTGAGCTAGAAGTTCTGTATTTAGTGTATATTGTATGTAGGGTGTACTGTCTGTACAATTTTTCCTGCTGAAATATACAAAAAGTGTATTCAGCATTTAAATCCGAAAATCGAAGTGATAAAACGACAAGTAATTCACGCAAGACCACCAAATGTTTTGCCTTGTTTGATCTCAGCCTGTCCACACTCAAACAAAATTCCTGACTAAAGACACTTAGCTGCCCCAAGAATGAAACTGCAGATGACCTATCCCGCAATTCCTTTGACGTACACACCATAAAAAAATGCTCAGTTTTCTACCTAGTGTTGGTGTGTTTTTTTAGATATTTCTTCGTCTGTCGCTTCTGTGGTTGATAAAACTACACTTTTGAGTGTCTACACCTTCTTTAAAAATATTTTCACTTCTTGTCGACGATACGTGATCGAACATGGTTGACATGCAACCAGTGCAAAGTGTGGAAGCACTAGTGACTGCCAGAATTTTTTCACTTGTATCTTTCTGTGTTCTTTGGAACAAATATGTACTTACTAGCTGAGAAACCCAGCGTTGCTTGGGTTAGAATATATGGCATGAGAGACAGCTTGAGTATTATTCTAAATATTCATTTGTTATTCTATCTGAATTTTCGTCTTTATCTCTTTTGATCGTCGGTAAAGTGTGATTGAGGAAAACGCGCCGAGAAGTTAAAAACTTATATATTTGATATTATGCTTCGTTATTGTCAATTTTGTTACACATTGCAACAGCAGCGCCGAAAGCGGCAGGCAAATTACATTTCTGAAAACGACATTGGATAAGTGCGAATATTGATTTGTAACAGTTTTCACAAATATCTTCTTGAATAGGAATTTGGAATGAATTGTAAGGCTGTGTGAATCATGAAACTCTATACAAAAGAGTTTCTCGTGAAAGTGCTGGTCATATTGAGATGTGACAACAACGGATGTATCTGATTCGGTAAAATTTTACTTTCTATCCTGGCGGTCTTGTGTTTTTATGTTGGCAACATCAATAACACGATATAAAATCGTTCCAAAGATGACCGAACCACGTATAGTGTAGATAAATATTGCTGTTCCTGCTGTATGCTTGATTTCACGACAAAATATTTGCGTGTCACGCGATTGGCTTATGACGATGTCACATGATTCTCGTTATTCAACATCTGTTGCCAACATTATAACTGACGGCCGCCGGGATATGAGTAGGACTACGTCGCATAGCTTTTCTTGATCCGGCTGTCAAACGATAACACCTTTCACAGCAGAGAGTGTCGCGGCTATATGTATCAGAGATCACTGATTACCACAGACCAGTGAGCCTACTGGCAAAGGCATATCAATATCTATGGCCTAAGAGACATTCAATAATGAATGTGTTTCCACCAAGCTTCCACGACAGTCATCAATGTTCCACAAGTATTTTTATCTTTGAGTCTATCTGGATTTTTATCTTTGTTTTGTGTCTCTGTTCATAGTCGGTAATGTGTGGTTGACGGAAGCTTGTGATCTACTTAAAAAATTGCGTATTTGATATTCCTCGTCGTTATTAAAGTCTGAAAGGACCGCATTGTCTGACGATTGAAAGAATAAACAGATTTTGACTCGTACTGTAAAGTTCGTAAGTCATAGAGTATATAGCTTTTCCTAAGAGTATTTATTGCATATTTTGAGAATTTTTTGCTTGTCACACTCACCCACTGCCACGCACCGCGACCAAACTCCCTTACTAACATGAGTAAACCAAGGGCTATCTACGACCACAACCACGAGAGGGTGGCAGTATGTGGTCATGGAGAAAAGTCTGTCAGCACGTACACACACAAGCCTTTTATATGTAGATATAAATTTATTTATGCGTGCCAACAACGAAAGTTAAAGCAATGGCGCCAAATTCCGCAGACTGTTTTTGACCTTTGAATATCATATCTTTAAATGAATTAATCTCAAATAATTTATATGACATCGCCAAGCAAGCCTACACAAGAGAAGCTAAACTTAACTTTAAACCGTAATAAGCAGCCCACACGCGCTTAAACAGGAGCCGGCCTCCACTCCCGAGCGGACAGCGTACTACGAGCACATGCCCCAGCATCGCGTTCCACAGCCGCAGAACCCAACGAGCTTAAATTTCATAGTGTGTCTATAGGTCCGCCATGTTTGGGGCAAATTGAACTGACGTCCGCCATGTTATTTGGGGTATCGGCACACAGCTGGTATGACACACCCACTCGGAAATTGTACCTGTTTACAGTTCCACGTTTTAAATAAAGATTGACTATTGAATACGGATGTCCATCAAGTTCGGTCAGACATTTTCGAAGCTGCGAATTGACGAGCCTGGGAGCAAATTTCCTAAAAATGCGGTAATAAATTACCGCGAACCTGTCAGTAATATAGTTCCAGTTCGGAGTATAACAGTTAGCTGAGGTTTGCAATAACAACGAAAGTGTCGCTGCGAAAATAATTGGGTTGATTTTAATGCAAGTACATGGTCTAAACGAGATGCGAAATATACAGTGAACAGTAACTGCTATGACGAACAATCATGGCCATGGATTTCTATCTGCTGTTAATGTGTTGTAACAACCGTTTTCATTAACTGTAGTATAAACTTATCTTGTGTTTACTAAACCTATTCAACAAAATACTGTAGTTAGAAATGCGCCTAGGTCATCTGCCGCTAAAGCAATCCACGTCGAAATAAAGTGTTGTTAATAACTTTCCTTGTTGCCATGCTGAAACAACTGTCGATTGGTGCCTGAAATTAAGAGTACAAAGACGAAAGTGACAACAGAATATTGCGATAAACATGCGTCTGGGCCAGCTGACACAAAAACAATCCACACCAAAATAACGTATCATTAAAAAGGTAAAGGCGCCAAATTTCGTCCCCGTGCCTAATTTTGTCCCTTTAAGGTTCGCCGTTCTGCCGGTAGGGGCGCCAACGGTGATATTTTTCTTTAGTTGTGCTCAAGCCCACCAGTTAATTGTGAAACTTTGATGCGTCCAGTCCTCTGGGTGGCCGTTTGAGAAAATATATTCTCATTTGTCAGAAAGTGAGTTCTCCAAATACTATTTGTAAAGGCTCTTTTTGAATTATTATAATGTGTATATGTAGTTCTATTTGACATATCTGATTAGGGTAAGCAATAAACTGAATGATCTGAGCGTTTTGCCGTGTTTGGTTTAATTCACGTACTGTAGAAAGCCACCATATTAACGAGTGGGGTGTTCCTATTTTCGTCCCCCCATCTTTTCCTAAATTAGCCTTCAAGCAGCCTTCAAGCAGCACACGGATGCCACCATGTTATCCATCGACCTTCATGTAAGCGACGAGGCAGACCTTCTGGCAGGCCTGTGTAATAAACACAGGCTCACCTTAGAAGATGCAACTATAACAATCTCAAGAGAAAACAAATTGTAATGTGGGAAAACGGTTAAATGTAATTCCGAATACATTGCCAGGAATGGTAAAGAAACCATTAAAAAAGAAAACAAAACGGAAGATCTCCAGTGACTATGATGACGATTGTGATGTCCCATATCAAAATTCAAGTGGAAGCGAGGATAATGAAGATTATGCAGAGTTCCCCTATTTCTTAAAACGTTTTTCGCGTGACAATCGTGGGGAAAAATGGGTACGTTGCACTCAGTTTTCCGTGGGGCAACACGAAATGTGATCAGGAATAGAGGACAGAAGAAACTTTATTTCCGACTCTTGTTATGAAGGGTAAAAAGTAGTCGTACAGTTGCTAATCAATAATTTTTGTACAGAAAAGAACGTTTGTAATCTATATCTAATATAAATAAATATTGTAACACGTATTTATTATTATCACTTTGTTTTTTAACTGTTAATATCTCCTTTACAAGACGTATTAGTAGGGGACGAAAATAGGAGCACTTTTTCAAGTTTTGAAGTTTTTTTTCTGCAAAGATAACAAATCATTTCTGATATATTTTGAGCTAAATACCATGTGCAAGCTTACTTGGCGATGTTATGTAAATTATTTGGGAATAATTGATTTAAAGATATGGTATTCAGACTGCGGAACGGAATTTGGGTCCTTTATCTTAACTTTCGTTGTCGGCACGCTGAAATAAGTAGATATTTGTTCCAAAGAACACAGAAAGATACAAGTGAAAAAATTCTGGTTGTCACTACTGCTTCTACACTTTGCCCTGGTTGCATGTCAACCACGATCGATCAAGTATTGTCGCCAAGAAGTGAAAATATTATTAAAGAAGGTGTAGACATTCAAAAGGGTGGTTTCATCAACCACAGGAGCGACAGAAGAAGAAATAACTAAAAAACACACCAACACTAGGTAGAAAACTTAGCATTTTTATGGTGTACAAAATAATTGCGGGATAGGTCATCTGCAGCTTCATTCTTGGGACAGCTAAGTGCCATTAGTCGGGAATTTTGAGTATAAATAGACTAAGATCAAATAAGGCAAAACATTTGGTGTTCTTGCGTGAATTACTTGTCGTTTTATCACTTCGATTTTCGGATTTAAATGCTGAACACACTTTTGCATATTTCAGCAGGAAAAATTGTACAGACACTACACTCTACATACAATATACACTAAATACAGCACTTCAAGCTCAACAACAACGTACGATATACAGACTCCTCTAAACTGTGTTGACCACCGAAAACATGGCCGCCGAGTTTAGACAGGTTGCTGCAAAGAGCACTGTAGTGCATGTGTTAGCCACTCTATGAAATGTAAGTTCGTTGGCAGACCCACTAGCGTCCACCGCCTTCCACCGGCCGCGGGAAGGCGGAAAACCAGAAGTGAGCTAGCGCCGCTACAGGACAGAAGAAACAAACGAGATAAAAGCGGCGCTGCGATTTCGAACAAGACCAGCCCCCGGCTCACCTAATTAAGTCAATGTTTGATTCATGATTTATTAATTTACTTAATGAAGTGTTATTTGGCCGCCTGGAGGCCCTTTGGTTGCCATTCGTGGCCGGTCTGCTCGTTGGGAGCTTCCACGCCAAATTGTTTTCTGTTTTCAAAATATTTTGCTGCCTCGTGATCGTCGGGCAGGCTTTCGTTACCGATCGTCCATTCGCGGTTAGGTCATCGTCTTGGAGAATTGTACTGGGGAAAACTTTCCCTGTACGAGAATTGAGGCACTTATATGTAATCGCCCTTAAGTAATTTCGTGGAGCTGGCGTTGCCATGTGTCCGGAGAGTTGTAATTGCAATTGTTCGTTAAAAGTCAAACGGTGTTTGCTCCCACTTAGTTTAAAACTAAACTTTGGTCAGCGCCCTTGGTGATCGATGCGTATGGTAAAATTCAACAAAACCTGTGAATGAAACAGGAACTTGGCATACATGTAACCCCAACCTTCCACTTCATTTATCTTACGTAATTTGATGAATAATCAACATACAGTAAAAAAAAAAAAAAAAAAAAACTTTTTCATGCACATGATTCTATGATACTATTACTGGTTTAATAACTCTTAAAGTATGAATGTTTTTGTTTTAGTATAAGCAATTTTGTCAACATTTGTAATGTTCTCATTGCATTACTTAATATGAACTTACTTCCATAATATATGGACTAAAGTACAGCATACCACTGTTCATTAGAGTGTGCCCATTCTTTTTAAACCGTTTACTAGTGTTCTTTGTGTTCCCAGAGGTTACTAAAATCAGTGTGGTCTTTTGACTGACAATATTAAATGTGCACAACTATAGCATATGCATAATATCATTGCCTATGTGACTTACAATCTTATTAAAAATTTTGGCAGTATTTGTAATTTTCTTATTGTTACCTAATATGTACTCATTTCCGTAATATGCGGACTAAAGCACAGTATATCACTGTTTGCTACTCTGTATCCATGCTTTATAACCAGTTCATGAAATTGAGTAAATCCTATATTAATTTGCTCTCCCAGTGACTACAACACTCATTGTGTTCTTATGACTCACAATACCTGATTTATATAATTTTAGCATATGCATTATAACTTTTCCCATGTGACTTATAAATTTAAGTAAGAAATACCATTAAGCATTTATTTGTAGACATTTGTCATACACACACACACACACACACATACATACATTTCCATTTATTCAATATAATACTACCCGTCCCCTCCCCCTCCCAAACACACACACAGACACATCCACACACATTTTAACATATAACTTTAAAGCACACCTACACACATCCCATTGCCCCACACCCTATCACATGTTAATCACTGGTTTTCAAACCTTACAGTTTGTTACTTCCCTCCCTTCATCTTGCATAAAATATAGACTCACACTCATTCTCTCCACAACCATTCTCTCACACCTACTTTTTGATTACTTTGTGGTTGACCTCAGCATATCATCAACATGCTGCCCCCCTTTCCATTTTCCTATATATCCAGAGTCCAACTTATTTTCCATAGCACTCAGTGTCTAGCATACATACATATTATTTCTTATCTACATCAAATTGCAGTTTTTTATTTATGACAATTACTTGCACAGGTTGACATAACATTTGTGGTTAATATATTGTATTTATTTTTATGTAATTATTCTGACGAAGTTCAGATGTATGTTGCTCTTAATAGGATGTCTGATTATAAAATGATCGATGTAATACAATTAACTATCACTGTTCTAACTTTGTTATATACACATCAAACTGAAGGCATGCACATCAGACTAATAGCACAAACACTATAACATTACTTATAGTTTCACATTTTTCATTGTTTGACGATTAATGCAATATGATATGTAGTATGATTTTCTTCACTTTATTATCTGAAGTCACGGTGTTCCGTACCGGTGCGAGGCGCCACAAGGGCGCAGCAGCGACCGGACGCTGTGGCTGCAGGTAAGGGCGGCCGCTACCTGCTGGCCCTCGGACAATGAAACGGCCGGCTCTGGGCCGGTGGGGGGACTCGGCCGGTGACCGCCAACCTGTTCGGACGCATGTGAATCCGCCGCCACAGAATGTAACGCTTCTCACAAATACAGTCCACTTTTACCAGAAAAGTACTTTTATTTCTTAACGCCTTTCCTTTGCAACGAATGATTGCATTCGTCTGGACTGTGGAAAGAGCGAGGCAGCGCAGAATGTACGCGCGTTTTGCGGCTGCCCACATTTGGTCCTCCGGGCGCGAATAGAACCATTCCGACGTTTGACTGTGCGTACCGCGAAATAAGAGAATCCGGTTTCGCGGCTTTGTTGGCTGATCTCTCAGATTAACATGAATTTGAGTGCCTCTAGTGCACTAACAGTGACATATGTCCGTAGTAGAGCTGTCCGCGGTACAGAATACGCGGGAATCGTGTCGATCGTGTTGTGAAGTGCGTCTCAACCAGCAGACGGCGTGAAGCAGCCCAGCCGTTCCCGCAGCACGCCGCCACACGCCAGCGAGCCGCGCCACCGCCGCCGACTCCTGCAGCAGCTGCGGTCCACTCGGCGCATCGCCAGGTACCGTCGCTCCGCTCTGCAAGCAGCCTGGCTCTCTTTCCTTAATCTTCTATCCTGTGTCTAATATCCTGTCATGGATCCTGTCGAGAAACGTAGCCTAGTTAAGAAAAGAGCAGTCATCAAGTCACGAGTGACTAGAATTTCAACATTTCTCAATAACTTTCAGGACGGATCCAATCTCAATGACGTTAGAGTAAGGCAGTCATTGCTAACCACAAGCAAAAATGAATATCACGATATACAAACTCAGTTAGAAATTAACGATCTGGAAGAATCCCATGATGCTGACAGAGAGTCGTTTGAAGACTTGTGCCTAGATGTAGAGTCAAAAATAACTACATTACTGCAGACGAATGTTGTGGCACCTCCTCATTCGTCTACTTCATACAATGCACCTGAAATAAAGCTCCCTGCAATTTCATTGCCAACATTTAATGGTAATGTTGCAGAGTTCATGCACTTCTTTGATACGTTTAAGGCACTAATTATTAGCAATGACGCCTTAACTGATGTCCAGCGATATTACTACTTGTTGTCTTGTGTGTCTAGTGAACCACATAAGTTGATAGAAACCTTACCAATTACAGAGAGCAACTTTAAAATTGCATGGGATTTCATTGTTCATAGATACAATAATCCAAAGTTAATTGTAGATCTACATGTTAAACAACTACTGAATCTGCCAAGCATCAGAACTGAATCAGCTAAGGACTTTCGTATGTTAATCAACCAGCTGATGACAAATCTGAACGCAATCGAGGTTCTGAATGTCGGCATTCCACTGCATGAGGTGTTACTTTCACACATTTTGTTGGATCACATTAGTGAGAATCTCAGGATACAGTGGGAATCTAAAACAGTTAACACCACTTTTCCTCGTCTGAAAGATTTGGTGGCATTTTTGGAGAGCAGCTGTCAGACGTTAGAACTAATTCATTCCGACAGAATGTTACAGCATTTCCACCAGCCGGCCGCCAAGCGTACTAAAGCAGAAGGTTACAATTTGCAACGAACCTTCCTCTCAACATCATCCAAATGTGTATTCTGTGGCGCAGCTCACTTACTAAATAAATGTCCCAAATTTAAAGACAGCGATATTGTAAGCAGACTAGACTTTGTGAGCAGAAAAAAGCTTTGTTTCAACTGCCTGTGCACGGATCATAGGCAAAGGGAATGCCGTGCTGGGAGTTGCCGCATTTGTAAAAAGCGCCACAACACGTTACTGCACAAGGAACGAGTCAGTGGTAGTGGCGATAGAGAGCAAGAGACGAGCGTACCAGAACACCAGACATACTGCGCCGTTAAGGGAAACCACCAACGCACAGAAGTACTGTTATCAACTGTCCTTGTAGACATCGCGGACAATAAAGGGAAGGTACACCAATGCAGAGCGCTGCTTGACAGCACATCACAGATGAATTTCATATCTACTAGCCTGGCAGATAGGCTGGGCCTACAGCTCAGTCGGCGTCTGATACCAATAAGTGGGATCAGTGATGTTCAAACTGTAGAATCGTCGCATGTTTGTGAGGTGAATATTTCCTCAAGAGTTGGTAACTACAGCACAAGTGCCGTCTGCGCATTACTTCCACGTAAAACAGGGCCACTTCCAACTGCATCCTTTGAAATTTCCACCTGGCAGCTTCCTACACACCTAAAGCTAGCAGATCCAGCCTTCCATAAACCTGGTGAGATTGAGCTACTGCTTGGAGCATCGATCTTTTTTGACGCATTGAAGCCAGGCCAGATGAAGAGGAAGAATCATCCAACATTGCAGGAGACATCGTTCGGTTGGATTGTTTCAGGCAAAATACCTTCTCTGTCTTTGAAGTCCAAGGCACGAAATGTACTGTCATGCCTCACACGCACTAATCACCTTAACACTCAGGTTGAACGGTTCTGTCAGCAAGAAGAAATGAATGTCTCTGTGCGAACGAAAGAAGAGCGTTTGTGTGAGGAGTATTTTGAAAGAACCAAACAAATGAATGCTAACGGTAGATACGTGGTGAAACTACCAATGAATAACAACCACGCTGGACTGCGAGTATTGCAAGGAGATCGCAGAGCTACTACATGGTCGAACGATCCCCAAGGAAAGCAGAGTGATCTCACTTCATCTGTTTTTAGACGAAGAACAGTTGTTAATGGTGGGCGGCAGGTTGGTGCAGTCAAATGCTTCCTATAGTCATAGCCATCCCATGATTCTGACTCCTAAGCATCATGTAACTAAGTTAACAGTCATGGGCGAGCATCTACGTTTGTTACATCCAGGATCATAACTCCTGTTATCAAATTTCAGACCAAAGTACTGGATTCCAACAGGAAGCTCAGTCATCAGGCAAATGATTCACAAGTGTCTCCCTTGTTACCGATTGAAGGCTACTACTGCAACCATCTTATGGGAAAACTACCTTCAGTTCGTGTATCAAAGCACCTTTCTTAGTTGTGAGATTGACTATGGTAGCCCACTATACGGTGGAAAGAGATGTAAAACGAAGGCAAAGGTCTACATTGACTTGGTTTTTTGCATGACAACAAAGGCACTACACATGGAGCTTGTCACTTATCTGTCCTCACAAGCGTTCATTGCTGCTTTATTTTACGACGAGGTGTCTGTGTAAACGTGTACAGTGACAATGGAAAGACGTTCGTGGGAGCAAGTAATGATCTGCATGAATTCCACAAATTGTTCAGATGTAACACAAATTGAGAGCTATGCATCTCAAAATGGGATACAGTGACATTTTATCCCTCCTCATGCGGCACATTTTGGTGGATTATGGAAGCAGGTATAAAATCCATAAAAACGCATCTAAAGAGAGTGGTCGGAAACCAAGTGCTGACGTTTGAAGAATTATAGACACTTCTAACTCAAATGGATGCGTGATTAAATTCTCGACCTAAATTCCTGATAATGCGGATGATTTTTCGTACCTACCTCTTGGCCTTTTCCTTATCGGTGAACCCTTTACAACAGTCCCAGAGCCAGGCTTGCTTCCGGAGCCATCATCCAGGCTGTCGAGATGGCAGCTCATCCAGCAGTGTAAGCAGCACGTGTGGAAACGCTGGTCAGGCGACTACTAGTCACAGCTGCAGCAGAGAACTAAATGGACGTCAGTCAGCGAAAGACAGTCTGCAGCCGGGTACACTGGTTCTCCTGAAGGAAGACAACTCGCTACCTCTCGTGTGGCGGTCTGGGGTCATTGTTTGCACTCACTCTGGTCCTGACGGATTGGTGCGTGTGGTTTCAGTGCGCACAGCAACAGGAACCTATAGACGACGGCTGTCGAAGATTTGTGTCCTTCCACAGGAAACGTAGACTTTAGTGCTCATACAACAACTAATTGAACTCGTGTTTCTTTCATGTAATCGGACCTGAGTTCCTCAACCATTTATTTGTTTTGTTTATGTTATCTACCTTGTGCCTTTTGTGAATTGTGTATTAGTGTAATTTATACAAATTAGGTGGGCGGAATGTTCCGTACCGGTGCGAGGCGCTACCAGGGCGCAGCAGCGACCGGACGCTGTGGCTGCAGGTAAGGGCGGCCGCTACCTGCTCCTGCCCGGCCCTGGCACAATGAAACGGCCGGCACTGGGCCGGTGGGGGGACTCGGCCGGTGACCGCCAACCTGTTCGGACGCATGTGAATCCGCCGCCACAGAATGTAACGCTTCTCACAAATACAGTCCACTTTTACCAGAAATGTACTTTTATTTCTTAACGCCTTTCCTTTGCAACGAATGATTGCATTCGTCTGGACTGTGGAAAGAGCGAGGCAGCGCAGAATGTACGCGCGTTTTGCGGCTGCCCACACACGGTTTTAATCACATAACCTAAATGATGTACAATCGATGTTTCATTTACTGCAAATTTCAAGGCATTTTATACTAACACAGCTGCATCGTATTACACATGTAAAGGTCATGCTTGCACTTCAATACGTCTCATGGCACATTGTTTACATCATGATACATCCAGGTATCCCAGAAAAGAGCAAAGATTGTCATATACATATCACAGCTGTACGAGCTATAGTCTTTGCTTTCTATATATAATTTTTATTACTGGACGATTACCAAAGTGTGCTTCAGTTTGAAATGAACAATCACTGGAAAAAATCTAGCAAGTCAAGTACAATGCCAAATATTTATTTTCAATTTTTTCAATATTGTAAAGTGTCACGTTAATCAACTGGCTAAGCACTGTAAGTATTTCTACATGTAATTTGCCATAATATTCCATCAATTTTGTTCATAAGTAACGCACTTGATAATTTTTGTCTATATCAGGATGGCGCTTGACAATGGTGTATTAACCGAAAAACCGGTAGCTTTGGACTGTGATCAACATGACATTTTAAAAATATTTAAAAGCTATTAAACCCCACCTTTTCACCTTTCTAAATCCACAATCCATATAGCAAATCTCCTCTGTCGAACTCTGAAACGCGCTTGAAAGACGTTCGATATCTTTTATCAATCGTAGTGACGTTGCTAACGCTAAGCAGCTGCACAAAAGGACAATTCTAGTATGTCCACACGGCCGTATATTCCCCCTTTGTATAGAGCTTGCATCACTCGTTGCCGCAAACGCATCCTGCAAATTTCACGTTATTTGAATACTTAATTCCAGGTGCTGCATTTTGGCTGGCCGAATAGTGATGTGTTGTACTGACCACCCCCACTACTTACCGCTTGTAGGGGACCGAAACAACAACAAAGGAAGTAAACTCAGTTACTTGGTCACAAGTAAAATATATTGAAGTGAAAAACTCGTTAGGAACTTTTAGAACGAGTCATTAATATGTGAAACCTAATTTCTGATTACATGTCACAAGCCATCAGGTGTGAATTGACTTTTAATTACTTTTCTGGTAACGCGGGTGCTAAGAGTAAGTGGCCGTTTCGTAAAACTCCAACGGCAACGGCATCGCTTCTGCGGTCGTGAAATTAACCTTTTCGCGACAGGTTTGCGGGTACGTTCGACCGAAACTGCTCTACAGCCGACACGCTGTGTCAAACATGAGTCACGAAATTCTGCAAACGCGTCTGTGTAGTAAAATACACTTCAAAAGATAATGTACCGTAAACTGGGGTGACTGTGCCACTTTTAATGTTTTCTTCAAAAACCTTTTTCTACACAAATATTTTTTTAAACTGTGAACCTGTGTATAAGTTGAATACATGTCTCATCCAACAGAAGTATTACTAATTTCCTTAAATAAAATTTTCTACCATATGGAGGGGGGGGGGGGGAATTTGTGCCACTGCTTTCATCTAGGGTTTTTCAATGTTAAACAGTGAGTGGCCCAATGACACCTACCTTAAAGACACCTTTGTGACAATAAAATGTAAGAAGATCCAAAATAATTATATTTTATTACATAATTAACATATCTTGCATGAGACCATTTTCCGTCCAGGTGCTCCAAAGCTTCTCTGACTTGTAAACAATGTATGGAGGTGCTAAAGTCCCTTCGGCATTACCACACATCATTAGAGACGTACAAAGATGTGCTGCAAATCCTTTCTGGATATTTGGCACCACGTTTGGTAATAACTCTTTTTCTCCCTGGATCGTCTACCAAGTTTGTCTCGTCGTAATTCCACACACGGGATGGAGGAATGCCTTCTAGCTCCATTGACAAGAGATAAAAATACTCATTGATCGTCACGTCATTAAACAGCTGCTCAAGCTCTAGTAATGTTTCGGACAAACCTGTTGCTTATTGCAAACGTAGGCTTCCGCGGCAGTTGTCACTATCAATAAAATTCTTCTGGGTATGATACCGCGTCGTCATTTTGTAAACTGTACCGACGTTTCGGCCACTGTTGCAGGCGGCCTTCGTCAGGGTCTGTGTCAGACACAGACCCTGATGAAGGTCGCCTGTAACTGTGGCCGAAACGTCGGTACAGTTTACAAAATGATGACGCGGTATCATACCCAGAAGAATTTTATTGATACTGTTGCTTATTATTCCTCTGGGGCGTGCCAGAAAAGACTTGGCCCATTCTCTGCCTGGCAAGTTATTTTGAGAAGTTAACATTCTTCGACCACATCGGTCAAGATATGATTTTACAATAAACCGCAAATACAGACAATGAAATGGGAAACCATAGTCACACAGTGTCACAGCATGTGCAGCAAACACATCCTGCTCCTCATGACTAAACACAACACAGTTTGTCCACCTATCTGTGCATTATGTTTCCCATGAAACTTGCTCAAGAGGGTATTTCGGTGAATACCTTTTTTTTTTTTGCTACACGAATTGAAATTATCTTATCACGAATTTCTACAAGAGCATTCTCGAACATATCTTCAGTGTAGTTGGCGTAGGGACGACACCCAGTGACTTCTTTGTAGGTTCGTGGCATTTTATGCAACAGTATCATATATAGCAAATCAGTATTATGAATACCGGTGCAGTTTATAATACAAAAATCATCCCCAATTCTTTCAATATTTTACAAATGTCGATAATTTGCAAAAACCATTAGTGATAAAACAATCATACTTTGATGGTAGACTAATGAATAAAGTAGAAAAGCAATATACTAACCTGAGTTAGCTCAAATTATTCCTTCTGTAAGCCACAATAGAAAGTTGTCAACAAACGCTCGCACCGCGAAACACTGAAAACAGTTTGCAAGATCTGGCGGAAATATCTGTAGTATGACGTAAACGACAACACCTACATATGGCACAACTATCCAGCAAGGTTTAGAGTGCATCAGCTCTTCTGGTAGGGACACCGTGAAGTGCTATGGCGCATTTGTTTGAAAGAAAGCGCGGGTGGCACAAAGTCATCTGAGCGGTCGGTTTACGGTATTTAAAGTGTATCTGGAGTGCAGTAGCACTTTCAAAATACCATCTTATTTAGGAGGATTTGTGGTTCTAAACATTGTAGCAGCTATCAAAAATATATTTCGAAAATCTTTCATTTGCTGGGAAGTAAGAGAATAATGTTCCTAATAACATGTGTTGCTTTACGGTAGTTAGTTACGTTTTTACGTAGGAAACAAAGCCTTTAACAATTCTTTCCCTGCGAAACTCTTAATAACAATCGCAAATGCTTAATCACTACTTCGGCCGCGGTGGCCGAGGGGACTGAGGGGCTTCAATCACGGTCTGCACGCCCACTACGGTCGGGGGTTCGAATCCCCTCTCGGGCATGGATATTTGTGCCGTCCTTAGTTGTAGCTAGTTCATAAGTAGTTTGTAAGTTTAGGGACTGATGACCCCTTAGTTAAGTCCCATAAGCTCTACAAACATTTGATAATGTCTGAAAGCTGCCGATTACAGTTAATCAGTTATTTCAGTAAAGCCTGCTTAGATTCGTTCTTCAGTTTCACAAAAAATGTATTCCTATATACCGACATATTTTGGCGGTTACGTACTAATTTGGAAAAGTGAATGCCTACTTACAAAGAACTATTATGCCCGTGTTAATATTCACTAGTCACATTCTTGAAGATATTCAGTTTTATACCTGCCAAATACCGAAAAAAAATAATAAAATGGTGATACGTACATGTAAGACACAGGAGCAAATACAAAGTGGTTAGACTGTTTATAAGGAGATGTAGAACTTAGTCTCCGATAAATCTAGTTACGAAAAAAAAATTAATGTGTCAGAAATCCTCTTAAACAGAACGTGAAATACGCAACGAACACGCGAATTTAATCATAATCAGATTCTTTTGTTATTGTACACATCAGATTATAATTCATTTCTGATCTTGAAAGGTTTTTGGACGTTACGATTATGACTCTGCTATTGTGAGCCGTATGAATTACACTGCACTGACATTTTGTTATTAGGGACTGTCATTAACACAACCAGTGATATTATTCTAATGACGTTTCAGTATTATTAAAAGTTTAACAAGAACGTTTGGTTACTAAGAAGTAAGAGCATATAAAAAACAAATAGCAACTACTGATTTTGTATCTACTCCCTACTGACCGCATGGAGTGCTAACATTACTTCAGCCTCTTGAGAGTTTCAAGACTGTCTGTGATAGACTATGTTAAATATATTTACAACACTCATGTAACTTCTGCCTAACTGTAGTGATACGCGGAAGAAAGATACTCGTTTTACAGATACATTATCTAACCAAATATATCGGGACAATTATCAATGAATTTCGGATTGTGTTGCCCCTTCGCCTTTGTTGCGGTTTACACTCCGGCGGGAATATTTGTAGTGACGTGTGTGAGTGTCTGTGAAGGAATGGCTGCCTGTTGTTAATCGAGAACCGAACCAGAAAACTGAACAGCACTCAGCAACTGATTCGGTCACACGACTGTAAAAAGCTGTGTTGTGTTCTCTTGAAGCTATCTAACCTACAACTGTCGTGAGGCTCATTGGAATCCTCGATACTAGCTTTGCGACGGCTTGGAGTCTGATCTGGCTGAAAATGATGAAATGTTTGTAAACCTACTGGACCAAACTGCTATGGTCATCAGACCATAGTCTTACGAACTGATTAAACTAACAAACTAATCTAAGGACATATAACGATACATTAAATTTTTTTTGTTTATCTTTGATCAGCGATGGTTATCGCCTCCGGTTCCCTCTGACTCACAATGCAACTAATATCATTTGTCATTTTTTACTTCCGAACAAGCGAGAAGACGGAACCGTGATAGTAGTTCTTCTCACTCTCTTGTCTGTATCCGATGTGTCAAAACGTCTTCATACCTGTATCCACTCAGGTTAGTAAGAATGATGCAAGCTGCTGCTGAAAATATATTATTTAAATTTAAAAGCATTCCCTCTCCTTGGTTTTCATTTGAATCAAACTCCTCCACGTCACATATTTAATTTCTTAATTTTTCAGCTCCTCGACGTCCGTAATAGTTTAATGTTCAGACACCATTACAATCGCTTCACATTGTCTGCAAAATTTCAATCACAATCAATCATCCTTATACAGTAATTTTCTTGATTCTAGAACCTGTAATCATTTCTTTTGTAATTTCACGAAGTCCGATCATTTTTTTTTAAATTATTCTATCATTACCAGTAACTTCATGTTCCACCCACGGTCACACAAAAATGAAAAGCGAAGTGAACAGTCTGAACATTGATCTCCTACAGAAAGTATCTCGAACGTTCACGTATTAAATAAGTAAAAGTTATCATTTCCAGCTTCTACAATACGAAGCGCAGGATCCAGCTAGATGCTTTCCGTAAGTCTTATAACGTGCTGTTGCTTGCATGATGCCAGACTTTAATATGCAACCCGCGGTTTATTTGCTTTAATGTTCATTTTATGCTGTACTTTAACTGAATTATTTCAAATTCAAAAATTCGGTACCATCAATTCCTTGTCCAAAATATAATCGCGGAATCTACTTTAACAATTATAGCATCATACGAAGCAAGGGCAACGTTATAGACAACACATACATCCATATCCAAGGGAGGACTCGAATCTGCGACTGCGAGCACCCGCGCGCTCCGCAGCTATATGCCTTAGAGCGCTCGGCCACTCCACCGCGACTCTGGTCTGGACCTCAGGGACAGATCTGGGGCTGCTGTCACAGGAATACCTCCACATCTAGTGGCCACTACACAAAAACACGCCTGACGTGTATCCGAGCGTTGTCCTATTGAAAAATGGCACCACGATGCTGTCGCAGCTCAGGAGGACGCAGAATGTCCTTGTGCCGAGTGCCGTTGCGCCAGCAAACGTTGCACTATAAGTAGTGGCGAAGATCAACATCGCTGTGCCTCTCAAAACAAGGAGACTTCATTCCAGGTTACTGCTTTACGCCCCGACGAAGGACATCCGGGATCGCTCAGATCCGCAATTCATCGCTGCACGTAATGCTTCAAAGTTCATCAGCAGTCAATACTGCCGATAATTTTGGTATTGCAGTGTTAACGGCAGAATGACACGAAACACTAAAACGAATATAATGCTTGTTGTTGTATGTCAAACGCAGATTCAGCAGGTTGTCGTTCTTTTTGTCATTCTTGTTGTTCTTATTGTTGTTGCATTATGAAGACTGGTATGATGCAGGTCTATGCTATCCTGTGCAAGCCTCTTCTCTTTTGAATAACTACTTCAACCCACATATTTATGAAGTTGTATACTATACTCATCTCCTCCGCCTGCGATCTTTACCACTGACACTTCTCCCTATATTAACGATTCCTTGATGCCTCACTATGTATCACACCAATAGATTTCTTCTTTTAGTCAAGTTATTACTTTTCTCCTCAATTCTGTACAGTCCTTCATTAGTTTAGCGATCTACCAATCTAATCATGAAAGTTCTTCTATAGCACGACGTTTCAAAAGCTTTCATCCTATTCTTGTCTGAACTACTTGTCGTCCATATTTTACTCACACACAATGTTAAACTCAAGACATATGTCTTCAGGAAAATAGTTCCTAACACGTGAATTAAACTCGATGTTAAGAAATATCACTTATTCACAAATCCTTTTCTTCCGATATCTATTCTGCATTTTATATCTCCTCTACTCTGGTCAAATAACAAAACTAAGCTACCACATTTATAGTTTCCAATGTGTCTCCTCAGCGTTCCCTGATTTAATTCTGCTACATTATACACTCCTGGTCATTAAAATTGCTACACCACGAAGATGACGTGCTACAGACGCGAAATTTAACCGACAGAAAGAAGATGCTGTAATATGCATATGATTACCCTATCGGGATTAGGGTTTATCGTATCGCGAAATTGCTGCTCGCGTTGGTCGCGATCCAATGACTGTTAGCAGAATATTGAATCGGTGGGTTTAGGAGGGCAATACGGAACGCCGTGCTGGATCCCAAAGGCATCGTATTATTAGCAATTGAGATGACAGGCATCTTATCCGCACGGCTGTAATGGATCATGCAGTCACGTCTCGATCCCAGAGTCAACAGATGGGTAAATTTTTGTAAGACAACAACCATCTGCACGAACAGTTCGACGACGTTTGCAGCAGCATGGATTATCAGCTCGGAGAGCATGGTTGCGGTTACCCTTGACGCCGCATCACAGTCAGAAGCGCCTGCGATGGTGTACGCAACGACGAACCTGAGTTCACGAATGGCAAAACGTCATTTTTTCGGATGAATCCAGGTTCTGTTTACAGTATCATGATTGTCGCATCCCTATTTGGCGACATCGCGGTGAGCTCACATTGGAAGCGTGTATTCGTCATCGCCATACTGGGGTATCATCCGGCGTGATGGTATAGTGTGCCACTGGTTGCACGTTTCGGTCACCTGTTCTTCGCATCGACGGCACTTTGAACAGCGGCCGTTACATTACAGATGTGTTACGACCCGTGGCTCTACCCTTCATTCGATCCCTGTGAAACCCTACATTCCAGCATGATAATGCACGACCGCATGTTGCAGGTCCTGTATGAGCCTTTCTGGATACGGAAAATGTTCGACTGCTGCACTGGCCAGAACTTTCTCCAGATCTCTCACCAATTGAAAACGTCTGGTCAATGGTGGCCCAGCAACTGGCTCGCCACAATACGCCAGTCACTACTCTTGCTGATCTGTGGTATCGTGCTGAATCTGCATGGGCATCTGTACCTGTGCATACCATCCAAGTTCTGTTTGACTCAATGCCCAGGCGTATCAAGGCCGTTATTACGGCCAGAGGTTGTTGTTCTGGGTACTGATTTCTCAGGATCTATGCACCCAAATTGCGTGGAAATGTAATCACATGTCAGTTCTAGTATAATATATTTGTCCAATGAATACCCGTTTATCATCTGAATTTCTTCTTGGTGTAGCAATTTCAATGGCCAGTAGTGTATTATTACCTACAGTAATTAGTATTCTTGTGTATGAAAATCATGAATAGTGTTACATATGTCGCTTGCTGTTTCATGACATATAAATAAACATTATGAATAATTGGCAGCCTGTCTTATTCAAAATATATATATAAAAAATACGCATGAGCCTAGCCACTAGATCTAAAAGTTCCACAACACTGCAAGATAGGAGGATCGACGACCTGTGCGTTGCTTCTTCGTGGGGACAACAACGGAAAAGAAGAGGTAAGGTCAGCGAACAGAAACTTCAATTGTACTCATTGACGATGCATGTAGTTCTACGGTAAGGCGGCCAACCGTCCCGGATTCTGTGGGACAGTCCCGCGTTTGGACTCGTTTCCCGCATTGTGATAATTACTGAGAATGTTCCGCATAATGGAAAAAGCGTCCCGCATTTCAGTAATTTTAATACTGTTGGTCTAAGAGCACAAGCCGAATCTATTTGTGTACGGCACGCTATGACATACTATATGCAAATAAACTTCACAGTTCATCATCTATGAATAAATAACGGTCTTCTTACAATAAAAACAAAAGAATACAATGCACATTATCTATTTAAAAATGGCAATTTTGTTAGCAGTGGAAGTTAATTTTTTGTTTTGGTACTGTATTTTGTGAAAAGATGACTTATTAAAAAATTCTGGCATATTTTCTCTGCCTTATTAAGTTCGTTTCAATAAGTGTAATGGAATATTTTTTCGGTGCTCAAAGTGGCAAGCATGATGTAATATCAGTCTGTATAAAGTTATTTAAAATCTGACATGCAAATACAATATCAGCATTCATCTTACTTTCTTCAGAAATAAAAAAAAAGTGGTGAAATTCTGAAAATGCAACAACGAAAGTGAGTGAGCATTGCATGTAGTAAGGCACAATTAAACTCCGCACTTCATGGAAAGAACTTCTATAAAAATTGTTTTAAAAAGTAGTTTTTATCTAATTTATTTCGAGATTATGGCAAAACATAATTCTTCTGGTGGAGTAAGCTACTTATAAAATGTGTGGAGTGTGATGCTCTCAGAGCTGGAACAAATAATAGTAGTACAGACAAGTTAGGTTATCGGAAAAACGTGACGCTGGAAGAATATGTAAAACTTGTCAGGCTCTAAAATTCAAAATAGTAACATAAGAAAATATTTATGGACTACAAATAAAGATTGAAAATTATTAAAATGTCACTCATGTTAGACGTGTTGCTTTAAAATTAAATTATTAGGCCTACTCTGCTCGCCTAAATTTCTTTCCCAGTTTCAGAATAACTGCCACAATGAGTCACTTGATATTAGTCCTCCTTAACATCCTCGAAATGTCCCGCACTGAGTTTTGAAAAGTTGGCCGCGTTATTCTACGGCCCTCACGTGCAGTGCTAAGTAATTAAATCTTGCGACATTGGCACGCGTGCGGTGGTAACACCGCCGAGGGAAAGTGTCAGAGAGAAAGAGAGACGCAAACTCACTTTTACCATACTCTTTCAACCTTTTATCTCCGACCCCTTCGTACTATCTTCAGAATTTTGAAGAGGTCGTACCTGTCAACATTTTCCAAAAAAAAATGTTCAAATGTTTGTGAAGCTTATGGGACTTAACTACGGGGTCATCAGTCCCTAAACTTACAAACTACTTATGAACTACTTACGAACTAGGACGGCACAAATATCCATGCCCGAGGGGGGATTCGAACCCCCGACCGTAGTGGCCGTGCAGACCGTGACTGGAGCGCCTCAGTCCCCTCGGCCACCGCGGCCGGCAACAACATTTTCCAAAAGCTTTCTGCAAATCCATCAAAGTTGTAACGCAGGATTTCCCTTTCCTTAACCTCTGACATTTCCGGCTATGTAAAACGAGCGTATTTGGAGCGTTTGTCTCATTAAAGTAATCTAGCCCGAGGACAGCCAGATGTGTTCCCACGAGTTTGTTATTCTTTGTGGAGGAGAGCAGAATACCGAATAAGAACGAGCGGTAACCACAATTGGTATCAAATAATTGGTATCAACTCTATTCACACCAGTTTGTATTCATAGAATTATCTTCACAGCAGGGAATGGCGGACATTTACCGCATTCATTTTGTAATAGTAGCACATGGGTGGTTATTTACACACTAAATGTTACTATTTTCCTGTGTCTTTAAAACAGTGATAGTGGCTGACAACTGTATGTTTCAAACAAGGATAGTAGGAGCTAAGATGCAGCCAGATATGAGGATAAGAGTAACATGTAGTGTGTAATAAGGAAGATAACTATTTGTGGCCATATGCTACTATTATAACATTTTTGCTGTATACAGTAAATGCCTAACAGTCCTTCCTGTGACGATGATTCAGTGAATCGTAGCGGCTGGGAATAAAGTTGAATCTATACAGCTGATGGTTTAAAAATAAGTTATTTCAAATATTTGATAACAGTAAAAATTATCACCTTATCAAAGATAATATTAACTAGAATTTGTTTCGACAATTAATGTTAACATGATTTTTTGACCACTATTATCTCCTGTCAGAATTTGGGCCACTGCCGAAAGTAGGGCTAGGTGGGATCGGATACATGTGTTCTGACGTAATAATTGTGTCGGTAGGATGTAGTGACATATTCTTGACAACGAACTTTCCCATGTGGGTCGTTTAAAATTTTTAGAGGTACAGCGAACTTGAAATTGTACCGTGCAAATAACTGATATTTGTAACAAACAACGTTATTTGAAACGTAAAATGTTATATACATTACATAAAAGTGAGTACTAACTGAACATATTGGTACTGAGTTTCATTGTCGGGAGAAAGTCTACACAAATTAGCAATAATTCGTAGTGACGTTGTTACTAATAGTTTTGAGCAGATTACGCCTAAATCAAAATAAGAGTTTCATAAGGTAAAGGTTAAGCAGTAAACAATCCGAAGATTGGTTTGGAAACCACAGTGATTTACTAGGCATGGTCCTGTTTGGACGTGGTATGCCGTTGCCTTCCTCCGACCTTCGAATTTACCCAGCCAGTTATAGGGGGAACCTACAGTTTAACGTGGTTCCGAACCACGGTGCTACTCGGTATTTTTCACATGAGCAATACTGCCAGAGGTGAAAGAAGTGGAAAGTGACAGATAAAAATCCTAGGACTTAGCGGGGGTTGAACACGCGACCTTGGATTTGTAATCTGGCACTTTACCATTTTTTTAAGTAATTCAAAAGTTATTGATAAATCTGCAGCATTGAATTAAAATTTGTGGTGCGGCCGGGAATCGAAACCGGACCTCCACGCTTACTCATTTTTTTTTTTTTTTTTTTTTTTTTTGCCTAATCTTTTCCACTTCATGCGTTGGCGCCTAACTACTAAATCCCACATAAACTTAAAAATCACGCATGCAAAAAAAAAAAAAAAAAAAAAAAATAGGGTCTGGTGCCACTGCCACTTTTACTCTATACGAAATCAAGGATGCAACTAAAGGAAAGGACAAGAAATAATGTGTTCTTTTACTTAAACTTCATGGCTTTTATTTTTAATACAAATAGACAACAGAAGAAAAAAAAGGCGCATCCTAACCGTTGTGTTTTGAGTCTTACCGAATTCTTTGAATTATAAATAGAATCAAAAAGATTTTTTCCCTTCTTCTTCTTGAACGTAAGGAAGGTATTTAACGAGACTTTCTGGACTGTCCGGAGCCTTGGCCGTCTTCTCGATGTGTGTTTATTACCGGTACATTCGATCATAACTCTAATTTTTTATTAATGAAACAGTTCATTTTCAGTTACTTTACTTAATATCTGCTCATGCCCGACTTCAACGCGGACCATCAAGAAGTCATCAAACACCTTCAGGAGAAAGTTTGCGTAATTTTTCCGGTAGTTTGCATTCTTCTTAATTTTCGAATGTTGGCTCTCTATAAAAGTTCTATAATCACCGACGTCGTGTTCCGTTGTGCCTAATATATAGTGCACTGTCATTCTTTTCAGCCAGTTTGCTGCATTTCTCTTCTTATTCGGGTATGGATAGAGTAAGGTCGTCATCTGAGTAGCATGAGGCGCAGTGCGTTGAACGAAGGCCAAAAGGCGGCAGAGCAGATGCCAAATGTCCTTTGCCGTTCCGCAGACTAGTCGGTGTGTGTCCGTATCATGCACGTTGCACGTCTAGCACAGCGGCGTCGCCGCGAGGTGAATGCTGTGCAGACGGGACTGCGTGGGGTATTTGCCGTTCACGTAGTAGTACCATGTAGTCCGTGCCGCTGTCGGCAAGTTAGGGGACTGTACGTTACACCAGACTGCATTCCAGTCGACCGTTGGGTGTTTGCCTTCCACAACGTTCCATCGTTGCCCCCTCATGAGGGTTCCGTACACCTTACGGACCGCAGGTAGATCATCTATGCGTAGTATACGTCTGAGGTAACTGTATTCCAGTAAAAATGTACTGTAGTGGGACATTGCCGTGGGGATATGATGGAGATCGATCGGTGGGTCCAGATTGGGTGGTGCAATTTCCGTGAGAAGAAAAGCGATCAGACTGCTGGGGTCCCGTTTCCATTGCCACAGTGTCAATCTCACAAACAAAGCCATAGCCTTGACATACACGTTGGTGAGACCTAGTACACCGCCCAACACCGGGAGTGAGAGCGTGGAGTAGCTGACTTAAAAGAGATGTCCTTGGTTCAAGCAATGTCCAAAGGCTGCTTGGATTCTGTCCGCAGTCGCTCTTGGCATCGGAAAAATCCTTGCCAAGTACGTCATTTTTGATACCAAGTAGGTGTTTATCAAGTCGACCTTTTGAAGCGCAGCCAAGGAGCGTAGTGAGTGTAGACGGATACATGCACGGATATTGTGCAAGAGGCGTTTGTAGTTGAGAGCTATCGTGCGGCGTGTGGTCTTGGTGTACACCACCCCTAAACATTTCATCTCAGTGACCACCTTGATGCGTCCGTCAGGTTGCGCAGGTAATCCACAACCGATGTTCATGATTCCTGATTTTCTGATGTTCATCTGTGCACCCGACGCTTTTCCATATGCATATGCACGATACACAAATTTATCCCCTCTTACACTGACGCCGCTTAACGTTCGATGTTGCATCAGAAGTGGCTCAATTGCAAGTGAAAATAGTCCCATGGAAAGAGGACACCCCTGTCTGACGGAGCATTGGATAGTGATTGGTCCTGTCGGACTACCATTCACAATTACCATTAACTTCGTCCCATTCAGAAGTCGCATTACAGTCGCGATGAAAGGTATTGGTATATCCATCGCTACCATCGTGGCTCGTAGGAAGTCATGGTCGACTGCGTCAAAGGCTTTTTCCAAGTCGACTGCCGGCATGGCGCCCTGAATTCTGCAGGCTTGCGCGATTGCTATCAAATTACGATAGTCACAAAGCGCCTTGTGGATTGCACGATTGTTACCGATACGTGTCTGATCTTTCACTGTTAAACACTGTGAGGGCTGGTTTTAATCGCAATGCTAAAAGCCGTGCAAAAATTTTATAATTGCTCTTGAGGAGCGTCAGTGGTCGGAATTGGTGCACCGATTGTCCTGTTGATGTTTTCGGGACGGGGATGATCAAACCTTGGGTAAATTCAGTTGGTATAATTATTTCGGAGTTCAGTAGTTCTTGAAACATCTGTCTCAAAGTCGGTGATAATATATCTTGAAATTCCCTGTAGAATTCAATGGGTAGTCCATCGAGGAATGGAGATTTGTTTGGGCGACCTTTCGCCAGGGCCGCCTTCACCTCTTCCTCGGTCACGTCTGCTTGCATCTCTATCGCCGTGCCGGCCGCGGTGGCCGAGGGGACTAAGGCGCTCCAGTCACGGTCTGCACGGCCACTACGGTCGGGGGTTCGAATCCCCTCTCGGGCATGGATATTTGTGCCGTCCTAGTTCGTAAGTAGTTCGTAAGTAGTTTGTAAGTTTAGGGACTGATGACCCCGCAGTTAAGTCCCATAGACTATACAAACATTTGAATTTCTATCGCCGTCTCGCGGTCCAGTTTCCGTGGCAGTGCCGCAAGCATGTCGTTGAGTGCCGCCTCATCTGGAATCTTCTGTGAGTAGTAATAATCCACAAACCTTTCCGAATTCCTGCCTGACTTTTTAAAAGTTGGTCGTCCTCTGTCCGCAGTGCCGTGACGAGATTCCTCTTGGACCGCCTCTTTTCACATACTATGTGGTGCATGGAGGGTGGTTCGTGCGCAACTCTGTAGTCCTGTCGAGCTCTAATGACTGAACCTTCCATTTTCTGGCGCATTAGTTGTAACAGTTTGGCTTTGACACGGTTGATTTCTTTCAGACGAACTGGTTGCTGCATTGCACTGTTGTATAAATCACGGAGGACGCTGAAATAATATTCGATCGTGTTGTAGTACCATCTCATTCTGTCCCTTGAATAGATCAGTGTTCTTCTCAAGGCCGGTTTGGCGCACTGTAGCCACCAAGACAACACCGACGGATAGGCCTGTCTACGTCGTAAGCATTTTGTTCAGGTTTCTGAGACTAATGCACGACAATCTTGGTCCTTCAGAACGTCTACATTCAGCTTCCATACCCCCTTGCCACGATAGATTGTCTGACGCTCCAGGTTAACGGCGCAGATGTAAGCCAAATGGTCCGGAAAAACTGTCGGCCAGAGTTCTGATTGCTGAAGACTCCCACGAAGCTCGTGTATATGCGGTCTAGACGGCTCGCTGACGTTGCGGTGAAATGCGTGAACCCAGGCGCGTCCCCGTTTAAACAGTTCCAAGTGTCCAGCAGGGCCATGCCACGTACCAGGGCGGAGAGCTGTGGGCAGGTGTTGTAGTTTGGCGTCTGGTCTCGTGGAGACAATACGCAATTAAAGTCCCCTCCAAAAATTACTTGATTGTATCTGCCCGCGAAGAGGGGCATTATATCTGTCCTGTAGAAGTCGGTGCGGGCGCGCCTGTTTCCGGAGCCCGATGGGGCGTATATGTTGATGAGCCGGACGTCGTTGACCGTGAGCGCCGTTCCTCTCGCCGATGGCAGGTATTCTACGTCCCTAACTGGGATTCCCTCTTTGATCAGGATTGTAGTGCCCAGTTCTTGTGCAGTTCCCAGATGGATGTGTGCAGTATAAGCGCACAGGGAATGGAAGTCCGCCTTCCTCACCTCCTGCAGCAGCGCGATATCTACTTCCGCCGCCCGCAACATGTCACTCAGTAACTGTAATTTATTCCCACTGCTGATTTTGTTGATACTGATCGTCGCGATGCGATATGCTTGCAGGGGATTCATTCTGCGGTGCCTCTCTACGCGTCCTGGGGTCCAGTAACGACATTTCTAGCGTCTTATGTTTTGCTGGTCGTAACACCTTTGCTCACGCAGTCCCCTTGCGATGGTTTTTCCGTCATTTCTACGTCTTCATTGCACTCGTCAACGTCTTCTGTCCAGTCGCCAAGGCTGTGGTCAGGGGAGAACTGCTGTAACATCTGAAATTGTTGATCCGGACCTTCACTGATCGGCTTCACCCGATATTACCTCTTTGGGAGACGATTCATGTGTTCCACATACCCGCTGACCTGTGGTATCGTCCTTCTCCAGCGTACGATCAAGTTCTTGAGCGTTTACGTGGCTTGGTTCAACTGTCTCGTCGACGTCTGTGGACGCAGTACGTTGTTTCTTGCGTTTCCTGTAGCGGGGTCGTGGAGAGCGTCCTACCTCTGTATCGGAAATTTGTGACTGTCCCATGCTTGTAGTTTTGATTCCTCTCCTTTATCGTGCGACTTGTTGGTGTCTATCTCGATTCCATCAGGCCTCACTTCATCGTCTCTCGTCGGGGTGTCGTCCTCCTTTCTCGGTGGTTCGGTGGCAGCCGGTCCCTCCTGCTGCACCACGACCTCCGGCACTTCACTCCTGGACACTTCTTCATGATCTGGTGGCGACGCGGTTCCTAGCGTCGCTTGAACATATGTGAGAGGCAGAGTAAGCATTCTGTTCGCACGTGGCCTTCCTTGCCATAGCCTGAACACGTGCGCGGTTGTCCGTCATACATAATGATAGCACGGCACCCACAAATGTAGACGTAAGAGGGGACGTGTTTCTTGAGGTCTATCCGTACTTGCCGTACTCCATTGAGAACACGATATGTCTCAAAACTCGTCCATTTTTCTTCGGTATAGGCGAGGACCGTGCCATATTGCCGGAGCGTCGTAATTACCTGTTGTTCCGACACTTTAAATGGTAATTCGAAGACACGTATCGTTCGAATTCCGATGCCCGCTGGCTCCACCGTGACGTTTCCTACATTGCCGTCGGAGTGAAGGAACTGCCGGAGTTCTGAATGAGTCGATCGCAACATGCATCGTTGATTAATTTGACATTTACAACGCTCGCCACAATCGAAAAGTGAATTCCAATCAATTGGTGGGGAACGAGTTTGACCACTTCTCTTAAAAATCGATCAACTTCTAGTGCTTTAGGTCGAGCAAAACGGTTCTCAAATGTGAACTTCACGGTCGATTTCCGTAAGTATTCAGCCATGTGAACGTCGTTTGTATACAATACGCGCGCCGCTGCTAAGCCTCGCACTCGCCGCTTCCTCCTCGCCGCTAGCTACGGCTCGGACGTAAACAAGACGTCTTCACCGCGAGGCCGCTCGGGCCAGACTGTCTCCATTGTGCTATCGAACCACAAAAAATCTAACCTGCACGCGGAATCAAACCAGGGCCTCAAAATTTGAAATCAAAGCTCTCATCCACTACGCTACTCACATGCTTCAGGAGTATCATACATGGGGTAAAAATTTTAATGCATGGGCGTATAGTAAACACTGTACTGCTCTACAGGGTGTTTCCGTAAGATCGAACATTTAACGTAAAATGAAAGATGTTCCACTGAACAGTTTCAGGAGTCGCAGAAGCCAGCTTAAGCAGATATTAGGAATACAGTCGAATTACTGTATATTTTTTTATTTACAGCAATTAAAGTTAACTACAAATACCATAATTCACACAATGTATGTCTCTTGAAAATCACCTGAAACTGATGGCCCTCACCCTCGATGCAAGCATGACATCGGCGAACACGACTCCTTCGCAGCCTGTCAAATATCCTTCGTATTTCGACCACATTATAAGCAGCTACAATTCCGTCCACGAATCCTCCGTGACTTTCCAATAGGAAATAATCAAGGGGCTTCAGGCCAGGTGACGTCGCAGAAATGTAATAGAGCGTTCCATACCAATGCGGCGACCAGGAAACACAGCACTAAGATGCGGACAGCCGCACTGAAGTGAGGCGGTGAACCATCATGTCGTATCCACGTCCTGCTGCGAACAACCAAGGCACCGTTCTCCAACAAGTCAGCTGGAACTATTTTCGAACAACCTCAACTGCAGGTGGCCTTTCAGACGGGCAGGTAAAGAAAGTTTATGTAAATAAACAGCACAGTACATGTAACTTGTGTACGTATTAGTTGTAAATATATGGAAATTAGTAATGCGAGACAAAGCGATAGACAAGTTTACTTCCATATCTCAGTAAGCTACCTTCTTCGACACAATGTGGCACACTGCAGACTGCTAACGAAGATACGAGCTTATGGAATAGGTTCACAGATTTGTGACTGGCTGGAAGACGTCCTAAGTAATAGAACACAGTACGTTGTTCTCGACGGCGAGTGTTCATCAGAGACGAGTGTATTGTCAGGCGTGCCCAAGGGCAGTGTGATAGGACCGCTATTATTTTCTATCTATATAAATGATCTGATGGACAGAGAGATTTGTAATTTGCAGCTGTTTGCTGATGATACTGTGGTGTATGGGTGTCGTCTTTAACTGACTGTAATAGCGTATAGGATGACTTAGACAAAATTTCTAGTTGGTGCGAAGAATGGCAGCCAGCTCTCAATGTAGAAAAATGTAGGGTGATGCGCATGAGTAGGGAAAACAATCCCATAATGTTCGAATATAGCATTAGTAGTGAGCTTCTTGATGCTGTCGCATCGTTCAAATATCTAGGCGTAACATTGCAGAGCGATATGAAATGGAACGAACATGAAAGGACATTCGTGAATAAGGCGGACATCCGACTTCGGTGAATTGGGAGAATTTTGGGAAGAGGTTCAAATGTTTGTTAAGCTTAAGGGACTTAACTACGGGGTCATCAGTCCCTAAACTTACAAACGACTTATGAACTACTTACAACTAAGGACGGCACAAATATCCATGTCCGAGGGGGGATTCGAACCCCCGACCGCAGTGGCCGTGCGGACCGTGACTGGAGCGCCTCAATCCCCTCGGCCACCGCGGCCGGCAGTATGTATGTAGATGTAGATGTACCTCAAATTGCTCAGTGGCGCATTTTCTATATAATGTTATATTTTTGCACGCTCTTGCAGAAACACCCGTTATACATTAGTAATCAGTTTTGACGTCGGGAGAAAGTTGACACAAAGGAGAAAAAAAATACTCCGAATTTATTAAGTAAAAGTTCTGAACAGAATAGGTCTAAGTCCAAAAACGAGTTTCACCTACCGTTAAAAATTTATAACTGGTAGGCGTATAGTAAAGACTAAACATTAATTTTGTCCGTTGTTATCAATGACTCTTCCATGACTGTTTTACTTCTGTAAAATAAAACGAACTCGCCTTCAGGGGGACGAGTGCGAATCGCATACTCTCCTGTTATCAAATAGTGTGGCTCAGTTATTGAAGTAAAACATCTTTTGTGAGGTGATTAGCAATAGTACTTGCTACTTTAACTTCACTTTTCAAAATTTTTACTCTAAGTTTGAAATTACTACAACATATAAATTTTAATACATCTACATTTATTTCTATTCCTTTTCGCTATGGCGGAGTGGCCAAGCGAATTGATACACTGCTCCGATCGCGAGGCCGTTACCCGTCGGGAGTTCGAAACCCCCCTCGGGCATGGATGTTTGTGTCGTTTTTAGTATAAGGTAGTTCATAAGTAGTTTGTTAGTTTAGGGACTGATGACCCAGCAGTTAACTTCCTTAAGCTTCACAAACTTTTGAACATTTGAACTTCACATCTGATGTGTGCATACAAGGCCACTACTGAAGGTCCGCAGAGCCCAACCCCCTCAAGCTTAACAAACATTTGAACATTTTTGTTCTTTTCCCTCGTAACCTACTAAACCAATCACTGCGAAAATTTCATTGTTACGTTTGCATCCAAACAAAAAATTATACATTTGCAATTTTGAATACCTTTGCTAGACATTTATTTACAACATTTTACATATTTATGTTGTAAATTGGTGTAATTTTTTCAAGAAATTATTTATATATCTCAGCTTAAACGAAAAATTTGTTTGGTGCACTATGACAAATGAAGGAATCAAATATGCATTGTGTCACAGATGTACTGAAGAAAAGGTACATAAGTGTCAGAATATGTAGTTTGCGAAAAAATTTAAAGATTACAATCATATTTCTGAAATTATACCCTCTCAGAATGTTCCAAGACAGTGCTCAGGAACTTCTCTGTTCTCAAGACTTGTTCTGTAACTACTTCGCTTTTGCTTTGTTTCTTTTACAAGGTCCTGCATACACATTTCAGCTCTTGCCAAACGATGACACTCATTGCCGTAAAAATTGGTAGAGTGAATCCACCATCTCTGAATTTCGAAAGCAGTAACAGTTTCAATGGCCGTATGTCTCATTAGAAACAGTCACAGTATCATATGTAGCAAGCTTGGCAACTGTAGATGATGACAATGTTGTCTTGGGCCATCGCGTTCAGAGACACATTTGGATTGCCTGTTTTACATGGACACACTTTCTTTGTAGTTCAGAAGTTACCTAAACGTGGACTTGACGGCATTTGTGATACATTCAGAAATGCCTTTCTTGTAGGTGGAAGAATTGTTATCCCTCTAGACCTGCCGTCAGTATTTCATCATTCATCCCCGTGAACCTAGATCACGGTGGTGAGATATCAGTATCCCACGCAGCAAATTTTTTCCTTCCATTCCCGCACCAATATAGCTTAGACCATATTCACAGAATTGATTCATTGAACCATTCGTGTTTTTAGGGGACAAATCAAAACAAATAATTCCACATGGCAGAGCTACCGATAATGAGCCGATTACTGATCGCCAAAAAAGACCTTTTTTGTTCCAATATTTGCTTGCCAAACGCACATGATAATTATGAAGATCCGATTAAGACAACAGAAAAAGTTGCAACTGGGGACGTAGATGGAAAACATCAAGAAACGTAAATATTTTTCCTCATATCCAATGCGATTTAGAAAGTGAAACTTTGGGTATATATTTGTCAATAGATTTCACTATTAAATGCATCCAAAACTAAAAAATAATTTTTTTGTCAGTTTTGCACACATTCCCCCTCCAGACACAAAAATTGTTTCATTTGTAAACAATGCATTTCGACCCTTGAGGGCTCATCCTCAGGTGCCTCTTGATTCTTTACACATAACGGGCGATCAAAAAGTCAGTATAAATTTTAAAACTTAATAAATCACGGAATGATGTAGACAGAGAGGCAAAAAATTGACACACATGCTTGGAATGACATGGGGTTTCATTAGAATAAATAACAATAATAATAAAAAAAGTTCAAAAATGTCCGGCAGATGGCACTTCATCTGATCAGAAAAGCAATAAGTAGCATAACAAATTAAGACAAAGCAAAGATGATGTTAGTAAATGCTCAATACGTTCACCATCATTCCTCAACATGCTTGAAATGACATGGAGTTTCATTAGACACATTTGGATTGCCTGTTTTACATGAACACACTTCCCGAAAACTCGCCACTCGGTAACCCGGCAGTCCGTACAACTCGGCCACTACCCAGAGCACACCCTGGAATTAACTGTGATCCCATAATGCAGAATAGAACTAAATGGTAGTGTGTAGCAGTTAAAATACATGCTATGCTTTGTATGGGCCAAGACTTCATCTTTACTTGTCTCACCTACACTCTGTTTTAGAATCCTTTGCGTTTCATTAATGTATACTGTACATAAATTTTCATGCTAAAAAACTCATGTGACGCCCTCTGACGCTGTATGCTTACATCCTTTGTCTTTTCTTAACCGCGTTTTGTGAAGTCCATGAGAGTTTAAGTAACGACTATCATTTGTAAGATATTGTCTTAAGTTTATTTTCTGCTACTGTATTCAGTCATTTTATTGTATTCTAAAGTAACAAAACAAAGTACTTTATAAGAAAACAACCTCACCTATTCTTTTGTTAACACCGTTCCCGATACCCTGGAGTTTCCACAAACTTGGGCAGCCTTCGGTCCACAATAGGCCGAGTTTTCGGGACTCTACTGTAGTTCAGAAGTTGCCAAAACGTGGACTTGACAGCATTCATGATACTTTCAGGAACGCCTTAGTTGTGGGTGGAAGAATTTTATCCTTCTGGGCCTGCCGTCAGTAATTCATCATTCATCTCCGTGAACCTATGACATGGTCGTGAGATATTATCCCACGCAGCAAATCCTTCCCTTCCCGTTCCAATATAGCTTAGACCATATGACAGTCACAAAATCTTTTCATTGAACAATTTGTTTTTAGGGGACAAATAAAAAAAAAAAAAGTTATTCCAGATGGCAGAGCTACCAATAATAAGCTGATCAGTGATCGACAAAAAGACCTTCTTGTCGTTTTGTTCGAATATTTGCTTGCCAAATTCACATGATAATTATGAAGATCCGACTAAGGCAACAGGATAAGTTGAGACTGGGGGCGCAGACGGAAAACATCAAGCAACGTAAATATTTTTTCCTCACATCCAATGCGATTTAGAAAGTGAAACTTTGGGATATAGTTGTCAACAGATTTCACTATTAAATGAATACAAAAAAAAAAAAAAAAAAAAAAAATAATAATAATAATAATAAAAATTGTCAGTTTAGCATACATTTCCCCTCCAGACAAAAATTGTTTCATTTGTAAACAATGCATTTCGACCCTTGAGGGCTCATCCTCAGGTGCCTCTATCTGTATGATTTACACATACCGGGTGATCAAAAAGTCAGTATAAATTTAAAAACTTAATACATCACGGAATAATGTAGATAAAGAGGTAAAAATTGACACACATGCTTGGAATGACAAAATTAAAAAATGTCCGATAGATGGCGCTTCATATGATCAGAAGAGTAATAATTAGCATTACAAATTAAGACAAAGCAAAGATGATGTTCTTTACAAGAAATGCTCAATATGTTCACCCTCATTCCTCAACAATAGCTGTAGCCGAGGAATAATGTTGTGAACAGCATTGTAAAGCATGTCCGGAATTATGGTGAGGCATTGGCGTCGGATGTTGTCTTTCAGCATCCCTAGAGATGTCGATCACAATACACTTGCGACTTCAGATAACCCCAAAGCAAAAAATCGCACGGACTGAGGTCTAGGGGACCTGGGAGGCCAAGCATGACGAAAGTGGCGGCTGAGCACACGATCATCACCAAACGACGCACGCAAGAGATCTTTCACGCGTCTAGCAATATGGGGTGGAGCGCCATCCTGCATAAAAATCGTACGTTCCAGCAGGTGTCTATCAGCCAGGCTGTGGATGATGCGATTCTGTAGCATATCGGCGTACCTTTCACCCGTCACGGTTGCAGTTACAAAACCAGAATCACGCAGTTCCTCAAAAAAAAAAAAAAAAAAAAAAAAAAAAAAGGTCCGATATCGGTAGATGTGGTTCTAATAAAACCCTATGTCATTCCAAGCATGTGTGTCAACTTTTACCTCTCTATCTACATTATTCCGAGATTTATTTTCAAATTTATACTGACTTTTTGATCACCCGGTATTTAAAGAGCTGGGCAACTACACTCGATAATAATAACAACAGTGGTCTGTGTCATTTGCACGCAAATGAAACTGTGGTGCACAAACAAGTCTGGTGCAGTATGAGAACTGTCTGCCTTGAAGTACATTTGTAGGTATTACAACCATCATTTCTTTGAGTTGCTGTTATTCCACAATGTGCTTCAAGATGGAATGTGTTTGTGATGATGTTATTTATACCTACAAATGTGCTTCATGGCAAACAGCTCTCATACTGGCCCAGACTTGTTTGTGCACCACAGTTTAATAAGCCCAGTTCTTTAAATATGTGTAAACAATTATAGAGGCACCTGAGGATGTATCCTAGGAGACGAAATGCATTGTGTACAAATAAAACACAATTTTTGTGCCTGAAGTTGGGTTCGTTTAATTTTAAAGACAACAATTCTAGGAGAGCGCATCCGGCAGCCTTTCGCAGATACTGCACCGAATTCCCTCGAAGCTGTCATTCACTGTACAGTGCTGTTTCCTGTTAATCACTAAAAATTAATATTCTTGGAAGAGAAAGTTAACGGCAATATCAGGTTTCATGCTCCGTCTCCCGTTTCATTTTCTAGTGAAGCTATAAGCCAATAACATTCTTGGAACCAATATTTTACACTCGCTCCCTTAATTCTCATTTAGAGACGACCGAAGTTTTACGCTTGTAGAGAAATCCTTGTGTGGAAAGCCAGTAAACAAAACACACGAAGAACCTAAGCTCTTCTATATTGTGCTTACACATTTGCGTAGTTCAGTTGCAAAAAACAAAGAATTTAGAAATTTTTTGATGCCTGATTATTAGTGCAACATCAAGATTAAAAGTTTGTTATACTTAGGGGTATCAGTTTTATTACTTTGTTCTGTGAAACAGCCAAGATCGGTAATTAGCTATCTTGCCCGCTTTACATAATAAACATCGAGATTCTTCCTCTACAATGACCACAAATTATTCTGTTCTGTGTGAAGTCGTTAAGCATAACAGTATCGCGAAACAAAGAGATACAGCAGTTTTGTTTCAACCCAACAATTTAAATTGGTACGTGAAATAATAGAGTATACCTGAAAAGCGATTAGTTTGGAACAAGATTACGCATACAAAACATTTTGTTTTTGCAACCTACATAATTAGAGCTTTGCGCTCTAGGCGTTGCTGAAATTATACTCTCTATCGGAATTTCACCACTGTGGCTCAGTGTGATATTCTTCCCTGTACTATGAAAACTGAGTAGGAGCAAACAAAAGACTGACTATGTTCTCTAATTTCACTTTTGATTACTGACTTGTACAGATATCATTGCGACATTCATTTACTGCAAGTGACGTTCTTACAAATGAGGACGTCAGAGGTCAAGGGGTCTAATGACGAAATCATAGTTTCCAGAAAACTGAAGTCAAAGTTGAACATTTTTCGTAAGAGGGAAAATGGGAATTGCACCGCTTAGAAAATTTCAGACGAATACTCAGGTCCTTAGCTCTTTATTACCAATGATAATAAATAAGTATAACACCCGGTTTACCGTTGATATGTATAAATAATGTGCAATCCGCACTTAGACCCCTTTACTTCTTACTGAAAATAGAATAAAATGATAACGCTCAGAGTACATAATCAACATAACAAACATTTATTGTTCTAACAGAATACAGTATTGCAGCAATAGTGTAATGATTGTTTTACAAAGTGGAAAGTTTCCAGTTTAACTCTTATAAACATCTGTGTCATATATTGTTGCCACCCAGATCAGTAGGACATCATTCATTATCATCCTCCACATGAGTTCTAGGAGAAAATGGTGCACCAGCGTTTGTTTCATGGGTTAAACTCTTATAAAAGTGTTGGTGCAGCGATGGAGCAAATTGCAGAGGTTCCAGCATCCTCCACATGAGTTCTAGGAGAAAATGGTGCACCAGCCTTTGTTTCATGGGTTAAACGTTTATAAAATTGGTGGTGTAGCGATGGCACAAATTTCAGAAGTTCCATCAGCACACCTCACTACAACCGAGCGAGGTGGCGCAGTGCTA
Source organism: Locusta migratoria (assembly GCA_026315105.1). Classification (NCBI taxonomy): domain Eukaryota; kingdom Metazoa; phylum Arthropoda; class Insecta; order Orthoptera; family Acrididae; genus Locusta; species Locusta migratoria. The sequence goes on along the minus strand of CM048746.1, from coordinate 622,795,830 downwards.
ACACACTGGACTCGCAACCGGGAGGAGGGTCGGGGGGTTCGAATCCCCCCTCGGGCATGGATGTTTGTATCGTCTTTAGTATAAGTTAGTTCATAAGTAGTTTGTTAGTTTAAGCACTGATGACCCGCAGTTAAGTCCCTTAAGCTTAACAAACATTTGAACAATTCGGGTGGAGGGTGGTTCACATCTAAGCTCCGGCCATCCAGTTTTAGTTATTCCCTTGTTTCCGTAAATCACTCCCGGCAAATGCCGGGGTGGTTACTTTGAATGGGTACGGTCGATTTCCTTCCGAGAGTGATATCCGTCTCTAATGATGACACTTTCGACGGGACGTAAAACGCCAATCTTCCTTGTACCTCACTAACTCCACGTATTTACAGTTTTCTGCATCAATGTTCTGCCTATCTTGCAATAATCCTTTATGTTCACATATCGATATTATTTTAAAACCTTTTTAGTTTGGAATTTGAAACTGGATTAATTGGGTGCGAAAGTGATTTTGGATTTGTTATAAATGAACGAATGAATTCGAGGTGACAGGTGCCATTAGTGGTGCAATGCATGACCTCAACAAAATTAATGTTGCAGACTTGAGAAAACTAACAGATCAGTGGTAGCAATAGATATACTAGACGCAGTGTTGCCAGGTGTTAAAAAAACCGGAGGTCGTAATGGAAAATCCGGAGAGTTGTCCACAATTTCCGGAGACACTTTCGAATCGCTATATATATAAAATAGTCTGTATGTGTGTATGTCTGTATGTATGTATGTTCCACATCTCCTCCTAAACTACTGGACCGATTTCAACCAAATTTTGCACACATGTTCCCTGGTATCAGGCAACAATCGCTGTCGGGGTAAGAACCACCTACGACACATGCGTCAGGAGATATGACGTCATAAACAATGACATTCGTGAAAAACGGCCGCACCATGCTAAAATATTCTACATCTGCTCCTAAACTAATGGAACGATTTCAACCAAATTTGGTACAAATATTCTTGAAGACAGGGATCATTTGCTATGGTGGCAAAAACCAGCCACGATACATAGTTAATACGATATCACGTCATAAACAATGAAAACTGCCCTATCTTGCGGCGCGTGATCGCGTGATTTTATTCGTCAACTATTTGAGAACGAGTGCACTTAGCGACTTACAATAGACTTTATATTTTATATTTAGGGAAGCATTAGAAGTGAAATAAACTACATAATTTTCACTTAGAGAAAATTTTTTCTAAAATAAAATAAAAAATCCTACATTAAATAATCCGGAGATTTCAACATTTCTCCTATTTTTCCTGGAAGATAAAAAATTCCGGAGATATCCGGAAATTTCCGGAGACCTGGCAACACTGCCAGACGTTTGTTCAACATAGTTGTCTGAGCAATCAGCAGTGATGTCCATACTCCGTTTCTTGGGAAATTAAAACATGGCGTCTACTAGATGTTATTAAAACACGGAAAGAAAATACGCTCCGATTCCGCTCCCATACCAGTCTATTACTGTAGCGTCCTGCTATCTGCAGGAAAGAAACAAATGAAAAAAGTAATACACAATTTATTAACACAAAGCGCCTTCTGGGCGTATAACGAAAGAAGCGAGTAATCACAAAGTGAAAAGAAAACAAACTAGGTGTGAACAAACAAACAAGAACAGAGAGCGTGAAGCCTCCCACCAAACAAAACCACAATTTACTAGTGGCGCAGACCAAAAATACACAATACTACTACAGGAAGCTAAAGTCGACACAGAGTGCCGACGGAACTAGACCCGGTGTAGTAGCGGACAGTAGCTCATTTTCATTTTAACATGTTTGTTAAGCTTATGGGACTTAACTACGGGGTCATCAGTCCCTAGGACAGTAGCTGTCCTAACTGGGTTGGCGCTGACTTGTACACTTTTTTTAAAATTTCTTTATTGGGTTTTAAGGCCACCGGTGAGGGCAGGCTGTCATCAGCTTCGGTGCTGCTCTGGAGCCAATAGTACAAATTGTTTGACAATTTGAAATAATAAATAGTGAAATAAAATGTTGAACTTATGAGATAAAATGGAGAAGAATTACATAAAACAGAGAGTTTTGAACACACATATTCGGAATTAAAGGATCGACTTGCAGACTCCGTCGGTGCGCTTATAATGCTCGCATCGGCGGATGGCACACTAGATCACTCAGTTTGGATTGGCTGTCCCTTCTCGTAAAGTAGCGCTGCATTTACAGCGCCGTCTAGTAGGAAGTTGTCGATCTTGTTTTGATTACTGTTTGTTTGGGAGCCTTCGAAGGAAACTAAGCAGCCCGCCTTGGCTACCTGTTGTGCGGGCAGTCTACAAGGTCAGGGGCCGCCACAGCAATTACATGGCATATTGACACAATATTCAACACGACAACCACGCAAGCCATTCTTTATCACGTACAAACTAATAGAAAATCATTTTCCAACTAACAACAAGGTGGGTAATACAAAATCGTGTCTAAGTCATAGGAATGGGCAGGTAAGCTGCAGTTCTATGCTCAGAGAGTAATACCGGCTGATCAAAAAATCAGTATAAATTTGAAAACTTAATAAATCACGGAATTCCGGCCGCGGTGACCGAGGAGACTGAGGCGCTTCAGTCATGGTCTGCACGGCCACTGCGGTCGGGGGTTCGAATCCCCCCTCGGGCATGGATATTTGTGCCGTCCTAGTTCGTAAGTAGTTCATAAGTAGTTCGTAAGTTTAGGGACTGATAACCCCGTAGTTAAGTCACATAAGCTTTACAAACATTTGGATATGATTTTGAAATCACGGAATAATGTAGATATAGGTAAAAATTGACACATATGCTTGGAATGACATGGGGTTTTATTAAAAAAAAAAAAAAAAAAAAAAAAAAAAAAAAAAAAAAAAAAAAAAAAGTATTGCTAGACGCGTGAAGGATCTCTTGCGCGCGTTGTTTGGTGATGATCGTGTGCTCAGCCGCCACTTTCGTCATGCTTGGCCCAGATCTCAGTCAGTGCGATTATTGGCTTTGGAGTTACCTGAAGAAGTGTCTCGTGATCGACCGACATCTTTAGGGATGCTGAAAGTCAAGTTTCACGTACGGTTAAAAATTTATAACGGATAGGCGTACAGTAAGGACTGAACATTAATGTTGTTCATTGTTATCAATGAGTCTTCCATGTCTGTTTTACTTCTGTAAAATAGAACGAACTTGCCTTCAGGGGGACGAGTGCGAATCGCATACTCTCCTGTTATCAACTAGTGTGCCTAAGTTACTAAAGATAAACAGTTAAAATTTTGTGTGGTGATTAGCAATAGTACATGCTACTTTAGCTTCACTTTTCAAAATTTTTACTCTAAGTTTGAAATTATTACAAAATGTAAGTTTTAATACACCTACGTTTATTTATATTCCTTTTCGACGTGGCGGAGTGGCAAAGCGCACTGAGGCGCTATGCTCCGATCCGCGAGGCCGTTCCCCGTCGGGGGTTAGAAACCCCCCTCGAGTATGAATGTTTTGTCGGCTTTAGTATAAGTTAGTTAATAAGTAGTTTGTAAGTTTAGGGACTGATGACCGTGCATTTAAGTCCCTTAAGCTTAAACAAACATTTGAACATTTTTGTTCCTTTTTCTCGGAACCTATTAAACCAATCACTGCCAAAATTTCACTGTATTATGATTATATCCATACAAACAGTTATACATAGGCAATTTTGAATACCTATGCTAGATATTCATTTACAACATTTTACATATTTATGGTGGAAATCGGTGTAATGTCTTCAATAAATTATCTATATATCTCAGCTTAAACGAAACATTTCAATATTTAGCTCTGTGTGTTTGTTTGTTGTACTATGAGAAATGTATGTACCAAATATGAAGGCATTGTGTCACAAATGTACTGAAGAACTTGTACATATGTGTCACAATATGTAATTTCCGAGAAAATGAATTTAAAGGTTACAGTCATATTTCTGAAATTACACATTCTCAGAATGTTCCAAGACAGTATTCAGAAACTTCTCTGTCCTCAAGACTTGCCTGTAATTACTTCGCCTTTGCTTTGTTTCTTTTACAAGGACTTCATACACATTTCACCTCTTGCCACACAATGGGACTCATTGCCTTAAAAATGGGTAGCGAGAATCCACCATATCTGAATGTCGAAAGCAGTAACAATTTCACTGGTCGTATATGTCCATCATTACGAACAATCACGGCATCATATGTAGCAAGCTTGGCAACTGTAGATGATGACAATTTTGTCTTGGGCCATCGTGTTCAGAGACACATTTGGATTGCCTGTTTTACATGGACACACTTTTTTTGTAGTTCAGAAGTTACCTAAACGTGGACTTGACGGCATTTGTGATACATTCAGAAATGCCTTTCTTGTAGGTGGAAGAATTGTTATCCCTCTAGACCTGCCGTCAGTATTTCATCATTCATCCCCGTGAACCTAGATCACGGTGGTGAGATATCAGTATCCCACGCAGCAAATATAGCTTAGACCATATTCACAGAATTGATTCATTGAACCATTCGTGTTTTTAGGGGACAAATCAAAACAAATAATTCCACATGGCAGAGCTACCGATAATGAGCCGATTACTGATCGCCAAAAAAGACCTTTTTTGTTCGAATATTTGCTTGCCAAACGCACATGATAATTATGAAGATCTGATTAAGACAACAGAAAAAGTTGCAACTGGGGACGGAGATGGAAAACATCAAGAAACGTAAATATTTTTCCTCATATCCAATGCGATTTAGAAAGTGAAACTTTGGGTATATATTTGTCAATAGATTTCACTATTAAATGCATCCAAAACTAAAAAATAATTTTTTTGTCAGTTTTGCACACATTCCCCCTCCAGACACAAAAATTGTTTCATTTGTAAACAATGCATTTCGACCCTTGAGGGCTCATCCTCAGGTGCCTCTTGATTCTTTACACATAACAGGCGATCAAAAAGTCAGTATAAATTTTAAAACTTAATAAATCACGGAATGATGTAGACAGAGAGGCAAAAAATTGACACACATGCTTGGAATGACATGGGGTTTCATTAGAATAAATAACAATAATAATAAAAAAGTTCAAAAATGTCCGGCACATGGCACTTCATCTGATCAGAAAAGCAATAAGTAGCATAACAAATTAAGACAAAGCAAAGATGATGTTAGTAAATGCTCAATATGTTCACCATCATTCCTCAACATGCTTGAAATGACATGGGGTTTCATTAGAATAAATAACAATAATAATAACAAGAGTGGTCTGTGTCATTTGCACGCAAAACGTTGCAATTCATCACATGTGACGCTTTAAAAGTTATGTTACAGTATCATGATGGTCGCATGTTTTTTGTTGTTGACTGATAGGTTTTATCTAATATGAGCACTGTATTTTTAACACTTTTAGTTGTACTGACTCCTGTTTGTCTCAGCTAGATGTATTTTATTTGATGCATTTTACCATTCAGTTTTAACACCTTTTTATTCATGAAGATGGATTATTGACCGAAACTGGTAGATATATAAGATTTTGAGTAAACAGCCGATGGTTTAAAAAAAAAATGAATTCTACTTTATGTAGTTTGCAAGTATATGGACTGATGACTATAGCAGTTTGGTCCAACAGGTTTACAAACATTTGAACTAAGGCATTGTAGTTCATACGTTAATGTTATACGACTGTTCACCGAACTTTATTGTGACAGATTGTATTCCATATGCACTGCTTAACAATGAAGGAAGTATTAAGATTTGTTTTTCGGACGTATTTGTAAGGCTGCGTATTTAAACTTTAATAGAATGATCCCACAACATATGTGAAACTTAATAAAAGCAAATGAATACTGAAGTTGGTGGTGTGAAAGTATAAGCAGACTTCGTGAGTTAAAATATCGGCTTCATTGCTGCCTGTAATATTTCTGTCTGCACAGAGATGTTGTGAGACACGGTTCCTGAATCGTGGAACGGTATCTGACATATCGTAGCACGGCTGAGTCGATACACATACTGGACGAACTCGTTACAGAGACCGTATGGACGCGATGCACAGTGCGCCTGTAGGCCACATGCTCCGAATATTCAGAGACGATTCCGCCAATCAGGTGTCACTGAAGTGCTCGAGTTAGAGAGCCTATACAGGGAGAGTGTGGCCATGCGTGAACCCGCCGCTGATTGGCTGAGAGCCCAGGACGCCATGTTTTTACCAGATTAGGCGGACTTTCTATATGTCTGAATAGCTACAGTGTGCATTTCTGTTCTGTAAATGGTCTTTATCGCTTCTGACAGCGATTTCACTGCACAGTTTGTTACAGGTTGTATTACGGTAGACGCTGCTGCACTTACGCACGTCTTCTGTCGGTTCTACGTACGTAAATTAACGTGTTGTTTGTCGGTCGTTGGCGATAACTTTAGAACTTCGCGGCAATTATTTGGATTAAATGTTAAATTCAAGTAGTTTATAAAGTGTTATTAATAATGTGTGTTACATAATCAGGAAGGACAATCAAGAAAAATGCCTCTTTGTCCTCTGTTGGATGTAAAAACCGAAGTGAAGATTTTTATATGATACTTGTGTTCGCTAGGAATGAGGAAATACGGAAACGGTGAGCTGTGAAAGTTAACCGAGAATGCGGAAACCGCAAAGGTAATTTATGGAAATCAACGAATTATTCCTGTCTCTGTGAAGTAAATATTTAATGCTTCCCCCGCCCAATGCACGGCTACGGCACCGCACCATTGGCTGTGTATTACTGGTAATTCACAATATTATGATTGGTTAAGGGATGTAAGGTGTAAAAGGGAGGTGGGCGGGACTATTGACTCGCTGTAGATATTTAGTTATCTATTTTGAGTTTGTTTCAGTAGAGATAGTATCGGTATTTTATCCGATTTTCTGTGGTACTGTGTTCCTAAAAGTATGCACAGAATGACGTTTTGGTATTTCCCAGCATAGGAAAATACTATAAGATCGACAGAAAGAAGTTTAAAATGCATTATATGTGGGCGGAAAGTGATAATAGTGTACTAATGTCAGCGATGGATATGCAGTCAGAAAATTCTGAAGTGGCATCGTTTCTTTGAGATACATTACACGAAATCCTTTCTAATTAATCATCTGACAACTGTTGAAGATCCCAGATGATCGTAAAATATGCCTCACGAACCTATTTGCTTACAAATTTATTAGGACTGTATAAACATAGAAGAATGGCATTTGTTTTCATCACGTACTGTTTAGTAAGCTAGAATATGTGCTTTGGCCTCATGGGTTCAGCTGATGCCTTATTTCAATCGTAAAGTGGCTTTATTTTTGTCTGGGTCACTATCCAAATGCACGTCCCGTTCGCAGTCTGGTAAAAACATGGCAGCCACCGACCGGTTGCACTCAATCCCTATACAGGGTCTCTAGCTCGAGGATGTAATGCGTGATCTCATGCGGGATAGTAGGAATTCATGTTGCAAGCTGTCTGCGTTTCCGTGGCCACATCGATATTGCTGAGTTTCTTACGTAAAGGTCATGCTGTGGTGTGTAATATGTGGTAACTGTGTAACTGGACACATTTTCATTCACCAGAACCTAAATTATCAAAGCTACCTGAAAATGCTCCAGGAAGAGGTGTTTCCCTTGTTCCTGAATGAAGAATGGTACCTCTCTCTTACTGTCTAGAGAATGGGGTTGCAACATACTACGGACCAGTTGTTCTACAGTGGTCAGATGGTCAAATTTCCTAGTCATTGGATTGGCTCACGTGGTTGTGTGGAATAGTCAACCAGATCACCTGATGCCAAACCAGTTGACTTTTATCTGTGAGGGCCATTTAACGAAAATCGTATGTGCATCTCTAGCAATGCGTTGATGAAGCGTATACCGGAATTCTTGCGGAAATACTTCTGCGACTGCATGATAATTGGCTCCAGAGCCTTCAAATGTGTGTTGACCAAGAGGAACAGCATTTGAACATATTAAATTATTGTTCTTTATGGTGAACAGTCCTGTCTTTACCTCCAAACCGCGGCGGAGTGGCCGAACGCATGCTCCGATGCGCGGGGCCGTTCCCCGTCGGAGGTTCGAATCCTCCCTCGGGCATGGATGTTAGTGTTGTCTTTAGTATAAGTTAATTTATTAGTAATTTGAGAGCTTAGGGACTTATGACCTCGCAGTTAAGTCCCATAAGCTTAACAATATATTTAAAAAAACATCGATCTGACGTGTTTTACGGCCCACTTTAGATTTGTAGTTTTATAAGTTTTTGCAAACATTTTGGACCCAAAAATAATCTAAATAATAAAAAATTAATTAATAAGAGTGTACGGAACCCTTTTAGTAAAAAAATGAGGTAGTGACAGTTTTCAAACCACTGGCCACCGTCACAGTCCAACGCATTGCCCACTGCGCTACAGCTAACAATTAGGAGTAGTGTTCTTTAATTTCATACTATTGATGGCCGTTGTTAACTTATGCTAATATGGCATTTGTAGACACTAGATTATCATTTATCTTACGAAGAACCACGTGTTTTTGTTAATTCTTCAGTGCGCCATTGCTTTGACATGACAACGTGTAAGTTACAATAAGAAAATCATCAAATACGCAACGCAAGATGGCGAATGTCACAGAGAGTTCTGGGCGAGGAATGTCACGTGACATCTTCGGACGGCTGGTTTCGTTAATTCAGTGGAGGGTGTCAAATCTCCGTTATTTTTGCAAATATCTCTCAAACGATACGAGATAAAAAAAAAAAATACATAAGGGAACAAAGTCGTAGAGAATTTTCTCCTCTACAAATTCGATTATTCAATATTCGAGTCAGATGAACGGTTTATTTGTAATTAAAATTACATTAAGAAAGGCTTTCTGTGTTACTAACGTACTTTTTGTTCGAAATATTTCAAAAAGTGAGGTTCTGGTCTCTGGTAGCCAACAATTATGTCTGTAAAATTTGATGCCGATCGGTTGAACGCCGATTTGCAACTATCTCTGCAACGATGCAAGATATGAAAAAAAAAAAAAAACATAATAGAGCGAAGTTGTAGAGAATTTTCCCCTCTACTGATTAGGCTATTCAATTTTCGTGTAAGATGGACGGTTCGTTTGCAATTACAACTATATTACAAACAGCTTTTTTTGCTATTACTACCGTATTTTTTGTCCGAAAATTTGAAAAAGGGAGGTTCTTGTCTCTGGTAGCCTACAATTATGTCTGTAAAATTTGGTGCTGATCGGTTGAACGGTTCGTCTTAAAAACAGGGAACACGTTACGGACATACAGACATCCCAAAATGGCCGTTATTTTAGCAAATATCTCTGAAACGATACGAGATATGAAAAAAAATAGAGAGAGAGAGAGAGAGAGAGTGAGAGAGAGAGAGAGAGAGAGAGAGAGAAACATAAGAGAGCAAAGTCGTAGAGAATTTTTTCCTCTACAAATTACGTTATTCAATTTTCGTGTCAGGTGAACGGTTAAGCCATTATTTTCATTTAAATTTCGAGGTGTCAAAAGACGATCGCAAAGGCCCACTTTTAGTGTTACTACCGTAACCTAAAGTGGGCCAAAATACCTCCAAACAAAAGTGTTATAATTTCCAACTTTTAACTGCTAAATCGAATGTTTACATGAATGAACTTGTCAGAAAATGGTGATGTTATTTGATATATCACATCACCCTCTTTTCATCTAAAAGAATTGATTAGATTGAAGACGGCCGACTTCGAGGTGGCATCCATGTTTGGTACGTACCGTGAGAGACAGACCACGTCACCTTACTGGAATACTCAGCTTTCGTAGTTTCTGCGAAGTTTTTGAAATAAAAGGGCGTTCTGCTACATTCGACTCACGATGTCTTAGAATACTGTACAGTGTGGAATTCTCTGCCTGGTGTTACGTGACTCCGCGCTACGCCAAGTGTCCGTTTACACGGCCTGCCACAAACATCCTTGCTAACTGTATACTCGCCGTACAGCAGGGGAGAGCGTGCCAGTTGCCCGCGGCCACTGCGGACGCTTTTGCCGCCGTTCAAATGTTTGTAAAGCTGCGGGACCTAACTGCACTGGTCATCAGTTCCAAAACTACCTGAACTAACAATAACATTCTTCTGGGTATTGTAATACTGCGTTTTCCTCCCGTCAGGTATTGGAGTGGTTGTTAATGTTCGGGGCCGCTTTTAAGGTGAGATCAGACCCCAAATTCCGAAAAAAAACTTTTTTTCGTTTTTTCCACTATATAAATATTTGGACTTTCCTGGACATGTTGGTGTATAATTTTTTAAAACATTCCTTTTGAATGTATTTTAAATATTTTTTTAACTTTTACTTGACACATCGCGATATCAACATTGATATTTTCGTCCTCTCACATTTGTATTAAAATCTCAGAAACTACATGCTTTAGAAGGCTGTGGGTTTTCTTCTTTATCTTTGGGATTGTTTACCATGTGTTTGCTGCACTGATTATTTAATTTTCTTTGCCCATATGCTTGCATATCTTTGAAAACAAAGAAATGTGTACATGTTTTGTAGTTTGCTGTGCTTATAGTGAAACTGTTGTGTGTTGATGCTCTTATTAAGATTAGGTGTGTGTGATGCAGTAATTTCATTCAATGATGGGAATTATGGAAGATTAAAAGTCCTCGATCAGCTGGGAATAAATATGGGGTAGAATACGGCAACTACACTGGAAGCCACGGACCGATGAAGAGTGCGGAAAGCAGAAATTTCTGCTCAGCAAATGATCAAGGAAGCAAGAAAGAAGAGAAGAATAAAGAATTTAGGTGAGGAAGAAGGATCAGATTATGGAGCAGGCTGCTTTTAGCTAGTTATTTTAAGAAGAAAGGTGTGTTTGTATATACTTCTTACTTAAACTTCAATTTTCTCAAAACTCTATAGTTTCATGCAAAACACCCATATTCTCATGAACCAATAAGCACATAAACTTAAAATTTATGGAGGTTGTTTATATAGAGGAAGTAATTATATGGGTGTACAATCAGTGTTCTGAGAGTTATATGATTGATGCTGTGTTGTATAAAACACAATAATCTGTTCAAATAAACATGCATATTTCTAAAAAATTGTATCTCAGTTTCCAATATGTGTACTTTTCCCATTCTAGATCAGTCAACTAAATACATTCATATAATCAAATGGTAAACATTTGGTGGTAATATATTCAATACTTTTAGAAATAATAGGTTAAAAGTTGAAATAATTTAACATTGACGGCATAGGGGGTTTGATCTCACCTTAAAGTTTCACTCGCGTTGTAATATTACGGAGAAGTACTTTGGCAGATCAGGCACATTTAAGTAATTTTATAGATAACACACTAAAAAGAAAAAAATAGAAAGAATCTGACTTTAAAGTTTAGCGGCGGTGGTAATCTATATCTATAAATGTGAATGTCTGTTCGGTGTACGTTTATCACGTCTGAACCACAAGACATAAAGAGCTAAAAATTTGTACAGTTACTAATGTACACCCGGGGAAGGCTTTAGGCACGGTTTTATGGCAATCGGATATATATTAATGTGAATGTCTGTTCGGTGTACGCGTATCACGTCCGATCGACAAGACGCAGAGACTTAAATATTTGTACAGTTACAAATTCATACCTGAGGAAGGTTTTAGGCACGGTTTTATAGCAATCTGATAGATATTAAGTAATTTGAAGAATATAACGCGAAATGCGGAACAATAATTACTCTTTGAAAATTATATTTACTCTTTGAAAATGTTTTTATCGGTTGCATTGTTGCTTGAGGGTTGATAATGATAAATGGGTGGAGTATATAGAGTGGAAAGTTATCGGTGTATATAAAATTCTACGTGTGTGTGTGTGTGTGTGTGTGTGTGTGTGTGTGTGTGTGTGTGTGTGTGAATATTTCGCTCTGCAGCGAACAATTCAGAACGCAAACGAATGGTTTCCCGTTGTACATCATAGCAGTTCCATGCCGATAGCTATAAGGGTGTCGAAGATATGGTGGTTGAAAGTCGTCAAATTATAAAAAAAATTCGGACTGAAGGCCAGCGATGACGTTTGCGACTCTATAGCAAAGAGGTTACACATAGCGAAACGTGATACCACCAAGGAGGTGGATAAATACAAGCCCAACGAAGTGTCCAACGATCGTGTTACATAATCAAGATTACTGCTGGAAAAATAGAAACACTTCATGAATTATTAAAAGGTTGGTCATTTTAAATAAGTAAAAGATTTCAACTGAACTGATTATATTTTCATCATATTTCACAAAGAAAACGATCTCACACACACAATTCGTAGTGAAGTAATCTCTGATGTGCGTCTGTCCTCAACGAGCGATAAAGTGCGACAAAGTGCACAACCGCGTTCTGGGCAGCTCGTAAAAGATAGGTGAATATCAAAAATATATGAAGAGCGTAATTAGCTGCCAGACAAAGCTGTGGTCAGGGACAAGCGTCTTAGATATATTTTTTACTGAATAAAAATTTCAATGTAATACTACAGTATGAGACGTCGTCATTTTTATAAAATCTACCGACGTTTCGGTCACTTTTGTAGGCGGCCTTCATCAGGGTCTGTGTCTGATTACTGAATATCAGATAGATATATAGATATATAATTTCCACAATTATATCAGTCACAAGCTATCTCACATTTAGCTGTTAGATCCTGATGAAAGCCGCCTCCAACAGTGGCCGAAACGTCGGTAGATTTTATAAAAATGACGACACGGTCCCATACCCAGAAGAATTTTGTTGACAGTGACAACGGCCGTGAAAACCTACGATTGCATTTACGTAAACTAACTTAACCTAACAACAACACATACACGCATGCCCAAGGGAGGGCTCGAATCTCCGACGTGCACCGTAGGAAGGCGCCCTAGTGCCCTAGGCCGTTCCGACGGGCGCGATGGTCTTGGGGTAAAGCGCTTGTATGGAAACCGAAGGAATCTGGTCTGACGTCTTTTTGATGGAATCTTTAATGCGCCAAAAACAAATATAAAGGGCGGATGTTGCCTTCATGGAGGATTTGCTTATGCACAAGGCAAGGTACGCAATAGCTCCATTGTCTGTGCTTCGGTACGGTTAGTCGTAACCGCCAGAGCTCGAGTAGCCAGGAGCTGGTGTCTCTACCAGCTCCAGCGCCTATGTTAAAATCGGCGTTTCCTCTCGCCCCTCCCTGTCGTGGGAGCCACATATGCTGCCTCCAGGATTTCATAAGAGAATTTCAACCTCAGACGCGCATGCGCATTGCAACGCTGCGGCCACGGCAGACTCGTATACGTGCTGTCACCCTTAGATACTTATGCCTCACCCTTGACCGTTCCCTTTCCTGGAATCCTCACCTTACAACTGTCCGACAAAAGGCAGTCTCCCGCCTTAACCTTCTCAAGCTCCTCTCCGGCATGACATGGGGATTGAACCCCTTCATCATCTTTTACACCTATCGTTCGCTAATGCGTCCCGTCTTGTGTAGCTTTCATCTGGCCTAGATATCCGCCCCGCCCTCCTACTATAAATCCCTCCAGATCCCAGAACGCCACGCCCTCCGCCTCGCTTACCGTATCCGCCTCCTTTCCCCCACGCGGATACTATATGATCTTCTCCCTTTCCCCCACATTCTAACATTCCTTGAACAAATCCTCATGCTATACACCTCTCGCAAAGTAGAATCGCGTCACCCACTGGTCTCTCCTATCCTTCTGAATCCCGGGCCTCCGCCACGCCTTTACCAGCATGTTCCTCCATCTCTCCAGCTCCGTACTCTCCACATCCTATCCGAGGGTAACTTTTATCAGCTTCCTCTCACGGATGACGCCCTCCGTCCTGACATATACCCCTCCTATCTACCTTAGCCCTTCCTTGTAGATTAGTGCCATGTACCTCTCCACCCATCCTTTTCCCTTCCTCCACTTGGATCTCCCCCCCCCACTTCAAGGGTGAAGTCGTTCCATCCCATCCCATTCCCACTCCATCCCCCTCCCCCTCCCCTTCTTTTCTGCCCACCACACTTTCCTTCCCCTTCCCCCTCCACTGCAGGGCCTGCTCAGTAATTTTAATTCTGTGTCAGTGATTTTAAGTGTGCAGTGACTTAGTACTTCGAGAGTACGTGTGTTTTTAAAAGATCAGCAACCGCCGCACAGACAGAACATAGTGTTGCCATTTGTTTTAAATGTGTCTCTTCGTCTCGTCGTCGTCACTCCGTTTCTTCCACATGAACGTTTTATCCACCGTGGTTTTTTTAAAGTTCTAAATATGTACATTTTGTCATCCTTTTCACAGTCATTGTCATTCCACCCATTTCTCTCACCGTGTCTATTTATAAATTCTTCATATACCGGGTGTTATAAAAAGGTACGGCTAAACTTTCAGGAAACATTCGTCACACACACAAAGAAAGAAAATATATTACGTGGACATGTGTCGGCAAACGCTTAATTTCCATGTTAGAGCTCATTTTAGTACGGATGAGGCTTCATTCCAACGTGATCAAATTTTAAATTTTCACAATCAACATGTGTGGGCTGACGAGAATCCGCACGCAATTGTGCAATCACGTCATCAAGACAGATTTTCTGTGAACGTTTGGGCAGGTATTGTTGGTGATGTCTTGATTGGGCCTGATGTTCTTCCACCTACGCTCAATGGAGCAAGTTATCATGATTTCATACGGGATACTCTACCTGTACTGCTGGAACATGTGCCTTTACAAGTACGACACAACATGTAGTTCATGCACGATGGAGCTCCTGCACATTTCAGTTGACGTGTTCGTACGCTTCTCAACAATAGATTCGGTGACCGATAGATTGATAGATGCGGACCAATTCCATGGCCTCCACGCTCTCCTAACCTCAACGCTCTTTCATTTATGAGGACATTGGGAAGCTCTTGTCTACGCAACCCCGGTACCAAATGTAGAGACTCTTCGTACTCGATTGTGGACGGCTGTGATACAATACGCCATTCTCCATGGCTGCATCAGCGCATAAGGGATTCCATGAGACGAAGGGTGGATGCTTGTAGCCTCCCTAACGGAGGACATTTTGAACATTTCCTGTAACAAAGTGTTTGAAGTCACGGTGGTACGTTCTGTTGCTGTGTGTTTCCATTCCATGATTAATGTGATTCGAAGAGAAGTAATAAAATGAGCTGTAACATGGAAATTAAGCGTTTCCAGAAACGTCCACATAACATATTTTCTTTCTTTGTGTGTGAGGAATGTTTCCTGAAAGTTTGACCGTACCTTTTTGTAACACCCTGTGTTGTCACCTGTTTTTATTATATCTTCTGTTCCTGTATCTGTATGCTCTCGGCTGATGAGCAGCATGTTAGCTGCTGCCAGCCTGCCCTTCTGGGGTTCTTAAAACACAATAAAGGAAAAAAAAAGTACGTGCTGTCTCAGCGACGTAAAACGTTTCTCATGCGATAAAAATACTTCGAATATGGATGTAAAATAATGTGATAGAAGAACGAAACGAAGCATGATAGTTTAACCCTTAAACAGAAACATCGGTATGAGACACCGTTAGGGATTTTTAAATGTGGCCTGCGGCAACACTGTTCTGCTTGGTACCATCCCTTTTACAGTACCTTCACATTGTTAAATAATTTACGTAGCAGAAGCATTGTAATGTAGTTTGTGGTTTCTGGTTGTCAGGTAAGCGTTAATTTTATAAAACTTCAGGTCTGTCGAACCGGATGTTTCGGATTACGTTTGCAATGGCTCGGTCTGTTAGACCGGATGTGTCGTATTACGTTCATTTTATTTTTTCTATTACATCTTTTCTTGTGTGATATGCTCTTTTTTGTATGTCTAGAAGACGCCATGATGGATAATGCTTCAGAAGCCACTCTTAAATCTAAGAGAGGCGCAAGAAATGAGAGTATGCGGTGTAGTGATACTAATTTTGCGAAAAAAAACTTTCAGAGTTGTTGCAGGAGAGTTGTGATGAATCAGGGATGGAAAATTATTACTCAAATGCTGATTCTGACTTTATAATTACCGATTCAAGAGAAGCCGATGAGAGAAGATAAAACGTTGGTAACAGGCTGATAGTAATGATGAAGATAATTACGACGATTGTTACAATCTATTGGAAGATGAACAAGAAATAATTGGTGACAATACACGTGGAGAACAAGACGGCAAGCCAGATTTTTTGTCGGGAAAAAGAAAAAAAAAAAAAAAAAAGATTTTGTATGGAAATCATTGGAACCAACAAGAACAATAACCTCTTTAATTTTTGAACAAATAAAACTTATTTAATACTCAGTTTGATGTTTCATTTGAAAACGACAAAGTATTATCCTAAACACATTAATAAATTATAAAAAATTATTAATGTATGAAAAAATATTAAGGAGGAAAAATCCGGCCCGTCAGACAGGATGTTTCTAATAATGTACTATCGACCTATCATTGTTTAAGGGTTAAAAGACTTTATTTTATTTATATATTTACCGTTTTTCACGAAGCTTTTTTCCGGTGCTTTACTGAACAACACGCATAGCCTTTGGCTGGCCGTAACCTTCCCGGCGCGCCGCTCTCACGTTAGCGTGTTGACCGCTGTTTAATAAACCGCGCCGGTTGTTTACGCCGGGCCCACAACACGCCGGTATTGAGTTTGGCCAGGTCGCCCTCTGACTCACCGCAGGCTCCACCAATTATCAACAGCCTCGCCAGCCCAGAGGCTGCTGCAAAGTGTTCCAGCGGCGTACCGGGTAACTGATATATGGTGTGCAGTCCCGATCCTAACCGCCGCCGCGTGTAGTCTGACAGATACGTTTCCAAGGTTAGCTTCTGCGCTCCCGAAAATCTGTAAGCCTACCCTTTCAGTCCCACATTATGAAATTAGCTTTAGAAAAATTAAAATTCAGTGTTATCTGTATTAAGAGGGCTATACCCAACCTATCTAACCCATGTTAATGTAGGCAAATATTTGACCATTTCTCTGGAAAAAGACAACTATTTGATGCAGGAACTTTTTTGTATCCCATCCTCGTCACCACTTTTGTGTCTCGTTGCCGCCGCCGGCCGCGGTGGCCGAGGGGACTGAGGCGCTTCAGTCACGGTCTGCACGGCCACTACGGTCGGGGGTTCGAATCCCCCCTCGGCCATGGATATTTGTGCCGTCCTTAAGATTAGCTAGTTCATAAGTAGTTTGTAAGTTTAGGGACTGATAACCCCATAGTTAAGTGCCATAAGCTATACAAACATTTGAACATTCGTTGCCGCCGGTTATCCTAGGTGTCGGTGGCCGAGTAGAGAGAGAGACCGACACAGGAGGTAGGATGCACGCGTGTGTAGGTACGGAGGTGACCAACCAGTGCGACAGCAGAAACTAGAAACACTAGGCTAAATTAGAACAAGTTGTATATTTCGTAGAAATAAGATAATACTTATCTGAACACACCAGATGTATTTCGCAGCATTGGCCGTTAATGTTTTATTTTTAAAAACCGCAGATCGATTTCAATCACATAATGATCATCTTCAGTGTCCTTCAAACGAGCATATGAATGCCCTGAATGTACCTAGGCAGTAACTAGGCAGTTACATTCAGGGCATTCATATGCTCGTTTGAAGGACACTGAAGATGATCATTATGTGATTGAAATCGATCTGTGGTTTTTTAAAATAAAACATTAACAGCCAATGCTGCGAAATACATCTGGTGTGTTCATCATTGTGTGGTCGTGGAGCACCTCCAAGTAATGGAATCAAACATTAAAAAAATAATACTTATCTTTTACAAAGTTCAAGACTGCAGAATGCTGATACATAGTTTAGATAGAGGCCTGCCTACTGATGATTCCTAGTGCCTATCCGATAGCCAACTCTTAACTGGTGTGGCCGATGCAGCAGTCGTGGCCACGAGCGGAGTTGCAGCAGAGGGCCGGCCACGGTGGCCGAGGGGACTAAGGCGCTCCAGTTAGGGTCTGCACGGCCACTACGGTCGGGGGTTCGAATCCCCCCTCGGGCATGGATATTTCTGCCGTCCTAGTTCGTAAGTAGTTCATAAGTAGTTTGTAAGTTTAGGGACTGATGACCCCGTAGTTAAGTCCCATAGACTATACAAACATTTGAAACATTTCCAGCGGAGGGCGCTTGTGGCTTACATGGCGGCGCGCGGCGAAAGTACGTGGCGCGCACTTCATACTTGTGCGATACCACAAACTTAATATTTTTACTGTATGTTACATGATGATAATAGAGTCAACTGTACTAAAATCTACTTTATCCATTTAAAGTTTTAAATATATACATTTTTAAAATGTATTAACAAAAATACTAATTTTTATGCAGAATTTTTTTTTTGTGAACTTCCTAATTGGGGGGGGGGGGGATATTACTGAATGTAGTACTAGACGTAGCTTTTCATGTTATGCAGAGTCTCTGAAAATTTCATTCATTTATCTATGATAGTTTCTGATATAATGGGTCATATGTACTTCAAATTTTAGTTTGCAGCAAACTGACTTTAAAGAAAAAACTATTGAAATTTGTTACTTACAGTTAATTAAAACTGTTCAAATGTTTGTAAAGCTTAATGGACTCAACTGCGGGATCATCAGTCCATAAACTTACAAACTACTTATGAACTACCTTATACTAAAGGCGACACAAACTGCGGCCTCCCGCATCGTAGCATAGCGCCTCAATGAGCTTGGCCACTCCGCTGCGGCATTAAAACTTTCCTGCTGCATATGATGGTCCTTCTTTTGCCTCTAGCATGTCTTCCAGCTTCTATTTCACCTTCCTGGATGTTTGTCTTGCTTTCTTGGCCATATTAGATGCAGACCTGTCAGCATCCGCTATCATCGCAACGTTGAAGCCCAGTGATCACATTTTCACCAGCATTAATTCCCAGCTTTTTCAGTACCCAACACTTTCCAATATTACCAAAATTGGATGTAATATCAGCATCATGAACTCCTAGTTTATTGTATGCATGCCTACAAATACAGCATGGGTGTCTGAGTGTATGTATGAGAATTTTCATCGTCGGCCGCTGGCTGCTCGCTATCAGTTTTCCTCTGGCATCGTATCAATAGGTAGTCGTTACCAACCTCTAATTTTGATGCTACCAAACAGGTTCCTCCACCCTTTGGTTACGAGTAGGGTTGGCAATGCCCTGTGGTGAGCCTCAGTTGGACGCGCGAGTTTAGGCTCCCCCACCACTGTGGCTTTTTGAGGGGTTTTTACCGATTTCCGGTGGATTTCCGGCCGCTGATGGTGGGCTCGTGGGCCGTTTGGTCATTCTGTGATTGTGCTTCGACCTGGTAAGATGTTCTGATTTTCTTTTCCTCCCTTGAGATGGTAGCGATTCGTTGTCTAGTTTGTTAGACTTCAGATATTAGGTTCATTTTTTGGGATACGTTTCTCTGATCATGTACAGAAATGTATTCAATTTCATTTCGGTGATTTTGCATAGGTAAACACTGTGAATATGCAACTAATTCGGTTTAATAACGGTTGGGAATCGGTAACCTGTGTGAGACTAGCTGGTGGAGTATCAACTCTGTTTAATTTCTTTTTACCTTTGTGGATTGTGACTAATATGCGGGAATATTTTTATTCTGTGTAGTGCATGTGAAATATTCCTTTCCGTTTCCTCCTTCCGAGAGTGATATGTGCTCCATGTGGTGTGTTCTTAGAACAAAGCCTTCAGCTACCTCTGTTTTTAGGCCCTTCAGGCAAGAAATCATGTATGTATCTTTCTGATATTCCTTATTACCTCACGATCTCCTCTCCGTCTATTTTAAATTGCTGTTTTGTTTCCAAACTTTTATTTTGCATTCGGTCTCCATCTGTAAATTCTCTTCTATCCTTGTACGACCCCCTTTATTAGCTTGCTTATGAAATACTACGTATTTCTAAGGGCTGCATGCCGTATTTCTTAGTTGATTTACTACGACTTTGATTTTATTACACTTTTCTGATTTTTGAAGACTGGACTTCCATCCGTGTAAAACCTTCCCAATCGCGTCTAACTGTGTTTATTTAGCTTCCTTATGATATCCTACGCATTTTTAAGGGTTGCATGCCGTATCTATTTTCCTTTATTTTTCAGAAATTTAATTTTTTTATTTTTACTGGTTTTTGGAACCACGTGGCTCCGAAGTCTGCCTTCAAGGGTTTATAGACAGCCACTTGAGTTCTCGCCACTGCTCACACACCAGTGCCTTCCTATTGTGTATTCTTGCTTCGTAATCTGTGATTCCGTTGGTTTTTGTTGAAATGATCGTCAGAATAAAATACGAGAAATCAGAGCTCGAACAGAGAGATGCAGCTGTTCTTTCTTCCCGCGTGCTATTCGAGAATGGAATGGGAGATAAATAGTATAATGGTGGTTCGATGAACCCTCTGCCGGGCACTTAAATGTGATTTGCAGAGTATTCCATGTAAGTGTAGAAATGAATACGATCTTTAAGCACTTCGCCTTCAGTGGGGTGCGAATATGTAATGTAGCAGACACGTGCCGTGAGTCTCAATAATTCCACATGCTCACGGTTTCATTTGAATGGAAATTAATCTCGCTATTATCGCGTACCATCTCAAGTAAAGAAACGTTGTATGTCGATAGAGTATCAAGCAAAACTTCGATATAATTCGTGCCATATGCTACCGTCGACGAGAACGTGCGTACCTACACGGGAAGTAGTAACACCTGTCCTAAGGAGTACAGGAAGATCATACCTGTGATTTTGCGTCGTGTTCAGCAAATAGTGGACTCTTACGGGCCGAACAAAGATGCCAGTGTTTCACGTTACCTCCACATAAAAAATAACCTACCAGAAGACAAAGATACAACACACACAATTCCATTAAACTCAACCCCCATGTGTCAAAACTCTTATCTTCATTTTTTCAGAATGTACAAGCATATTGTCTGCAAAATCTTCCAAGCTACTCAGGGTTCTTCCAAAGAGCTTAGTCTTCAACAATGGAATCTTCTAACCTTCTTAAGCTGCAGTCGCTCACATAAAATCAATTATGTTCTCCGCGTTTTTATTATTTTCATCGTCACGGTTGGATACTGTCTAAACTCGTTGATGAACCAGACCCTTTGAGATGTCGACAGTTTTAACACAAGGTACCATTCTGCAGTCTACAGGTTAACTTCTGAAATATGGGATTTATGAAATGTGCATGGTGCAGGAATGTTATTTCCTTCACACACTTGTATACACAACCATTATTGTGAAAACTTCATTTCTGAATGAAAGACACGGCGCGTCTTGATAGTGTTCGTGTTCATGTCTGATTTTTATGTACTTCTAGCTTAATTCCCGCTGCTTCGCATGCGTAGTCTGGATGGTCTGCATTGAATGTTTCTGCTTTTAAATATAAATTTTCATAGATTTAGCTTTAAAAATGCTTTTCTAATTAATTTTCATACAACTTTGCACTATTGCACCACAGATGACAGAATTCAAAACATCCCGAAACACATTCCTTTTAAAAAAAATTCTAACCATGGTTCCAAATCCCGATTTTTCGCATTTCTAGCATCTAAATAGTCTTAGTAACACCCTTAAAAGATTTTCCTTAATTTCATCCTCTTACTGGTTCGAAAAATAGCGAAAAACATATTTTTAAAATTTCAATAAAAATCTACGTCCTAAGTTTTTTATTTCTTGCTTCAAAATTGGCTGAATAGCAACGTATTTTCAAAAAACCGTTCATCTTCTATTTCACCCTCTTAGGGATGGGAGTATCGAAAAATCACTGATGCCTACAGTGTAAGATAAACAACGTCTACAAATTTCAAGTTTCTATCGTCTGTAGATCCACTATTCAGCGTCGTTTTCTGTCTCTTAGAAACGGATCGAGAACGCGAAATTTCTTTCTTACGCTTTGGCGTCTTTCTTGATAGTTTTACTTTTCAAACTGCAATATGCACTTATTTTTCTTTAGTCGTCCGCTTGTTGCAGAAAAAAAAATTGGAGAATGTGCATCACGTTTCGCTGTATATAACCTCTTTGCTATGATGGTGTCAAAGGTCATCGCTGGTCTTCAGTCCGAATTATATATAAGCTGACGACTTTCAACCACTATAAATTCCACCTGAACTGTTATGATGTACAACGGGAGGCTTTGTACTACAACAACACAGAGAGATCGTCTCCACTGTGTAGTTTTTGCTGAAGAACAAAATATTGACACCTACAAGTAGAATTTTATGTAAGTCGCTAACTTTCAACTCCCATGTCTTCCACCCCCTGATCGTTATCAACGCTCTACCACCATAGTGCACAATGAGACACTGATACCTACTACCACATACAAACACTATTCGTTTACAATGTGTAGTTTTGGCTGCAGAATGAAATATATGCAAAAACACCTCAATTCTTACTTATATTAAGATTATAATTATTTTCATTGTTACTAGTACTATTACTTTAATTATGCTTTTTATTTTTAATATTGTTGGTACTATTCAAGAAGGTTTTTGAGAAGTGTTTGTATTGTAGAGCTAATGTTTTATGTCACTTAAAACAGGAGTATAACGTCCGACGATTTTGCCGTGATTTGCAACGTGTTAAAAGAGTACAAATTAGGCGTTAAAAATTAAGTTTTCAAATATATTATGATGAGTATTTATTACTATTTATTAAAGAAAATATATTGTTTATAAGCACATACTTTGCCGTGAGTCAGTTCAATGCATTAACAGTAAGAGGGTCGAACTAACGCATAGTTTTAACGGAGAAACAGCATTTCAAAACTAACCAAGATGGCGGACAGGCTTCAACTGACGTATGTCTCCCTTTATTCTAACCAGTAGCGAAGCTAGGGGAGTGCGGGGGTTGCGGTCCGCACCGGGTACCAACTCCAAGGGGATGACAAAACTTGCCAGAGGTTTCTTTTTTTTTGACGCTAATGTACCATTGTTAATGGTCTGAACCGACGGGGCTGTTGCCATTCTTCGGCTATTATCGTGAGTGACCGGCCATTTAGCCAAACCAGCCGTATTAATTATATATCACGAATTTACTTTGTGCTAGGGTGTTCAATTGGTCAGACGTGCATGAACTAGTCTATCATAAAACCAGAACTGTTTTCCGCCGTAGCTATCAATGTGATACGTTATAATGTTCAGTGCAGAGCTTTCCGAGCTGGATGTCACGACACGCAGGGGTGTCGCGTAGTGCCACTAAGGGTGTCGCAACAACAGCAAAATTTTAAGATAAAATAAGACAGAACATTGTGCAAAAAATACTAAACATCCTTCAGTTCGTTCAGTGTGGACTTTAAGTACAAGTGAATCATGAAAATTAATATTCCTTAAAAGTATCATTTACATAGATAAATTTTACTAATTAAAATCAGTGTGTTTCTTGTAAAAGTTTATATATTCGAAATGCTGTCGCGACCAGGAAGAGTTTGAAAGCTCTGGTATAGTGTGTAAGAGAAATCGTAGAAAATTACGAAAAAAAATACCATATGGGATTATTATTTGATGCAACTGTGACGTCAAATAGAACAAAATGATCGAATGTTTGTAGAGATTATGGGACTTAACTACGGGGTCATCAGTCCCTAAACTTAGAAACTGCTTATGAACTAGCTAACACTAAGGACGGCACAAATATCCATGCCCGAGGGGGAATTCGAACCCCCGACCGTAGCGGTCGTGCAGAACGTGATGGCGCGCCGCAGACCACTCAGCCACTGCGGCCGGCTAGAACAAATCTAACTTACTGTTTGCTGTTCATGAATATCTGACCTCCATAAAAAATGCACAAACGCATTTTCTCCTATACAACAACAGACAACTAATTACTAACTTATTGTATTTTAGGAAGATTGCTCTTTTAAGCAATATTTGACAAAAAATCTAAAGACAACTAAGAAGTGTTTGCTATAAATCAATATGGATATTTCTATTTGCTTGTGGATGAAGCCTTTCGATTTGCGAAGGACACATGTGACGAGATGGGTATTCCTGTCGAAAAAATAAGAAATATTAGGAAGAAGAAAATGATGCCTGGGGAAAAGGCTGCAGACGAGACGCTTACTTTGCAGCAGGAACTGAGAAGGTCAATATTATAGAGTGCATCGACAGTTCCAACAAGAAATTGATACACGTTGCAGAAACATGGAGTGTATATCAGAACATTTTGCTGTTTTAGAGCCCAGAAATCCGTTCAGAAAAGGAACTTTCCATGATTGTAAAATGTTTAATTGACAATTACGACGAGATTTCTGAAGATATACTCGCATAAATTCTACGGCTGCGAAGATGTCCCAAAAGAAGAATCTCTTGGATGGACATCTTTAACAGTTTTACAGTTTGTTGTTGAAATTGAATTTTCTGAATCTCTTCCGAACCTCAATATTGCATTAAGATTTTTCTTAACTTTGTGTGTTTCGGTAGCGACCTGTGAGAGAAGTTTCTCAAAGCTGAAACTCATTAAGAATTACCTTAGCTCTACTATGAGCCAAGCAAGACTCTCTAATTTGGCAATTTTGTCAACTGAAAATAATGTGGCTAAAGCTACTGACTTTGACCATGCAATTTCAAAATTTTCTGCAGAGAAAGTTAGACGGTTGAGATTCTAAACTGCATGTGAAAGTCACCAGTCATTATGACAGTCTTTAGCTATTTGTTCTGCTTGATTAATAATCGATTAAACTATGTTATTTATAAACACTAGTTTTATTTATTTCTAGGGTTACCATACGTCCTCTTTTTCCCGGACATGTCCTCTTTTTGAACCAAGAAAATGGGTCCGGCCGGAATTTATAAAATTCTACAACATGTCCTCTTTTTTGGGTTCCGAGAAAGAAAATTTATTTTTGTGTCATTGGCGACAACATGTTTATTCGCACTGCAGTTCCAAACTGTTCGCAACTATTAAGCGCGTATACAGAGTGAAATTGCCGTTCACAATATCGCACTCCGCATGTGTCTGACAGTTGCAAGCGGAACTTCTCTTCGAAGGAACCTGGTTGTCTCTCCTGTATTCAACCAGTGCTTTCTGTGTTCTGCATTACGCTCTGTGGTATTGCTTTTGATATACTTAGTGGTTTAGGTTAAAGCTGTATTGTGTGTTCGAGATCGTAGGTAGCCTTTTGCTTCAGAATAAACTACGAACTGAAATATAATATAACGCCGAAGAGAAAGTCACTGTTAAATATGTGCACCTGGAGAAATACAAATCATTGAAGAGAATGATCAAACGAATGTAAGAATTAATGATTCATTGTGCTCCGATCAGTTTTGTAATTTTATAACATTTTTGAAAGATTATCAAAGGAAACAGAAGATACCAGCAGCTGAAGTGTGGTGTGCATATTTAAATCAGTTATCTAGTGTTGTTAGTTATTCTGAACTGCTGAAAATTGTAGACTTTTTTTTTATAACTAGTCATAATGCCGACCTAGAATGGTGTTTTCTCTTGTGAACACACAGTGGACAAAAGACAGGAATAAATTTAAAATATACTGTATGTGTACAGTATAATTTCAAACATTAGAAATGCCTGAGCTTTTCTCAGAACTTGTAAAAAAAAAAAAAAAAAAAAAAAAAAGTGTCTTAAGAGAGATTTAGTCGTCCACCAAATATATTTGGTTCAGAAGTGAATAAGGCAAGAATGAGACAATTGAGAGTAGTGATGAGGAATAAACTGTCAAAGTTCATAATATTTCGTTTTCCAACAAGTTAATAAAGTTGTAAATTACATTATGTTAAAGATAAAGTGTCGTCTTTTTTATATGAACTGTCCTCTTTTTTGGTGATGAACATATGGTGTAGCCCTATTTATTTCCTTTCATACAGACTGTTTACAAACTAATTAATTTTCTATTTTGCTCATTTCATTATGTGTATCAAAAGCTTATTCCTCTCTCCTTGAAATTTTTTCCATCCTTTCTAAGGTTGACGGGTGTGGTGGTGTTGGTGGTGGTGCTGGAGGTGGGGGGGGGGGGGTGACAAGTTGGATCACTGCCCCGGGTGCCAAACTAGTTAGCTACGCCACTGATTCTAACCTCCTTGGTACTAGTATTACAATGTAGCTGCTTCTTTATTCGTAAGTTCCGACTGTGTTTGTTTATTCTGTGAAACTGCGGATAAACCCTGAAGCTGATAGATTCCCTGGGAGGTGCCGACTGAAATGGAGCCCTGGAACGAACTTCCGTGTCCGTCGTTAATGAGGCAGTTCCCATTAGCCGGCGTCGCTCACACGTGTCGGGAAGTAGGTCAGTAGGTCAGTGCTCCGCTGCCGCCAGACTGAACCGATCAAGTTTCCTGGCACTAGTGTCTCTCAAAAGGTTTACGTCAAACTAAATAGTTTTTATTTATTTATAATACATTATGACATTATCAGAAGAGGAGAATGCGCTCTTTTATAAATTGATAAAAAGTTTGAATTTTTTCTTATTGAAAACATTTAATAATGTGGTAACTAGCTTCGACTTTTCATGTACAGACCACGAGGTCGACGGGACGTTGAATCTTCTTCTTCCATTCTGAGCAATCTTAAGAGCCGCCAAAGGTATCCACAGGTTACAATACTGCCACAAACTGATACATCAATAATATATTCCAAATGATGGTCACAGGGGCGTCCATGGAAACAGACTCGGGCTTGTGACAACACTATGCAAAAAAAAAAAAAAAAAAAAAAAAAAAAAAATATATTGCCGTGAGCATGTATGAGCTCTTGCCAATACGATGTGAGCTAGTGAAGAGCAGCCAGCAGAAATGTTTGACCTCGCAACTGCGGAACAGCTCGAAACCATGCGTAATATAACCACAATTCATCCGTAAGAAACAGGGTCTGCGTCATTTACGCACAAAACTTTGCATTCTACCACGAGTGACATTTTAATAGAGAGAAACGAAGTGACAAGATGCCAATACAACAGCAGAGAAATTATACGCAATTCAGTGGCGATAGTTTATCACGATATTTTCGATCAACAGAGCCGAAACCTCCCCATAAAATAATTACAACAGCGCAAAAACATCCTACATACCTGGTAGTGCTCATATCATTCCTCAAACTGCAGATGCGGGATTTTGATGAAGTAGTCAAAACTAACTGGAAGAGATCTACATCTACATCTACATGGAATACTTTGCAAATCACATTTAAGTGCCTGGCAGAGGGTTCATGGAACCACCATTATACTATTTATCTCCCATTCCATTCCCGAAGAGCGCCGGGAAGAAAGAACACCTTAATCTTTCCGTTCGAGCTCTGATTTCTCGTATTTTATTCTGGTGACCATTTCTACCTATGTAAGTGGGAGTCAACAATATATTTACGCTTTCGAAGGAGAATGATGGCGATTGGAGTTTAGTAAGTAGCCCACGCCGCAGCGATAAGCGCCGTTGTTGTAATGATTCCCATCCCAGATCCTGTATGATTTCCGTAAGACCTAACCTGAGAACTGCTTTACAAAACAGTTACAGTATAAAACCAAACACAGTTTTTATGAATATGGACTGTTGTGACCTCGTCGCCTTTTCTTGTTTACTTGTCCTGGTCTAGTTGTTGGGAAAGGTACTGGTGCAGGATCCTTTGACATCTAAAACATTGATATAGGTCGTATTACAAGATATTTATTGACTGAATTTTAGGATACTCAACTTTACAACATATGTCTGTTTCTTCTCTCTTCTCCCTTTTTGCGGCGGCGTCTCTATGATGCTAGCTGCGCTTTGACCTAGTTACTGCTATGTTCGTTGTCGCGTTCTAACTTAGTGAATGCCTGAGTTCTAAGTAGTAATTGACGTATTACTGAATAGTAACTGACGGGCTGTCCAGACGTATGCCGGCCTAGATATAGCCGCTTGTAGAGGGCGCGCATCTTCGGTTACTCCCTCCAGGATGCGCGGCGCCTGCTTGCGATTGGCTTTCGGTCGATCGCTGCCTTCTCCACGATCGTTCTCTTACATCTGGCGTGTGTCGCTGACTTTACGCCACATCATGGACAAAACCAATCATCGAAGACATAGGTGTAGTACTGCTATCTCGGCAATGACGTATCTCGTATCATATGAACATATGATTTTCTATCTAACGTATTTAAATCTGATTCTTATATTGCATCATAGCTAAAATTAAAGTCAATTATTTACTAAACAGACAAAAAACAACCCTATAAAAACTAACTGGTTTAATCTGTGGCAGAAGTAAGTCAGCCAAAACGTCCTACGAATCTTGATAAGGAATCGCTAACTTCCCTAGCCAAACCCTAAGTTCTCAAGTTATTTTGGTTCTATAGTTAAGTGGCATATTTATGCCTATGGAGAGTGATAAAAATTTATATAAAACACGCTTTCTTCAGCCAAGATCGCTAGTTTATTTATAGTTTTTTTTATCGGTGTTGATTAACTATTTCATCATCTACAGAGATTATTTTCGTACCATTTTCTATTATTTTAACTGCAAAAAAGTTATAAAGATGGTCAAAGTCTGTAAAGTCCTTGTTCGTAAAAAAATAAGATAAAAGTTACAAAACATATACAAACCTTTGTGACTCACATAAAATAAAGAGTTACTTGTGAAAATGAAATATAAGAAAAAGAAAAACATTTTCAAACTATTAAAATTTACATCACCAAAGTGGATCGTCATCTGTATTGAATATTTAGAAATTGTGTGTGTTCTTGCCACAAGTAACAAGGAGAGTCTCCTTGACATTGAATTCCTGTGCTGTGAAAACGAGACAGTGGGAAACATCCGCAAGAGGTTGAAAAATGTGTATGGAGATGCTGCTGTCGACCGCAGTACAGTTAGTCGGTGGGCAAGCAGGTTACGTGATGAAAGAGGGCACGGCAATATTGAGGATTGTTCTCGTACTGTACACACTCCAGACAATGTGCAGCGAGTTAATTAATAGGTGACTGCTGACAGACGCATCACAGTGAACGAATAGTCACGCTACGTTGAGATAGGGGAAGGAACTGTTTGCAGAATACTGAAAGTGTCGGCGTTAAAAAAGGTTTGTGCCAGGTGGGTTTCCAGAATGTTGACAGTGGCTCACAAAGAAACTCGAAAAACGGTATGCAGCGAACTTTTGGAACAGTAGTGGAGATGAATTTCTTGGAAGAATTGTGACAGGTGATGAAACATGGCTCCATCATTTTTCACCAGAGACGAAGAGGCAATCAATGAAGTGGATCATGAAAATTCACCCAAGGAAAACAAAATAATAAATAATAATTCAAAACCACATCTTTTGCTAGAAAAGTTATGGCTACAGTGTCTCTCGATTCTGAAGGACATCAAATGTTTATAAAACTTACAAAACACTTATGAAATAGCTTATAGTAAAGACGGCACAAACATCTATGCCCTACGTGGGATTCGAACCCCCAATGGGGAACGGCCTCGCGCATCATAGTATAGCGCCTCAATGCGCTCGGCCGCTCCGCCGCGGACCGAAGGACTTCATGCCACGTGGAACCACCGTAAATTATGATGCATACGGATGACAATGAAGAAACTTCAAGCTCGACTAAGTCGTGTTAGAGCGCATTGGCAAAAACAGGATGTTTTGTCGTTGCACGACAATGCACGGGCACATATCGGTCAAAAAACCATGGAAGCGATCACAAAACTCGGATGGACAACACTGAAACACCTGGCTTACAGTCCTTATCTGGCTCCATGGGGCTATCATCCCTTTGGGAAACTGAAAGACTCTCTTCGTAAAACAAGGTTTGAAGATGATGACTTCCTTGTGCACACTACCAAACAGTGGTTCCAACTTGTTGGTCCAGAATTTTACCGGCGCTAGTTCCAAGATAGCGTAAGGCAGATGAGATGGATGGGGATTATGAGGAAAAATGAAAATATTGTTCCTAAAGGATGTATCTACACACTGTAAAACTTTCAAACATGTAGAATAAAAACTGTATTAAAAATAGTGTGCATTCCTTTTGGAGTGGCCCTCGTACACGTCGGGTTCCATTCCGCCTTTAGTGTCCTGTCTACCCTCACTCGTTCTCGTGACTGTTGAGGAATACTTGCTTCATCGATTCATTTTGTGACAGAGAAAAGCTTTCTTTGCAGTTCTGAAACGGTGTAGGAATTCGACTGACTGGCTGGAAGACTTCCTAAGTAATAGAACGCAGTACGTTGTTCTCGACGGCGAGTGTTCATCAGAGACGAGTGTATCGTCAGGCGTGCCCCAGGGGAGTGTGATACGACCGATATTATTTTCTATCTATATAAATGATTTGATGGACAGAGTAAATTGTAATTTGCGGCTGTTTGCTGATTATGCTGTGGTGTATGGGAGGGTGTCGTCTGTAAGTGACTGTAATAGCATACAGGATGACTTAGACAAAATTTCTAGTTGGTGCGAAGAATGGCAGCTAGCTCTCAATGTAGAAAAATGTAAGGTGGTGCGCATGAGTAGAAAAAACAATCCTATAATGTTCGAATACAGCATAGTAGTGAGCTTCTTGATGCTGTCGCGTCGTTCAAATATCTAGGCGTAACATTGCAGAGCGATATGAAATGGAATGAACATGTAAGGACAGTTGTGAGTAAGGCGGAAGCCGACTTCGGTTTATTGGGAGAATTTTGGGAAGATGTACTTCACCTGTAAAGGAGACCGCGTATAAAACGATTGTACGACCACGTCTTGAGTATTGCTCAAGTGTTTGGGACCCGCAGCAGATCGGTTTGAAGGAAGACATAGAGGCGGTTCAGAGGCGAGCAGCTAGATTTGTTACCGGTAGGTTCGACTAATGCGCGAGTGTCACGGAAATGCTCCGGAAACTCAATTGGGGATCGCTGGAAGATAGACGACTTTCTTTTCGTGAATTTATGTTAAGTAAATTTAGAGGGCCGGAATTTGAAGCTGAGTGTAGTACGATCTTGCTGCCGCCTACTTACATTTCGCGTAAAGATCACAAAGACAAGAGAAATTAGGGCTCGTACGGAGGCATATAGGCATTCTTTTTTTCCTCGTTCTATTTGGGAGTGGAATAGGAAAGGAAATGCCTAGTAGTGGTACAGTGTACCCTCCGCCACGCACCTTTCGGTGAATTGCGGTGTATGTATGTAGATGTAGATGTATGTAGATGTATATTTGCACTTCATGCCAATGAGGCGTATCTAATGTGCAGCACGCTGTCTGAACAGTGGAGGACGAGAAGCGAGCTGCATACTCGACTAAAACAAACGAGACAGCTGGCTGCCGATGTAATTAACAAGTACTGTGGCATCAGAATCGTGCTGCAAACGCAAAGTTCCTGTGATGCGTAATTAAGTAGACTGTTGAAATAGAGATGACAGAGAATCCAATAAACAAGAACGGAGCCTGAAGTTTAGACAACTCGTGAGTTCCGGCACTTTATTAAAACCTCAACGGCCCCTGCATCAGCCGGAGCTTGAATACGAGGAGAAAATTGGCGTTTCATGGAATTCGAGTGTGGGCGTTGAGACTCAGAAAGGCACCGGAACGGGAACAAATGTCAGTTGCGAATAGTTGCGTGGGAACAGTAGCTTATTGTGACTGTAGCAAAGGCATGCACGTTAAAGGACTAGGAGAAGACGCCTGTGTTAGTCGTCGAAATAAGTTGCAAACAATGGAAACAACCGTCCCACAGAACACTAGGAAGTGCCACACCATTAAACACTAACACGGCAGCGCTCATAAGGGACTTTCACACGTTCCATAATATTGTCAACATATTGACAATGGTTTCTCTTGGGCCTGCACCACTATAAATGTCATTTAAAGACATTATGCAATAAATCCTAAATTCCGCTTTAAATATAATTATTTTATTACGCTATACGATGTGCAAAATGGCTGAGCAGGAGTGGCTAGAAGCCAAATACAGATCTGTAGAAGAATATATAAATAGGGGGAAAATAGATACAGCGTACAGGAAAATAAAAGAAACATGTGGAGCTAAGAAAAACAGCCCTATGAATATCAAGGAAAACCAGTTCTCAGCAAAGAAGGGAAATCTGAAAGGTGGAAAGAGTACATAGAGCAGCTCTACAAAGGAAATGAACTTAGAGACGATGTTGTAGGAAGGGAAGAGGAAGTAGATGAGGATGAAATAGGAGATACTATACTGAGAGATGAATTTGACAGAGCCCTGAAAGACCTAGGTCGGAACAAGGCCCCAGGAGTAGATGACATACCCTCAGAGCTACTAAAGTCTCTGGGAGAGCCCGCCATGACAAAACTATTTGAACTGGTGTGTAGGATGTATGAGACAGGCGAAATACCCTCAGACTTTAAGAAAAATATAATAATCCCCATTCCAAAGAAATCAGGCGCAGGCAGGTGTGAAAATTACAGAACCATCAGTTTGATAAGTCATGGTTGCAAAATTTTAACACGAATTATCTACAGGAGAATGGAAAAGCTGATAGAAGCTGACCTCGGGGAAGATCAGTTTGGATTCAGGAGGAACGTAGGAAACCGGGAGGCAATACTCACTTTACGTATTATCTTAGAAGATAGATTACGGAAAGGCAAACCTACACTTTTAGCTTTTGTAGATTTGGAGAAAGCTTTTGACAGTGTTGACTGGAATACACTCTTTCATATTCTGAAATCAGCAGGGGTAAAATACAGGGAAAGGAGAGTTATTTACAACTTGTACAAAAGTCAGGCCGCAGTTATTAGACTCGAAGGGCATGAAAGGGAAGCATCAGTTGGGAAGGGAGTAAGACAGGGTTGTAGCCTTTCTCCGATGTTATTCAATTTGCACATCGAGCAGGCGGTGAAGGAAAAAAGGAAAAATTTGGAATAGGGATTAAAGTTCAGGGGGAAGAAAAAAAACATTGCGTTTTTCTGATGACATTGTAATTCTGTCAGAGGCAGCAAAGGACCTGGAAGAGCAGTTGAATGGAATGGACAGTGTGTTGAAGAGAGCGTATAAAATGAACATGAACAAGAACAAAACAAAAATAATGGAATGCGGTCTTAGAAAATCAGGTGATGCTGAAGGAATTAGATTAGGTAACGAAACAATGAAGGTGGTAGATGAGTTTTGTTACTTGGGTAGTAAAATAACATGCGATGGTCGCAGTACAGAGGATATAAAATGCAGAATGGCAATGGGAAGAAAAGCATTTTTGAAAAAGAGAACTTTTCTAACATCGAATATTAATTTAAGTGCAAGGAAGTCTTTTCTGAAGGCATTTGTGTGGAGTGTTGCCTTGTACGGGAGTGAAACATGAACGATAAGCAGTGCGGACAGGAAGAGAACAGAGGCTTTTGGAATGTGGTGTTACAAAAGACTGCTGAAGATTAGGTGGGTAGATCGCATAACCAATGAAGAAGTACTGAACAGAATTGGTGAGAAAAGGAATTTTTGGCATACCTTGACTAAAAGAAGGGATCGCTTGGTAGGACACATTCTTAGACATCGGGGAATCGTAAATTTAGCATTGGAGGGAAGTGTGTGGGGTAAAAATCTCAGAGGGAGACAAAGAGACGCGTATAATAAGCAGATTCAAGTGGATGTGGGTTGTCGTTCTTATGAGGAGATGAAAAGGCTTGCTCAGGATAGAGTACGCCGGAGAGCTGCATCAAACCAGTCTCCGGACTGAAGATCATAACACAACAGGCCAATTTGGCTTTTAGCGCCATCGTCAGATGACGTCTGTTGGTCCTGACATCCATATACATCGATTGTTTTCTTGCTGTAAGTCATTTATTTATTGCTTTGAATTGTAATTATTGCAATATTTCTGATGACTTATTTACGTCGTGATGTGACAGCTTTTTGATAACCAGAGATGTAATATGGTTACGTATTACATATTAGACCTTACATATATAACCATATTAAATCTCTGGTTATCAAAAAGCTGTAACACCACAACGTAAATAAGTCATCAGAAATATTGCAATAATTAAAATTAAAACAACATAAGTCATCAGAAATATTGCAATAATTAAAATTCAAAGCAATAAATAAATGACTGACAGCAAGAAAATCATCGATGTATATGGATGTCAGGACCAACAGACGTCACCCGACGATGACGCTAAAAGAGGAAATAGGCCTATAGCGTAATAAAATAATTATATTTAAAGCAGCGTTTCGGATTTATTGCATAGTAATAATATTTACAAGGCGTCAATATATTGAGTGTGTGCGCGTGGGTATTAATGTATTGTTAATACCGTAAATATTGACAGAGCAGTATAGATGGGTCCAAAAATATTATCCGGTTTGACAATATTCGTTGTTTAGATGTTTACAGTGTTTCGTGAGACAGCCTCAGAGCGCTAGCGTCTATCGCATAACTAGTGTTTTTTAGTGTTTACATTTGCCGTTTCTACCTCGATACGCTTTGAATGAATCTGAATCGAGCACGAAATATGAGCAAATAAGTAATTGTGCAGTTAATCCAATGTTACAGGAACAATCTATATCTCTAAACCCAGAGTTCTGTTGACTACATGGAAAGAACCATAATGGTTCTAACCAATTACTTGAAGTTTATCTCCTTCAGTATCCCGAAGGAAATGTTCGAATGTTTGTTAAGCTTAAGGGACTTAACTGCGGGGTCATCAGTCCCTAAACGTAAAAAACGAATTATGAAATACCTTATACTAAAGACGACACAAACATCCATACCCGAGGGGGGTTTCGAACACCCGACCGTATCGGCCGTGCAGACTGTGACTGGCGTGCCGCAGACCGCTCGGTCACTGCGGTCGGCTTCGGAAGGAAAGTAGATGCCGTTAAAAATAAAATAAATTATGTGATTGCTTTGCATGTTTCAATGAGAATTTTACTAATCGTGTTAGCGGCCGAAACTGCATCGAACTTTATATATTTAAATGACTTTCTTGTGGCCAAGCTACACTCAATCTTTCATCGTTCGGGATTGTGAGTCTCTTAATTACGTTTTGTTTTCCGATTATCTCATAATGTAAGTAGTCTGTCGTATTATTCTAGGTTCATTCGTCAATATTTTAAGAAATCTTTCATTTCAGTTGTTCAGATTTCCGTCGGCCGGTTCACTTGCGAAAAATCATTCCTTTTGTTTGACCTCTCACGAAACCAATTACCTTTTACGCAGCTCTCGGTTGTCTCTCCTTTAATTATTTTTTTTTTTTTGCTGGCCAATCCTACATGCTTACAGCACACACTTTCTCACTGTCCGACATATGTTATTCCACGAAATCGTATAGGTAGTTGAAAACAATGACAATATTATTGATGGTGTGGGGACTACTGAAATGTATTGAAGTTTTGGCATTATTATTATCAGTAATTATTGACCTTGTGAGGACCCCTTTAAGACTACTGCCTAGATCTTAGAAAAGCTTCACATAGCCTTCCGCAATTCCTTCGCGAAAGAAGACGAAACAAATACTCCAGAATTCGTATCATGAATAGCTGCCAGCGTGCGTAATTTAGAAGTTGATATCCCTGGTATTACGCCTCGGTTGCACAGTGGTAGAGTGCCAGATTACAAATCTAAAGGACGCGGGTTCGATCCCTGCCAGGTGCTAGGATTTTTATCTGTCCACTTTTTTCACCTCTGGCAGTACTGTTCATGTGAAAAATACCGAGTAGCGCCGTGGTTCGGAACAGTCTGCTTGCGGCAACGGCGGTGTACGCACCTCGTGCGGGTACTTCGCTGCGGCAGCGGTTTGTTTACTTCCAGCAGGGGTACGGCTGCTCGCTTACGCCAGCGCTTGCTTTCTTGTGAAGTTGCGGTGACATGGAAAGGTTATAATGGATCAAATTAGTAGAAGAGACACTCTGAAGTTCACTTTCCCGACCAACGTCTTTTGAGTTTGAAGATTGGTTGATTGCTGTTGCAAAGATTCGATTAGAGGAAATTACTGGATACCACATGTCGATTGTAAATAGTGTGATTTTCGTTAAGCTGACATGTTGCGAAATATGCGAGAAGGTCGTTCTAGACACAGGTGGTTCCTTGAAGTTTAACCACAGAGATGGTAATGTAGGTAACGTCACTGTCGACCATGTCGGTTTTGGAGTTAGAACAATTAGAATTTTTGAGCTGCCATTTGAGGTACCGTCATTGCTCCTTGTGGTAGAGTTCTCAATAATGTTGCCGAGAGGTCGTCTTCCGCACATAAACTTCCCGTGCTGAAGGGTGTAAGGCAGTTAAAAGTAGAGCTCTGCCGACACATACCGTCATGTATAAACGTCTGCGGGTTTAGAGGTATCGTTATGTATGACGGTCAACCAAAGACCTGTGCACTTTGTAATAAGCCAGGTCACGTGCGTGCTGAGTGTATTCAACGACGCATTGCACAGCTGCCAACCGGTGAAACTGCCAAGACTTCAGAAATGACGATTTTGCAAAAAACGTATGTAGCAGTGGCGCGTGGTCAACTGATTGCGCCAGCAGCTAGTGATATTTGTTTAGATGACCGTCCCACCGATGTCGTCGCGAACTCCAATGGAAATTTCGGAAAGTACGACGGAAAAGGCACCAGAATCTGAAGTGCAGCAGTCGCCCACACAGACAACGGAAGACACCACAGAACGTACAGAGAATATGGGGGCGGAGGAAACAGCTGACAGACAAACACCAGAAACTCAGCCCGCGATTTAGGAGACTAGACAGGACAATTAATCTGCTAAGTCCCCTCGCAGACATAAGAAACGCAGATTGGCGCAAGAAGGAGCTGCGGAGAAGTCAGCTCCACTTCGTGAAAAAGCGAAACAAGTTAAGGATAAAATTACCGAAAAGCCACCTACTGTTGCAGTTACACAGAATCAGCCTCCATCACATAAACAGGTAGAACTTTCCGTGCCGTTAAAGACGACACTGACAAGGTAATAGTTGACATGGCGTCTCCCAAACACATTGATGAACCGGCGCAGAAGTCACGTGTGCAGAAGTCACGCAAGACGGAGTCGACTCAGTTTGCCACCGGTGTGGACTGGTCAGACGAGATAGAGGATGTAGACAAGGACACCGTTCTGGAAGATGCTTCCGGGGATGCTGGTAACGTAGGACACGCAGTGACCACGGATCCTGCTGTTACAGATACCTCGGCCATGGAAACCACGGACGCGGAGAAAGACGCTGACTCTGATTTCTATTAATCTGTAGATCTTTCACATTTCACATCCATACATGTGTGATCGCCAAGCCTACAAAATTGCCACATTAAATATCAATAAGTGTCGTAGCTCCATCCGATTACAACACATTCAAGATTTTTTGTACTCCGCAGATAGAGATATTCTATTACTTCAGGAGGTTGCAGACATTAATTTAGAACGAATATTTGGGTACAACTGGTGCGGATTTAGGTACCGCCATCCTATTGAGATATGGAATTGTGGCATATAACATCGAAATGCTAGTCTATCACAGAGGGATTGCAGGAACAGTTAACAATGTTAGAATAATTAATGTATATGCTCCCTCAGGATCCAGTAACAGGCGTCGCAGAGTGGAATTTTATACGGAAGAGATTATTCCTTTATTTACAAAAACTTATGACCAGCTTATCTTGGCGGGAGATTTTAACTGCGTTTTGCAGCCGAAAGATCAGACACCAAATTTTAACAAATCTGTGGAATTAGAACGGATAGTCAAGGACTTATTTTTAATCGACACTTGGGAGCACAAGTATGGAGCAACGCCTGGATTCACGTACGTCACAAATCATTCAAATGTTCAAATGTTTGTTAAGCTTATGGGACTTAACTACGGGGTCATCAGTCCCTAAACCTACAAACTACTTATCAACTACCTTATACTAAGGACGGCACAAATATCCATGCCCGAGGGGGGATTCGAACCCCCGACCGTAGTGGCCGTGCAGACCGTGACTGGAGCGCCTCAGTCCCCTCGGTCACCGCGGCCGGCACACAAATCATTCCGCAAGTAGGCTAGATAGAATATATGTATCAGATAATCTAAAACAACGAATTCTGCAATGGGAGGTCTGGCCAACTTTCTTCACAGACCATGCGGCTTATATCTGTACCGTAAACCGCAGTAAGGGACCCTTGAAACTTAATGTGTCACACTTAGACGTTCAAGGTTGTCATGAGGCCTTCACGAATGCGCGGAATGAAAGTCTCACCAAGTTTCGAGCATATAATTCGGCTATAAATGGTGGTTACAATGTGCCAAACCCAAATTACGGAAACCCATGTTACAGTACTCACGAGCCAAGAACTGGTGGCTTAAACGAACCATTGAATTTCATTATTCCAGTTTACGAGAACTGTACAAACTGGATGAGACAGTCATTGAAAACTACGCCCAAATTAAGAAAGTGAAAGCCAAACTATTACTCCTTAAAAAGAAACAGTTGGAAGAATTAAAAGTCAGATCCCGAATCCAGGACACAGTACGACATGAAGCGACATCAATCTATCACTTGACACGTAAGAGTAAACGAGGTAAAACCAAGATACTGACGGAACTGCAGACTGGGGACGGTACGCGTTTAACTCACCAAAATGACATAGACATGCGATTCAAACTGCTTAGGCGGAGTTGATGTCTGAGAAAATGATCGATGACAACGCATTTCAAGACTTAGCAAATAATTTAACTAGCAGACTTACCCCTCAGGACTCAGACGAAATAATAACACAAGTGACTGAAGACGAGATGGAAGATGCGCTGTTTCACAGTCCAAAGAACAAATCGCCCGGATGTGACGGACTCCCTGTAGAGTTTTATCAAACCTTTTGGACACACATGAAGACGAAACTGACAGAGATATGCAATGAATTGATGGCACCTGATCTTAATATCCCGCAAGAGTTCAGTGAGGGGCTGGTAGTATTAGTTCCAAAACGTGCAAATAGTAAAATTATCGCCAATCTGAGACCGATTACTCTATTAAATAGTGATTACAAACGTATTCTTGCAA
This sequence comes from Locusta migratoria, assembly GCA_026315105.1. Taxonomy (NCBI): domain Eukaryota; kingdom Metazoa; phylum Arthropoda; class Insecta; order Orthoptera; family Acrididae; genus Locusta; species Locusta migratoria. Next base: position 622,756,998 of record CM048746.1, on the reverse strand, counting down.
AAAGGATGAAGAAAGTAATGAATAGGGTCACCGGTCCATATCAAACCAGTGTCGGCAGAGATAGGTCCATTTATCAAACGCTAGTGGACTACCGCGACCTAATATCAGTGGCAGAAGCATGCAGGATTGAATGTGCAATGTTAGCCTTGACTTCGATAAAGCCTTCGACAAACCACCTGTATTTGTTTAAAGTTATGCGGACGCTGGGTTTTCCCGTGCATTTCCTCGCTGTAATACAAAACCTGTTACAGAATAACACATCACGAGTGATGCCAGGTGGCATGGTCCCCGTAAGAAGCTCCGTAATACAAGGTTGCCCGATGTCAGCATCTCTCTTTGAAATTGCCATAGAACCTCTACTAACAACATTGACGGCGCAGTTAAACGGATTACAGATACATGGACAGAAGTTAGCGTGTCGGGTTTATGCTGATGACGTTGGCTTCCTGATCACCAACGCAAATGAAGTCCACATCCCCCTGCAGATCATCAAGACATATGAAATGGCATCTGGTGCATTAGTTAACTGGCAAAAATCGGGTGTAATGAACGTAGCAAAGGCATGGGTTTGAATAATCATCCCCGTTTGCAAGAGGTGTCCAAGATGCAATGTCGCGGTGTCGATTTTAGAAAGACATTTCGAGAAACCATTGCCGCAAATTATAAACAGTTATTGGCTAAGATTCGAACGTCTGTACAACAGCACAGTGTCAGGAAGTTGGACGAGTTGCAAAAAGTTGCACTGGCGAATACGTGTATCACTTCCAAGGTCAACTACGTGGCTCAAGTCATGCCAATACCACATAGCACATAGAATGCTGGCAGCGCTTGGGCACTTTGTATGTCGCGCACATATTTTCAAAATTAAATACGACACCTTGACTCTTCCGACGCTACTAGGTGGCCTGAATTTCGTCGATGTGTCCAAGAAGGCGCAAGCACTATATGTATGCCAAACATATAAGCAATGGAAACTGTCCACCAACGGTGTGACTTCCCACCTGTTGGAAGAAACTGTGCCAACAGACCTACGACCGCCCATCGATGTAAGTCATCTGTCACATGCTTTGCAGCACTTACAGTATTTCCTAATCGAATACAGTTACATACGAACAAAAGTCCTAGAACGAAAAATGACAAAAGTGAAGGAAGTATACCAGGCGTTGATGAAAAATAAACTACGAAATATGATAGAAAGGAAACTCCCGAACCACGACTAGAAAACATTTACATCTACATCTACATAGATACTCTGCAAATCACATTAAAGTGCCTGTCAGAGGATTCATTAACCACTTTCATAACTTTTCTCTACCGTTCCATTCTCTAATAGCGCGCGGGAAGAAAGAACACCTAAATCGTTCCGTTTTCGATCTGATTTCTCTTATTTTATTGGGATGGTCATGTCTCCCTAAGTAGGTGGGTGCTAGCAAAATATTTTCACATTCAGAACTAAAAGTTGGTGATTGAAACTTCTCAAACAGATCACGCCGCAATCCAGTGAATAACGTCTTTCTTTTAATGATTTCCACCCCAATTCTTGCAACATTTCCGTGACGCTTTCCCCGCCGTAACGTGATGAAACAAAACGAGCTGCCCTTCTCTGAACCTTCTCAATGTCTTCCGTCAGTCCCACCTGGTGAGAGTCCCACAAGGGGTAACAGTACTCCAGAAGAGGACGCACAAGTGTGATGTAGGCAGTCTCTTTGGTGGAGCTGGTGCATCTTCGAAGCGTTCTGCCGATGAAATGTAATCTTTGGTTCGCCTTCACACTTCACACTTTTCTTTATTTAGTGTCAATTGCCAATTTTCGCACCATGCAGAAATTTTGTCTAAATCGCTTTGCAGTTGCTTTTGATCCTCCATTGACTTCACTAAACGTTAAACAACAGCATCATCCGCGAACAGTCTAAGGGAGCTATTCAGATTGTCTCCTAAATCGTTTATAAACACGAGGAAGAGTAATGGACCTATAACGCTTCCCTGTGGAACGCCAGATATCACTTCTGTTTTACTCGATGAGTTACCGTCAATTACAACGAACTGTGTTCTTTCTGACAGGAAATCGTGAATCCAATCGCACAATTGGGGAGATATTCCATAAGCACGCAATGTCATAAGAAGCCGCTTGTGGGGTACAGTGTCAAAAGCCTTTCTGAAATGCAGAAATATGGAATCGATTTGAGATCCCTTGTCGATGGCACTTAATACTTCATGTGAATATGGAATCGATTTGAGAAAACAACGTGGGAAAACATCCACAGCCCTGACTTACCTTCCCAAGTGCGGGCCACGTGGTATATGACGGTCAACAGAAAAACCCCGACGATGTCCCGCCTCCATAAGATACACCTACAAGACTCTCCCTTGTGTTCGACATGTCAATTAGTCGACAGTGATGAACACAGATTCGTCTGCAGTATAAACGCAGGTATATGGGAGTATGCGAGGCAAAAACTGGCACTCATCACGAGAACCTCGCCACACGAAATATCACCAGCGGATGCCCTCCATCCCGATAACATCCCATTCCCGCGCACAAAGAGGAACGCGGTCAACTGGATAATGGGACATACAGTGTACTTTATGTTCAGTACAGAATCAAAGAGAAAGGAAGATTTCATACATTACCTGACAATGCAACATGACATGATCCGAAGTAAGAAAAAGTACAAGGAACATTACGCAAATTTCTTGATTAAAACGCTAATGTAATTACAAACAAAACATTAGCAAAGAGAAATTTACTCAACATTAATTTACACAGAAGAATTTCAATTATTTTCATTATGCCTTTTGGCATTTCGGAGGAAGTTTTCCGGAATTATTTGATCGCCGAAGAAGGCATTTACGGTTTATTTTTTTTTTTATTTTTTTTTTTTTTATGCAGCTGATATGTCCCAGGATGGTGTGGATTACATGTGTGTCTGAAGATCTCTAAGTGTTTTTGCGTCACAAGCTAAGAAAGCATATTCAGTTCATTATATCTAATTTCTATGCCTGGAAACTTTTATTTTATTATGATTTTTTTTTCTCTTTCAAGTGGGGAAAAAACAAGAAGTTACCATTATTTCCAAACTATTCGTTCAATTCGAACTGATATTTCCTGGCGTTAAGAAGAGACGATAATAATGCAGAAATGGACATCAACAGTAGTATGTAGCTACGCAGAAGTGACAACCTCGTTTTATCTTCAAAGAAATATTTTGTTTAAATGCATAGAATCCGGGCCGAGAAGGCACCAATTGGCGAGCGGAAGGACGGGTTGAAGGGGAGGAAAGAGACACACGAAAAAAAAAAAAGCGTGGCGCAATTGGTTAGCGCTGTGGTAGAGTGCCAGACTACAAATCTAAAGGTCGCTGGTTCGATCCCTGCCAGGTCCTAGGATTTTTATCTGTCACTTTTCACGTTCACCTCTGGCAGTACTGTTCATGTGAAAAATACCGAGTAGCGCCGTGGTTCGGAACCCACGTTAAACTGTAGGTTCCCCTATAACTGGCTGGGTAAGTCAGTTCGAAGGTCGGAGGAAGGCAACGGCATACCACCTCCAAACAGGACCATGCCTAGTAAAGCACTGTGGTGTTCAAACCAATCTTCGGATTGTTGACTGCTTTACCTTTTTTATCCCTGGTGTATTAAAGCAACTTAAATCATTTAACAATAATAAGTCTCCTGATCCCGATTGTATGCTAATTAGTTCCCTCACGGTGTAATAGCCTCATACTTAGTTATCATTTACAACTGCTCGCGCAGTACCCAAAGACTGTAAAGTTTCTCAGGTTAAAGCCAATGAACAATTTAACCTTCTGATTAACTTTTGCCTTCTCTTTAACCAGGAATTATTAGCGTTTCAAGATGCATTTGTTCATTATTTGAGCTGTGCCCGTATGAAATAATATTGCCTATTCGCCAAACTAACACGCATTCTTCTTCACGTACTTTTGCTGAACACGATTGCGTACACCGTATCGCTATTACGTCTGTCCGCTACTACGGCAGAACAACGACTCCCTCTCGCTGTGCGCCTCTGCGCTACCATCGATAAAACTCCCTACTCAAAGATAATTCTATACAATAGCAAAGCCCTCACTAAACCAGCGTGTCTACTTTGGTATCACATTTTAATTTTGACAAATGCAGATATTAACAGGACAATGCTAATACGTTACAGAAATAAGATATACAAATACATAATAAATTAAAAGAAAAATATAGAAATCATCGTTTTATATTACATACTGTACGCACACATGAATGGAAAGCAGCGTTTGTCACTGTGTTGTTGTGTCACAAATTGACCCTTAATAATGATAAGTGTGAAGTCATCCATATGACAACTAAAAGAAGCTCGTTGAACTTCATTCACTCGATAAATCAGTGAAAACTACAGGCTGTAAATTCAACTAAATACCTAGGAGCAATAATTACAAGCAACTTAAATTGATCGGTAAGAACATAGAAAATACTGTAGCGAAAGCGAACCAAAGACTATGTTTCGTTGGCAGAACACTTAGAAGATGCAACAGTTCTACTAAAGGAACTGTCTACACCACACTTGTGCATCCTATTTTGGAGTATTTTGGGCATTGTGTGATCCGCACCAAGTGGGTCTGGCAGACGATTTAGAGAAAGTACAGAGAAGGGCAGCTCGTTTTGTAGTATCGCGATCTAAGGGAGAGAGAGTGCCACGGACATGATGCACGAGTTGGGCTGGAAATCATTAAAACAAAGGCGTTACTTGTTGTGACGAGATCTATTTGCGGAATTTCTGTCACCAACTTTCCTTACGAATGCCAACATGTTTTGTAAGCACCCTCCTACATAGGAAGGCATGATCATTATATTAAGAGAAATCAGATCGAAAACGGAAAAAAATAGGTGTTCCTTTTTCCCGCGAGCTATTAGAGAATGGAACTGCAGAGAAACATAGTATAAACGATTCGATGAACCCTCTGCCATGTACTTCAATGTGACTTGAAGAGTATTTAATTGGATATAGATGTCGCAAGAGATATTACTTTTTTATGGTTTGTGTTATGCTTCACCCATCGTTAGATTTCCTGATTATCATAAAATAAGACGTATTCTATAAGATGCACGTTGCTTAAGGGAAAGTGGAAAACCCAAACTTTTTTACAGTGTTGTTCGTACAATTTCATAGTGTTCACTGATTTTTTTCCTTGCGTATGTACACTTCATAAGATTAGACATAAACTATAAAGGATACACCACACTATGTAGTTGAATACAATGGAATGCTGTAGCAGTGAGCGTTGAAAGCTATTGCAGTTAATTAATACAATTACAGTAATTATTACTCCTTTAACTCTAACACTTTGTTGATTGGTTAGAGTGGCTACTTACCTTTGTCTCGAAAACACTGATAGCTCAGTGCATCTATAGACAGATCGAATAGAGGCTCTGGCCATCATCCGTACTTTGAAGAAGTTCCCGAATATATACGTGACTAATATTTTAGACGACCGATCACAAGCCCTTGTTACCTTTACTCAGCTGTGACGCAAGTGTGGCCACAAAATCGGTTCGCTGTTTTCAGTTCCACAACGCACTGTGCCAATACCGACATGCTGTCCAGATTGATAGTGGATCGAGACTCCTCCTTTGATACGGATCACTAAACGGATGAAACACTATACACACGAAGCACTGAACACTTAAAACACAGCACTGTACTGGCCCTGCAGGGGAAGGAGGGGAGGATGGAGAAGGCGCGGGGGAAGGGGAAGGAGGTGGAAGGGAGAGTGGGAGAAACCGGAAGGAGCTCTCGGGGATGTGGAGAAAGGAGGGGGTGAGTAAAGTGGGGGACGGGAGTGGGAGGGGAGGGGGAGGGAGGAGGTGGAGGCAATCCACAGAGAGGGGTCTAAGTTGGAAGGAGGGATAGATGTCGGGACGGTTTTGGAGAACGTCGTCAGGGAGAGGTAGGTGGCGGAAGCCACCCTTGAAGAGGACGTAGAGGGTGGGGAGGTGAAGGGAGGGAGGGATGTGGCGGTAAAGGCGTGGCAGGGGCCCGGGATCCAGGAGGAGAGGAGATACCAGTGGGTTATGGGACTCTATCTTTCAGTGGATGTACTTGAGTCGTATGTGTTGAAGGAATTTGACCAGGTGTGGGAATGGGATGAGGTCGTAAAGGATCCGCGTGGGGGAGCATGGGCGGATGCGGTAGGCGAGGCGAAGACAAACTATTGAGGATTTTGAGGGATTCATAATAGGAGGGGGGGCGGATATCCAGGCGGGATGGAAGCAGCAAAGGATGGGACGCATGAGGGAACGGTAAGTATACAGGATGGTGGAAGGATTTAGTCCCCATGTCCGGCCAGAGAGGCATTTTAAGAGGTTAAGGCGGGAAAGGGCTTTTTGCCGGACGGTTTTGAGGTGAGGGTTCCAGGAAAGGTCTCTGTCTAGGGTTAATCCGAGGTAGCGGAGGGTCTTCGTTTGCGGGATGGGGCGACCATGGAGGGTGAGGTATAGGTCTCGGTGGCGAAAGGAAGGGGTGGTGCGACCTATGATGATTGCCTGCTATTTTGTAGGGTTTACAGTAAGGAGCCACTGGTTACACCAGGAGGAAAATTCGGAGGGATGGGACTGAAGGAGATGTTGTGTGCGAGCGAGGGACGGGACAAGGGCAAGGAAGGTGGTGTCATCAGCATACTGAAGAAGATGGACAGGAGGCTGAGGTCAGGGCATATCTGATGAATATAACAGATAGAGGAGGGGCGAAAGGACGGAGCCCTGGGGCACCCCGGCAGAGGGGTAGAACAAATGGGAATTTTGGTTATTGACAGTGACATAGGATGGGCGTTTGGAGAGGAAGGAAGCAATGAGACGGACGTAATTAATAGGAAGGGCGTAGGTTTGGAGCTTGAAAAGGAGACCAGAATGCCAGACACGGTCGTAGGCCTTCTCAATGTCGAGCGAGACGAGGATGGCGGCGCGAGGTGAATTAACCTGGACGGAGAGAAGGTGAACAAGGCGAAGGAGCTGGTCATTGACGGAGAAGGACCGCCGGAAGCCACATTGGGAAAGGGGAAGGAGTTGGTGTAGACGGAGGTGTTCGTGGATACGGCATGAGAGGATGGATTGGAGGACTTTGCTGAACACCAAAGTGAGACAGATGGGACGGTAGGAGGAGGCTTCGGAGGGCGGTTTGTCTGGTTTAAGGAACATTAGGATCCGGGAGGTTTTCCAGAGGTCTGGGTAGAATCCGGTGAAGAGAATGACATTGTACAGTGAAGCAAGGGCGAAATGGAAGGAGGGGGGACAGGCACGGAGGTGCCTGTAGGTAATGCGGTCGTGACCGGGAGCAGTATTACGTTTTGTGCGAAGCGTGTGTATGATGTCTTGTGCTGTAATAGGTGTGTTACCGTCGTGTTGCACTGCGCCCTCCTAAATAGTCGGCGCGCAGTGATACGTGGCAGTCTCGAGCTGGTCTCACGTGACTGTGCGGAGGAAAATCGTTCCGGTTTAGTGCGCGGTGCTCGTCGCGTCCTCTGGTGACTCCGGAACCGCCGCTGTGAGACGCCTTACTGATATTCATGCATGCGCTTTTAACCTGCATCGCGGGTTGCCCGCTCGTCAGGCGAACCAACGGTACATGACAATATGTATAGAAAGATCTGAAGGGTGCCAGTGACAGAACGCCCGACACGTGAATTACAAAGGTTAGTGCTTAAATAGTGACAATTATTTATTCACAAGCGATATACCAGAGTTGTGTAGTACCTATTGCCAGCGATGTGAAAGGCGTAGTATACCGTTAGTTTCTGACTGTTGGAACTCGACACTTGGCCTGTGCCATCGTGGAGGTCCAACTGTCCGGCGGATCCTGAACTAAATCTCTCCTAGGAAGTCACCACTGGACCGAGGTTTATGATCCACCATTGGACCCTGAAAGAGGTTCTTCTCTGTGTGCTAGAACACATCGCCTCCATTCCGTCTCTGGGGGATCCTCTTCCGTCAACAGCAGATAGCAGATGCCAAAGGCAAGCGATTTTCTGGATCGTCGGCAATCCACTAGACGGACAAATGACGCATAACAGCCGTCGCTCTCAGATTTTTTTTTTTTTAAATTTGGGCTTCCAACCTCCTTTCACAGCCCCTCCTTTCGCTCTCCTTCGTCGGCGTTTTTTTTTAATGTCTTTTTCTTCTTTCTTGTAATGGCATTAATGCTCTTCTTAATTGACGTTGGTCACCCATAAAAACGGTTGGTAAAAACAAATAATCCCTTCTTGGTTGGATCTAAAATTGAAAGTTTTTCTTTTGAGTGCTTTATTCGACAGCTTAATTGCGTCATCTCCTTTTTTCTCATTTAAAAATGTAACACATGAAACGTAAGAGTAACTTATCAACGAATCTCGTCCGGGTACGAGACCGCGTCGTCATTTTATAAAAATAAAATTTTATAAATATAAAATGACGACGCGATCTCGTACCCGGAGGAGTTTCGTTGATAGTGACAGCGGCCGCGGAAGCCTACGTTTGTACGTAAGAGTACCTTTTTCGGTTGGAAACATAAATATATATTTTTCCTAACGAAATAAAAAAAAAAAAAAAATAAAAAAAAAATCCTTCTTTTCAATTTCTGTTCACAGACGATTTCAGAGTTCGTCTTCACGAGAGTTACAATGGAGTGCTTCCATGCATTGTTTTGTCCGTTCCTATGTTCGTTTTCATTACTTTTTCTGTTTTGTTATTACTATCCTTTTTTATCTTCTCTAACTCAGAACGCGTTAGTTGTCGCGAGATCAGCAAAGAAAGGCATACGAATGAAATGTCTCTTTTAAAGTCTAAGACTGTTTCCAAAATAATGTTTTTTTAATAGAAATTTTTTTTGAGTACTTGGTCGTTGTTGATCCTGCTCTTATTTGTTCGTTACATAATAACTGATATATTTATTTTCAAATCAATTTCAGTCACACTTTCAAAAGATCAATGTGAATCGGGTGGTTGGGAGAGGGTTTCACATGATGGCCTTTTTGAGGAAATTTGCGTAATGTTTATGGTAATTGTTCATGTGGAGTAATGTTTGGTGTTGGGTCGGGATACGACACAGGTCCAAAAGTCAAAGCCTTAAGAGTGTATGGGAAACCGGCAGACGCCGGGCGAGCGCCGCAAGGGGTCGTCCTCTTGCGAAAATTGTTTAAAATTACTAATTTGCGATTGGAGTGCTTCGAATTCCGATTTTAAGAATTAAATTATAATTCACGGAATGTATGACATTAACTGCGAATGGGTAAAGTTGAAAATGTGTACCCAACCGGGATTCGAACCCGAGTCTTCTCTTTTCTAGGCAATTGCGCTTACCCCTACACCACTGGGGACACAGCGATCATCACACCTGCACGGAATTACTCAAGCACACCTCTACATCTACATCTACATACATACTCCGCAATTCACCGTAAGGTGCGTGGCGGTGGGTGCACTGTACCACTACTAGGCATTTCCTTTCCTGTTCCACTCCCAAATTGAACGAGGAAAAAAAGAATGCCTATATGCCTCCGTACGAGCCCTAATTTCTCTTATCTTGTCTTTGTGATCTTTACGCGAAATGTAAGTAGGCGGCAGCAAGATCGTACTACACTCAGCTTCAAATTCCGGCCCTCTAAATTTACTTAACAGAAATTCACGAAAAGAACGTCGTCTTTCTTCCAGCGATCCCCAATTGAATTGCCACAGACACCACACAGATATACAACTTTTAAATAATAAATCGGTGTCATTTGTTTTCCGTCGGCAAAGCTCTGTTCCTTTAGAGATCGTTCGCATGATGTCGTCGACAAAAATAAACTGGTTATGAGCAATACTTTCTAGCCTGTTCTTGTGGGGCCGAGGGGACTGAGGCGCTCCAGTCACAGTCTGCACGGTCACTACGGTCTGGGGTTCGAATCCCCCCTCGGGCATGGATATTTGTGCCGTCCTAGTTCGTAAGTAGTTCATAAGTAGTTTGTAAGTTTGGGGACTGATGACCTCGTAGTTAAGTCCCATAAACTGTACAAACATTTTGTTCTTGTGGAAATCACCTGTACTGAAAGTAAGTTGTACGAACTCGAAACCTGTGTAATACGGCTTACGGGATGAATCCACAATGGCGTGCCGTTGTGGAATAAAGCAATAAGCAATGAAAATGCGGCAGGTCACTTGACTCGCAGCTACGTCCCTACAAGAAAAATCGTGAGGTGTGTGTGGGCAAGAATAAAACACGTACATACTACAAGGAGCAACTTTTCAAAACGCATTATGTGGACTGGTGGACAAAATTGAGTTTGATATGGAATCCGGTATTTTATTACCCGCTCCACGCACTCATGCAATCAGATTGTGTCAAAACGCATTTTAACACCTTCAAAAAGAGCGCTGAAAAGTAGCAGATGCAACAAATAGCGTTTCGTCCTCTAGTATGAATGAATCGAACTGCATTAAGTCCAACAGTTGCGTATATTTTGTTTTATTAAGCTATGTTGGCTGCAATGTAAGACTCGTGGACTAAAGCGAAACCATTTAACTGACCAACAATAATCAGTTAATATTCGTTTTCAGTATTACAGCATTGATGTGTATAAACGTTTATCATTCTGTTAGGAAGTCAGGCGTAAAATCATTGTTGTGCTAAGATGGAGAGTATTATAGGGAGTGAATGTCTGACTGTTGGAGAGGAAATGAAACGTGGAACGAGAAAACGAATGAAGAGAAAATCAAAAAGGGCAGATTGTGCAACAGAACGCAACAAAACGCACTTTGTCCATCACTAAACTACTAATAGCTTGAAAGTATAAAAAGCAATTTCCTTGTATTAAACACATTTGGATCAAAAGCCCTACCTGAGTTGTTGTTGTTATGGTCTTCAGTCCGGAGACTGGTTTGATGCAGCTCTCCACCCTACTCTATCCTGAGCAAGCCTTTTCATCTCCTCGTAAGAACAGCAACCCACATCCACTTGAATCTGCTTACTATACGCGTCTCTTGGTCTCCCTCTGCGATTTTTACCCCACACACTTCCCTCCAATGCTAAATTTACGATTCCCCGATGTCTAAGAATGTGTCCTACCAAGCGATCCCTTCTTTTAGTCAGGGTATGCCAAAAATTCCTTCGCTCACCAATTCTGTTCAGTACCTCTTCATTAGTTATGTGATCTACCCACCTAATCTTCAGCATTCTTCTGTAGCACCACATTTCAAAAGCCTCTATTCTCTTCCTGTCAGCACTGCTTATCGTCCATGTTTCACTCCCATACAAGGCAACACTCCACACAAATGCCTTCAGAAAAGACTTCCTTACCCTTAAATTAATATTCGATGTTAGCAAATTTCTCTTTTTCAAAAATGATTTTCTACCCATTGCCATTCTGCATTTTATATCCTCTGTACTGCGACCATCGCACGTTATTGTACTACCCAAGTAACAAAACTCATCTACCACCTTCATTGTTTCGTTACCTAATCTAATTCCTTCAGCATCGCCTGATTTTCTAAGACCGCATTCCATTATTTTTGTTTTGCTCTTGTTAATGTTCATTTTATATGCTCTCTTCAACACGCTTTCCATTCCATTCAACTGCTCTTCCACGTCCTTCGCTGTCTCTGACAGAATTACAATGTCATCAGCAAAACGCAATGTTTTTTTTCTTCCCCCTGAACTTTAATCCCTATTCCAAATTTTTCCTTGTTTCCTTCACCGCCTGCTCGATGTACAAATTGAATAACATTGGAGAAAGGCTACAACCCTGTCTTACTCCCTTCCCAAGTGATGCTTCCCTTTCATGCCCTTCGAGTCTAATAACTGCGGTCTGGCTTTTGTACAAGTTGTAAATAACTCTCCTTTCCCTGTATTTTACCCCTGCTGATTTCAGAATTTGTAAGAGTGTATTCCAGTCAACATTGTCAAATGCTTTCTCCAAATCTACAAAAGCTAAAAATGTTGGTTTGCCTTTCCTTAATCTGTCTTCTAAGATTAGACGTAAAGTGAGTATTGCCGCCCGGGTTCCTACGTTCCTCCTGAATCCAAACTGATCTTCCCCGAGGTCAGCTTCTACCAGCTTTTCCATTCTCCTGTAGACAATTCGTGTTAAAATTTTGCAACCATGACTTATCAAACTGATTGTTCTGTAATTTTCACACCTGTCTGCGCCTGATTTCTTTGGAATGGGGATTATTACATTTTTCTTAAAGTGTAAGGGCATTTCGCCTATCTCATACATCCTACACACCAGTTCAAATAGTCTTGTCATGGCTGGCTCTCCCAGAGACTTAAGTAGCTCTGAGGGTATTTCATCTACTCCTGGGGCCTTGTTCCGACCTAGGTCTTTCAAGGCTCTGTCAAATTCATCTCTCAGTATAGTATCTCCTATTTCATCTTGATCGACTTCCTCTTCCCTTCTTACAACATCGTCTCTAAGTTCATTTCCTTTGTAGAGCTGCTCTATGTACTCTTTCCACCTTTCAGCTTTCGCTTCTATGCTGAGAACTGGTTTCCCATCTGAGTTCTTGATATTCGTAGAGTTGCTTTTCTTCTCCCCAAATGTCTCTTTTATTTTCCTGTAGGCAGTATCTACTTTTCCTCTTGCTATACATTCTTCTACAGATTTACATTTGGCTTCTAGCCACTCCTGCTTAGCCATTTTGCACTTCCTGTCAATCTCATTTTTTAGACGTCTGTACTCCATTTTGCCTGTTTCATTTACTGCATTTTTATATTTTCTCCTTTCATCAATTAAATTTAGTATTTCCTGTGATATCCAAGGATTTTTTGTAGGTATGTGAGTATGTGTATGTGGTGTAAAATTAGGAATAATTAATCAAATATTTTTTGCGGGTATACGTTTTTCCTGAAAATTTTACTTTTTGGGACATAATGCGTTTTGAAAAGTAGCTCCTCATATATCCTAGTTCGTTAAAGTGTGTTCAGAAGTTGAAGTTGTGTTTATTTTATTTTATTATGTTTTTTATTGCACCGTATTACTACTACAGTGATTTCGTGTGTCTCGTGTGCTGTGCCGAAGTGCTCCAATGTCACATCAGGTTCTCTCTTGCTCCCAGTGCTGGTTCACGAATATTTAAAAAAAGTATGGAAAACGATTTGATTAGGTCTAGTAACATGCTGGAAGAAATATAGCTGGAGACATCAAAATTTCACGTTTATTAAAATTTTTATTTTATCTTATACTTATCGATATAGCTTAACCTTCACTCTTATTGTAAATAATGATTTTGCGTTATCTCGTGTTTCTGTGCGATATGGAAATCGGCGAGGGTACTGCGGCGCGTCAGTCACGGTCTGCACGGCCACTACGGTCGGAGGTTCGAATCCCCTCTCGGGCATGAATATTTGTGCCGTCCTTAGTGGTAGCTAGTTCATAAGTAAAATTGTGTGCCGGAACCGGGACTCGAACCTGGGACCTTTGCCTTTCGCGGGCAAGCGCACTACCGACTGTGCTATCCCGACACGACTCACGATGCCGCCCCACAACTTTACTTCCGCCAGTACCTCGCCTCCTACTTTCCAAACTTCACGGAAGTTCTCTTGCAAACACGCAAGACTAGCACTCCTGGAAGAAAGGATATGGTGGAGACATGGCTTAGCCACAGCCTAAGGGATGTTTCCAGAATGAAACTTTTCACTCTGCAGCGGAGTGTGCGCTGATATGAAACTTCCTGGCAGATTAAAATTGTGTGCCGGAAACGGGACTCGAACCTGGGACCTTTGCCTTTCGCGGCCAAGCGCACTACCGACACGACTCACTGGCGGAAGTAAAGTTGTGGGGCGCCACCGTGAGTCGTGTCGGGATAGCACAGTCGGTAGTGCACTTGCCCGCGAAAGGCAAAGGTCCCAGGTTCGAGTCCCGGTTCCGGCACACAATTTTAATCTGCCAGGATGTTTCATATCAGCGCACACTCCGCTGCAGAGTGAAAAGTTTCATTCTGGAAACATTCCTTAGGCTGTGGCTAAGCCATGTCTCTACCATATCCTTTCTTCCAGGAGTGCTAGTCTTGCGTGTTTGCAAGAGAACTTCTGTGAAGTTTGGAAAGTAGGAGGCGAGGTACTGGCGGAAGTAAAGTTGTGGGGCGGCATCGTGAGTCGTGTCGGTCTAGCACAGTCGGTAGTGCGCTTGCCCGCGAAAGGCAAAGGTCCCAGGTTCGAGTCCCGATTCCGGCACACAATTTTAATCTGCCAGGAAGTTTCATATCAGTGCACACTCCGCTGCAGAGTGAAAAGTTTCATTCTGAGTTCATAAGTAGTTTGTAAGTTTAGGGACTGATAACCCCATAGTTAAGTCCCATGAGCTATACAAACATTTTAATCTAATATGATGGGTTCTGACGAAGCAAATGATTAGTTATTAAGTTCTGCTCCCCCCCCCCCCCCCCGCCATCCCCTCAAACCACACACATTCCTAACGTACACGTTAATGTAGTAATATGGTGCCCTTGTAATCTGCAACCTTACATAAACTGTTTTCACATGTTTGATGATTTCTTATTCAGTTGGTCCCCGGGACCAGTTCCTACCCGTACTCTTCCCGTACATATTAGGTAGCATTACTATTTGTCATATTCGAATGTTGGGACCATCTATCGCGGGAGTCTTCTTCTGAGGAAGCTCTGGCCCAAGCCAACACTACCTAAAGGCCGCGGCGCTGTCGTGTGACGTCACGCATGTCAGGTAGGCCGCAGTGGCCGAGCGGTCTGCGGCGCGCCAGTCACGTTATGCACGGCCACTACGGTCGGGGGTTCGAATCCTCCCCCCCCCTCGAGCATGGATATTTGTGCTGTCTTAATCTTAGCTAGTTCATAAGTAGTTTGAAAGTTTAGGGACTGATGACCCTGTAGTTAAGTCCCCTAAGCTATACAAACATTTGAACACTTTGAGCAGCGTAGGTCGCGATCGCGTAGCTCACTGGGTGGCCGCTGGGGCACGGCCCACTATGCCGTAGTGGCCAGCCAATGAGCTACGCGATCGCGACCTACTCTGTGTGACGTCACACGAAAGCGCCGCGGCCTTTTCTCTAGGTGCTGTTTGCCCAAGCCTGCTGGACATCCAAGCCCCAACGCAGTCACCGAACGCTTTCCCTGATGATTCGCTACATTTTACTGACGAGTAATCCATTACATGATAATTTGGGCCTTTTTACTGCTTACTTTGTAATTCCCCAGGTCATTGTACTGTCAGTAAATGGGAAAATTGTATTTTTTGCCTAAATTTACACATTGATGACCATGACAGAGTGTAAGAGAATCTCTTACAAACTTTTGTTGATTTAATTTATGAAGTTTACACTCCTGGAAAAAAAAATCCATTCGTTGACCCAACAGAGGGAATTTTTATTGGCATATTCTTCAGCATGTATAGAACACACGATCACATAGGCAGAGCCATACGCACGTGAGTACAGTCACCAGAGCGTGCACAATGTCGGCATTAGTACCGTGTGTACCATCCTTTTGCAGCAATGCAAACTGTAATTCTTCCAAGGACTCGATCGTAGAGGTGCCGAATGTGGTCTTGTAGAATGCCCTGCAATACAGTTTCCATCTGGTGCCTCATTTGGGCCAGATTTCGTGCCGATCACACAGACCGTCCAACATGACGTTTCAGTCGGTCCCAAACATGCCCAAAGGGGGCCATACCTGTGGATCGTGCTGGTTAGAATAGTTGACGTGCACCTAGAAGAGCGCATTGGGTGGTACGTGATACATGTGGACGTGCATTGTCCTGTTGGAAAAGCATATCGCCTTGTTGGTGCATGAATAATTGCATGGCGGGTAGAATGGTGGTTTAAGTGTACTGTGCACTGTTAAATGTTCTGTAGATGATCACTAGAGGAGAACAGTCAGTGTAGGATATGGCTCCCACACAATGATAACCGATCACGCTCCAACAGCGTTCAGCCCGCTTCCAGTGGTGTCATGGTAGGCACTAAAAAGCGACTTCATTGATGAGAGTCGCTGGTACTGCTTCGGTGCCAATGATGGTCGTACGCTTGTTAGGTGTCATGCAGGGAAGCGCGAAAATCTGGTGTGTACGCAACAGTGGCAAACGGGGCCGACATCCGGCATCATGATATGGGGTGCCATATCCTACACCAGCCATTCTCCTCTGGTGACCGTCGAGGGAATTAAAACAGTGCACGGTACACTGGAAACATCATTCAACCCGTCTTTTCACCGTTCATGCACCAACAAAGGGATATGTTTTTCCAACAGGACAATGCACATTCACATGTATCCCATACAACCCAACGTGCTCTTCTAGGTGTACGTCAACTACCCTGCCCATCATTATCCTCTGATCTGTTCTCCATTGCGCATGTCTGGAACTGGATGCAACGTTATGTTTGGCTGTCTGCATGAACGACACGAAATATGGCCGAACTGAGGCACCAGTTGGAAACTGCATGGCAGCCATTCTCCAACACCACATTTGGAACCTATTCGATCGTCTCCACGAAAGAATTACAGTTTGTATTAATACAAGAGGAGGATATACATTCTTCTAGCGTCGACATTGTCACGTTCTGATGGCTGCACTCACATGCGTATAGCTGTGTCTGTGTGATCGTTAGTTGTATATATTCTCAAGAATGTGTCAACAAAATTTTCCTTTTATGGATCGACGAACTCATGGTGTTCTGTTTTCATTTTCCAGGAGCTTATATTACGACGAAGTGCTATGTTGCACGTATTATTTCACCTCCATTTTTTAAATAACGTATGTTGACCACTTTGTATAATTTTATATGGCCAGATGATGATGGCATATCCCATTGAAACCGGACATCATAAAATAAACAATTATTTATACTTTTGCAGATAATTAACCATATATATGATTGTAAGACTACAGTCCGCGACTTGCCAGTAGTCAACTGTCTGTATGACATTTCATGTGGATCGCAATATAATTTTTATCTTTTACAAATGTAGATATTCATGCGTTTCTTTCGCAGCAATAATCAGAATCTGTCTAATAAACAGAATGAGTGAGAAGAGAAAATGAGAGCGTGGTGGAGTAGCCGAGCGGTGTAAAGCGTCTCGCTGCGGAGCGCACGGTTCCTCGCCGTGGGGGTTCGAGTCCTCCCTGGGGCATGGGTGTGTGTGTTGTCCTTAGGTTAGTTTACCTAGGTTTAAGTAGTTTGTAAGTTACGGACTGATGACCACGCTATTTGGTCCGATGGATTTACAAACATTTGAACATTTGATTTGAGAAAATGAGAGAGATTTACATAAATACGTGTACTGCTGGAAACTAACGCATAAACTGTATCTCGCCGGTTCACTTGTTGCATAGACTAGTTGTGTTTAAATAGATGGCCAGCCTAAGGTAATTAACAGTCTGTGGCGTTATCTGTCATTAAATGCAGTTACGCACGTGTCGACGAAATTTAATTAACGCCTACAGATTAAGCCCACAGTCGTGTTATAAAATAATTATCTGCCACCAATTATGACAACGGATTTCAGCAATGAAATTCGATGCCCATTAGCTAGATATATTAACCTTCAAACAACAGAATGTGCGTAAATACATTCTCATTCACACCGTAATTCATTCTACAGGAGTTGCAGTTTGTTCATGTGAATTCAGTGCGAATCAAACTGCAAATTTAGCAATGTCATCTATATATTAATATACTTGATGGTGTTCACGTTCTCTGTGGGTGTTCAAAAGAATTATGAAAGTTGACATCTCTTCCCTTAAGTTTACTTTTGTTCAATACAAGAGGTTGTACAATTAACACCATTCACTGAGTATAAAATAACACCTCTTCGTTTCTACTGAGGGTGTAATGACAACTGCTCTGCAGGCTGTACATGTAGCAGGATACTGAACACAGTACGCAAGCGTAAGTACACTCATGTTCAGAACGAAAATGAACACCTTGAAAGCCCGGAGACAGCAAGTACATATTCACAGGTGATATTCAGTAGTTCATTATGAAGAAATATCAGCATTTCAGTCACCTCGGTTCAACATGTGTCATGTTACGTAGTAGGCATAGTGTCCGCCATGGGAAGACCTGGAAGTGCGTTAAATGGAATGGGCAATGTGTTGAAGGGAGCATATAAGGTGAAGATTAACAAGAGCAAAACAAAGGTAATGAAATGCATTCTAAGAAAATTAGTCGACGCTGAAGAAATTTGATTAGGTACAGGAATTTTGTTATTTCGGCAGTAAAATGATATACGACGGTCGCAGTACAGAGGATGTAAAATGCAGAATGGCAATGGGAAGAAAAGCGTTTTGGAAAAAAATAAGTTTGATAGAATATTAATTTAAGCGTAAGGAAGTCCTTTCTGAAGACATTTGTTTGGAGTGTTGCCTTGTATAGGAGTGAAACATGGACGACAAACAGTGCGGACAGGAAGAGGATAGAGGATTTTGAAATGTCGTGTTACAGAACAATGCTCAAGATTAAGTGGATAGGTGGCATAACATATGAGGGGGTACTGAATCAATTGGTCGGACACATTCTTAGACGTAAAGGAATCGTGAATTTAGCACTTGAGGGAAGTGTGTGGGTTAAAAATCGCAGAGCAAGACCTAGAGCGAAAACAGCAAACAGGTTGAAATGGATGTGGGTTAACATTCTTATGAAGAGGTGAAGAGGCTTGCTCAGGATAGAGTATGATGGGGACCCGCATCGAACCAGTCTCCGGACTGAAGACCATAACAACAAAAAATATAGTGGAGCACGATTCTTTAGTTGCTTGTCCGGACTGAAGTCCACCACAACAAGAACAATCCTATTGATTTCACAGTTGCAGGCTTTCAAATTCCATTTTCAAATGTATAATACCAAACAACATTAGTTGTCAAACATGTAATTGTTTAATATTTTATGCGTGACTGTTAATCAGTTACTGTACCGGGTGATCAAAGAGTCAGTATAAATTTGAAAACTTAATAAATCACGGAATAATGTACATAGAGAGGTGAAAATTGATTCACATGCTTGGAATGACATGGGGTTTAATTTAAAAAAAAAAGTTAAAAAAATGTCCGGCAGATGGCGCTTTATCTGATCAAAACAGCAATAATTAGCATAACAAATTAAGACAAAGCAAAGATGTTGTTCTTTCCAGAAAATGCTCAATAAGTTCTCCATCATTCCCCAACAATAGCTGTAGTCGAGGAATAATGCTGTGAACAGCATATTCGGAGTTATGGTGAGGCATTGGTGTCGGATGCTGTCTTTCAACATCCCTAGAGTTGTCGGTCGATCACGATACACTTGCGACTTCAGGTAACCCGAAAGCCAATAATCGCACGGACTGAGGTCAGGGGACCTGGGAGGCCAAGCATGATGAAAGTGGCGGATGAGCACACGATCATCAGCAAACGACGCGCGCAAGAGATGTTTCAGGCGTCTAGCAATATACGGTGGAGCGCCATCGTGCATAAAAATCGTACGTTCCAGCAGGTGTTTATCAGCCAGGCTGGGGATGATGCGATTCTGTAACATATCGGCGTACCTCTCACCCGTCACGGTAGCAGTTACAAAAACAGAAACACGCAGTTCCACGAAGAAAAAATGCCCGATAACGGTAGATGTGGTTCTAATAAAACCCCATGTCATTCCAAGCACATGTGTCAATTTTTACCTCTCTATCTACATTATTCCGTGATTTTTTAAGTTTTCATATTTATACTGACGTTTTGATCACCCGGTACTATAACTAATAGATATTAAAAAATACTAGTTTTTTGTCTCGTTGCCGCCGGTTGTCCTAGGTGTCGGTGGCCAAGTGGAGAGAGACCGACACAGGAAAATAGGATGCACGCGTGTGCAGGTACGGAACCTGAGATGACCAGCCAGTGGGACAGCAGAAACTAGAAACACTAAGCTAGATTAGAACAAGATATGTATTTCGAAGAAATAGTACAATACTTTGTTAACTCAAGACTAGTGGAATGCAGATACATAGTTTAACTAGGTAGACGCCTGCCTACTGACGAGTGACTTATCTGGTGCCTGACCTATTGCCAAATGACCGATCCAGTTCAGTGGTGGCCACGAGCGGGAATGCAGCAGAGGGCGCTCGTGGCCGACGTCGTAAGAACGCCGCGACGTGCTTGCATGGCGGCGAGCGGCGAAAGTACGTGGCGCGCACTTCATACTTGTGCGATACCACACTTGTTGTTTTTCGACCGTAGCAGCGGTTACATGCAGTCCTCTGTGACAGCACTGCCGCGGCTGAATAGGCGTGCGCACTAAAGCGCCCAGCTGCGGTGCGCGCAGCCGGTCGCCGTCGTGGGTTCGAGTCCTCCCTCGGCATGGGTGTTTCTGTTGTCCTTACCATAAGTTGCTTTAAGATAGTGTAAGTAGTTTGAAAGCTTAGGGACTAATGACCACCTTAGTTAAGTTCCTTAAAATGTTCAAATGTTTGTATAGTCTATGGGACTTAACTACGGGGTCATCAGTCCCTAAACTTACAAACTACTTATGAACTACTTACGAACTAGGACGGCACAAATATCCATGCCCGAGGGGGGATTCGAACCCCGACCGTAGTGGTCGTGCAGACCGTGACTGGAGCGCCTCAGTCTCCTCGGCCACCGCGGCCAGCTAAGTTTCTTAGATTTACAAATATTTGAACATTATTTATTTATTATTTTTATTTAAATAGCAGTCAACAATCCGAAGATTGGTTTGAACACCACAGTGCTTTACTGGGCATGGTCCTGATTGGAGGTGGTATGCCGTTGCCTTCCTCCGACCTTCGAACTGACTTACCAAGCCAGTTATAGGGGGACCTACAGTTTAACGTGGGTTCCGAACCACGGTGCTACTCGGTATTTTTCACATGAGCAACAGTGCCAGTGGTGAAAGAAGTGGAAAGTCACAGATAAAAATCCTAGGACCTGGTGGGGATCGAACCCGCGACCTTTGGATTTACAGTCTGGCACTCTGCCACTGTGCTACCGAGGCGCACTGTTTATTTATTTTGTGGCTACACTGCCGTTTCCTTATTTTAGGTGTGACTGTTTGACCATGTGAGATATTTATTGGAATCTTATCCTTTTTTAAAATCTGACATGTAATTTTTAACCTATATCACACATTGTCTGAAGAAGGTGTTCTTTGCGACATCCAAACCTAGGTTACGTTTTTAAATGTAACTTGCGATTTTAAAAATCTACATTTATTAGAATTTGGTCACAAGTTAAAAGATGTGATCAATATGGTCGCTCGACTGAAACACGACATCTGAAGGAACTGAGATCCCAACAGCCGTATGTATAATAAAATAGTTATTGTATCACAACCAGTTTCGGTATTCCACTATGCCATCTTCAGGTCCCTACATCGGAGAATAATATCCAAAATTAGGGACAGAAGTCCACGAATCCAGTTTTCGCATCCCTAATTTTGGATATTATGCTCCAATGAAGGGACCTGAAGATGGCATAGTGGAATGCCGAAACTGGTTGTGATACAATAACTATTTTATTATACATACGGCTGTTGGTACCTCAGTTCCTTCAGACTCTTGACCAGCCGCTGTCCCGTTTCCACCATTAATGATGGATTCGATAAGACGTAACACGACATGGTCGACAACTGCTCACGGAACATCAGGTGTAATCAGAGCGATATGTCAGAGTAAGGTTGTGAGGTGCCTATCCATTCCGAGTGAGCTCTCACGCCTTCCCGACCGCTCCCCGTACCTGTAGCTGAAGTAATTAAACTCTGGTAGGCATTGCTGGACGGCAGTTTCGCCAGGATATCATTGAAGGGAATATTCTCTCGGCTCGGCTGTGAGTGTGGAGCGAGGGTGACCACGGGATGTACGTGTTCTGCGAACCTACTGTGCGTCGTTCCGGAAACTGCCTTTGGGAGGTCGCCCGGGATTCGCACAATAGCCGCTCCACGCCAACGGCTTCGGTAGTGCGAGTGGGAGTTGCTTACGCAAACACGGGCGCCTCGCCTGACCTTTAGGGAGACAGGTGAACGGCCTGATACAGAGCATGGCTGTGAAGGGATCTATGGGATGTGGCCGCTTTCTTCTAGTACTTCGGGTAAGACGCGGAGGGAGCTCCCTCTGTCAATGATAGGTCCTTTTTGAAATGACTGTTGGTGATTGGCGCGCAAACACTTTTTGAGATGAAACTTCCTGGCAGGTTAAAATTGTGTGCCGGAACCGGGACTCGAACCTGGGACCTTTGCCTTTCGCGGGCAAGCGCACTACCGACTGTGCTATCCCGACACGACTCACGATGCCGTCTCACAACTCTACTTCCGCCAGTACCTCGCCTCCTACTTTCCAAACTTCACAGACCTTCTCTCGCGAAAGTAGGAGGCGAGGTACTGGCGGAAGTAGAGTTGTGAGGCGGCATCGTGAGTCGTGTCGGGATAGCACAGTCGGTAGTGCACTTGCCCGCGAAAGCCAAAGGTCCCAGGTTCGAGTCCCGGTTCCGGCACACAATTTTAATCTGCCAGGAAGTTTCATATCAGCGCGCCGGCCGCGGTGGCCGAGGTGACTGAGGCGCTCCAGTCACGGTCAGCACGGCCACTACGGTCGGGGGTTCGAATCCCCCCTCGGGCATGGATATTTGTGCCGTCCTAGTTCGTAAGTAGTTCATAAGTAGTTTGTAAGTTTAGGGACTGATGACCCCGTAGTTAAGTCCCATAAGCTTAACAAATATTTGAACATTTTTTCATATCAGCGCACACTCCGCTGCAGAGTGAAAGTTTCATTCTGGAGACTTTTTGAGATAATTGAAACGAAGCAGTGGTTCCGCTGGCAGGGAAACGTGGGAGTACTGGCCTGGGGTTACACCAAATGTAATTCAGCATTCGAACAGTCTTTATTATTACTACAGAACATCAAACAAATTGTTCCAAAGACAATAACTGAGTTATGCTCAAGTTCGAAAACAGGAATTTACACTTCAAATATTATAGCAATTAGAAAACAACTCCACGAATAGAACCTCGCTCGGAATCAAATCAAAGTCACAGTGCTAATCGGAATTGCTGGCTCACGCAAAATTTGAGTTGCACCAACAGAATCAAACTAGTTAGACCTTTTAAATTTCAACATTAGACCTGAATACACAATACACTTACGCCACCCTGAAGGGATGGCAAACATATTCTGCTCTACTAAAACATGAACAGTTTCACACTAAATTAAAAGGAACGCTTTGCAAATGATAGCCGGAAAGTTAAATTATAAATACTGTCCATCCCAGTCTTTCAACCTTTTAAAAACACATATTTACAAAATAATTACAGGAGAAGTTTACGTAACTTAACGTGTTCTACTGGTGGACTCCAGGATCTGCCGAAAATCCCAGGACTGCTTGGCCTCTGCTCCTCGTGCCTGTGTGCACGTATGCGTTGTTTCTGCGCCCTCACAGTTGACAGCATCCACGTGTTGCACCAACACCCAACAGCCTCGTGCTGCAACAGACTAAAGGCGTGTCTAAGCATGCAGTTCATCACACGAATGCACCCCCTTTTCTGGCACCAAATCCAGTATGTTTCGACATGGAGCCCACACCAGTGTTGAAGTCCAACTCCAGTACTGACTAGTTGTCGAAACAACTCTGAAGATAACTAGAGCCAAAGTAGCCCACGGAGAGCCTCGTGCTGCAACAGACCCCGTGAATCCATCAGAGAAGTCACGCCCAGACGGTTGCAATTAGCCCGTCGAAGTCACGTCCCCACAGTAGAGACAGAGTCCTCGGAAGCTTCCTCTGGGGCTACAAAAGCAAAACTCCTTCCCAAACTAAAACCGCAGGCCCAGTACAGCTGCACGGCGCTCCCGTGGCGCCCTCTTCACACACGCGCGCCAACACCGAGAGCAGCGCTCGAAACGAATGAACGCTCCGCCAAACAGAGGCGCGGCGGAAGATTCAAAAGCCGGCACGGCTCACGAATATTCCTTATTTTAGAGCTAGCTAGCGGTGGAGAGGCGCTGGCGAGGGCGGTCTTTCGACTAACGTCTCCTTGAGCAGTCGCTAGTTGACTACTCTGGAGATTTTTCTTGGGAAGTGTTCCGCTTTTGTCTGTGCGTTCAAAACTCTCTGTTCACTTCTAATTTATATCAAGACCTGCCGATATGCAGACGAAGTTGAATACTTTCTACCGTTTCGAGACTAGTTAGATTTTTATAGTAGTTTGCGCTGACTGTGTGCTCTGCCAGTGTAGTACGCTTTTGTTCACTTGAACGGCGACTCAGTTCCGCTCTCGCGAACTTGTACATTGTGTGGAGGAATAATTGGAGAATCGTGTACCACTGTAATCCACTTGCTCACATTCGCAGTGAACAAGCGGTGCGCCGCTTTCTTGTTGATAAACCCGCCTATTCAATGACCTGTACGTCAGTGCCTCTAGAAGAGCATAGACGCAGGAAGATATCTTGGCAAAGGACACCAGAAAGTCGAACGAGTTAGATAAATACCGTTAGGGGTGTGCGCGAGACTCCACTATTTATTTCGCGTTTTTAATTAACAACCGACCGTAGCCCACAGAAACGGCCACACAGCACTTGGTACGGTGCATAGTGACGTACATTTACGGTTGGGTTCGGTTGCTTGTTTGGAATAAGGGCACTAAACTACTGAGGCTATCAGTCCCCCAGTGGGGAGGAGGAAGGAGAGAGGATAGGAAACGAGGGGGGGGGGGGGGGAGGAAATGCAGTCCGCGAAGTGAAGAAGGAAAAAAGACTGCATTAGCTCGGGGCCCCGTGCTTGCCACGCACGTACTCAAGAAAGACCCGTGAGCCCCATGGGGACGTACATTTACGCACCGGTATTATAAACATTTTGTTGCCTGTTTATCCTGATATAGGCCCATTTAACATAACTATTTACCGTCAATTTTATACGCCCTCTAGTTCATAGTGAGAGTATTCATCACGTACCCCATCATTGTAGGAGCTTTTGCCAAATGCATCGCCTGTGCTATTCATTCTTTTTGTTTGTTGTCAATGCATGCTTTCCGTTTTTACTCTATTATCCCTAGACTAAATGCTGGTCTGACAGCACGTAAAATTATTCTGAATTTTGTACCATTTTGTATAAAGTGCCACTTGTTTCAGCCAATAAATAATTTCCGCCTGAGCCTCTGTTTAACTTTCACTATTTTGCCGTCACATTTAAGATTTAAATGTTTGCCTTTTTTCATGCATCTCAAATGTTTGAGCAAGAACCTGTTGACCATCTGCCGCCTTCAATGAGCTCACTTTTAACAGGGAACACACCTCATGTGATACGAAGCAATGACTCAGGGATCATAACATTTTTGTCGTGCTTCATCGAAACAGGCTTTACAAACTTATATTGATTGAACGAGGTGTATTTCAAGCTATCTATCAAATCAACAAGAGTCCGGATACGTTCCTGAGAGACACTATCTTTCAGGTAACCCCACAACTGCAAGACATGAGGATTTAGAATGGCGCACATCTTAAAATTGCCTACAGATGATGCAGTCATTGACGAAACATTAGCTGCAAGGGCATGTGGTATCACTACATCCTGCACGAAAGTTGTGCTGTAGAGACTTGCGTTAGCAAAGCTCAAACGGCGTGTTGCACAAGCAGGTTTTTATAACATGTAAAGTCTCTGTATGCTTAAAACGTCCGCTCATTGTCATCCACTTAAATAAAATCGAACTGAGAATGAAGGAGCTGGTGGTCACGCCAGTCACATGCAAAGAGTGCAGTGGATGTTCTTCCATGACGTGTGCTGAGTGGCAGCTAGTTCACGGGACCGAGCACACTAAAATGTACGTTATCCATGCCATCGGTTTTCAAGCGAAGGAAAGTAGAAGGGAGAAGTCACTGCGTTGTAACTTTGAAGAGATACCAGTATAAACTGTGCCGCAAAGTCTTTTCAACTGTTCAGCTGAGGATTGTAACGTTCAAATAGCATTTTCGGCCATTATTCTTACGAAATATGTTGGTTTTCTGAAATCAAAGATTGATTTCTAAAAGGCTTTTGACACCGTACGTCACAAACGGTTTTTAGTCAAATTGCGTGGTTATGATATATCGTCCCAAATTTGCGAGTGGATAGGGGATTTCCTGTCAGAGAGGACACAGTCCATAGTAATCGATGGTAAGGCATCAACTAAAACAAAAGTGATATCGGGCGTTCCACAGAGTAGTGTTATTCGTCCTCTGCTATTCCTTATTTACATAAACGATTTAGGGGAAAATCTAAGTAGCTCTCTTAGGTTGTTTGCAGATGATGCCGTCATTTACCGTCTAGTAAAATCATCTGAAGATCGAAACCAAATGCAGAACGATCTAAATAATGTATCACTAAGGTGTAAAAATTGGCAATTGACTCTAAATAATGAGAAGTGTGAAGTCGTCCAAATGAGTACGAAAAGAAATCCGTTAAACTTTGTTTACAAGATAAATCAATCAAAAGTGAAGGCCGTGAACTTCACAAAATACCTAGGAATTATTATTACTTCAGACTTAAACTGGAAAGAACACATAGATAATGTCGTGGGAAAGACGGACCAAAGACTGGATTTTATTGGCAGTACCCTTAAAAGATGCAACAGAACTACTAAAGACACTGCATACACTACGCTTGTCCGTCCTTTTTTGGAGTATTGCTGCCCAGTGTGGGATCCTTATCAGGTGAGATTGACGGAAGACATCGAAAGAGTCCAACGAAGGGCAGCTCGTTTTGTATTGTCACGATACAGGGGGGACAGCGTTACGGAAATGATACAGGATCTGGGATGGGAATCATTACAACAACGGCATTTATCGCTGCGGCGTGGGCTAGTTACGAAACTCCAATCACCAACATTCTCCTCCGAATGCGAAAATATATTGTTGATTCTCACTTATATAGGTAGAAAAGATCATCAGAATAAAATTCGAAAAATCAGATCTCGAACAGAGAGATTCATGTGTTGTTTATTCCCGCGCGCTGTTCGTGAATGGAATGGAAGATAATAGTATAACGGTGATGCGATGAATCCTCTGCCAGGCACTTAAATGTGATTTGCAGAGTATCCCATGTAGATGTAGATGTAAGTATCATTAGATTTCAAAATTAGGTCACTTGACCGAAAACGTCATGTTGTTGGCAGAAGCTCTGGTGTCGTAATGCAAAACGGAAGAATACGAAGCCGTATGTGTGTTACTGCAGTGGTAAGGGCAGGTACTATATATTTCCCTTACTTATTCTTCATACAGTTTAATTTTTTGTGATGGAAGATGCTTTTGCAAATTTCATATAAGGACGCGAAAGAATTTTGTGAAGGATAATTAGACGAAACCATCGAAAATTCCATGCGTTTGTGGTATCTTAATTTTCAAAAATTAATCCAGATTTTTAGGTGCCGGAAATAGGAAAGTTGAAAACTGTGTTTGACGTAATACACACCTACATTCAAACCTAACTTTTGCTTATTTGTATCAACAGACTCTATACACCAAAAAAAAAAAAATAAAAAAAAAAAAAATAAAAAAAAAAAAAAATAAAAAAAAATAAATAAATAAAAAAAAAATAAATAAAAAAAAATAAATGAATGAAATAATAAAAATAAAATAAACTACGTCCGACAGGCCTCGAGAGGCCCACTGGGTACTGACCGGCCGCCAGGTCATCCTCTGTACGAAGGCGTCAACGGATGCGGTATGGAGGGGGACGTGGTCAGCGCCCCGCACTCCCGGCCGTTATGTCAGTCTTGGTGACCGGAGCCGCTACTTCTCCATCAAGCAGCTCCTCAGTTGGCCCTATAAGGGCTGAGTGCATCTCGATTGGCAACAGAACTTTGTAGACGCAGATAATAACCCATCCAAATGCTAGCCAAGTCCGCTCGTGCTTATCTTTGGTGATCTAATGGGAAACGGTGTATCCAGTGTGACACGGCCGTTGTCTACATATCGCTAACGCATTTAAATAAAGATAACGTAGAGTGGCAGACTACAAATCCAGAGGTCGCGGGTTCGATCCCCGCCAGGTCCTAGGGTTTTTATCTGTCACTTTCCACTTCTTTCACCTCTGGCATTGCTGCTAATGTGAAAAATACCGAGTAGCACCGTGGTTCGGGACCCTCGTTAAACTGTAAGACCCCCTATAACTGGCTGGGTAAGTCAGTTCGAAGGTCGGAGGAAGGCAACGGCATACCACCTCCAAACAGGACCATGCCTAGTAAAGCACTGTTGTGCTCAAACCAATCTTCGGATTGTTGACTGCTTTACCTTTTTACCTTAACGTCCTGGATTCTGTCTTTGGCTTCCTACCAAATGCATTTCACTTGTAAATGAACTCTGTTATTAGTGAAAACTGTAAAGTACGCAGTGTTAAGTACGCAGATAAGTAATTACAGATCGGATTCAAATTAATTCGTGTGTACATGTAAATTAATCTTGCGCAATACTTTCCACGTATTATAAAGCATTTTCTTCGAGCTGAATATTTTCAAGTTTTCAGCTTACGTCCGATATTGGAATGCTAATGGAGGGTGAGAATAAGAGAGCTATTTTGGCTTAGGTACTAACATTAAATATTTTCCAAGACAAAGATCGTAGAAGTTCTGATATGGATTTATGGTAATCGACAACCAACCCTCCAGTATTGTAAAGGTAGCGTCGTTATTTACAAATTTTGCGTTCCTTGTTCAAATCCAGCTGTATATTATTTTTGTGCTCTCTTTTGTTGCCGCGGAAGAATTTGATATTGTGAAATATGACTGAATTATTGACGAAATTGATAAACATTTCTAATATTATTAAACATAGTTAAATTCACCAGATATACTCAAAACATATCGTTGACGCATCTATAATAAATTGGAATATTTCATCACTGATCTGAATGTTAAAAATGAAAAATCAACATGAAATTTATACTATCAGAAACTACATTAGAAAACGACTTTAGATACAAATCGTTTGACGTCATATCGTGCAGAGCTATTTCGCAAATGTAAACATTAGGTCATTAATGTGTACATAATAATACTCTATGCCTTTGCGGTTCCAGATCATGAACAAATAGAATAATAATTACCATATGCTGTGTTACATCAAAATAATCCTCACAGAAATATATTCACAAAGTGACCGCTTTGTGATCTGGATCTCTACGAGCGAGTTTCAACCACATTTTAAGCATTTCTTGGAACATGAAAAATTTAACTTTCTGAAATTTATAAAGATGTATTTGTACAGCGCGGTACTTCGCAGTACTTGTAAACCATTTTATGAAATGTGAATAGAAGGAAAAAGAAAATAAAATTAAGAAAAAGAGTTGGTGGACTTGTCGACAGCAGGAGTCACGTCGTGTGGATTGACGTCACAGGTATCGAATCACTAAAATGGAGCATTGTAGCGAGCATTCAAACTATTTTAGTTTAATTTCCGTGTTTCTTTAAATATTGCAATTAATGGAGGAAAATAGCATGTGATAAGCATGACATAACTATTTAATAACTTACACACGATTTGTTGGGGAGGTGGTATGATCATATGGATTGTCAAGAGCACTTATGTTGAAACATGGGTCGTCACAATAATAAAACAACTGAAATAAAAATTCTGAATACGTCAATGTTAAAATCACGAGCACGAATATATTCTTTAACAAATACTCTTAACGATGACTGTATGCACAAGACTGGGACCATGTACCCGTCGTTCACAGTGTATGTACAAGATTTGGACCATATACTCATTGTTGAGAGAACATGTAGAAACAAAACGGAGCATTTATGCTTATGATTTTAATTTTGACGTGTTAAAAAAAAGCAGTTATTTTATTATTGTGATGATCTAGTGTGGTAACATATCTTATAACTTCAGCACATTTACATTTCACTGATGACGATGACGCTAGTTTTATTAAGTGAGAGCACTTGAGGATGGCAGCTAGTTCTGCTGAAAATGGTTATAAAATAAAACAGTGTCCACATAAGCGGTCTTAGGAGTTCATGTTGTAACATTTCTATATATGCATACCCTATATTTCTACCCAGTAGTTCAGTCCCAAATCTTAATACTTTTCTGTCCCAAAAAGCTATACCATTGGTATAAAGTGATATTAGTACACATATAAAACGTTCTAATCAGCTATTTTTCATTATAATACCTTTACTAAAACTCGAAAGCAAACGATTTATATTATTCAACTACAAAAAACGTTTTAGTAACCATAAACAACATAATATATAAAATAGTATTCTGAAACCCATTTACCTACTATAGACATACATCACACACCTGTTTATTAATATTTAGTTGGTTTTAATGATGCAAACGTCATTAGCATGTGATGCAAATAAATAAATATTATAAATAGAAATAGGCCAACAAAACCTATTACCTAACTAGAATCATTATAATGCACTGACAACAAATATTGCTCTCACAGACGCAATTAATGCTAATAACACGAGTAATTACCAAATAAATAAATATAACGGTACTTTTCAAATCCAGGTAAATGTTGAACACAAACAAACGAAATAGCTACACAAAATTACGTCCAATAAAATAACACACCATTTGATAACACACGCAAACTCGACTAAACTGTCACACAAAATGTCAAAACATAATATTTCTGTTGATAAACAAAACGCCGCAATTTTTCCCAGTCAAAATAAGACACATGTTAACAACACGTTTCAAAATTCATTTACGTACACAGGAAATAACACACACCGATTTAGAATAACAAAACAAAATACTTAAACTATAAACTTTATTTACGTAATCATTTTTCTGTGTTCAACAGTCTTAAAAAATTGTTTATTTTAGTGACTCTCATTTGTATTTAGAGGTGAATGAGGAGTGGAAGACAAAGTTTGCCATTACTAACACTGTCTGCTTGGATGTGGAAGGAGACAGACGCTTTTGTAACAAGTTGTAGAAATCAATTGTTCGTGAAAAGCAAACTTGCTATATAAAATAATACTTTGATCAGTTTAACCTGAAGTACGTTATTTCAAGAATTTCCTGCAAGATTTTACAAGTTTTAGCTTTCACCGACAAAACAACGCAATGTTAAGAAAAGAAGAAGAATAAGCAGATCAACAACAAAGAAGAAACTTTCAAAACCTAGACGAGTACATATTAATGTGGATTCATAGTTTCATGTATGTTTAATTTTTATGGGCCCTTCTTCCACAAGCCAACAACATAAGTTTTTCAACTTGTCCGAAACAACGCATATGTAGCGAAATAGTGGGAAACTGCTTGGTCAAAAATGAAGCGGTAATGTCACAATGTAACGAAGTAACTATTTAAGACAATGTCTAGAAATCCGTCAGGTACCCTATTCCCGCGCCACAGCTCGGGGGCCGGCAGCAGAATTACAGACATTCGCTTGCACGATGGGCTGCAGTGACGGCATCTTCAGCAACTACCATAGAATCTGGCTGCCACCCTCTCCTAGATGCAGTGGCGTAGCGTGAGGAGTGCCACGGAGGCCATGGGTGGCACATATCTGGGGGCGGCAGGAACGGTCGAGCTGAGTGTTACTTGGCAGTATCAAGTATGCTCTCTATAAAGGACACTGTCACGAAATGAAAAGGGGTGTTTATTAGGTTGCATTGAGACATTTTTAAACTCCCCGAACATTTCCACTTGTGCTATGAAAAATACGAGGCGCGTCAGAAAGTAAGTTCCGTTTGGTAATAAAATGAAATTGTACCCAGATACAGAAGAAGTTTTCATTACACAAAATTCTACAACTCTTAAACTACTTTTCCACATAACTGCCGAAATTTTGTAGGCACTTGTCATAGCGTGCCACAAGTTTTTGCATGCATCCTTCACAGAAGGTTGCCGCTTGTGTATTCAACCATGTGGTAACAGTTCTTTATCATCGTTGAAGTGTTGACCACCAAGGACAGATTTTAGGTGTAAGAAGAGATGAAAGTCGTTAGGAGAGAGGTCCGAGCTGTATGGAGGATGATCAAACACGTCCCATTGAAATTTCCGTAATAATTGTTTGGTCACATTCGGTGTATCAGGTCAGGCATTATCGTGAAGGAAAAAAAAAAAAAAAAAAAAAAAAAAAAAAAAAAAAAAAAAAAAAAAAAAAAGAATCTTTTGACAGTAATTCTCTTCTTACACCTAAAATCTGTCCTTGGTGGACCACACTTCAACGATGATGACGAGCTGACAGAACATGTTACCACATGGTTGAATATACAGGCGGCAACATTCTATGAAAAAGACACACAAACCTTGTGTCATGCTATGACAGTTGCCTACAAAATTTCGGAAGCTATGTAGAAAAGTAGTTTAACAGTCGTAGATTTTTGTAAAATCAATATTTTTTCTGTATCTGTTCGTTTTATATAAGCAAACGGAACTTACTTTCTGGACGCGCCTCGTATTTACTAGTCCTAAATAAGTCAATCCAGTAAAAATCAGTTCCCTTTAATGTTCATATTCCTGGTCCAAAAGAATCTCTAAAAATGAAAATATATCTTCACGAGTATTCAACGAGATTATGTCAGTTATTTACTCAGTTTGGTTAAAAAAGAGGTTTCCAGAATTTTATTTGGAAAATACAGATTGGAAAAGTGTACACGACACATTTGACATCAGTTTTAAATGTAATACATTTTGTAAGGTAGCCTAGTTCGGAATAAAAGCATTCCCAAACAATTTTTTTCCATACTTTGCACGTATTAGTCAATATAAGGAAATTAATGCAACCGATCGTATATATAGGAGTTCATGCCAGAATTTGGTTAGACAGAGATGTCCCGAATAATAGTTACAATTGAAGCTGCGGCGGAGTGGCCAAGCGAATTTGAGGCGCTATGCTCCGATGCGCGAGGCTGTTCCTAAAAAAATGTTCAAATGTTTGTAGAGCTTATGGGACGTAACTACGGTCAGCAGGGCCTTGACGCCATACAATTTTATTATGTAAACCCCCTTCCATGATTCTGAAGATGATTTTTATCGAAACGCGTCAATAAACGCATGACCACATCACTATCTGCGACTCTATAATTTTACACAGCGTCCTAATAGCACTGTTTATCAATTAATACTGATATGGGCGCATACCTCATCAACGACTTCATGTTACGTCTGGAAACTTCGTTTTCTTCTGGAGGACAAGTGTCCAAATGTCATGAGGTTTTTAGGATGATTAACGTGTCCTATTCGCATGTCGCATCATGCCACAGGTTTTCAACCATATCATTGCTATTACGTCATATCTCCTGAACTATATGTCGTAAGCATTTCTTACCCATACGTCAATTGTTACCTCATCGAAGGAATATGTGTACCAAATTTGGTTGAAATAGGTACAGTGGTTTAGAAGCAGACGTCGCATGGTGCAGCACATTTCCGCGTATTTCATTGTTTATTACGTCATATCTCCTGAACTATTTGTTGTACAGTCGTTTAATGGTGCCTGTGACCATCGCGAAAGTGCAAGCCATATATTGACAAAGTTTCATCACAGTCGGATGAACAGAACGGCCGAGCATAAATTACGAACACTCAATCATTCATTTTTATATATTAGATTACATATCGTACGGAAATCTATAACCTTCTTAAACCTTCGCACCAATACTCATTTCACGAAAGAAATCAAGGCGCTACGCCAAGAAACAAACAGGAACTTGTCAAAATAGGAAACATTTCAATTTATGACTGCTTACTGCGCCATATTTTCACCAGGAAATAGGAACCGTAATTATTTAGTTTCTCTTTGTATTCTTCGCGGGCAAGCCAATTAGTAAACATTCGTACGACCTTTCAGCGTCCTGGGGTGATGGAGTCCGGACATCAGCATTGGGAACATCGCCAGTTTAATTACAGCAATTAAACATCCTGAAGCCGTACTCAACTTCCTACAAAAAAAAAATCTCCCCTTCTCCGCATTGTAGTGCTGCACCGCAATTATCAAACAACCAGACGTGCAACAAAAAGGAAGCCTGGCCCCGGCAGTGTTGCCAACTCGCCGGATTTCCAATCAGAGTTGACGTAATTTCAATTTGTAAGACGGGTCAAATTCAATTCTGAGGATTTTTGGCCCACTTTGGGTTACGGTAGTAACAGTAAAAGTGGCCTTGCGATAGCCTTTTGACAGCTCGAAATTTAAATGAAAATGATGGCTTAACCCTCCATGTGACACGAAAACTGAATAAACGTATTTGTAGAGGAGAGAATTCTCAACAACCGTGCTCTGTTATTTCCACAACTCGCACCGTTTCAGAGATATTTGCAAAAATAACGGCGATTTGACATTGTCACTTGATTTCACGTAAACCCGTACAGGCAAAGAGAATAAACTTAAAATATAGGACAAACCATAGACCAAAGATAACGTAGACTGTTTGTGTCCCTATCTCTGCTGTGTTGTGGTTTGAAACCAATATCTAAAATTGCCCCAAGTCACATGACTGAGCTTTCGTCGTTATGAGCAACAGTGTTTCTCATTTACAGGTGAAATCAAGCGCTGATTTTAACAATATAATGATTTATAGTATTCCTGTTACACATCTAGTAGTAAAGGTAAAGTAATTTCATCTTAATATTAAGGCAGTGATTGTCGTGTTTACATGTGCCCAGGTGAAAAGTACCGTATTGTCAGTATTTTAGAAGCAACAGATTTACATATCCTCTGTGTTTGTGTTACGCTATGACTCTTTTACTTTTTGCAACTTATGAATGTGAATATCAGTGGATGCTCTTCAGCGAGTTTGAGTGTCAGCAAGTAATTAATTTTTGCTGAAAATCTGGTTTCAATAACGTTATACAAAGCTAAACATTCATACAGACTATTCATTATACGTATAAAATCACTTCTTGACGAGTGCATCGGTGATGTTTCCTCACTACCCTATTATTTAATGTAAACAGATAATATTTTGCTTGTTTTACGTTTTGGAATCACGATTTGTGGCAAAAGTCTTAAAATATAAACGGCATTATTTTGTTAAAATTGGACATTATGGATACAAACAGATTTCATTTCTTATAAAATCACAATGAAATATTTCACATGAATTGTTGAGGAACCTTAAGGAAGCTGATGCTGCTTTCAAACTGACATTTGATCTTCCACTCCTGTGTAAAATACAAACTAAAAGACTCGAAGTACAACAACAACAATCTTTCGCTTAAAATCTGTAGTTCTGATGCTTGTAAAAAGACTGTCAATACGTTTCATCTAGGCACATGTAAAAATTGTATCTATCGCATTAAATCTTACAATTGCGGAGAACTAACGCCAACTGTGCTACTGAAGATGTAATAATAATACGCTAAGGCATTTTATTGTTCTAATATACGCTTAATTTCCACTACAAAGGATAAGAACTGCAACTCTCTGCTATATTTCGCATTCCTCATTCCTACGATGATTATTGTTTCCCGCCCCGAGTCACGTGACTTAGATGTTGATTTCGGTATAATGACATCACGCACGACCTATGTTATCTTTGGTCTATGAGACAAACTGCCACGGCAAACAGGTGATAATATTTCAATGGAAAAAAATAATGACATTATGGGAGAGATATTAAAATAATAGTTTAAAGATGTACAAGTTTAAAAAAGAGTATGTATCTCAAAGCTAAACTCAAATATCAAATAAATGTTGCCGTTTCTTAAAATACAGCCAGAGAGAGTTGAGTGCAAATATAGAATCACAAAAGCAGAGTCACCAAGGAAGTTAGACTCTCTGCAGATACACTAACACTGAAAAAGTAAAGCCAGCAAACTGAGAAATCCGGCATTTGTTTGTGCCCAGAACATTGGGCATAGTTAATGAGTATGGTAGTTCTAGTCGTTGAAATTTACGTCATATCTAAGTAAATACTCCGATGTGGCTGTCAGTTTGGTGACATTACGTATTGAGGGCAATATTCGCACAGGGTTTAAGTGAGAAATCTTTGTTTTGGGCACAAAAGCATACCCTTCTGGCTTCAACGAATCCTGTTCTCAGCATAGATGTCGCCACCTCCCTTTATTCTAACAGCCTCGAGAGTCACAGTCTTAACAGTCACGAGACTCACTGCTGTAAAAGTTGTTAACAAATGACAGTTACTACGACACTAGCGCTCCTAATGGTGGGTAAGCCGTCCTTTTCGAGTAATGTTAATTTACAATAACTTTTCTACGTAATTAATGAAACTGTTTCTGTAAATGTTGTGTTCCAGGCATTAGTAAAATATCAAAGAGACTTCCATAATCAGGAAATTAATGTAACAACAGCCGAATTTAATTTATTCACCGGTATAAAGAACAAATACTTATGAATATGTGTGTATATGCAGTTTATCCCGCTGAAAGTAAGTAGAATATAAACATTAAAGAGGCATACATTTCAATTATTGTCTGTTGTTACTATGACAGGCAGTTCTTTTGACGCGTATCAATTCGGTATGGAGTCTAACTATTCACACATTTTTTCACTTCACATGTATATCTTACACGCATATATTCCTTTAAGTGTAATTATTTTAGCTTTAAAAGTCAATGTTTTGAAGTTTCTTGCCGTTTGTGGTGCAGCTGTAGCAACAATTGTGGAATTGGTGTCTTCTTTGTTGGAAAACAGTTTGATAGCTTTTGCCATTTTCTTGCTACGTCTGTGTACTTCTTCCTTCTCCTACAGCTGTGGTGGCTGATTTGGTGCGTTAAATACTGTAGTTTTAACATTATATATACTTTTACTACGTTCAACACTCAAGGTCGACTGGAATTGTAGTAAAGAAACCTTTACGTTCCCGATTAGAAAAGCGACGTCTTTCTGTAAAAGGGCATGTGTTATGGTGTTTTATAGGCATTTTTAATTTTTAATAGAAAATTAAATTTCTCGGTAAAAGTCTGTAGATTACAAGATAGTTGTAAACAAATTGCCCTGTAATGTAGCGTTTCGTACTTTGTCAGGGTTCTTAGGAAAACTGAGAAAGACAAACGT
The DNA here is from genome assembly GCA_026315105.1 of Locusta migratoria. Classification (NCBI taxonomy): domain Eukaryota; kingdom Metazoa; phylum Arthropoda; class Insecta; order Orthoptera; family Acrididae; genus Locusta; species Locusta migratoria. The sequence continues at coordinate 622,720,097 of CM048746.1, read as the reverse complement.
GAAGCTATTTTTAAGTCATTATCCATTTTCATGTCACTACACACGCTACCTAATGTAAAAAGTATGTTTACATCAATATAAACGATACTACCCGCACTCATCCAATATCGTAATCAGAAATGTAGCGTGCCGTCCACTTGAGCGCTCCTGTCGCAGGATAGAACAAAGATCAGACCGAGTGTCGGCACTGTGTATGGTAGTCTGTGGTGGAAACGTGATAGTATCGTAGCCCTACACAATTTTTTATTCTTTTTATTTTTATAATGTTTGTGCGAAATGTTTGTAAAAAATCGTAAAACACGGCTGTGCGATATTTTACGCATGTTATTAGTAACAAATTGTTGTCAACCCCTTAATGCCCAATGTCGCGAATTCGCAACATACCCTTGTGATGCTTATAAATGGAAGGATAAGTATTTTTCACTGCCAGTTCTGATAGATGCCGAATCTACACAAAGCTGATAATGTTTATAACACGTGCTGCCACCTCTCTGGATGGTGTAGGGACTGCTACAGCAGTTTGATGTTCACGCATTTGTTCATGAGACAGACATATGAAGTTATCGTCTTGTTTTCGATAATTACGGTAGAATAAAGAGCTAATTTTGGTTCTGAAAATTATTAATGTATTCTTTAGTATCTGTGGCGTTTCGTAAATAACATTTTTATGTAATAATGGTGTTGAAAGTACAAGTAAATTTCAAAATACGGTTTGTGTAAAATATGCATCATTGGGCACTTGCGTACTTTTGTGTGCCCGTGTAACAAAGTGTAATTGGATAGTTCTTTCGATGTACACTACCCGATTTCTTCAGGTGCAAATTATCGATCTTTTAATTGTCAATTGCAGGTTGTTATACGGCGGGACTGTGAGAGTCTCAAAATTCCCCATAACAAACAAAATGACCCGCTGGAATTCAATTCTAGAATAGCAGAGGCACTCTGCAAACAGGGAAAAGGTATAACAGAGAAACAGAGAGGTAGGCCTTGAACCATTATACAGACTGAACTGCAGCTTAAGAAGCATCGGGGTCCAGCAACATCTTTTCCAGTTAGGACTACTCGCACTGATGCAGTAGGTCATTGGCCTCAGTAACAAGGCAAAGATAAAGAAAAAAAAAAAAAAAAAAAAAAAAAAAAAAAAAAAAAAAAAAAAAAAAGAGAGAGAGAGAGAGAATATAAATAAAAAAAACTGTAGAGGGCAGACAGCGTTTATTTGTAGCAAATGTAATGTAAGTCTCTGCTTTATTTTCAGACATGCATGTATATCTGAAGGACATATGCTTATTTCTATCGATAAACGTGGAAACTGAACATCGCATTTAAATCAGTCACGGTAAGGCTTGCGACAAATGTGGTGAAAACATCTCTCTGTGTGTGGGAATTAGATCATAGAATGTGCGAGCACTCATCGGCAGTAGGCAGTGTGTGGCATAGCAGTATCGCGATCTTTCTTCAAAATCGGGGAATCCGGGTTCGAGTCCCGGTTCCGCACAAATTATCATAGGTGACCATAAAATAATTTATCTGATGCTGATTCATATTCGCAATTACGATTACATTTCTTGTATTTGTATTAACAGCTTGCTTCTATCGATAAACACGGCCACTACATGGTCAAATTTGAATGATTTTTGTGTTACTACTAAACGATTTTAAGAGTAAAATTTTTAATAGCAATTGTAATCGTGTATGCAACAAAGTACGCAGATATCTTACGTTGGCGCATTTTCGCCGATCAGTGATTATTTGCCTGAGACGGAAACAAAGTAATTAGTTGTGTTTTAAAATAAGTTTTATTTTATCGTACCAAGAAAATACGGCGATATCCCATTTTGTCAGAATGTAACGCAGGTTTAGATGTTTATCTGACTGAGAAATTCATGTTGGTAACACAGCTTAACGAAGTTAAAAGGTATAGGTTTTAAATACAATGCGGTCTTCCTGGTCTTCCACAATGCAAAATTTATTCGTGAAATTAAACGAACTCAGAAATAATGTGAGAAGAAAGTGCATTGTGGCACAAATTGTAAGTGGCCGCAGTATACTTATTGCGTTATTAAGTTGTGAAAATACACAGAGAGGTCACAGAAACAGGTACCCAAGCAAAACACATGCTACGCCCTTACGCCGCAAGGAGGACGTAAATGATACTGTAACATTCGAACTGTGCATTTCCCTCGTACACGTGGCAACGTGCTATTAATATGGCTGTAATTTCCGCCTGATGAAAGTGAGTCTCATAGTTCCGCGCAGTGGCTTCGCCAGAAATCCATAAAAAAACCATCAGGGAGGTGATCAACGCTGCTAATATACGGTTACGACGTCCTCTTTCTGGAGAGAAGTAGTAACATAAACAGAGGAAAAGTGGCACGCCCATTCCATAATGTGTTGCCGTAACAGTACTGCTACCAGTTCGGTTTTTCGTTGTAGTGAGTGGTGTATGTTACAAGCTAGATACTGCACAATTTCAGTTTCCAATTAGGTCTCAAGTGGCCTTCAGTACTTTACATCTTAATAAGGTACTGATTGTAGTGATGATAATTAAAATAACACGAAAATATTTCAATTACTATGAATTCGATGATATGAAGTAACGGATCGTGTTCAGTCACTATTAATCGAAAATGTCGCATTCATTAACAGGCAATTCTTATCAAAAAGTACTTCGCCATCCAACATGAATTCCGAAAACATAGGATAATCAAATATCCTACTTGTAATTTTTTCACATCATCACGTCCTAAAATCTTTGCATGGAGACAGTTTTCCTACCACTTTCTCGGACACTTTCACCTTGTCACTCTGCTACTGCGGAGAAGCTAGACAAACGTGTGGCTCCGCCGCGCCGGAGTGCCCGCTTGGTGTAAGGCTTCATGCTACGGACTGGTGGGAGGCCGCTACCGGCGGAGGATCGAGTCATCCCTCTGCTATGCGTGAGTGTAAGTTAATTTAGGTAGTTTCTAAGGCTAGGGGCTAATATCCATAGAAGTTTAGTCCAATAGGTTTACAAACAAAACATACGTGTGGATCCTGAAGAGGGACATCAGCCTTTTCTACATGTGGATGATTGATTGCGCTGGTCCTGTGCCACACATATACATACATTTTTAGTCATGTACTACACATGTACTTTTCGATTTAGCCCTGTACCACTTTTAGCTTTGGACATTCTTCATGGTATATGAGATTGTAGACTTTCTCGGCATATTCCATTAATGAAGTGTTCTCGGGTAATCAGCCCGAGTGATGGTGTCGTGCTCATCATCTTCTGACGAAGATCATCGAAACGTTGCGACAAGACGACGCCATCACTCTGATGATTACCCGAGAAGACTTCATTAATCCTTTATGGTGTATTAATGCATACTACATGTAGTGTATTCTCTGATAGAAGATACAGAAATGAAGTCCCAGATTTTATGCAAGGATTTTATTAAACCATACTACGTGTACTGACCACTGTTTGCTATGGACCACACATATGACTCAATGCATAGTAGATGCGGACTGGTATAAAGAGATGTAACCATTAGGTATTTATACATTATGTGATGAAAAGTATCCGGACAGCTGCAAAACATACGTTATTCATGTTAATGATGAACACTAATCAAATATTTACTTGTTACTGCATATCTAGATTTTGCATGCAGTGCGCGCATTCTAAATGATTTAAAACATAATATAAAACTTTCTGTCTTCAGGTTGAAGATCACGCTCATACTCTAAAAGTTTTCTATGTTTCAAACGAAGTTTTTAAAGCATTAAGAACGGTCGCACAGCGATCCAAATCTAAATATGCAATGAAAAATATTTGCGAGTGATTGCTGTTCATCATTAACGTACTACAACACAATCGTTGAACGCAATATGATATTTTTCATATTAGGTGTTGCAACCTACTACCAGGTACTCCATATCAGCGACCTCAGTAGTCATCAGACATCGTGAGAGAGCAGAATGGGGCAATCCGCGGAACTCACGGACTTCGAACATGGTCAGGTGATTGGGTGTCATTTGTGTCAAAAGTCTGTACGCGAGTTTTCTACACTCCTAAACATCATTAGGTCCACTGTTTCCGACTTGATGGTGAAGTGGAAACGTGAAGGGACACGAGCAAAGCAAAAGTGTAGAGGCCGACCTCGTCTGTTGGCTAATAGAGTCCGCCGACAGTTGAAGAGGGTCTTACAGGCATCTATCCAGGAATTCCAAACAGCATCAGGATCCACTGCAAGCACTATGATAGGCGGGAGGTGAGTAAAGTTGGATTTCAAGGTCGAGCGACTGCCCATATGCCACAAATCACGAGGTCAAAGGCAAAAGGAGTGTAAACATTGGACGATTGAACAGTGGAAAAGTGTTGCGATGTATCACGGCACATAATGCGGCGATCCGCTGGCAGAGTGTGGGATGGCGAATGCCTGATGAACGTCACCTGCCAGCGTGTGTAGTGCCAACACTAAAATTCGGAGGAAGTTGTTACTTTGCGGTCGTGTATTTCATGGAGGGGGCTTACAATTATATATATATATATATCGGACTAAACTGCGTGGTTATTAGAGCGTAGCCTACAAACTACTCAAACTAAGGTAAACTAACCTAAGGACAACACACACATCCATGCCCGAGGGAGGATTCGAACCTCCAAAGCGGGAGGTCTCGCGATCCGTGACGTGGTGCTCGGCTATTCCCGCGTGGCAGGGAGCTGACACTTTTTTTTTTTTTTTTTGCATTCCCTGCCTCTAACGACCACGCTGTCTACGGGACGTTAAACTCTGAGCTTCCTTACTTCCTTTTGCGTTGCACTATCACCGCACAGGCCTACACTGATGTCTTAAGCACCTTCTTCCTTCCCGCTGTTTAAGAGCAATTCGGGAATGTATATTGCATATCTCAAAACGACCGAGCAGCTGTTCATAAGCACGGCCTGTGGTGGAGTGGTTACACGTCAATAACATCCCTGAAATGGACTGGTCTGCACAGAATCCAGACTTGAATCCTGTAGAACACCTTTGGAATGTTTTGGAACGTCGACTCCGTGCCATGTCTCAGCGATCTAAATCGGTATCTCTCCTCAATGCAGCACTCCGTGAAGAATGGACTGCCATTCCCCAAGAAACTTTTCAGCACGACTGAGAGAGTGCAAGTTGTCATCAAGGCATTACCGATGGAGGGCGCCACGAAGTTGTAAGTCATTTTCAGCCACTTGTCCGAATACTTTTGATCGCTTAGTGTAAATTCTAGCGACCCTCCACGGCCTTTCCTGGTAGCAGTAGGTACCTTGAAACGTGTCCATAGAAAAAATATATTGCTGAATATGTAAGAAAATGTCTGATATTGTGCTTCCTGTTTTGTGTCGAGTAACTTGCTTGCAAGAACTTGTGTAACATTGATTCTACTGTGTGTATCTATATGTGTACATAAATCTGTGAAGTTTCATCTTTGGCAAAGATTACGTATCGTATAGCATTGTAACTCGTGCAGAGAGACAGAGAGAGAGAGAGAGAGAGAGAGAGACTTGTGGTTCAGCTCGCTTAGAGAGCAGTTGTGTTATGTATAGGGCTCCGATGTAGAGCAGAGGCTGCAGTGCCAGAAAGTATATATTGCATTTCATATAATTGTGAAAAAGGTTGTACCACCCCTGGAATGAAGGTAATAGCATTACATGTAATTATCAAAAGGTTGTATCATTTAGGTAATGTAATGGTGATTATTAATAATAAGCAACAAAGTTGACCTTTCTTTACTGTTTCATTTACGTAGTTAGAAGATTAACCTACTTGCTTTATTTGATAATTAGTTATTTGTGGATTTAAAGCGCAGTATTGATTTTGGTAATCTTGTTGAACAGATTTATTTACTGGTACCGTAGTAAATAATTGTTATGCAACACTGCAGTTAATTGAGTATGAAACTGAGTTTTGATAATCAGGTACTGATCTGCATAAAATTCTCGTAGTCGAACATTAAGAAAGTGTATAAATGGATTCTTCCGTCGCTTCTTGGTAGAACGCTTCCATATTTTCGGTTGAAATCAAAACAGTCTGTTTTGATTTCAACCGAAAAAAAATTAAGAAAGTGGTTTGTGTTTTTAATATCTTTCTCGCTGTCAAATGTTTTGAGTATAGTCAGTGTGTGTTTCATGCAGGTTACACGTCACAGTTGTTTTGTTAAAAGATCCGTTGCGCAAATAATCAGTTTAATGCACTGTTTCTCATTTAACAGTATATATATCAATATCAGGGCCATAATTAAACCAAATGACTGTGTTAATGGGCAATGTAGTGCTCAGTTAAATTTTGATGAATTTATCTGATGACTTAGTGATCTTGACTGTTAAACACCAATATATGACAAATATTTGGACTGCAACTAATACCAGATCAGGTTTTGAATGAGTAACTTTAAAGTAAACTACTTTTGTTGTATGATTAACGATAGATTCAACATTAAACAACCCGTACAATTTTTAACCTTTAGCACATGACCTATGGTGGATGACGGAGAAGATTGTGTGACGAAATTGTAGCAGGTAGAGTGCCTTGCTACGCTCAAGGGGAAAGAAACCACTTGTATTTATGACTAATGGGATATTATTTTATTAATGCATATTAAGGCCTGCGGATAGAGAATGCTTTTCGCTTTTCTATTTGGAGTAAAAACGTATAAATGTTTTGGTGTATCGACTCGGTGGAGTCGTGTGACAAGAATGAACGTTCCAAATTTAAGCCAGCGATAGGCAAGATTGGCACTGTGCTTTGCTGATGGTGATGGCAAAGGCAAGACGCAAAGGGGACTTACGCGCTTGAATACGATTTGTAAATCGTTGAAAATAATTGGTATGCGTTGAATCAGTATAGTAAGGACATTTGTAGTACGAATTCATGATTCGTTCACAGAAATAGATTAACTCTTGTAAAGCAGTTTATTTGGCTAGGATTGCAGAACTGTTGGTGTAGAAATGCACTGAAACCTTTATGGCCGTAAGCAGTGTATGTCACGAGTTGCTCCGGAATTTTTCCCCTTTTTTTCTGATACTTGGTACAAGATCTGTTTTTAACATACACCACATCTAGAACTTCAAGTTTCGTCACATTCCTTCGTAATGAATCCTGATCACTGTTTTGTGACATTGATTCCCTTTGTTCATTTTTTCCGATGTTGGAACGACGTCTATCGGTTGTTTTCTGAAATTTAATAATTTCACTATCTTTGAAGGTAGTTATTTATATTTGTTGTGAAACGTCCATTAAAATAAATTTGTCAGTCATTTTCTAATCGAATTTATGTCAATTTGCACACTACAGCCAACGTACAGTTACTAAATAGGGAACATCCTACTTGTGTTGAGGAGTTATTTATGTATTTCGTTGCTGCAATTCATATAAAATGTTACGTAATTTGAACGCACATACACGTTTCAATGGATGATATGGCAGATAAGTCCAGTGTTCGAGGTGATGAAGCTGGAAGGGAGGTAGTTCATCATTCCGTATAAAATGTTAATGATGGAAAATCTCCACAGAGTGATAAATTATTTTTCAAAATAGATAGGTTGGCTGGCCAGTACTTACCTTGTTGCTGTACCACCAACAATCACACACAAGAAGAAACAAGGACGAAAATAAAACGAGCTTTCGAAACAGGGGAGAAGAAAGGAATGGGAAAGGTAATTCACGAGGATAGTGTTTGAGGATTGTGGAAGTCAAGAGATACTGTATATTAGTACTGAGCCATGCCAATGAAGATATATATATAACCAGAGAGGAAAGATCAATCAGAAAGAGAAGAAAAGAAAAGATGAGTGAACAGAATGATGCTGAGAGGTGGAGGAGCGCGTTGTCTAAAACGTTTCTGATTAACAGGGAAAGATGGAAAGATACACACACACACACACACACACACACACACACACACACACACACACACACACACACACACTTCCCCTTCCTTTACAATTCCGTTTTTCTTACCTTTCTCTATTACCTGAAGAAGGAACCCTGTTGTTAGTACGAAAACCAGGGCTGCATGCCTATAGCACTAGACCACGGCACAGGTCATACTGCTTACTTAATTTATTACATGACGCCAAGTGGTGTGTGTGTGAGAACACTTATTTTACTTCAGTGCATGTGTAGACTTACATTAAAGGGTAATGCTTGCTTGCTAATGTTCAGATATTTTGAGTATGGTTTTCAGTGAAATTAAAGTTAATTCTCTTTGAATTCATACACAGAATTATCAATTTACGTTCAAATTAAATCATACGGTGAAACCTACCCAATTTGTTTAGATTTAATACGCAATATGTTTACAGCTTCTTTCACTACGTTTCGTAACACATTTGTGCAGCTCACATGATAGTCTAATAATAATTGCTACGGCTACAGACTTGACTATTTTTTTCTGTTTTCAATGAGATCTAAGGCTCTTGCAACGTATCCCACAGCGCTTTCCTGTATACGTATTATAATTTGCCATATGTACTTTTACCCTTAACGAACTGCTACTCTGCTAATTAATACTTATTTCACACGGGACTTTCTTTTTCGAATTAAGTCTGTGATTAGTGGGTAGACATGGGTAAACAATGGAAAGCTGTCAAGTAATTCATCTCGGTCAAATTACCCTAAAAACGCCAACCTTGTGATAAAGGAGTTTTAAACGGCGACATTAAATTAGTGTAATGTCTGGATTTACCGTACAAAATGATGTGGACACGTCCATTAAGTGGATGGAATCCCTCGGCGTAATGCTGTCGAGTGCGCGGTCGATTAGATGAGTAGTAGGTTACCAAGACGCCTTACCGGAAGTTCGTATTCCGCATCACTAGCATCGAAAACTGAGTGTCCGCATTTAGTATGTCCGTGGATATAAATTCACAACATAATATTTATGAAAATTTTCATTTGACAGAAATGAGTCAAGAATCTAATCTACGGTTTTTTTCCTCGCAGGCCACAGATAGCAACGGGTCTGTTGGAAACAATGAAGCCACCGTAGCCGGTAAGTACAACGTCATGTACCATAGCTCACTACGTACTTTCTTTGTTTTCGTACTCATAAAAATGTTGATTCTCGATTGTAAGTTCTTTACCTATTGCAGTCGAATACAAAACTGGTTTATGTATCAGCTCTTTATATATATTAGCTTAATTCTCGCTGCTTTGCATACGTAGACTGGATAGTCTGTATTGGTTGTTTCTACTTCTAAATATAAATGTTCATAGATTTAGCTTTAAAAATGCTTCCCTAACCAGTTATTTTGATACAACTTGCCAACCCTATTGCACCATTGATGGTAGAATTCAAAACATCCCGAAAGCAATTTTTTTTTTAATTCTAACCATGGTTTTACATACAAATTTTCGCATTTCTAGCATCAAAATAGTCTTAATGGTTGAATTTACAAAAAATATCGAAACACGTGGTTTTAAAATAGCAATCAAAAATTTAAATCCGAAGTTTTGTATTTCTTAACCTAAAATTGCCTTAATAGCAACGTATGATCAAAAACCGTTCATCCCCTATGCCCCCCCCCCCTTAGGGATGGTAATATCGAAAACTCGCCGACAATTTACGATAAAAACGTCTACAAATTTCAAGTTTCTATTGTCTGTAGATTCACTTTTCAGTGCCGTTTTCTGTCTGTTAGAAACGGATCGAGAACGCGAAATTTCTTTCTTACTCTTTGACATCTTTCTTGGTAGTTTTACTTTTCAAACTGCAATATGCACTTATTTTTCTTTATTCGTACGCTTGTTGCAGAAAAACAACAGAAGAATGTGCATCACATTTCGCTGTATATAACCACGTTGCTATTATAGTGTCGAAAGTCATCGCTGGTCTTCAGTCCGAATTTTATATAAGCTGACGACTTTCAGCCACTATATCTTCCACCCTCTTACAGATATCGACACGCAACTGATACGGTGTAGTATAACGGGAGACTTTGTACTACAACAACACAGAGAGATCGTCTCCACTGTGTAGTTTTTGCTGAAGAACAAAATATTGACACATACAAGTAGAATTTTATTTAAGTCCGTAACTTTCAATTCTCATATCTTCAACCCCTTTATCGTTATTAACCCTCTACCACAATAGTGCACAATGGGAAACTGATACTATACTGTTATATAATAAAAACTAATTGAATATTATTTGTATTCAAAATGTTTCTTGAAAGTATTCACTAATTAAGTTCCAAATACGTAAATCACCAACAATTTCTATTTCGCCGACTCTAAGGACGTGTAGGTTCTATTTTCGCCTCTACAGAATAAATTCTTCAAAAAAAAAAAAAAAAAAAAAAAAAAAACCCTCAGACCCAAGTTAGACTTTCACAGCAATATCTATTTTTAAGTAAAGAAATTTACTCAATGTTAAATTATACGTTGTGTCTTGCTCACATTATTTCAGGTAACTAAAGAAGACTTACTCTACTCCTATGTTTTAAAACTAAAGAAGGAATTACTCTTTTCTGTTTTCTAAATGAATAATTCAGTTTATGAATTTTAAATATATCGTAAATTAATTATTCACTTAATTAATTATGATTTTATTTCTTAAATTAAAGAAAAAATCCATCTCCCCTACTCTCCTTTTTATCCGTATGTTTCCTGCCCCATGCATCAACTGACCAGTTACTGCCTGGCGTTGAAACAGGAATAATATGACACGTTTCAAAAAAGGGAATATAAAAGAATTTTTTGTGCATGTGATGATGTATTGTTTGTATATTGGTGATGACATTGAGTTGGTTTGACTTGATAATGGGCTCAGGTAAGCCCGAAACTAGTCGTTAATAAAAAGAACCAGCTGTGTGCAACTTTGGCTGATTTTTGAAATTATTAATAAAAATAGTAAGTTGCTGTCCTGAAACCATCCAAATGTTGGAATTTGATGTTTGTTTGTTTGCCTTTTTGTTCGTATTTTACGCACGGCCATACCGTACATCCGATTGCGATAAAACTTTGTCGACTCAATGCCTGCACTCGCGCAAAGGTTATAGACATACTAAAGTTTGTATGGTGCATGGTGGAGGGTGCTTTACAATCCGTTAAGAGTACCTTACAGTCGGTTAATATGTTCGTTACTCCGTCATATTGAAAGGGATGGATAGATTCAAATGAAATTTGTAATGGAGATAGCTTATACCCTGCATTAAAATATGGGCTACCTTCCGTAAAGGACCGTATGATGCATGGCTGAGATTACCTTACAACGGATTAATATGTTTGTTTCTCTTCACACCGAAACAGCTGGACAGATTTGACTGAAATTTGCGCTTAATTAGCGCGTGAGTTACCTTTAGGAAGCCACTGTGCGGTGCATAGCGGAGGGTACCTTACAGTGAGTTAACATGTTCGATACACTTTCCTGCTGAAACGGCTGGACGGAATTGAATGAAATGTGGAATGAAGATAGGTTATACCCCGAATTAATACATGAGCTATCTTTCGTAAGCCACCGTAGGTGCATGGCGGAGAGTACGTTACAACAAACATCCACATTGACAGCCTAAAAGTCAGCACTTACGTGTATGTTTTCATGAGGGAGATTTTTATAATCTGCAAGCCAATGAATGGTGGAGAGTGCGTTGCGACTTTGACACCGTTTGACCGTCACTATGAAACTTGGCGCATGTACCTATGTATGTTTTCATATATATGAGGGAGAGGAATAGACGGAGGAGGAGACAGACAGAAAGAGCGTAGAGAAAGAGCGGACAGAGAGGGGGGGGGAGGAGGAGGATGAGGAGACAGACAGATGAACAGAGGGAGGGAAGGTGGAGATGGACTAATGGAAGAGTGGAAACCTCATATATATTTGTTCGATCATCTGATTGCGATAAAACTTCGTCAACTTCATCTACATCATTACATAAATACGCTAACACGAAAATTGTGGTACAGATTACAGATTTATTCGTACAAGAAAGCCAATGAAAGTTACATAATTCGAAAGACTGTTTGTCGTAGATTTCACGAATATAAATATTATGTGTGCATTTAGCCATTAAAAGTGGTAAAAGGAAGTATAAAATTTTCCTATCTACAGCTGGGATCAAGTTCTACGTTCTCCAACAATCAGCTCACTGATAGACTATTCGCCTCGACCTAAGACGCTGTAATGCAGCGCATCTGCAGTACTAAAATAACGTATTAAAATAAGTGAATATCGAAACATGGAGTGCTCCCAACTCACTTTCTTGTGCCGTGCAAATGCTTCATTTTCGCAGTGATTAAGAGTGGTTAAAGGAAATGGATGTTTTCATATGAATGCCGATATAAAGAATGATGCGCCGGAAGAGGCATCTAGCGGTGCTCGGGTGGAACTACGAGGTCGAGAGTGCCGATATAAATGAGGATGCGCCGTGAGAGGCATGTAGCGGTGCACGGCTGGAACTACAAAGTTGACATGTTGTCAGCTTTGGAATTCTAAATATCGCAATATCGAAATAACATTATTCCTTGTCGTTGTATAAATATAGGAACACCGAAATTGTAGTTCCAGCCGCGGTGGAGTAGCCGAGCGGTCTAAAGCGTCTCGCTGCGGAGCGCGCGGTTGCTCGCCGTGGAGGTTCGAGTCCTCCCTGGGGCATGGGTGTGTGTATTTTGTCCTTAGGTTAGTTTACCTAGGTTTAAGTAGTTTGTAGGCTACGGACTGATGACCACGCAGTTTGGTCCGATAGATTTACAAACATTTGAACATTTTGTAGTTCCATTTCAAATATTAGGCCAATGAAAGTTATATAATTCGAAAATGGCACGAGAAGTATATACTTCCGTCTTTATTTGTTGTTATTGTGTCAGGCATTTTCCGTAACACGTAAAAGATACGTACCTCCCAGTGCCGGTTAAATTTTACCAAATATCCCAGCGGTCTCCTATGATAATGTTAGCAACAGATGTTGAATAGTGAGAATCCTTTGAGTCTTCATTTTAGCCAATCACTTGACAACGCGGACTGAGCGGACGAGGGTACATACAAGAACCTGTCAACCATTAAACCGGGAACAGCATTATTTGTCTACTCCATGGTCTGTACGATACACTAATCGAGTCATTCTATGTGGTTCGAACAAATGGGCAAAGATTTTCTATCGTGTTGTTGATTTTGCCAACATAATCACGCGAGGCCGCAGACATAATACGTAAAATTTTACCACCAGTGACCACTGTAAACACAATTGATCGATTTTCAAAAATGTTCAAATGTTTGTATAGTCTATGGGACTTAACTATGGTGTCATCAGTCCCTAAACTTACAAACTACTTATGAACTACTTACGAACTAGGATGGCACAAATATCCATGGCCAAGGGGGGATTCGAACCCCGGCCGTAGTGGCCGCGCAGACCGTGACTGGAGCGCCTCCGTCTCCTCGGCCACCGCGGCCGTCGGTCGATTTTCGACCACAGGTAATACTAGAACACAGGCACTCTGCAAATCACATCTAAGTGCCTGGCAGAGGGTTCATTAACCACTTTCATAACCTTTCTCTAGCATTCCATTCTCTAATAGCACTCGGGAAGAAAAAACACCTAAATTGATCGTCATGTCTCCCTATGTAGGTGGGTGCTAGCAAAATATTTTCACATTCAGAAGTAAAAGTCGGTGATCGAAATTTCGCAAATAGATCTTGCCGCAACGAATAACGTCTTTCTTTTAATGATTTCCACCTCAAATCGCGCAACATTTCCGTGACACTTTCCCCCCTGTAACGTGATAAAACAAAACTAGCTGCCCTTCTCAATGCCTTCCGTCAGTCCCACCTGGTGAGGGTTCCAAACTGGACATTAGTACTCCAAGAGAGGATGCACAAGTGTGACGTACGCAGTCTCTTTAGTGGAGCTGTTGCATCTTCGAAGCGTTCTGCCAATGAAACGTAACCTTTGGTTCGCCTTCCCCGCAATATTTTCTATTTGTTCTCTCCACTCTAAGTTGTTCGTAATCGTAAAATGTAAACTTTCACGGCCGGAAAGGTCAAAATTACTAAAAATTTCCGGCATATTATGCCTTGGTCTTATGGATTTATTACTAAAACCCATAATAAATCCGTGGTCTTATGGATTTATTACTGAAACCCATAGTAAATCCATAAGACCACGGCAAAATAGCCCGGAAATTTTTATTAATCTTGTTCGTAATTGTAACTCCTAGGTATTTGGTAGAATTTACGACCTTAAGGTTTGACTGATTCATCGTGTAATTGAAGTTCAGAGGATTTATGTTTAGTGGTCATGTGTATAACTTCACACATTTCATTATTTAATGTTAATTGTCAGTTTTCGCACCGTGTAGAAATTTTGTATAATCGCTTTGCAGTTGCTTTTGGTCCTCTGTTGACTTAACTAACCGATAAACGACAGTATCATCCGCGAACAGTCTAAGGGAGCTATTCAGATTGTCTCCTAAATCGTTTATGAACACAAGGAAGAGTAGGGTATCTATAACGCTTCCCTGGGGAACGCCAGATATCACTTCGGTTTTACTCGATGACTTACTGTCAATTACTACGAACTGCGTCCTTTCTGATAGGAAATCGTGAATCCAATCACACAATTGGGGCGATATTCCATAAGCACGCAATTTCATTAGAAGCCGCTTGTGGGGTACAGTGTCAAAAGCTTTCCGCAAATCCAGAAATATGGAATCTATTTGAGATCCCTTCTCGATGGCGCTTGTCACTTCAAGTGAATAAAGGGCTAGTTGTGTGTTTCGCAAGAGCAATACTTCCTGAATCCGTGTTGACTATTGGTTAATAGGTCATTCTCTTCGAGGTAGTTCATAATGTTCGAACAAAGTATATGTTCCAAAATCCTAATGAAAGTCGAAGTCAGTGAGATTGGCCTGTAATTTTGGGGATCACTCCTATTGCCTTTCTTGAATATTGGAGTGACTTGATCAACTTTCCAGTCTTCCATGCATGTATCCATTCAATGTAAGTAATTGTGATGCAAGTTGTTGATAAAAATATATTACTTAGATTTAAAATCATTCCATCTCTTTGGCTTTTATTTAAATGAATCCCTCCACGTCAAATATTTATTTTCTAATGTTTTCAGCTCCTCTACGTCCGTAATAGTTTCATGTTTAGACGCCATTACGATTGCTTCGCATGTCTTTAAAATTTCACTCACTATTAGTCATTCTTATATAATACCTTGCTTGATTTCAGAACCTGCAATCATTTCTTTTATAATTTTACGAAGCCCGATCTTTGTTTTTTTTTTGTATCATTACCATTAACTTCATCTTTCATCGACGGTCATACAACAATGAAAAGCGAAGTGAACTGTCTGAGCATTAGTCTAGTACGGAAAGTATCTCCAACATTCTCATATTAAATAAGAAAAGATTAACATTTTCAGCTATTGCAGCACGAAGCTTAGGATCCAGCTAGATGCTTTCCGTAAGTCATATAACATGTCGTTGTTTGTGTGGTGTCCGACTTTAACATTCAACCTGCGGTTTATCTGGTTTAATGTTTATAAATGTTAATTTGCGGTGTGTTTTGACTAAATTATTTCGAAATTCAAAATTTCGATACAACCAATTCTTTGTCCAAATTACAATCGCGGAATCAAATTTAACAACTTATGGCATCATACGAAAGCAAGGGTAACGTTATACTGGGAAGTCCTGCACCATCCACCATACTCACCGTACTTAATTCCTTGTGACTTTGATTACGAAGATGAAGGAACCATTTCGTGGCATTCTTTTCAGAACATTTCCAGAGATTCGGCAGGCAGTAGACCACTTAATTGCCACCATCGAAACAGGCTCTGTTAACGGTATACTACGCCTTCAACAGTGCTGGCAACGGGTTCTACACAACGCTGGTCACTATTTTTAAGGACAGTAACATGTAAAGTAGGGATGGCGGTTATCGCTCAAACAACCGGTTTTCGATTATACCGGTTCTTTTCATCTACAGTTTAACCGCGCCGTAAAAATTGCTCAAGATAATCGGTTTTTTAAATAACCGGTTTTCGGTTTTTTATTGCTATTATTTCCACTAGAGTTCGACCGCAACATATTTTGGCGGCCGAAACAGAAACCGTAATGTTCGGTTCTTCTAGTTTCGGCCGAAACCGAAACTTACGAAGTTCAGTTAAAATTTAGGCAAATTTACATTATACGATAAATCACTAGTCTTTCCATATTTTGCAAGATCCCCTCCCAATACTACGCCTTCTTGAGTGTGTGTAAGCCTAGCCAGGAGTCCGTAGAAGACGATATACGAAGCATACAGATTTACTGGCCTAGTATTTCCATCCGGCAGTTGCGAATATTGAGCCAACCACTCCGTAAGTTGGACTTGTGAGCCAGCGCATACGAATATCTCGTTATATACACATAGTAAATGAACTTCAGTGCTGCAGAAGTATTTTGGAAAATAAAGTCACAGTTCCGACTAACAGTATGATTGTTGTCAGTGTAAATTTAGGCAAATTGAACTAGGAAAGCTCTGTACCACATTATCAAAGAATGTTCAAATGTGTGTGAGTTCTTATGAGACCTAAATGCTTAGGTCATCGGTCCCTAGACTTACAAACTACTTAATCTAACTTACGCTAAGGACAACATATACACCCATGACCGAGGGAGGAGGGAGGAGTCGAACTTTCGACTGGAGCAGCCGCGCAGTCCGTGACATGGAGCCTCAGAATGCACGGCTACCTCGCGTGGCACCACATGATCAATGTTACCTAAACCCATATTGGTTATTAAAAAAAGCCCCTTGCTTTCAAGGAATCACATTAATAAAACTTGTTAGCATAACAATATGATAATACATTAAAAGTTTTCATTGCAAGCTTAGAGTACATCACTTACATAATAGGTATATGAATCGAATTTACCTTCTCTTGCAAGGAACATTTTGGATGCTTTCTCCTTAACTGACACAGCATGTTTGTAGTACCTCCACCCGTTTTCAGCTTTTTAAAGCAAATGGAGCATCATACCTCACTACTCGCGTACTTCGTGAAGTACTTCCACACTAGGGATAGTGCCATTTAAGAGACAACCGACGTCTCGCGCCGACGGCTAGGAACTGCCGCATGACCAGACGGAGGGAAGTCTTGTACACTGCCGGTGCACGCGCGTCGTCTAATAGACCACGCCACACGGCAACAGGTGCATCGATGCCTCAATAGCTGCACCAGTTCTTAAGTTCTTATGCCACCCGTTTGTTGCGCGTTTCTGACTGCCGGGATTGTTCTTAAAGTATCACTGATCGCTTTTCTTAGTTACTGCGATGACCTAATAGTTTACAGCAGTGGAAATTTTAGGAGTAGCCCTAAATATTACGGTCTACTAGCTTTAATTTTTTTTTATTTACAAAAGCACATTTTGAACCACTACTACAGGAAGTAGTCATACCGGTTTTTTTACCCGGTAACTAAAAAAACCGGTTACAACCGACACCAAATAAATACCGAAAAAAACCGATTATTCAAAACTAAAATACCGCTATCGGTTTTAACCGGTCGGTTTTTCCCATCCCTAATGTAAAGCTTTTGTACCGGCTGTGAGTAAATAGTTGTCACTATTTAAGTTCCAACCCCCCTATTTGAGCCTTCGCTTGAAGTTTATATCTCGCGCCGCGCCCATTTATCTTTGAAGGACGGCTGGGTTCGGGGGGGGGGGGGGGGGGGAGAGGGCGTGGGCGGTTCGATGGGAGAGAGTTGGCGAAATTCCGCGCAGAAGTGCGGACTTTTACTGGCATAGATGAGCTGAATTTCGAAATTCACGGCGAGCGGAAATGCTACACAGAGGTATGTAATATTTTCCGCTTTTGAGCCGCCCACGCTTGCCTGGAAGTGAGACAAGTTACCGGAAGTTGACATGCCGGGCGGACTGCTTCACTGCTAGCCGTGGCGCGCGAAGTCGTTAAAGGCCTGTGCACTGCCGCTTCCCAGCCTTGCCCTTTGTCGTAATTCATATTTCGCCGATAGATGTTGCCTCAGGTAGGAAGTAGCGACAACGTTTTGTGTGTAACTTGCCGACAATCGCATCTTCGTGTGGTCAGCTGAACGTCACGCGGTAGTCTGCGGTCTTGGCTTAGCTACGACGTGTTTTGCAAAAATGTACTTACACTGATTTGCAGCACAAGTTTCAAACACTCTCACTCTGTTCACATTCCTTGGTTCTAGGCAATGAGATCTTATACAGGGGTATCAGAGATCAACAATAATTTTTAGTTTTTTCGGGTGATCACAATCTCATTTAAATATTACGTTTCTTTTTCTACTGATCATGGATTGTTTATCGTACCAGTCTGCATGCTGTTTTCTTCTCGAGGTAAGTGTCTATAATTTCTGTAACAATCTGGTCACTGAGTTCAGGTTCAGTCAGGTGGTTTAAATTTAGTAAAGATTCTCAGCCCGATCTTATTAATAATGCACAGTTACTGTTAGATGACACAGACTTAAAATTCACACAGCGCAGTTAACCTGTTATGTTTTAAACACTCATTTATCATCATTTTTAAATGAGTATTTTATTTGTCATTCCATATTGTTAATCACATGCCTTACAGCAAATTAATCTGTTCTATACACACATTCAATCACTCAACAGTTCAGTTTCAACTCCACACACAAACACACACACACACACACACACACACACACACACACACACACAATTTATTTAATTACATTTATTTAATTAGTAACTTGCAACGCTTGGACACACAGTAGCAGAGATGCAAATAATCGCCAACTTTTAAAAATGCCATCCATATAATTTTACGATTGCACTACAAAAAAACAAGGCGCTGCTTAAAGCTATAACAACTAATTTGATACACAATTTTCATAAAAAAATATTTTTTTTTGTATTCATGTATTGCTGATTTTAATACGACAAATCTAATACTATATATTAATTCACTAACTATAAACTCGCTGTCGCCCGGGTACTTATTCATCCCAGTCTTACAAGGAGACCACATGGGTATCGGAAATAGAATTTTTTGATACTTATGGTACGTAAAGTTCAGAACTCTAATAACAATCAGTCAAACTATTCGACGCAACTCTCAAAAATTCTCGAGCAAAACGACGTTGAAGTTTTGTAAGTACACGTGAGTACTAATAAATTTAGCGGTTGCAGCATGTCGGTGTAGCTCAGTTAGGAGCATTGTGGTCCTACAGTCATGGGGTCGCTGGTTCGGGTCCTGCCATGACAGATTTTTTTTTTCGCTGTGTTCGAATATTTACACAATTTTAATATTTAATTTTTGCGAAGACTGTAGGTGTATTTGTATATACGTAATTTTCTATGTTTCAAGAAAAGGTTATTAATAATGATGGTTTCAATCAAAATAAGATACATTTTTTACAGTATTGGCTTCAGTATTAGTTGCCCACAGTAATCTTCGATTGTTCGGTTTGTGAAGAGCTACGACGCTATTTTTGTAAAGTCATCTCCATAGCTAGTAGTAATGGCTTTCCAAGCACCTAACCTACTCAACCACCGTTTTAAAAGAGAACAAGGCGTTCAGATCGTCTACATAGATATATATAAAAACTGCCACAACACGTGGAATTAGAGATCGCAAAATGTTTTATATAACTGAATTCGAAGAAAAAAAATGTCTGTCACAGCGGGATTCGAACCACCGACTATATGTTTGTGAGGCCGGAGCGCTGTCACTTGAGCTGCAACTGCTTTGATTATTTTCACTTACATGTACTTTGCAAATCTTCAAAGTCGATTTTCACGAGAATTTTTTCGATTTGCGTCGAATGGATTTGGATTATTACTATTTAAGTTCTGGACTTCATGTATCGCGAATATAAAGAAATTCTAAAATCCGATACCCATGTGGTCTCCTTGCTAATCCATCTCTCCTCCCCTTTCCTTTTCCTGTTCATCTTGTCTTCGTTCTTTCTCCTTCTCCATCTCGCCCTCTCTTCGTCTTCCTCCTCCTTCTGTTCATCTCCTCCTTCCGCTCTAAATATTCAAATGTTTGTATAGTCTATGGGACTTACCTACGGGTCATCAGTCCCTAAACTTACAAACTACTTACGAACTAACTAAGACTAAGGACGGCACAAATATCCAAGCCCGTGGGGGGAATCGAACTCCCGACCGTAGTGGCCGTGCAGACCGAGACTGAAGCGCCTCAGTCCCCGCGCTCTCTCTGCCCATCTCCATCTTCCCTTTTTTCGCATATCACTTCCTTAACTCTCTCTTGAACTCCTCCTCCACCTCATCAGTCCTTAACCTCCTCCATCTTTGAAAAATTATTTTGTTAACTTTCGTGGTGATCGATGAAGTGGTTTCTGTTCGTTGCAGGGTACTCTCCGCCATGTACCGAATGAAATCTTAGGTAGACGGTGATGTTCCTCGTGTTTCGAAGGTTACGTGTGCAAAATTTCATCAAGATGAGATAAAATCGTAAATTTTGTTGAAGTACCCTGTTTCACGCACCACACAACATTTCACGTAGACTGGTACTTTCCCCTTGTTTTCAAGATCAAGTTGTATAGGTTCATCGCAATAGAATTCAATAGTTGGCGTTTATTTTATTTATTTCTTATTTATCTTACATGCCCCATTAAATGGTAATATTACATATAGTTGCCGTTTATTATGTTGATACATGTCTTTACGTTCATTACTGAATAGGTACTATCAGTTTTACTGCTGTAAATTGTCACTGGCTAATGAAAAAATAAATACTGGTTTGGCTATATTTCAATTGTGCCGATTTCAGAAGCAATGCCCCGATTTCGTGTAACCCACTATCCCGAAAAATAATATACTCGACCGGGTAACGCTAGTCCAGACACTCAAGGATAGGATAGGTACTGAAATTGAGGACTGCAATGTCATCATCATCGTCTTGGAAAGTTTCCAGTCTCTGGCCACGTCTGCTTCGAACATAAGCCTGTCCATCGTCTTCTGTCTTCCCACAATCTCTACGTCTTCACCTTGGTCCAGTCTTCTCCTTTCTTCTTGACACATTCATCCACTCCTTTCAGCCATTCGTCTCTCGGTCTTCCTCTTGGTCTCTTTTCCTCCAGTTTCATCCCATGTATACTCCTCCATTCGCTTAAGATGCACAAACCATCTCAGCCTTGTGTTCTCTATCTCCTCTCATTCATTCTCTGATGCTCTCATTTCTTAACCTATCTTGGTCACTCCAGTACTGTTCCTCGATAATTTCATCTCACTAGTTTGCAATTTGCTTTTCTCTCTTCCTTTCATAAACCAGGTTTCGGATACGTATGTCATGATCGGGACGTATCACACAGCGTATATTTTCAGTCAGCGTTTTACGCAGTTAAATCTTCGTGGCTGAGGAAAAAAAAACTTATTACTTTCATTCACTACTCCGAGAAGTGGAGAGGGCTGTTTGAGAACCGACCCATAAAGAGTCGCGGTTCCATTCAGCCAATTATCAGACAATCTGGTAGTGGGGCAAACGGGGAATCCAAATTGGGAATAAGTGGGAGGCGCTTACCAGTTCCGGCATATGCCTTACAACGAAGGAAAACCTTCGACGGAGCTGGGGGATTGGGGCCAATTTAATTCATTTCTGGAACGTTGCCCTAGACTAAAAATAGATTACCAGGGAAGCATGAGCGCACTCCCGTGCAATACATGCTATCACAAAAAACAAATTGGAATATATACAGAAGAGCTTGAAACTAACTGGTTCTGGACCGCAAAACAAGAGGGGTAATCACACACATCTTCACAGTAAGCTGGACGAATCCACAAGTTAAAAACACAATTTTGTGTGTGTTCTACAAGTTTATTTTTGCTTACTTAACCGGTTTTCGGCTTATTAGGCCATCTTCAGAGTATTTACTGCTGTGGCAAAGAGGTTACATAGTTTAGATACAGTATGAGAAGAGATGACAAATGACTACACTTAGATCGACATACATAGTATAACACTTCTTTGACATTGTGTTATTACAGTTATGAACTTAAAAACTAAACTGTAGTACAAGAATATGCAATGTGTGGAGGATAAAACAAGGAATAAATTTGAATATAACTAGGGAACTGAAACTATCTGCTATTACAAACAAACTGATAATGCAGATAAATAAATATATATATAAGTGCCTTGTTAATAATTCTGCACTATAATTATGGATGGTGTTGCATATGACAGTTGTAAGGCCAAGTTTGGAGTGGAATCCAGAACTTAAAATGAATAATTACTTCATTAGATTAAACTAAACAAATCTGTCTATTGAAATTAATATTCTAAAAGCACAGGTAGATGAAAATGAGTGTTATGTTGTAAGCTACACTGGGACCAAATTTTCAAAACTTAAAAATAAAACATAATAAATAAATACACATGAGTTTTAAACTGTGGGGGTAAGCAAGGAATCCAGTTTTTTTAATAAAATAAATAAAATGCTAGGTCTACATTTGAGGTTTTTTGGTTTTTTGTAATGGAGGAATGGGACAGCCAGTGTGGGAGTTGATGGAAAACTTAGGTAATTGACTGTACTATGAGGAAATGTATGAAGAGATTGGAACTGACAGGGTAGGAGGTAATGTGACTCAGGGATGAATTAAGTGAAATCTAATAGGGGTGAACTGTTTAGTTGTGTTTGATCAATTAATACTAGATCAGGGCTATGGGCTAGGTGTTTATTGATTTCAAGAGCTTCCAATATGTTAAGTTTTTGGCCCTTGTTTGCTAAGTGAAGGACTTGAAACAGTGGCTGGTAGCTATGGCCCTTACTCAGTACATGCTCAGCAAATGTGGACTCCTGATTCTGTAGTCTCCAGCTGCGTTGATGTTCAGCTAGTCTAGTTGCTATGCTTCTGCCTGACTGACCAATATAAAACTTATTGCAATCTTTACAAGTAATTTTATATACACCACTGTTGTTCAGTAAAGGAGTCTTGTCTTTGCTATTAAAGATACACTGAGCTATGGTGTTTGTCATGTAGTAGGAAACCCTGTAGTTGCAGGATTTCAGGGGTTTAGATACTTGTTGTGACATTAGTCCTATATATGGTATTGTACACCATTTCCTGTATTCATTGGAGTGGAAGTCGGAGGGAGCCTAGAGAAGGGGTATAATTTTCTTCTTTTGTTTTTTGTGCAAAATTCCATCAATCAGGGCTGGATTGTATCCATTGGTTGTGGCAATAAATTTTATGGTGTCTAATTCTGATCTGAAATTCTCTTTAGACATAGGAACAGATATGAGTCGATGCACCATGGAGTGGAAAGCTGAGTGTTTGTAAGTAATTGGGTGTTGTGAGGAGGCAGGTATTACTGTGTCTGTAGCTGTAGTTTTCCTGTAGATTTTTAAAGAGTGTGTATGTTTAGTGATATCTATGGTCAAATCTAAGAAATTTATGGATTTGTTACCCATCTCCATTGTGAACTGAATGTTTTTGTGTTGGCTGTTTAAGTTTTGAAAAAAAGTGTTGAGTTGTCTTGTGGTACCTGTCCACACATTTTTTCAATGTGTGAGTGCATAAGCAATGACTTTCATGGAAAACCGCACCATCGTGCACCAGGATTTAATGCATTACTTCTTCGCTACTAAATGTATTTGAATAGATTTTAGACATACAGCAATTACGCAAGCGAATGTATTCCTGCAAAATTATACAATTGTACAACATATATCTCTTATATTCTTAGACGGCAAAAACGCGCTTTATCAAGTAGCATGTATTAATACATTTCTTATTTACTACTAAGACTGTTCTGTATTCCAGTCAAGTTAAAGAAACTCCTGAAAGCTGACTGGTGTTAACTACTTCCAAAAAATGTTGAAATGTTTGTAGAACTTATGGGACTTAACTACGGGGTCATCAGTCCCTAAACTTACAAACTACTTACGAACTAACTAAGACTAAGGACGGCACAAATATCCAAGCCCGTGGGGGGATTCGAACCCCCGACCGTAGTGGCCGTGCAGACCGTGAATGAAGCGCCTCAGTCCCTGCGGCCACCGCGGCCGGCCCTTCCTCTCTCTCTGCCCATCTCCATCTTCCCTTTCTTCGCATATCACTTCCTTGACTCTCTCTTGAACTCCTTCTCCACCTTATCAGTCCTTTGCCTCCTCCATCTTTGAAAAATTACTTTGTTAACTTTCGTGGTGATCGATGAATTGGTTTCTGTTCGTTGCAGGGTACCCTCCGCCATGTACCGAATGAAATCTTAGGTAGACGGTGATGTTCCTCGTGTTTCGAAGGTTACGTGTGCAAAATTTCATCGAGATAAAATCGTAAATTTTGTCGAAGTATCCTGTTTCACGCACCACACAACATTTCACGTAGACTGGTACTTTCCTCTTGTTTTCAAGATCAAGTTGTATAGGTTCATCGCAGTAGAATTCAATAGTTGGCGTTTATTTTATTTATTTCTTATTTATCTTACATGCCCCATTACATGGTAATATTACATATAGTTGCCGTTTATTGTGTTGATACATGTCTTTACGTTCATTACTGAATAGGTACTATAAGTTTTACTACTGTAAATTGTCACTGGCTAAAGAAAAAATAAATACTGGTTTGACTATATTTCAATTGTGCCGATTTCAGAAGCAATGCCCCGATTTCGTGTAAAGAATATACTCGACCGGGTAACGCTAGTCCAGACACTCAAGGATAGGATAGGTACTGAAATTGAGGACTGCAATGTCATCATCATCGTCTTGGACAGTTTCCAGCCTCTGGCCACGTCTGCTTCGAACATAAGCCTGTCCATCGTCTTCTGTCTTCCCACAATCTCTACGTCTTCACCTTGGTCCAGTCTTCTCCTTTCTTCTTGACACATTCATCCACTCCTTTCAGCCATCCGTCTCTCAGTCTTCCTCTTGGTCTCTTTTCCTCCAGTTTCATCCCATGTATCCTCCTCCATTCGCTTAAGATGCACAAACCATCTCAGCCTTGTGTTCTCTATCTCCTCTCATTCATTCTCTGATGCTCTCATTTCTTAACCTATCTTGGTCACTCCAGTACTGTTCCTGGATAATTTCATCTCACTAGTTTGCAATTTGCTTTTCTCTCTTCTTTTCATAAACCAGGTTTCGGATACGTATGTCATGATCGGGACGTATCACACAGTGTATATTTTCAGTCAGCGTTTTACGCAGTTAAATCTTCGTGGCTGAGAAAAAAAAAAACTTATTATTTTCATTCACTACTCCGAGAAGTGGAGAGGGCTGTTTGAGAACCAACCCATAAAGAGTCGCGGTTCCATTCAGCCAATTATCAGACAATCTGGTAGTGGGGCAAACGGGGAATCCAAATTGGGAATAAGTGGGAGGCGCTTACCAGTTCCGGCATACGCCTTACAACAAAGGAAAACCTTCGACGGAGTTGGGGGATTGGGGCCAATTTAATTCATTTCTGGAACGTTGCCCTAGACTAAAAATAGATTACCAGGGAAGCATGAGCGCACTCCCGGCAATCAAAAACGGATGGCCGAGTTGCTCTCGTAAGCTCGTAGAGATCAGCTCGACCCAATTTTGTGGAAGACAAGCGTCTAGATTAGATTAATACTTGTTCTATAGATCATATATACGACATTTCGTAATGATGTGGAACGTGTCTCCCACATCGGCAACTGCCTATCAGGCCGATGAATAACACTTCTTCGTGACGTGACGTTTCACCTGTGGGAGACGTTGTCTGTGGTATTCCGGTTACTGCCACTGCAGTTGGACGGACTGACGCATTGAGAGATGGCACCACCATTCATCAACTGATGCCGACTGTGTTGCTATCAAAATGTTCAAATGTTTGTAATTCTATCGGACCAAACTGCGTGGTCATCAGTCCGTAGCTTACAAACTTACCTAGATAAACTAACCTAAGGACAAACACACACACCCATGCCCCAGGGAGGATTCGAACCTCCACGGCTAGCAACCGCGCGCTCCGCAACGAGACGCTTTAGACCGCTCGGCTACTCCACCGCGGCGTGTTGGTATCTGTGCAAGGTGTTGTCATATAAAGTTTCCCTCCCGTTCATTACTAAGTTTAACGTTGTCATCGGAAAAGTTTTTGCTAAGCACGGGTTTGATATGCTCTTTGGACCCTCCAAGAAGATCAAAGAACATCTGCACATATCACCTCCTAGCCAATACCTGGGATATACACAATTCCGTGCAGTTGTAGGCCAAATATATCTTCTTCTTCTTCCTGTATAAAGCAGCGTGTCCACTGGATATTAGTTTGTTTGTTTGTGCGTATTTCATAAACAAATATACAGTTTTGTTGCAATCTTTATAAAATCTCGCAAATTTAATCTTCAAACCAAGAGGACTGTCACTGTAATTGTGACAACATAGTATAGTATACTTGAGGAGATATGACGTCATGAGATGCGTGAAAAACTGCTGCATCAGGGGACAATGTAGCACATTCCATCCTAACCCACTTAGCCGATTTCAACCAAATTTGATACACACATTCTTTAGTGAGGGGTAACTAATTCTATAGGTACAAGAATCATATACGCTACATGTTTCATAAGATGTAATATTATAAACAATAACATTTGCACAAATTGCCACAAAATGCGACGAGACATATTAATATACTGTATTGTAGTGAGAGTACCTACTTACCGACTTTTAACAAATACTGAACATAATTTCGAAATTTTATTATACTTTCTCTCACTGACAACCACAGTAAAATTATGAAGGAAAAACGTTTGTAGCTTAATACTTTTCCTCTTTTCACGGAGTAAAACTACGACAATCGGTAGGACGTCACAATTTATAATTAATACAAACTGTACTCGCAGTAGACTTTGCAAACAGTTTACACACATACATCTGAATGTACCTTAGAAATGTTGTTGCAGTGTGACGTGCAGTTCATGTGATATGAGTGCATAAGCAATGACGTTCATGGAAAACCGCACTATCTTGCACCAGGATTTAATGCATTACTTCTTCGCTACTAAATGTATTTGCAATAGATTTTAGACATACAGCAATTACGCAAACGAATGTATTCCTGCAAAATTATACAATTGTACAACATATATATCTTATATACTTAGACGGCAAAAACGCGCTTTATCAAGTAGCATGTATTAATACATTTCTTATTTACTACTAAGACTGTTCTGTATACCAGTCAAGTTAAAGAAACTCCTGAAAGCTGATTGGTGTTGACTACTTTGACTTTGTTTGGATACTGCACTTAAAATTGTCTACATTATGCAAGACTGTCTTATTTCTTATATATTCTCCCGTAAATATAACATGTTTTTCTAGAAAAAGCGATGGAGAGAGAGAGAGAGAGAGAAGGAATAGGAGAAGTACTAACTCATGGTCTGAATAAATGAATACCGGGGCCACGCCGGGTTTTCAGCTAGTATTGGAATAACGAAAAATAATGGCAGCACCCACTTAGCCGAACACGAGCTACCGTCTGGAATATCGAAGTGGCAATAGCCTGAAGTCCCACGACGACGTCTTCCACAGTTGGAGGCGAAACGTCAGGATGAAGTTTTATAGATCGACCACGGCCTGTTAGCCGGAAGTTTTTAACTGAATAAAAACAGAAATGATTAACTTCGATTACAAGTGTTCCTTTGCAACTGAAAACCTAGTAGCGTTATCCAAGTTAAATTGCTCCACGAAAACTTCGGTAAAGTACACATTGCTGCTAGCGACGTCGAGAAACAACTAAAATCGCCGAATGTGAACAGTGCTGATCGAAAATCTGTTTGATTCTAAATAGGATTTGTGATTTAGTTATTCCCTCTTTGAAGTACCAGTGTAATGAACCATGGAGCTCTCGAATAAAGCAACTGAGCAGTTGGAAGAAAACAAACTAGCGTGCCGCGCGGGGATGGCCGAGCGGTCTGAGGCGCCGTGTCAGGGATTGCGAGGTCGGTCCCGCTAGAGTCTGATGAGATCAGCTATTTGGTTAGAAAAAATAATCTGCAAAAAAATATATTGTAGCTATTCACTACTATGTAACTGTATCATGATGAACATGGCCACTTCAGCTATTTGATATATACATACTGATCAAACCAATCACAACATACACATGATAACGTATCTTTTTCAGATAATGGTTGGAACTGTAATTTGTGTGTGATACGATATTTTGCTGTCTCAAGGCTCTTTGCATGAGGTTTATTTAGAGCAAGGCACCAAGGGTCTACCGTAATCGTGAAGAAGTCATTTTCGTTGCCCTCTTATATGGTGTGTGATCATCTAGGATGGACAGTACATTTGCACACCTGCATGACATGGACAGTATAAGGTTATCAATCAGCTATTGATGGTTGTTTGGCCATCCATGAGTGCAATATCCAGCTCTGCAACCTTTGCGGGAAGTGGTGATCTGGCTGTAATGCGTCTGCCAAGTGCATCCCAGACATGCTCGTTTATGGTTTAAGTCTGGTGAACAAGCTGCCACCCCATTCGTTCAGTTCATCAGCTTCAAGCATCTTGTCCGCCAGTGCAGCTCTGTTGGGACGAGCGTTATCTTTCACCAGAAGTATCCCATCTTCTATGGCACGAGTGTAGGACACAACAAAAGGTCGCAGGATCTCGTCTCTATACATCTGAACAGTCAGAGCACCATTCTGAGCGACATAGACGTCCGCCCGCTCGCCAGTACTGACTCCTGTCCACACCATTCGTCCACCACCGTGTTATGTTGATGTTTCTTGCACATAAGCTGGATTGCTCCGAGTTCTATGTTCTCTCAAAATGAGGGAACGAAGTTGTCCGTCTGAACACAAAATCTTAACTGTGAACAGAACCCGGCGCCATTCGTTACGACTTACATCCTGATGTTCCTCTTTCCAGTTTCTGCTGGCAGACGGTGTCGTGGTTTCAATGGGCACACACCATAGGCCTCCATGCGTAGAGGCCACATTTCCGAAGTCGAGTTCGGACTGTCTTTGTTGAAATGGCGCTTCTTGTTGCTGCCTGAAGGATAGGTTGCAGCTGAGTTGACAAAAATGTTTGTAATTATTATGGGACCAAACTACTTTCGTCATAAGTCCTTGGACTTACAAACTACTTTAACTAAGACTTCCTGGCAGATTAAAATTGTGTGCCAGAACCGGGACTCGAACCTGGGACCTTTGCCTTTCGCGGACAAGCGCTCTACCACTGAGCTACCCCGACACGACTCACGATGCCGCCTCACAACTTTACTTCCGCCAGCAACTCGCCTTCTACTTTTCAAACTAAGTTAAGGATAGTACAAACATCCATGCTCGAGGGGCCGACCGCAGTGACCGAGCGGTCTGCGGCGCGCCAATCACGTTCTGCACGGCCGCTACGGTCGTGGATTCGAATCCCCCCGCCCCCCTCGGGCATGGATGTTTGTGTCGTCTCTAGTATAAGTTAGTTCATAAGTAGTTTGTAAGTTTAGGGACTGATGACCCCGCAGTTAAGTCCCTTAAGCTTAACAAATATTTGAACGTGCTCTAGGGTGAATTTGAACCCCCGAAGCGGGAGGCCGCGCGATCCGCAACGTGGCACTCCAGACCACTCGGCTACTCCCGCGCGGCAGCTGAGTTGCATTCAGCCTCCTGCAGTGCCGCAGCGGAGCGGCCGAGCGCGTTGAGGCGCTATGCTCCGATGCGCAAGGCCGTTCCCCGTCGGGTGTCGAATCCCCCCTCGGGCATGGATGTTTGTGTCGTCTTTAGTATAAGTAGTTTGTAAGTTTAGGAACTGATGACCCCGCAGTTAACTCCCAGAAGCTTAACAAACATTTGAACATTTTTAGACGGGCAGTTATGGCCGCTTCACACACAACAGCGACGTGAGAGTGCCGTGACGAAGACTCCTATAAACTCTAGCTGAACTGTCCGCCATATTTTCGCCGCGGTGGAGTAGCCGAGTGGTCTAAGGCGACGCTGCACACAATGTTCAAGTGTCCTCCCTTCTTCTGCATAAGTTGGAGAATTCTTTAAAGGCTGCAGAAGTTACGCACCATTTGTGTTTACAATACTGAAGTTTTGTACCAGCTGATTTATAATGGAAATCATATTCTTCATTGGAGAAGACTTTCTTTGCGCCTGTGTACATAGAAAAGCAAATATTTCTTTGCAACAAAATTTTCATTTATTTATTTATGTTTATTTCTGAAACAGAGAAGGTCACGCCAATACTAGCAGCTTTCAGCCAATTGTAGGCACTAAAGTCACAGACCAATGACAGTACGGAGCTCTCCGCGTGTTCTACCCTCAGAGTTAAGAGCAGAAGAACTAAACACATACATAATTAATCATTAAACATAGACTTTGGGAAACGTAACAAAATGTTGCCCGACACGACACGGAAGCTTAGAACTTCGAGAAGACGAACTCTAAGCCCTGACTTCGCTTAGAAGGCAAAGTACTGCGTAGATCGTACGGCACAAATGGAACCTACACTCGTACACTTTATGGTACCAGGATAGAAGATATCACTTTAATTTACATATATGTCGCACATATATAAGGGAAAACAATTTGTTTTAAAAGGCATTGAAGCCGAAGCCGCGGAAGACGATATCGATATTGGCGAGCGAAAGGATGAGCTGTAAGGGGAGAAGGGAGGAGAAAAAAAAAAGTCTCGCTGTGGTTGCTCGCCGTCCGAGGATCGAGTCCTCCCTGCGCATGAGTGTGTGTCTTCTCCTTAGGTTAGTTTATCTTAGTTTAAGTAGTTTGTAAGCTACGAACTGATGACCACGCAGTTTGGTTCGTTAGATTTACAAACATTTGAACATTTTTTCCCCAAGCTGTAGCAGTTGCCACGTTCCGGACGAAGTTCACGCGTTACCTCGCATGTTATTCAACTCGCTCACACTCGCAAACTACTCACTCTATGAACGTGGAACTTTCATTAATGTGTTAAAAAATGTTCAAGAGTTCGTCAGGCTTATGGGAGTTAACTGCGGGGTCATCAGTTCCTAAACTTACAAACTACTTATGAAATAACTTATACAAAAGACAACAGAAACTTCCATACCCGAGGGAGGACTCGAACCTCCGACGTGGGAAGCCGTGCGTTCCGCGACATGGTGCTCCAGACCGCTCGGCTACTCCCGCGCAGCGCAATGTGTTCGTTAGGAACTACACTTCATTTCATTTTAGTTTTATTTGCGGCAATCTTACACATTAAAAGAATCTACGAAAATTAAAGTCAGTCGGCCAGACCAAACCACCCGGCTGATTTCCTTCATTTTTGTTTTTGTACTCAAACGCGATTTCCTTCTGTATATTTCTTATGAGGATGCCCTTGCTGTAAACTGAAGTCAGTCCGTCAGGCCGTTCTATCCGACCGATTTCCTTCATTTTTGCTTTAAACGAAAGCTTTTCAATCGCAGATTTATCGTCAAGTATCAGAATTTCAAGCCTTTCCACACTTTATTTTATTCAAACGCGGTATCCTTCTGTCCTTGCACTAAATATTTTAATAGGTTTGTTTTACAATATCTTCGGTTCTAATTAAGGTACGCAGTTGTATTTGACCTAACAACACCCAGCGGATCATGCCCTTTCATTTGCGCATTTAAACACTTGTATTGATTGATTCTGAAGAAAGCTATGCGTGAACATTGAACTATACTTCCATTTTTTCCCAACTGAAGTCAGTCGGCCAGGCCATTCTATCCGACCGATTTCCTTCATTGTTGCATTAAACGAAAGATGTTCATTTGCAGATTTGTCATCAAGTATCAGAATTTACTTACGGGGAGTGCAAATGCCCTATCTTGCCAATGTTAAATTTGCTAACTTTATGTATCTTTATCTCTGGAGCTGTCACATATAGAACTTTGAAATTTTGTCAGATATTTTCAGCATATATTGCTACCTTAGTGAACTAGAAGCAATGTTTTCCTTTTATTGGTATGATATTTAAGAATTTTGTACCGTTAAGTGGTTTTTTTTTTGAAAAAAATTTAACATAAATTTTCCTGGTTCAGAGAATTAGCCAGATTTTGTCTTGATACTAGT
The DNA here is from genome assembly GCA_026315105.1 of Locusta migratoria. Lineage (NCBI taxonomy): Eukaryota > Metazoa > Arthropoda > Insecta > Orthoptera > Acrididae > Locusta > Locusta migratoria. Next base: position 622,688,132 of record CM048746.1, on the reverse strand, counting down.
TCAGTGGCCGCTTTTAACTGTTATATAGCATTTCTGAAAATTTGAATGCTATTGGGTTAGTGGTTTGTGAGATGTAAAACTAAAAATGTCAAATGCCAGAAAATGCAATTAAAGTTATTATGATAATTCACAAGTACCTCTAATCTATTATCAAAAGCGTCCATCAGAGTAATCCGGGTCATCATCTAGTTCTTCTTCTTCACTTAGAAACTTTCTTCTCCTTCCTGCCCTTCCTTTTTTGTATGAAATTCGGCTGCATACCGAGCCTTCGTTACTCGCACGTTGGCCAGAAGCCGAAGACCTCTGATGGTGTTGATGCCAGGAACAAAGCCAAGGTTTTCTATGACCATTAGCCTACCTATATGACCGTCATTCAATAAATTAACAGAATCACCGACTCTCTATTTCAAAGTCCTTATGCCAACAAATACATTCTTAGGTATACGAGTCCATATGAGGTTGTTGTTACGTCAATCATCGACTTGAATTTTAACGACAATAGTAAAAACGAAAGGATCAAGGATTCTACAACTGAAGAGCAAAATCCACAGCCTTCTATTTCTAAAATTTTCAGAAATGTGAAGTTTTAAATGTGTAAACATCGCAAGTTGGGTAATTTTCCTGGGCGCACATATAATTTCGAAAAATGATATAAAAATACTTCCTATTAAAATTTCGTAACAAATTTTGTACCATATTAAGTAGAAAACTTCAAATTACTTTGTCACCTTAAAAACAGAAAAATATTATTCTTTACAATTTCGCGGCATTCCAACTCCCCTTAAATCTCTCCAAGCTTTATTTTTATTCTAATGCGGTATCCTTCTGTCCTAGCATTGAATATTTTAATCGGTTTGTTTTACGATATCTTCGGTTCTAACTAAGAGACGCAGTTATTTTTGACCTAACAACACTCAGCGGATCACGATCTTTCATTTGCGCTTTTAAACACTTTCGTAGATTGATTCTGAAGAAAGCTATGCGTGAACATTCAACTTTTCTTCCACTTTTTGCAACTTTTTTGTCATTCCACTAAAGGTGCGAAGTATTCGCATGGGTCCTCTAGTAATTTATTAAGAGGATATACTGACAGTTTCCCAGCAGTCTCTGACAGTATCTGACGACGTTACGGAATTTTCGATATGCGAGAAACTTTTTTTTCCCCATTGAAGATAGATGAACACGTTATGCGAATGAAATGTTCAAAATGTATCAAATTTTCATACGCTCAAAACAGGAACTCTGTGAGAAATTTCTAACTTCAGATAATGTCGCTTACATATAACGCAATTGGATCCGCACAGCCGTGTAGTTATGGCGTCTTCTGTATTGGAACTGCTAATAATTAGGCACAGGTTACTGCATAATACCCATGATTAAAGATACTGGTACTGACCTCTTAACTAATTAAATTTAATAGCTGCAATCTACAAAAGTGCTGTGTCTACATTTCTATGTAATAAGTTTCAATTTTTCAGTTATATGAAAACGATATTCTAAATATCTCAGTACAGAGTGATTTATATGAGGAAATGAGAACAAGTCAGTTCATTAGCTAGTGAAGAGCTCCTTGATATATATTTCTAGTATTCTCGTATAAAATCCTCGTTAAATCTGATAACTTTCGTTCTGTTACTGCTAGGCGATAAACTGGAGGATATGTAACTGCTATTAGTTTTTGAAATCGGAGTTGTAGCCGTGAAACGCGCTCGGCAACAATTAAAGTTTTAAACATTTTTGACTAATAAAGGAATACCTGTACATCAATATTTTTTCCACGATCCTGGATAGGCCACTGGTTCGCGCGAATACGTTAAAAATAATAAATACCTTTTTTACAGGTAAAAAATTGTTGCTTAAATTGATGTTTTACCTACCAATTGGAAATGTTCTTACTTTTTACTTTGGACTTGGCATGTGTAATTATTTCTAACTTCTTTGCTATCTCAATCTTGACTAATTCATGATCACTTACTTGTGAAGTGTATAGGACAGTAATATCATGTAAAATTTTTTGTACTTTGATAATTACATACCTTTGAGCAACTGTAGTAATATGGTCAGCTGAGCTACCGTACCCAATTTTTCTCACTTGCTGAATTATTCTTAGTTATTGTCTTACTGTTTGCAAAGCATTCTTTGCACTTTCCTAATGACGCCAGTACTTAGTTCATCCTCTTTGTTTGAGTTTGGTTCAACGTTTGTAATGTTGGTTGTAATTTTCTAACTTCTAGTTTCGTCTTATACATTACAAATATTGTTCCTTACCTTAATACTTCGTGTTCCTTGTCACTCGGATAAGCCTACAAAATATGCGTTAGCCTAGCGTAAAATTGGATCGTTGCAGAGCTGTGTTATTGTGTTCACAAGATTCTTCCGATAACGTGGGACAGCAAAAGCTTTGACAAACCCAGCAGAATACCGTGAAATTATTCAAACAATGTGTGGTATGCGGTTGGAAACAGGTGACAGTTTTCATGGAATTATTAAGTCCTCGAAGTGTAGTGCGGGATCAGTAAACGCTTGACAACCATTGAAATGAAGCGTTCAAATTTTCAACAAGAACGTGTTGTGTATGCGGACGAAACTGGATGTCAAACGAATACCTGATATCCATTAAAATGTCGGGGAGAGGTTCTGAGAATTTAAAGAGCGATGCTAACGATTTATTAGCTCTTGTTAGCCCTTGTTTTCCGTTAATGGTACCATTCATTAAATGCCGGACGAAATTTACTGCTGATATGAAATGCTTCGCTGGCTTAGTTTACATGAGCGTGGATGAAATTCCCCAGAAGGCATAAAAATGTGTGCTACACCAACAGTCTCATGGGAGTTCGTTTTTAAGAAGTGAAATTTTGTGTTTTAGGTACCATTAAATACGTTCTAATTGATCGAAATATTGTACGAATGGCAATCATTTCCTAAAAATGTAGATAATCATACAACGAATGTGAATAGGATGACTACCTCTAGGCTGCATTAAAACGTTTCATTTTTAAAAGTGTGGCGGAATTTTTCAGTCAAATACTGTGTCGTTGAGCATGGCGTAATTAAGGTACCTTGCTGAGCTGTGATCGTTGCTATTTGTACAAAATTTCGTACGTTTACAAAATTTTGAACGCTACTAGAAAGGTTTACACAAAATATTTAGTTGTTTCTCTACAAGTATTCACCTTGAACAAAACACTGATATATATATATATATATATATATATATATATATATATATATATATATATATATATACACGCACCGGAGTGACCAAGCGCACGAGGCACTATGCTCCGACGCGCGAGGCCGTTCCCCGTTTCCAATCCTCCCTCGGGCATGGATGTTTGTCGTCTTTAGTATAAGGTAGTGCATAAGAAGTTTTGAAGTTTGGGGACTGATGAACCCACAGTTAAGTCCCTTAAGTTTAATAAACGTATGAACATTTTGTTTTTATATACCCATGTATGTTTCGGTGCAGTTGTAGCATCTTCAATGGGTCTATTTATTGCTTTAAATTGAACACCAGAAATGTTTTAGTTTTGACAGGTTATTGTAAGTATGTATTGTTAATTAGAAATTTATACAAGAACGTTATACATAAAAGTTACAATACAATCTTATAATAACCTGTAGAAACTAAAATATGTATGTTCAATGTAAAGCAATGAAAAAAGCAACTGAAGATGCTACAGCTATAGCGAAACATGTACGGGTAAATAAAAAGGAAAAGAACTGTGTTTTGCTCATTGGAGATCCTTATAGAGAAGTTACTAATTATTGATGACAACCGCTCGGTTATCCGTGTGGTCTAGCGCACCACTTTCCGAGACAGAGAGGCGTATCGGCCCTGCTTAGAATCTGACCGGTGGATTAACGAAGGGGGTCGGAATGCTGGCCAACCTGAATGTGGTTTTAGGCGGTTTTCCACATCCTCCTTGGTGAATACTGGGCCTCAGTTCCACGATTCGCAAACATTTCGTAACATTTAAAACTTTCACACATATAATACTATACGCAGACATTTGAGGTACACATTTCCTCCCGGGGGGCATGGGGTGGCCACCTAGAAAATATTAACACGCTAAATCTAAATAACAACCGCGACCATGTGCGGGAACATGGCGAAAGATAAAGAAAAAGACTAAATATAGATGACGCAAATACAGAACGAAACAACTTCAACATCAATATGATTGTTTACACAAAACACCACTTATAAATCCGTCCTCGCCTGACGTTTTTCGTGTTTTCAATTCAGAACCGTTGTCAGAAGAACAGCCACGTTACCTATGTCAGTCAAATGTTTTTCCTCTTCTACCTTGAAAAGATCTATTCATCATACAAGGCTAGTTTTATAACTCAAATATTGTTCCCTTTACACTTATCTGTCATCACATTAATGTCCTTCGCAAATTCGGAGCAGTAATTTTTCACTGCTGCGTTGATTAACCAGGTGATGTGTAGCACCAACCCAAAATCTGACAGTGACTGTGTTGTCGCTTTAACAGAGTTTGAATATAGTCAGAGGGCCGAACGGACTATGACGTCAGTGTTCATTATTCATCAGGCCCTCAAATATACCGGGTGATCCAAAAGTCAGTATACATTTGAAAACTTAATAAATCATGGAATAATGCAGATAGAGAGGTAAAAATGGACATACACGTTCACCATAATTCCTCAACAATAGCTGTAGTCGAGGAATAATGTTGTGAACAGCACTGTAAAGCATGTCCGGAGTTATGGTGAGGCATTGGCATCGGATGTTGTCTTTCAGCATCCCTAGACATGTCGGTCGATCACGGTACACTTGCGACTTCATGTAACGCCAAAGCTAATAATCACACGGACTGTGGTCTGGGGACCTGGGAGGCCAAGCATGACGAAAGTGGCGGCTGAGCACACGATCATCACCAAACGACGTGCGCAAGAGATCTTTCACGCGTCTAGCAATATGGGGTGGAGCGCCGCCCTGCATAAAAATCGTACGTTCCAGCAGGCTGGGGATGATGCGATTCTCTAACAAATCGGCGTACCTCTCACCCCTCAAAACCAGAATCACGCAGTTCCTCGATGAAAAAGGGCGCGATAACGGTAGATGTGGTTCTAATAAAACCAAAATTCCAAGCATGAATGTCAATTTTTACCCCTCGATCTACATTATTCCGTGATTTATTAAGTTTTTAAATTTATATTGACTTTTTGATCACCTGGCTCAACGTGTACTGCATTAATTATTTTACATTCATAAGATCTGTAACGGGTCTGAGTGTGAGGGAGGGTCTTGTGGTATGAAAGGTTCGTAACATCTTGTCAGGATGAATGGTTACAGGATGGTCAGAACATTCTCATCAGCTGTTGTTGTTGTGGTCTTCAGTCCGGAGACTGGTTTGATGCAGCTCTCCACAATACCCTATCCTGAGCAAGCCTCTTCATCTCCACATAAGAGCGACAACCTACATCTGTCTGAATCTGCTTACTGTATCCATCTCTTGGTCTTCCCCTGCGATTTTTTCCCCATACACTTCCCTCCAACGCTAAATTCACAATTCCTTTATGTCTAAGAATGTGTCATACCAATCTATCCCTTCTTTTAGTCAAGGTAGCCAGAAATTTCTTTTCTCCCCAATTCTGTTCATTACCTCTTCATTAGTTACGTGATCCACCCACCTAATCTTCAGCGTTCTTCTGTAGCATCATATTTCAAAAGCCTGAATCCTCTTCCTGTCCGCACTGTTTATCGTCCATATCTCACTCCCATACAAGGCAACACTCCACACAAATGCCTTCAGAAAGGACTTCCTTAGGTTTAAATCAATATTCGATGTTAACAAATTTCTCTTTTTCAAGAACGTTTTTCTACCCATTGCCATTCTGAATTTTATATCCTCTGTACTGCGACCATCATTTGTTATTTTACTGCCCTAGTAATAGAACTCATCTACCTCCTTTATTGTTTCGTTTCCCAACCTAATTCCTTCAGCATCACCTGATTTTCTAACACTGCACTCCATTACCCTAGTTTTGCTCTTGTTAATGTTCATCTTATATGCATCAGCTATGGGACGTGAATTCGGACCTCGACTCAAGGTAGAGGCATAAATGAAACAGTATTCTGAACACGAGAGACATTATTGCTTAAATATACATTTTAGCAGTTTTTCGGGACGTATGTGGAAGTGGAGGCGCAGCTCGCGTCTCGCTGATGTGCCGCGAAGACTGCTGATCTCGGCACAAGCGCGCCGCCGCACCCACGCTGCTTTCGGTAGCGACAGCGCAGTGGCCGGTTGAGGGCACAGCCAACACCCCCAGAGAGAAGGCCGCGGCGCTCTCGTGTGACGTCAGGCAGTGTAGGCATCGTTCGCATAGCTGACAGGCTGCACGCTACGGCATAGTGGGCCGTGCCCCAGCGGCCACCCAGACAGCTACGCGAACGATGCCTACTCTGCGTGACGTCACACGAGATCACCGTGGCTTTCTCTCTAGTGGTGTTGACACAGCCGTGTCGCTCAACTGGAAGTCAGTGCGAGCACCAAATGAAGGAATGCTGGCATGATCCTCCTCCGTGAATGATTTCCTAAGGTTATATTTAAAACTTCTGCCTTCATTTTGCTGTTTTATATCCCAACCCCAGAAAGGTCAAGTGACTGGATCGAGGTCTTTGATCTGCTTACCGATTTTATATTGGACCAGATTTTTTTTTTTTTTTTTGGATTCTCGGCAAGATCGTTTACTAAGGTATGGCGGTGGTAGTTATTGTATGCTTCGTGCATCGATCTTTTTACAGATCCGCGAAAATCTACAAACTTTTGCCTGATTTCATTTTCTTCCACTTTTTTGTACCGAGAGTGCAACTTCCTTTGTTTTCTCAGCGTCTATCGAATATTATTACTGAAGCACGGTGAGACTTTGTTGTCGGATCATATTTCTCCAGCGCTTTGTTTACAATGCCTTTAAATTTTTCCCGTAATTACTCTACATCCACAGTACCTGAACTAAACAATGTCCGCTCATTCCTTAAATGGGACTCTTAACAATCGATTATTGGCTCTTTCTTGCACAAACACTCCCCTACTCTTCGATTTATTGGCCAATGTCACTTGACCACATCAAATGTTCAAATGTTTGTAGAGTTTATGGGACTTAACTACGGGGTCATCAGTCCTTAAACTTAGAAACTACTTCTGAACTAACTAATACTAAGGACGGCTCAAATATCCATGCCCGAGGGGGGGATTCGAGCCCCCGACCGTAGTGGCTGTGCAGACCGTGACTGGAGCGCTCAGTCCCCTCGGCCACAGTGGCCGGCTTGACGACATCATGAACCCCACTGTCTACAGTGACATCATTGACAAGGTCTGGCCTGTTTGTAAGTATAGTGTCTAAAATACATCAATTGCTTGTGGGCTGACGAATTACCTAATCAGACAAATGTTCCGAAAATGTGCTTAACTGTAGTTCACAAGACTTCTTGTCTGTACCCATAGCCCCCACAAGGGTGGGGCTGGGTGGACCCATGGGTCCAGGGCCCGGTGCTAACTGATTCAATTTATTTGTTACTAAAATTAAAAAGAAACTAGAAAAGACATGCTGCATATTTTTCATCCAACGAATTTTTACAAGATTCTACAGGCAATTGAAGTAAATATTTATGATAGCCGGCCGCGGTGGCCGAGGGGACTGAGGCGCTCCAGTCACGGTCTGCACAGCCACTACGTCGGGGTTCGAATCCCCCCTCGGGCATGGATATTTGTGCCGTCTTTAGAATAAGGTAGTTGAAAAGTAGTTTGTAAGTTTAGGGACTGATGACCGCGTAGTTAAGTCCCATAAGCTTAACGAACATTTGAACATTTTTTATGATAAACCGCTTATCTTAAACGATTACTACGTTCGATTGATGCTCTTAGCTATTGCCATTGGTTGGTATTGTATGTGTGTATTGACTAAGATGAGCAACCGAACAGATTTTTTCGGGACAATCACGATTTTTGTGTGTCTGTCCCGAATTTTTCAAAGGTAATTCGTACACCTATTTGTACCGGATTTAACAATTATGTTCAGATTTAAAAATTCATCTCACCTGTATCACTCTTTGTTATTATTAGTTTTAATTATGATGGGAAACTGTTTGACAAAAGGTTTGTTAGACTTACGGTACTTATTACAAACTGTCTAAAGCGTTTCAAACAGTTTCCACTAAGCATACACGCACAAACGATACCAGTGAAAAATCACTGAATGGACTGCTAACAACACTTTTCCAGGTCAAAGATGGATTGATATTATTTCTCATTTCAGACAGAGTCATGTGCCATTCTCAAATGTGCTTAAGCTAGTGCAGTTTCCGGAAATAATGCTGTTACTGAAAGGGAATTTTCCCCCACATGAATGATATATGGACAACTGCAAAACACAGCTTGCCGTAAGAACTGTGAAATCAGTATTAGTAACTAGAGTAAATTATTGTTGAACTTGTGTAGAATTTTTCACGTATTGTTGAAAAATACAGACTTGCTGAAAAAAAATTCACTGCACTAAATACAGTTGTTCTGACCGCATTCCTTCATCATATACTGTACTAATAAAGTGTAAATTTATTTACTTTTGTAACAAACTGATATTTTGTAATTATTACTTTCACTAAAATCTTATTCTAATATAATGAAAATATATATACAAATTACAAAATTTGTAATGTGTCCCGAATTTAGATCTAGAAAATGTGTTTATGTCTCGAATTTGAGTCTAGAAAATATGGTACACATAAGCAGTATTTTCTCCTTGTGGCGTACACTCACTGCACAGAGACGGTGCTTATGCTGCTGAACTGAATTATAAATGTTTTTGATATGTCTCGTTTTGCAGCTCTTAAATATTGTAGAAAAGACATTTTCATATATTCACCAAAGCTGCTTTTATTTGAAATGCTGACTAGTTTCGGACTTTCCCCATTTTCTTAAGCCACCTATTATAGAGAACAAAGTGTGTTTTACATGAAAATACATTAATATGGCAATGTTATATTGACTGTAAAAGTTATAATTACTTACATTCATATATATATTTATATTTGGTTACTGTTAGGGTCACGCTGTTTGTTGTAATTACTTTGGTGTAATTTACTGAGCTGTTGATGCAAAGATGTTTTTATTATTCTTTGCTTTTGTTTGTAACAATATCGTTGGTTATATGCAGTGTGACATAAACAGCACCATGACAAATATCGTACAATAAATTTTAGATTTAATTCCGAACTATTTTAAGTGTAATATATTGCTTTTGTGTCCTATATTGTAATACAGGGATAATATTGCAATGCTACTATAATTTATCGCGTTTTGTTGCATATTTGGAAGTATATTACGGTAGGATACATTGTACTTTATATGCTGGCCAAGGTGTTACGGAAATTTTCGATAAATTTTTTATTGCTCATTTCTGTTTGTTCATTTAACATTTGTTCTGGGTATTTAGTCATATGAGTATAGATTTGTAATTATTCTAAAACGTCCATTAGTTGTCCTTTGCATACGATATGTAAAATTTTGAGATTTTCTTCTATACTCCCAGTCGAATGTTTACTTTCTCTGAGGTGTGTGCCGAGTGCTGAAACATTATTTTCGCTTGTATTTATATGTTCTCTAAATCTAATTTTGAAAGGTCTGTCTGTCTGTCTGCCTTGTCACATTTACTGCATTCGATTTTGTAAACTCCAGATGGACTATAGCGATCAGTTTTTTCTATTTTATTTTTATTTTATTTTATTTTTCTATTTTATTTTTAGTAATTTTGACCTTTTTTACAGCAGCTATAAAAACATGATATAATTAGTTCCTTTGCCCATATCGCTCAGGGGTTCGTTGTCAAGTCATACCGTTGGCGCAGCACTTTGACGTTACTTCTGGTGTGGCTTGAAAAGGAATTGATGGATCAGCTTTCGGTGTGTGTAGTGATAGATTTTTTTTCTTTTCACAAACTTCCTGCGAAGATGAGATTTTCATGTATGTACAGCAATTCTGCCTTACCTGCGTAGCGTCTGCCAGAAATATGAACAAGTGTTCTGTTAAGCTGAAGATGTTAAAGTCAGATGTTTTTGATATGCGTGCGAAATTCGTCGTTGCCGATGGCCGTCGTCCGTTAATATCGTCCCATGGTGGAATCCACATTTCATTTAGTTTCATGCCCTCCTCGATCCTATTGAAATTACCGGGGTGTTTTACAATTTCTATACCCTCTCTCTACAGTCTTCCGTGGTATCCATTTGTGACTGCTAAATCCCGAGTCTTATCAAATTGAATAACGTGGTCCCCTGGTTGAGAAACATGTTCAGCAACAGCTGATGGTCTTATGGATTTATTATGGAAATCCAACGTTTCGTCCCCGACTGTGTTGCTGATCATGTTTTTCAACCAGGGGACCACCTTAATTAATTTGATAAGACTCAGGATTTGCAGCCACAAATGGATACCACGAAAGACTGTACAGAGAAGCTATAGAAATTGTGAAACATCCCAATAATTTCAGTAGGATGGAGGAGGGCGTGAAACTAAATGAAATCTGGATACCGGTTTTAAGGAAGAAATGTGACAGTCTTCCACCATGGGACTATATTAACGGACGACGGCAATCGGCAAAGACGACTTTCGCGCGCATATCAAAAACATCTGACGTCACACCTCTGCGAGCGAGCCCTCGTAAACGGAGTTTGGCTTCAGTCAGTAGCAAGCCAGCGTGTGCATCGGGCATTCAAAAGTGCCACGATCCCCCTTGAAAATGTCCTCCGCAGTCGGGGACGAATCGTTGAGTTTCTATATTAAATACACAAGACCACGGCGTAATATCCCGGAAATTTTTAGTAATTTTGATCGTTCGAAACGTGTTATATTCGTGGAAATATCAGGCTTACCAACAATAGTGCAGGTTCAGAAAATTTCCCGTGCTTTCATACAAATTTATCAGACTTATCAAACCACCCTCGTAAGTGCTGCTCTGAAATAGAGGCTGGCGCACGGGAGGAATTCATGGCGCACCATATCGTGGCATTTGCGCAACAGCTACCTCGAGGTTGAGGAAGGGTGGGGGTGTTGGTAGGGGGGGGGTGTAAAAGGACCGCAAGTCTGATGGAGCCTGAGTGGTCCGGAATGTTCGCCGGCGGTAATGTGATTACCTTGCGGCGCCGGAGGACCTCGTGCCCAACTTTTGTTTACTGGACGAGTAGACCGCGTCAGGTCGACAAGATTAATCTGACTGCTCCGAGGCCAGGAAATTAAATTACTGAAATCTCAACAGTTGGGGCGGGTCGGAATTTCGAGATGCGGACTTGCTGAGGGAGGCTAAACCCCGGAGGCAACTTTTTTCCGGGTTTTCCCGCCACTCTGTCTGGCCCGTGTTGAGGCAGTGTGGGCCCTGGTATGGGTCTCGGCACGACATATTCTACAGCTACATTTTACTCTGCAAATCACATTTGAGTGCCTTACACAGTTTTCTCTACTTTTCCATTCTCTAATAGCGCGCTAGAAAGCACTTACATCTTTCCTTTTTCGATCTGTTATTTCTTTTTTTATTCTGACGATCAAGTCTCCGAATGCAGGCAGGTGCTAAAAAGATATGTTCGTATTCTGAATAGAAAGTTGACAAGAAATCGCAATTAGATCGAGCCGCATCGAATGCATTTCTTCTAATGGTTTCCACTCCACGTCGACCGTCATTTTCGTAACACTTTCTCCCTTTGTCGCCATAACAAAAAACGAGCTACCTTTCCTCGAATTTAAATTTAAACATTTGTACATCTAAGTGACTTAACTACGTTGGTCATCAGTCCCTAGGCTTACAAACTACTTAAAATAATTTAAAGTAACTTATACTAAGGATAACATAAACAGCCATGCCCGAAGTAAGACTCGAACCTCCGACGGCGAGAAACCGCACGCTCTGCAGCAAGGCGCCTTAGAGCCTTTTATTATGTAGGGTGAATTGGCAATTTTTGCAACGTGCAGGTATCTATATCGTTTTGCAATTGCTTTTGATCTTCTGGCTACCTTACAAATCGTTAAACGAGAGCATCATCAGAGAACAGTCTAGGAGAGCTGCTGAGATTGTCTCCTAAATTGTAAATAGTAGGTCCTAGATCGTTTATATTGACAAGGAACAGTAGGGGCCGTGTAACACTTTCCTCTGGAACGCCATAACAACACATCCGTTTTAATCGATGACTTTCTCTTCATTACTACCTACTGTATTCTGTCTGACAGGAAATAGCAAATCCAATCGCACAACTCTGGCGATATTCCACAATCACGCAATTTGAATGGAAGACGATTGTGAGGTACAGTGTCAAAAGCCTTTTGGAAACCTAGAACTAAGGAATCAATGTGAGATACCTTGCCAGTTGCACTTATCAGGTCAGTAAAGGGCTATCTGTGTTTCATAAGAACGGTACATTCTGTATTCGCGTGTGACTATTATTCAATAGATGGTTTTTTTTTCCCTCGAATCAAATGGTTGTAAAGCTTATGGGACTTAACTACGGGGTCATCAGTCCCCAAACTTAAAAACTACTAATGAACTAGCTTATACTAAGGACGCCACAAATATCCATGCCCGAGGGGGGGATTCGAACCCTCGTCCGTAGTGGCCGTGCAGACCGTGACTAGCGCACCGAAAACTGATCGGACACCGCGGCCGTTTTTTTTTTAATTTCATTTTTTTTTTTTTTTTATTTTTTTTTTTTAATGCGCGAATGAGCAGGGCTGGAAGTTGCCTACGACGCTATTCTTCAGCCAGAAAGGTAGTATATATTGACAAGAAGTTTAAAAAATCATAGACACAGGAGACAATATATGCAGAATTTAAAATACAATGGTGACAAAACTGGCATATAAAATACAACGAGAGAGGAGACGTTACTTGCGGGAAACGTAGGTGGGGATACAGTAGGCAAGGCGGAGACACCGCTAGTTACTGACAAATCCTGCAAAAATGCTAGAGTGCAGTAGTTCATATCAGGTGTACACTGAAGTGAGAAAAGCGACGGGATGTAGGGGTCAAGTGAAGGTGTCCCTGATTCCAAAACTGAGTACCCCGAAGATGAAGATCGGTAAACGAGTGCATAAAAACATTTTGTTTTGAAAGCTGTAATAATTATCTACAGAACTTTAAAAACCGTGGAAGTAATTCAAAAATTTGCCCACAGATGGAGCTGTAACTACATTATGACCAGAGAGCCTACATAGAGAGTGATGTCGCAGCTGAAAGCCCAGGACGCGATGTTTTTACCAAACTTGGCGGGCGTTTTATACCAGTGAATAGGTAATGTGTGCGTTTCGGTGCTGTGGACGACCTTAAATGCTTCTACAGCGATTTCCCTGTACAGTTATTTATAGGTTGTAATGCGGTACACGCTGCTGCATTTCTTCTGTCGGTCCTATTTGTGGATATTAACAACAAACATGCTATAAATCTGTAAGACAGGATTTGAATTAAAATTTGTGCCACATCTGAGACCTCCTGCTTACTAGGGAATCACGAGGCAGAGGGAGACGTGCCTTAACACAATCCGTACTGTCGCTGTATCCATTAAGTTGTTGTTGTTGTTGTTGGTTTTGAGGGGACTAAACAGCTAGGTCATCAGTCCCTATCCATTAAGTCAGGTTGACTTAGTGATATAGTGCCTGCCTAGTATGCAGGTGGCCCCGGGATCGAGTCCCGACCATGGGACAACTTTTAATTCAAAGACTCTTTTTCGGATTTATATCTTTGATATATATCGAGACAAAATATGTCTCTGGACATTGATTTATCGTTTGATATTAATAAACATGCTGTTCTGTGGTCTGTGACGAAAATAGAGATTTTTTTTGGGCAATTTTCAAGATGAAATGTAGATTTCATTTGTTGAGTGTACTAATAATATGCATTACATACTAATTAAAGGCAATCTAGAGCAATGCCCGGTTGTTTCACTGTTGACTGTTAAAACCGAAATGAAGATGGCTGTATGAGGCTTATCTTCCCAAGGAATGAAGAAATACGGAAAGAGTGGGCAGTGAGACTAAAAGGAGACGGTGGGAACTTTAAAGACGACTTATCGAAACCCACAAATTATTCCTTTTGTTTGACATAAGTGTTTCCTTTGCCCCTTCCCCCACCCCCATGGCAAGAAAGGCCTAGATAAAAGTTTGTCTGATTCTCCCGTGGAGAAGAGAGTGCGTACTAAGTTCGTGCTCTAAGGGTTTCGCTTTCGAATCCAATAAGTAATTTTTTCTTTTTATTTATATTTTCTGACGTTTTACTGAATCATCATTTTGGTTTTTGACACGTTATGCTACAAAATATATTTTAACATTAAAAAAAATTCATATTGCTAATCATCAGCTGTTTATTATATTTATAACTTCAGTGGTTTCGGTTATGAACCATAATCAGAAAAGTAAATAAAACAATTGATTACTTTGGTACATTGGCCCATGTCATATTTTAAATGTCTGTGGAAACCTAAGTGAACTCACGTCCGACTGGCACCTCGCCTTTCCTGCGTATTGTTGATTGTGCACAATCCTGTAGTTGGTTACGGTACGTAACATGAAAAGTGGCAGGGACAATTAGTCGTTGTGAATATTCAGTTAATTATGTTGAGTCAGTTTCTACTGTTGCAGTAGAGAAAGTATTCATGTTTTCTCCGATTTTCTGTGGTACAGTGTTCCTGAACATATTTACAGAATGACGTTTTCGTGTTTTCTACTGTAGGAAAATGTTACAAGATAGACAGGAACACAATTAAATGCAGTATATGGGTACGGAAACTGGTAAGTGTTTATTACAAGGATGTATATATAGAGTCAAAAAATTTGAAATAGCATCATTTATGTAGAGACACATCACATGAAACATCTCTTTCTTTCTTAATCATCAACTGCCAGTTGTCGATGTTACCAGAATACCGTAAAATATGGCTATTAACTTTCCACAAAAACGGTCACTTACTTTCCTTTGCTCAAGAAAGTATTAGGCCTAGAGGAATGAATAGTAGATAGATGACCAAGTGGTTGAAAAAGTCGACAGTTTTCGTTATTTGGAAGAGAAGGAAACTGGTGGAATAAAGAGCGAACAGTTGTGCAGTAGACAGGACACAGTTGTTGCAGAAGCTTCGGTATGCAGTGAAAACAAGATATGGCAAGAAAAATCTGTCACGGGATGCCACACTGCGACATTACACAGAAAATGTAAGAAATACTGCACTTTATGCATCAGATATGATCATGCAGTTTGAGGACGAACAGCAGAAAGGTTTGAGAGACATATGGGGCACCAAAAAACATGGGGATATCTGTATACACAGGGCACGACAGGAACTGTAGAAACTTCCTTTACGAGCGTGATACAGAAAAGGGGGCTACGATTTGCTGGCAACATTACGAAGATGGACGATGAGATGTAGATGTAGTAAATCAAAACCTCTCCCTGAATAACTTCCACACTGCAGTAAAATAATATAAAAATATAATAAGTAATTATTAGGCTGATGAGGAAATTTCCCCAATGTTGTTCAATCTGTACACTGAACAGGTAGTGAAGGAATGAAACGAAAAATTTGGAGTGGGCATTAAAGTGCAGGGAGAAGAAATAAAAACATTGCGGTTTGCCGATGACATAGTAATTCTGTCAGAGACCGTAAAAGATCTGGAAGAGCAATTGAATGGGATGGACAGTGTCTTGAAAGGAAGATGTAAGATGAACATTAACAAGAGTAAAACGAAGGTAATGGATGTAGTGTCAAAATCAGGCGATGCTCAAGGAATTAGATTAGGTAATGAGACAATAAATGTAGTAGATGGATTTTGTTATTTGGGTAGCAAGATAACTTCTGATAGCCGAAGTAAAGGAGATATAAAAGGCAGAATGGCTATGGGAAGAAAAGCATTTCTAAATAAGCGAAATTTGCTGACAACCAATATTAATTTAAATGTTAGGAAGTCCTTTCTGAAAGCATTTGTCTGGAGTGTAGCATTGTATGGAAGTGAAGCGTGAACGATAAGGGGTTCAGATAAAAAAAATGATAGAATCTTTTGAAATGTGGTGCTACAGACGAATGATGAAAATTGGATGGGTAGATCACGTAACTAATGAGGTGCTTAACCGAATCGGGGAGAAAAGGAGTTTCTGGCATATCCTGACCAAGGGAAGGGATAGATTGGTTGGACACATTCTGAGACATCAAGGAATTGTCAACTTAGCATTAGAAGGAAGCGTGTGGGGTAAAAATCGTAGAGGGAGACCGAGGGACGAATACAGTAAGCAGATTCAAAAGGATGTAGGCTGCTGAACGTATTCTCAGATGAAGAGACTTGCACAGGACAGGGTAGCGTGGAGAGCTGCATCAAACCTGTCTGCGGACTGAAGACCACAACAACAACGGGAATTTAATTCAAGGGATTGATTTGAGAACTGAACGGATTACACAGAGAATTACCACATGAAATTTAGTTTTATTTATAACAAGACTTGCAAAACAATAAGTTGTCAGTGCCGATTTGACTGGGCGTGGACACGACTCAGATATGAAGAGGGAAGGGGAAGGTAATTTCCTGTCTCACCACCGTTGACTTGACTTGGGCGTCAGGCGCTTGATCGGCGCGGCGCGGTGTGTCTGCGAGTCGGCGGTGGCGGCGGCGGCTGCGGCATAGCCCACGCCTTTGCTCTGCGCTCCCCGGCTCTGCCCATGTGTGGCGCGGTGCCACTCCCGAACGAAGGCGTCACAGTGAAAGAGCTGCGTCTGCCAAGGCGGCAGCTGCCTGCATGTCTTCTCGCTTCTCCGGCGGCCGACCAAGTCCACTTTGGCGGTTTCGCACCAAGTCCCTTCCCCCTCCAGCTACAGCTTCTACTCGAATTTTGCGTCTCTTTGGCTCTGTGATTGGTGGGTTGGTTTTACAATGTCATCCAATAGCTGATCGCCGTTTTCACGAGCACGCCTGTCAGTCCCCGGTGGAAATTTTTGTGGGCTCAGATGAGACTATCGAACTGACGTCTTTCCCACGTTTCAAGCGTTTTGTTTTTGTTAATCAGTTCTCAGGTATCCAACCGGGTTTTGTCGTAATTCCTCCACGATATTTCGGTAATCGTACACACTGCCATATTCAGGTGGTACCTGACGAATGCTGTGCTGCTCCTCTTGCCGCCCTGTATATGCTCGCCGTTACCCCCTCCACCGCTCCTCTCGTGACGCCTTCGGTGCTGCCGCCGTGGCGGCTCTTGGTAGGGGGGAGGCACCTGGGTCCGAACTCTGGCCTGCAGTCTCCGCGTTGCCGTCGTCGGGCGTGGACATCAGGGGAACGTTTTTTCTTCTCCATGCTCATTGCAGGGTTCCAAGCCTCTTTAATAAACATAGCGGCCTCCAACTCAGTCAGGCTTGGAACCCTGCACTGATCATGGAGAAGAAAAAACGTTCCCGCAGCCTGAGGTCCACGCCCGATGACGGCAACGCGGAGACTGCAGGCCAGAGTTCGGAGCCGGGCGCCGCTTCCCCCACCACTACCAAGAGCCGCCGCGGCGGCCGCACCTAAAGCACTGTATAGCACAAGCCGAACAGTCCGCCATTTTGAATCCCACGTTGAAGGCGCGCATTTAAAGACTACGGAACACTTATGCTTTTTAACAAGTTCATAAGGCCATTAAATACTTTCCTAATGCAGAAAATATTACATCAAAGTAAATTTATTTGCTTACATTTGACTCTACAAGGAAAGCAAATTATTGTTAGTGATAAGATGGGTATTTAGAGAGATGATCCATTTACTTACATTCCAAATTAAGGCATATGTTTCCGGTCTAAATAATTACCACATACAGTTAAAATACATTAAAATTTTTCTGGTTTATAAATGGTACGTCCACATACGTTTTCGGTGACTAAGAGTTGCATTCAAAAACAGTTACGGAATAATGTCAAATTTTACTTTCCGTATTCCCCCTCACATATTTTACACACGCCATATTTCAGAGAAGATTTACGTCAAAATGTGTTCAATAACTTTGAACGTCTAGTTTCGTTAGGTAACGACTAAATAAAATTTCTCTGGTAGCATTCACTTTTAAATAAAGCGAATGTTGCATGATAAGTTTTAATTTGATGCCTTTCATGTACGACTTGTATCCTGTTCGCATTCTTTGCGAACTTCCATTTATTATTATTATTATTATTATTATTATTATTATTTTCCAGACATCCTGTTCACAGCTTGGCTTAGGCATACATATTTCCGTATTGAGTGTCACATTCAAATTAAACTCTGAACTAATGTGAAAGAATATCATTTAAAAAACACTAGCTTGGTAAGCCGACTACACTAATGCAATACAATTAATAGCCCTTAGAATAACTTGTTAGTTGGTCTAAATAAAATCAAGAAAAAGTAGCTTACTTTCAACACACCGTATGTCGTGTTAACAATCTGTAGCAAAATTAGACCGTAGGCCTATATTTTCATCACTACCTCCCTGTGAGGATAACTATTTGTAATATACATAAAAACATGTTTTGTTCTTAACGTCACACAGATCGTTGCTCGATTTTAGAGCCTGAAATTTACAAGACACCTATTACGCTGGTCTATGTTTCAAGGAAACCGATAATACTTAATGGGACCATGTCTGCTATTATTCACACTGTGAAAGAGTAAAATAAAATAAAAAATAAAATAAAAAATATTAGCCGATTCCCTTCGCTACACCACACAAAGCACACCACACTGTCGTCGTATTGGGATTCAAAACGGCGGATTGTTCAGCTTGGTTTATCTAGAGCTTTAGCAGCACCGTTGGCGTCACGAGGTGACCGGTGGAGGGGGTAACGGCGAGCATATACAGTGCGGCACAGCTTTCGTCAGGTTCCACCTGAAGATGGCAGCATGTACGATTACCAAAATATCGTGGAAGAATTATGATAAAACCCGGTTGGATACCCGAAAACTGTTTAACATTGAAATACGCCGGGAAAACTTCAGATCGCATATCGTTTTCTTTTTATCTTCTGAATTCCTTCTTGGTTCGAAACAGCAGGTCTTTGTGGCAGTTGTCTGTGTTAGTCCTGTCTGACATGCAATTTATCAGGGTCCTTCTCCGTGGCCAGAAACGTTTTGGTGGAACCACTTTGTCTACACTGCAAGCCAGGATCTTTCCCACTCACGCACATAACCACTGTAGGGGTTTGGTTGTCTTCTTGCCATCTGCAGGGGTCCACAGTTTAACTGCGATCCCGTCGGTGTTGTTTTAGAGACGACGCCTTTGGTATCTGCAGACAAGGCTTTCTCTGCACACACGCTATTGTGTCCAGTTCGTTGTAAGGGCCTCTCTTCCCTGCATCCACTGCCGCATGCTCCTAAAGTCAGGCTGGTTTTGGTGTGTATATTCTTACGAGAAAGTCGCGGCAATGCACCAGGCTGCCCCCTGGGGCGGGAGAATGCAGCCCGGCGGTCGGTGGCGAAGGTGAAAGTTGGGGTGCCTCCTGCTGGCTCTGCCATTCATACGGGACACTGGTGTCGCGCGCGCGGATGCTTCCATCAGCGAAGTTGCTGAACAAAAGCGTCACTGTCTGAGATATTACATTGACTAAGATGATATGGAATGCAACACGTCATACAGGGAACAAGTGGGTGGAAGAAGTTAGAGATGACTGGAAGGCTGTAGGAATAAAGGGATCTGCAAGCAGTAACAGCAGAACAGGGAGAAGTATAAAGAGTTTGTGGATGGGAACAGGTGGCAGGACACTAAAGTCGTAGTCGTCTTAACAGAATAGAAAGAATGAAGTGGTATTGAAAAGAAAGATGTTCAAAGGAAGTCACACATGATCCTGAAAGGTCCTAACGAAGCAGAAGAAGAAGAAGAAGACAAATAGCATTTGTTTCAAAAGCGCACTGAGTATTAATTTAGATGTGCTTTGGTCTAATACGCCAAACGTCTCATTTCAATCGTTAAGTGGCTGCATTTCTGTTGGGCGCTATCTAAATGCACGTCCAGTGCGCTGTCTGGTAAAAACATGGCGGACACCGGTCTATTGGCCGCTCTCTCCCTATACTGGCTCTGCCTATAATCAGCGTGTGCCAGCTCCGAGCGATCAGTTCCACCGCTGCAACATGACTGGTGGTCAGTGTGCAGTCTTGTATTCCATCTAACAACGTGTTTCTCTAGTACTGGAGTACCACAGGTTACAACACAGAACTACGCCGACAAGGCGGAATTTTCAAACACGGTTGAACATGTCAAAATGACACGGTATGAGAACGATTTGCCAGGTCATAACCTTTGTATAAGCTTTACAAATATCTGAACATTTGAGGCAGTCTGTACTTTTGCAAATGTCGTCACAATTAATAGAATGATTCAGGAAAATGCAAGGAAATACGTCTGTAGAATTGCGGAAGAGCCTGGTTTGAAGCGTGCCAGCATGCAGAAAGGACTGAGGCAGCGTCTATACCTATTACCGTTCAAAATCCAATGCCGATACCTGTACGGACAGCGCAGCAGATTGCTCACTTTGAGAAGAACATGCTCACAGTGGTTGATAATAAAGGATCTGATGTTGCCAGCATCTCGTTCGCAGATGAAGCACACTGTTACCTGAATGGAGTTGTCAACAAGCAATACTGGCGATACTGGGGTACCAAAAAACCCATTTATGTGAAGTGTGCTTGGTATTTGCAGAAGAGGCACTGTTGACCCACTTTTCATGCGAGAAATGACTACTAGTGAACGTTTCAGTGGAATTTTGGAACAATTCGTCGCCAAACAGATAGCATTAGAGGATCGATCAGTCCTGAGTTGTTCATGCAAGGCAGTACCAGATCACAGAACATCCAACAATAATTGTTTCGATTTCTTGATGAATACTTCAGCATCAGGTTCATTGCGTTGGAGTATTGCAAATGGCGCAGGATGGATCGGACTCTGTGTGACTACTTTTTTCTTTCTTTTCTTTATTGAATTTCAACGCTCCTGATGGTGCAGCGGCCTCGAGATATCGACATACGAAGGGGACATGGACGAAGAATTGAAATGGTGCAAAGTACATACGTATTCAGCTAAAACACACAACACTGGTGCTTCTGTGTAACGGCGGTTGCAGAAACTTAAAAACACTGAAGTTATGATCACCACATCACTGTACACTGCTAAATTCAGCGTAGGATGAATGATGGACACAAGACCCCGCAGGGGATAGGGAAGAAAAACGCGGAGGTGTGAGAAAACGAGCGGTAGTGTGAGGGGGCAGGGTAAAGGCGGAAGAACACGTAGGGAAAAGGTGGGAGACCAAGCGTGGGAAGGATGAGGAGAGGGAGCGAGAGAGAGGGAAGCATCATGTTTGGGGAAAGAGTGGGACTAGGGCTGGTAGGAGTGTAGATGTTGGGATGTAGGGCATCATCCGGGAGAGGAAGGTGACGAAAGTAGGCGGGAGGTATGCATTGGTACAAGCATAGCAGGGGCCTGGGGTTTAAGAGGAGAGAAGGAACCAGAAGATGACTGGATGCTGATATGGTCCAAGAACTTCAGAAGTTGTGGGTAAGGAATACGATTGTAGAGGATCCCTGTGGGCCAAGGGAGGCGGATGCTGTAAGCGTGGTGGAGGGCGTGGCACTTCAGGATCTGGAAGGATTTATAATAGGCAGATGGGGGGAGGGGTTGGATATCCAGGCTGCAGAGGACACGATGCATCAGAGAACAGTATGTCTAGATGATGGTGGATGGGCTGCTGAGACCCCATGTCCCACCAGAGAGGAGTTTGAGAAGGTTGAGACATGAAAAGGCTTTCTGGCAGACAGTCTTGACGTGGGGGATCCAGGAAACTGAGGTCAATGTATATGAGAGTGGGAGCTTGCGAGATGGGACGGCAATGGAGAGAGAGGTGAAGGTTGGGGTGGCGGAAGAAGCGGGTGGTACTACTTATGATGATTGCCTGGGATTTGTCGGGGTTGACGGACAAGTGAGACAGGAGAAGGTGCTGGGATTGGGCAAGGCAAGGGGCGAGGGCGAGGAAGGCGGTGTCGTCAACATACTGAAGGAGATGGACTGGAGGCTGGGGTTGCGGCATAGCAGACGCGGCGAGACGATGGAGCCCTGGAGCAACCCGGCTGAGGCGTAGAACAAACGGGAGGCGGAGTTGTTGATAGTGTCATAAGAGAGGTGGTGGAAGAAAAAGGAAGCAATGAGACTGACTTAATTAATTGGTAGGTCTTAGGGTTGAAGTTTGAAGAGGAGACCGGAGAGCCGCACTCGCTTGTAAAGCTTGTCAGTGTCGTAGGATCTACTTCTTATGAAGAACGTTGAATGACACTGGAACTATCTCACGACGTTGGACGAGCTTGAAATGGTGATTTGCGAGGCTTAAAAGTCGCGACACTATTTATATTTACAATCGTGACACTCCGTTGCGACACTAGAGGATAGCAAATTTTATTGTTTGATTCCGCCACCTCCATACTGCGAGCGGTGGGTGCTTCGGAAAGATTGTGACGTAATGGCAAAGACGGCGTGTGACAGACGAGTTTCATGATGCAAGCCCATACTGTATAAGATGTGCTGCGTGCAGCGCCGTCTATTATCAGCTTTTTGAAATTTTTGTGAACCTTTGTATAACATTTGTGCTGATTTCACAATAAAAATATTTTTTGTTCAGTTCGCCTATAAATCTTCTATCGTATCGAAATTAGCGCTCGTACTGAGGCACATAGCGTGTTACCCTCTCTTCAAGAAGTGGGGCCAATGGAAACGGGTATTAGTCGGAGAACATCAGACGACAGTTGCTGTCCCCAAGCAACCTGCTCCCTACACCAACGAACCCATTCTCAAATGTGGTGTGGTTGAAGTGAGATGCGGTTAACAGACTTCCAAGCACCGAAACCAGCGCGATCTAATCGCTGCGTAATTATTATGAGCGAGAGACGTGTTCCGGCAGTGGTTACAAGGTCTGTAGCGATAAGTCTACAAGGGCAATGCCGCGTGGGCGTAGCCGAGCGGTCTGGAGCGCCACGTTGCGGACCGCGAGGCCTCCCGTATGGGAAGTTCGAATCCTCCCTCGGGCATGGATGTGTGTCTTGTCCTTAGATTAGTTTAACTTAGTTTAAGTAGTTTGTAAACGGACTAATAACCTAGCAGTTGAGAAAGATAGATTTACAAACATTTGAACATTTTCGAACAAGTGCGATGTCTGCTTCTTCCGGCCACTATGGTTACATTACGATTCACTAACGATTCACATGTTCAAAGCTGATCCGTCTGCGTCCGTCGGCGACTTAGTCGGAGTTTTGTAGCCCTCAACATTTACTTTTACTCCCATTGGTTGTTCCACAGAAATGATTGGTTGTCTCATAGCAACTGATAGTTGAGCAGTCTAAAATGAAAGCTACATCCACTTTAGCCAAGCAGAAAACTGAAAAGTACAATAGCAAATTACTCACTTGTGACATATTTTACTCTGCTCTTTTATGCTAAAAATTACTTCAAGTAACGAAAAAGTAGCAAAAATCATAGGTTCTCCGCAACCCACGGTAAGGCGCTTGGTGGAGAATACCTGATACCAGTACTACTCATTTTTTTCCATTCCACTCTCATAGACAACGAGGGACCAACGATTGTCTCTGCACCAGACCTAATTTCTTATATCATTTTGGTCTTCACGCGAAATGTAAATTCGAGAAAGTAGGATAGTCGTACAGTGGTTGAAATTCACGCCCTCTAAATTCCTTCAACAGTGTTCCCCAAAAAGAACTTCGCGTTCCATGAAGCGATTTCAATTTCCGTTACCGTAGCATCTCTGTAACACTCGCGCATTGTTCGCCATCTACCATTAACAAACGTACAAAAGAACTTCTATATTGCCCTTCTGTCCTCTTATAAACCGATCTGGATGGAATCCCAAACACTGGCTTCAAAGCTGATCTTGGCCGGATTCGATATTAACCAATGTATTTGTCCGATTTTGAAACTACACACACACACACACACACACACACACACACACACACACACACACACACACGGGTGTTTCACTAAGTGTGTTTACCTCTGTAACATAAAATAATAGGTGACCGGAAATTTTAATGCGGTAGGTCAACACAAGAAAATTTACACTTTCTGCGGAGCTATGAACATAGTTTATTGGATCATTTTCCAAAGAGTTACAGAGTTTAATGGAACAATAGTTTTTTCTATCGTGCATTGGATTCGTTGAAACCAGCTGCGTCCAAATCAATTTAAACTACATTCCTATCACTGTTAGTTTGGGAGCTACAACCCTTCAAAGTTTCAGGGGCAGATACCACACGCTGTACATAATACATGGCTGTGTGGTGGGTGATGGATGTTATGACGGTGGGAAGTTGATTTACATGAGATGTTCAAATGTGTGTCCATGTTCCTCAATGCATAATGCAATGCGCCGACGAAAGGATCTGCGGGCGAGATGTAACATTGCTGGTGTGACGGAGCGACATGCGTCCTCGATGCGCCGTTTTAGATCATCTAGAGATGTGGGCTCATTGACATAAACACGATCCTTTAGATATCTCCTGTAACTACTGAACATTCGTTCATCACAGGACAGTAACTTCATAAATTTGATCTGAAGATGGGCAGCTGTCCCGAAACCGGTAATGTTCTAGAAAATAAAAGCGATCTGGATACTGATATCCAAGAATTTTAAAACTTCTATTATCATCAATTTTTATCACTGGCAGTTCTTGATCCATCCAAGAAAACTTATACTGTCACCAACCTTTATCACTTTATCACATAAATACTTAACGTATTCAAAAGATTCGCAAAGTAAGAAAAACGAACTGAGCTTATTAACAGAGCACTAAATTCTCATATTTAATATTCTAACAATCGCAAATTTCTTCCCATCTATTTTGGAGGAACATTTCTTATTTCACAAGAAAATTTAAAATAATAATGATAATATAAAACACACACACTTCGCGTACCGAATGCTGATGGAGTTCGCCACGTTCGAAACAATACCAGCTTTGACTTAGGGTTTTTCAAGCCGGACCTCACTTTTAAATGTCCGGACAATCCGTCAGCCGCACGGGAGTATCCGAGCGGTCTGGAGCTCCAAGTTGCGGATCGCGCGGCCGCCCACTTTGGAGGTTCGAGTCCTCTCTCGCGTATGGATGTTTGTGTTGTCTTTAGTATAAGTTATAAGTAGTTTGTAAGTTTAGGGACTGATGACCCTGCAGGTAAGTCCCATAGGCTTTACAAACATTTGAACATTTTTATTTCACTATCCGTGAGCCTACTATCCGATTCAGCGCAGAATGTACTTTAAGGAAATAGCGATATAACAAAAAAAAAAAAAAAAAAAAAAAAAAAATAAAAAAAAAATAAAAAAAAAAAAAAAAAAAAAAAAAATAATAAAAAAAAAATAAAAAAAAAAAATGCTCTTGACCTTCTTTGATAGCAGGCTCCTCAATTGTTCCTTAGCAGTTGTCAAGCCGTGTATGAAAAATGACATTTGTGCACACTTTTCCGTATGTCATCCCAGTCAATACCAATCCACAGCCCATTCATTTCCCGTTCACACTGGCCAACTGCTTTTCACATGCAGTCAAGGTTTCTGTCTACCTGCGTGCTCTGTCTGCCCCCTCAATCACTTCTGCCACACACATCTCTGCAGAATTTCTAACACATCTATGAGATATATCTGGGTTTAAAGTTCTGATCGCCATACGGTTTCTGGTGTTCTGCAAAATTAACTATTGAGTTACTAACCGCCTTTCGCCCTTTTAGGCAATCATCAGGTGACAACTGAATGTCGTTAACATACGTTCATAAATGTGCGACTTACGAAGATGTTATTACCACAAAGGATACAAACAGAGAAGTTCATAGGAAGTGTGTCATTTTTAATGGAAAGCCTTAAATTTATGGCTCTGAATAACATGTAGTAAAATTTTAAAATATAAAAAAACTGATGATTATGTGTAAAGGTTCAAATCTTAAATATTTTAATTGGAAAAGGGGAAGTGGTGGTGTGGGATTGTTACATTGTGAAATATTACTAAACTGGCACCACTGAATGCATTTAACAAACTGATAAATGCTAAAGTTGATAACTGAAACCTGAAAAAGGATACTGGATTTGATCTTTTAATACTAAATTCTGGGCCATAGGTTTTTTGATTTCTAGTATTGTCATCTTTCTGCTTTCTTTGAGAGAATGTAAGATTTCAAACTCTACATTGTAAGCATAGTTTTCTGTGATCGGATTTTCGGCAAAGATTGAAATGTTCAAATGTTTGTTACGCTTATGGGACATAACTACGGCGGTCATCAGTCCCTAAACTTACAAAATAATGATGAACTACCTTATTCTAAAGACAGCACAAACATCCATGCCCGAGGGAGGATTCGAACCTCCGACACGGGAGGCAGCTCGGTCCATAACGTGGCGCTCCAGACCGCTCGGCTACTCCCGCGCGGCGGCAAACATTGAATCTTTCTTTTTTAACCACCAGCTTCTCTACTGTTCTGATAATCTAATAGCTACAGTCTTGCCAGACTGACAAATATACACATTTTCACAATGTCTGCATGTGATCCTACACACACCACTCTCTGGCTGGGGTTACATCTTGTCCTGAACGAAAATTTTCTATATTTGAACTGCTAGATATAAACATCAGCTTTTTATATTTTTTTTAAATTTTAGTAACTCTACCCATAAAAGAAGGTAACGCTTTCCTGTTATCAACATCTCAATTTGTATCTTGGAAGTCGCACATCTTTGGAGATATGTTGGTGACATTCTGTTGTTGCTTGATAATGACTTAAGAAGCCGATTGCCGGTTAGTAACTCAATAAATAATCCAGAACATCAGGCACTTTTCCTTTCCGATAATTGAATTAATTTTCACAATATATAATGACCCAATAAGAACCACCAAGTGCGAATTTCATGCGTTAGATAACCATGTCAAAGAATAGTGTCCCAGTACACGTTTTTAGAAACGTGTCCAGCGATTGAAGTAAACGATCCGAATTTTATGGGCTAGAAGTGAAACGTAATGCTAATACGCCAAAGGAGAAAGGTTTTGTGGCATCAACCCATACGTCACTATTTATTCGTCCTTTAATAGGCAAGCTACTTTTCGGATCCAACTTCATTAACAGCGAATCATGTTTCTCACATAAGTAAAATTATTCTTTTAGTGTCTTCATCTGCTACTGCCAGTAAGTATTGTTGACTATGAGCAGAAGGATATGTCCTCTCAGAAAATAATGGTTCATTTGCGGAAAATAAACAAGCATGACATTTTATTGGAATAACATTCCTCCTAACAACTGGCAGTTCACCGGAAAATATTGAACAACATACGTTGCATCGACATCTTAAAATGTCACACCAAAAGCATTGCCTTATACGGGGTGTTTCAGGAGGAATAGTAAATATATTAGGAGGTGATAGTATAGACGAATTGCAATAACAGTACCGTAAAGCATGTTTGCAGTTTTTATGGAGTACACAGATATAGTTGTTAGTATGTAACCCACACAAAGCAAAGGAAAATGAGTTTAAAATTGGAGATGGACTTCTAAACTGAAAACCGGTTAACTAAATAAACTAAAACTGTATGGATACAAAATGTGCGTTCATTTCGATATGATGATGTTCTACTAAGCACCGATGGAAGAATCAGTGAAATATCTAAATATCTTGATTTGCATTTGCCTTAAGTTTGTTTGAATTACATACTAACAAATCTATCTCTGTTCTCAAGGTAAACTGAACACGTATTTTGTGGTATTTTTATTGAAAATTGTACAAAAATACTTACTATTCGTGAAACACCCTGGATACACAGGAATATGTGACAAGTAAATCGATAGCAAGAAATACACTTTTGCTGCAAGAGATTTTAATATCAGGCAATAATCTTGGTTAAGGAAGAAAGACCTATTCTACTCAGAATGTGAAAACATTCTGTTGACACTCACCGACATTTGGAGAAATCCTCATTGTAATAAAATAAGAGAAATTCGAGTTCCTTGTATTGAGTTTCTTTTCCCTTCTACGTTTACTTGAAAGATGGCTTTTTAAAAATATCTCCGACCCAGTCATGCAGTTAAGTTTCGAAATTGAATTGTGAGCTTTGAACACACGTATTTTTTATGTGGGGTAATGATGATACATTTTTTTCTTGGATGTTGATGTAAACCAAGTTTGGAGAATTTAGCGATGATTGAAAGTAATCTGATATGAAAGGTAAGGAAAATCATTTCATATCAGGCGCTCGGCATATTTTTCGTCCATCTCTGGCAGCAATTCAAATAATACAATTTGCAGGCAGGTATTTAGAATGATTTTAGTATGAAATCATGATTTAGGAAAGGGTAGCAAAAATAATGACTTTCTGTAAAGCAATGCAAAAGAATCACTATTGTTAAGGTTTCATGTCCATCATTCTTATGCAGAAAACATAAACCTTCAGATTGTTTCATGTTGATCATTTATTCATAACCCAAATTATTTTTTTTTAAACTGCAGAGATTGAGAAATTCTCTATTCGTGTAGTTAGTGGATTCGCATTAGCTTTGACTGTGCTGCAGCTTTGGCAGTAATTTTGACAGCAATGTCACGTATTCTGTTTCCTTGCGCACAGGTAGGTCATAAATTAGTGTAAACTGACAAGTGACCTTCTACAGAAATAATTATTGAATTGAGACATAAACTGCTATCAGTAACTTATACAGAAAATTTAATTCTTATGGTTCACACATTAATTAGTCAGCCTGTTTTATACCAGAGTTTAAATTGCTTATACTCAATGAATTGTTAGAATTGTTAGAATTTGTTGTTATTATTTTTTTTCAAACTCAAGTTGAATCACTCTGATAAAGTTTTTTTAGCCAGATTAGCGAAGTTTTAATTCGAATGCAGATTCATTAACAATCTCCCATGACGCACACAACATATGACACGAT
Source organism: Locusta migratoria (assembly GCA_026315105.1). Classification (NCBI taxonomy): domain Eukaryota; kingdom Metazoa; phylum Arthropoda; class Insecta; order Orthoptera; family Acrididae; genus Locusta; species Locusta migratoria. The sequence goes on along the minus strand of CM048746.1, from coordinate 622,659,170 downwards.
TCCTTAAGAAGCCACTCAGGTACAGTTGAAGCAATTTTTATAACAATATTTATTTAATTGACAACTTTCAATTTTACTGACAACTTTCATATTCAATACTAGTTTTGTAGGGTTCCTCGCTTCACATGGAGCTGTATTATGTCCCAAATAAATGTTGCTGTGTTATATGCGGTCATTCTTGCTGCCTTCCCTGTATAGTTACAATACAAAACGAGCTGCCCTTCTTTGGACTTTTTCGATGTCCATCGTCACCTGATAAGGTTACCACACTAGGCAGCAATACTCCAAATGAGGACAGACAAGCGTAGTGTATGCAGTCTCTTTAGTACTTCTGCTATATCTTTTAAGGGTTCTGCCAATGAAACGCAGTCTCTAGTTCGCCTTTCCCACGACGTTATCTATCTGCTCTTTCTAGTTTAAGTTTGAAGTAATAGTAGTTTCTAGGTATTTAATGAAGTTTCAGGCGTTCACTTTTGATTCTCTTGTAAACAAAGTTTAACTGATTTCTTTTCGTACTCATGTGGAAGACTTCACACTTCTCATTAATTAGAATCAATTTCCTATTTTAACAGCATAGTGATATTTAGATCGTTCTGCAGTTGGTTTTGATCGGTAGATGATTTACTAGACGGTAAATGACGGCGTCAAAAGCAAACAACTTAAGGGAGCCGCTTAAATTTTCTTCCAAATCGTTTATGTAAATAAGGAACAGCAGAGGACCAGTGACATTACACTGTGGAACGCTCGATATCACCTCTCTTTAATCGATGCCTTACCATCGATTACTACAGACTGTGACCACTCTGACAGTAAATCCACTATCTAATCGCAATTTGATTAAAAGCCATTCGTGAGGTATGGTGTCAAAAGCCTTCTGGATATCAAGAAATACGGAATCAATTTGACACCGTCGATAGCACTCATCACGTCGAGTGAATAAAGACCTAATTGTGTTTTGCATGAACGATATTTTCTAAAACCGTGTTGACGTTGGATCAATAGATCATTCTGTTCGAGATAATTCATAATATTTGAATACACGATATGTTCCAAAACCCTGCTGCAAATTGCCGTCAATGCAATATGCCTTTAGTCTAATTGGTTACTCATACTGCCTTTCTTGGAAATAGGTGTGACCCGTGCAACTTTCCAGTGTTTTGGTACACATTCTTCTTTGAGAGAGCGGTTGCATATGGCTGTTAAGTAAGGAGCTATCGCCTCAGCATAATAGAATAGAAATCTAGTGGGTATACAGTCGGTACCAGAAGACTTGTTCTTGTTATGTGATTTAAGTTGCATCACTACTCCCAGGATATCTACTTCAACGTTACTCATTCTGGCCCCTGTTCGTAATTCGAAATCTGGAATATTGGTTTCGTCTTCCTTGGGGAATGAGTTTCAAAAAGCTGTGTTTAGTAACTCTTCTATAATAGCGCTGTCATCGGCAGGATCGCCATTACTATCACGTAGTGAGGGTATTGTTTGGGTTTTGCCCCTACCATATTTAACATATGACCAAAATCTCTTTCGGTTTTCAGACAAATTTTGAGAGATAGCTTCGTTGTGAAAAGTTTTGTAGGCATCTCGCATTGAAGTCAAATTTCGCACTTTTGTGTAGAATCGCCAAACCTGGCGATTTTGTGTTCGTTTAAATTTAGCATGCCTTTTACGTTGTTTTTGCAACAGTGTCCTGACCTGTTTTGTATAACAAGGGCGATCACCTCCTTCTTTTATTTATGTGGTATAAAACTGTCCATTGCTGTCGATACCGCTTCTTTGGATTGGAACTTCATCTGGTCTACACTTACGTTTAGTGTTTGGAATTGTTCACATGTTTGTAAATCTATCGGACCAAACTGCGTGGTCATCAGTCCGTAGCTTACAAACTACTTAAACCTAGGTAAACGAACCTAAGGCAACACACACACCCATGCCCCAGGAAGGACTCGAACCACGACGGCGAGCAACCGTGCGCTCCGCAGTGAGACGCTTTAGACCGCTCGGCTACTCCACCGCGGCTAGTGTTTGGAATTAGTGGAAACTGTCATTCAAGAAGAAATGTATTGTTTTTCTATCTGCAGTCCTGAATAAATTCACTTACATTCAAGGATTTACTCCACAGAAATACCTTCATGTCACCTCATTCCTCTTATAATAAAAAGAAAACTCTAGTAATGAAATATGTCATAGAATGTAAGTCTTCACTCAACTTCGTGCTCATTTCGTTAAGCACATATACCGACGGACTTGCGACAGTCACTAACATATATAGTAATTTACATATTGACATAAAACCTGTGTCCGCGATGAGAGTTGTTAAGCGCGTTTCATTGGATCCTCATCCGTACGTCATTCTCGTGGCTACCGGCAGTGACTGTCGCTTCCTCGAGTGTCCGCGGCATCGCAGAAAAGCTTGCCGTTGCCGCTGGCGTGATCTAGTGGAAACCGGCCCTTAATTAGAAAAAAGGGAGAAAGCTAGTTTGACATCAGCGGACAGTGCGAACAGTGCGGAAACATTCTATGTTCCCTAGATTACAATACCAATAGGCCGCAGCGGAGTGGCCGAGCGCATTGAGTAGGTATGCTCCGATGCGCGAGGGTATTCACCGTCAGGAATTCGAATTCTCCCTCGAGCATGAACGTTTTTATTGTCTTTAGTATATGTTGGTTTGTAAGTTTAGGGACTGATGACCCCGCAGTAACGTCCTGTAAGCCTAACAAACATTTCAAAATTTGAACAATACCAATATCTGCGGTGGTTGTTGTTGTTTTCGTAGCAGCTTGTCCTATAACAAGTCTGTGGTTACAGACAAGCATGGTCATCATTGACGTTACGTTTTAAACCTGTCCTACACTGAAATAAGCATACCGAAAAAGCCAACTGAAAAGAATTTAAATTAATAAAGGACGCCGGTGTGTGTCCATAGCAAGCAAAACTATGATTGTGAACTCTTCTCATTAACTGCACAGAGAATTTGAAGTTAACGCTAACGTCTTTGATTTGTATGATCCAAAGTGAGGATCATAGTTTAACTGCATAGTGGATAAGATACTTGTTTTTGTATAAAAAAACCTACACCTTTCTCTTGTTGAATCAAATTGAAGTGTATATGATCTAGAGACAGACATAAACAAGTGTTCGGTTCAAAGCAACCAGAGTGAAATCAGGCTTAAAATGGTGTTTGTCCGACGTACAGACATGAGAGCAGTCGGCATTCGAATGTCTAGGAGAAGTAAGTTTTCTAAGCTGCGTTCGCGGCAGTGGTGGCGCGTCCTATGTGTTCACTGAAGACCTGAAAAAAATAAAAAAATGCTTGTGGTGAAAAAAAGTAAATAAATAAAATGAAAAGTGTTTCTTTAAGTATCATTCTTCGTTTCGCTCTTCTATCAGATCATTTTATGTGCGCATTCAAAGTATTTTTATCGCATGAGAAACGCTTTACGTCGCAGAGACAGCACGTATAAGAGTCGTAGCGCACCCGGTTAATATAGGTGGCAGTGGCCACAGCGTTGCAATGCGAATGTGCGGATGAGGTTCAAAGTCTCTTCTGAAATCCGTGGAGGCAGCATATTGGGCTCTCCCGTGACAGGGATGGGCGAGGGTAAACGCCGCTTTTCACTTTGACGTTGGAGCTGGTAGAGACCAGCTCCTGGCTACTCGAGCTCTGGCGGTTACGCACGAATGGTCCCTAAACAAGACAAAGGAGCTACTGCGCACCTCCGGCCGCGATGGTCGAGGGGACTGCGGCGCGCCAGTCACGGTTGCACGGCCACTACGGTCGGGGGTTCGAATCCCCCCTCGGGCATGGATATTTGTGCCGTCCTTAGTGTTAGCTAGTTCATAAGTAGTTTGTAAGTTTAGGGACTGATGACCCAGTAAAAAAAACAAACTTATTCTTTTCATTCTCCACTCCGAGGAGTGGAGGGGGCTGTTTGAGATCCGGCCCATAAAGAGTCGTGGTTCTATTCAGCCAATTATCAGACAAGCTGATAGAGGGGCAAAGGGGGTATCCCAATTGGGAATTAGTGGGAGGGGCTTACCAGTTCCGGCATACACCTTACAACCAAGGAAAACCTCCCGAAAACTTTTGTCGGAACCGGGGGATTGGGACCAATTTAATTTATCTCTGGGACTTTGTCCCAGACTAAAAATGGATTATCGGCAGAGCACGACTGCACTCACGACAATCAAGGATCGGACGCCCGAGTTACTCTCGTGTCCACTGCTGGTTGAGCTGATCTCTACGAGTTTACGAGAGTAACTCGGGCGTCCGATCCTTGATTGTCGTGAGTGCAGTCGTGCTCTCCCGATAATCCATCCTAGAGGAATCGCACCCTAGAGCACGGTATCCTCTGCGTCCGACGATGACCCAGTAGTTAAGTAGTTAAGTCCCATAACATATTCAAACATTTGAACATTTCTACTGCGAGGCCTTCTGCATGTGCAAATCCTCCATGAAGGCAACATCCGCCATTCATTTTTTGTTTTTGGCACATTGAAGATTTATCAAAAATACGTCATATTTGGTAAAATATTACTATAAATGAAAGACGCATCAACTGTAAAAGCCTTTAAAAGACCCGATCATGTATAATAATGAAGTCACTACTCTCCACCTAGCAAGAATAGCCGTGTGGTTAGCGACATCGCGCTGCGCTGTCGAAGGTAGTGGGATTGAGATTGATTGCACGCAAATTTTTAAACCCAATCTTCTTTTTAATAGATACGGGAACAACAATGACTTTTGTATTTTTACTTGTCACATATATTTAGGCGTTTTAGCAAATGTGACGCGATTTTGAGGGTAATTGATATTTATACTCTTCGTTGTAACAAAAATTTAAGTGTTTGGATAGATGTGGGGGAGAACAGCCTTTGTGCATGCGTGAGGTTAGGAGGGGGTGCTGCTTACTGTGTCATATGACCCGAAGGTAGCTTGTCTCTTTATCATAACAGATTAATTTTGTTACAGTTACTTAAGAGTGTATTCAGTTCCTTATTGTGCTCATGTGCGTATTCATACGTTGTTGGTGTTTATTATCAAAGAAAAGTGAACAACGTTCAGTATATTTTAGAAACAAATTACTCAGCTTTAAGCTTGGACGAAAAGCGTGAAATGAAGAAATTTGGTAGGGTCATGGCTCAGCTCGAGTTGAAGCAAGCGCAAACCGGCCGAGGTAAGAGTTACTGCAAATCTTTTAACGAAAATATACCTGAAGGAGGGGGTGCAAATCCGAGCACTTTCATCCGGCTACACTCGTGCGCCAGTTTGCTTATTTGGACGCCGAGCGGAGGGTGGGAGGGGGGGGGGAGAGGCGGCAATATCAAGATCCTCACTCAAAGAACCCCCAGTCACCTGAAGCACCAGCCGCCACTGGCTCGCACTCTGGAGAGATAGACAGCTCTGCCCTGCACACAACATGCGTGGCAAAATGGTTGCCAGTCGCGGTCCTGCGCATTTAGAAAAATTTATGTTTATCATGTTACTATTTTGAGACAGCCAATTGTGAATGGTGGCAGAAACAGCGTTTGTCCCACTGACGACACAGAATTTGCTTCAGTCGAAGAATGCTATTGAGTGCTTCCAAGAAGATTCAGTTACTCGACTTGCCGGCGATTGAACTGGAACGCGAGGTTCTTTCAACACACCCCAAGAGACTGACGGTGTGGCATTGTGTACACCGCCTCCACTGGCAGATAATTCTGCGGAACCAGCAACTCCGGCAAATCGTTGTCCACTCAGCAACTCATATTGTCGGCTTCCCACAAATTCTCTTTGATGTACTCCTCTTCCCAGGCTGTCGCCTAAATTGCTCCATGACTTTGTGGCTGTGATAGCAGCAGCTGTGGGAGAGCTCGCCGAACAACAAGTTCGCAGAGAGAGGTATTGAGAGAATTCTGCCGAGCACGAAACTTCTCCGTATCACCTGAAATAAACTACCCTGTACCAAGCCACCATTAATAATACTGATACCTGAATATTGAATTAGCACTGGCAATTATTACCAAAACTGAATGGAACTAATTTAGAAAAAATATATCAAGGACAGCACATTCGAGGCCAGCAGTGCTCATTATTCAGTAAATTACGGTTAAATCTTGGGTATCATGCCAATATCAGACTGTGCTGTCTTTAACTGATGTTCATAATTAACATGAAAACGTCAAGTAATTTAATGACGTTTTTCGACTGATCAGCTACAGTATTTTGACTTCCTACGTAATGATAATGAATCCGTGTGGCATTTTTGGCTGTTGTACCACGTCTTTCGTCTACTTGGTGCAAGCCTTTAGCTGACGCCACTGGAGCAATTTGCATGTCGATTATGATGAAATGATGAAGGCAACACAACACCTACTCCCCGTGTGGAGAAAATTCCCGACCCGCCTGGGAATCGAACTCGGGCCTCCTGCGTGGCAACCCATGGACAACAGAGGCAGACACCTACGTAATAGCAGGGGAGCCCATAGTGGATGAGAAAAACAGATTTTTCTTCGCTCTGCGCATTAAGTGAACATCGAGAATCTCCGTACAGTTCGCGCGCTCTCCTACGTGTTAAAGCGAGTGTATTATGTGTTGTTACTATTTATTTTTGTGGTTTATCGCGTTTTTTCGTTCCGGTTGAATTGTGCTATTGCTGTCTGTGAAAACTGTAATAAGATTTCAAAACCCTCCAAAAGATCCTGAAAAGTGTACTCGATGGATTCAGCTTTGTAGAAGTAATAGTCCCGATATTAAAAATGCTGGTATTAGTAACCTAGGTTCTAAAGAAGACTATGAGACTTCAGCCTCCTACAGGGCACCTTTTTAGAGCCACTTCTGTTGCTACTTGGTCTTCTATCAAGTAAAGAAATGTCAAAACATTTGAAACTCGTAATGGTGCACTTAACAAGCTAGCTTTACTAACACAAAGGGGGAAAAAAACGGCTTGAAGGTCATAAACAGGAAAAGGTCGTATCGAGAAAGAATTATCACTACTAAAAGAATAATATCTACGTTTAATAGCTGAACAGAGTACGCTGAGGACGAGAAGGTAATTACTGGCTCTTGCGTTAATGGATAAAAGAAACAATGCTAAAATCTTCAGAATTCTGTGATTGATGTGATCTGTTTGCGAAGTTTCAATCACCGACTTTTAGTTCTGAATGTGAAAATATTTTGCTAGCACCCACCTACTTAGGGAGAAATGACCATCCCAATAAAATAAGAGAAATCAGATCGAAAACTGAACGATTTAGGTGTTCTTTATTCCCGCGCGCTATTAGAGAATGGAACGGTAAAGTTATGAAAGTGGTTAATAAACCCTCTGCCAGGCACTTGAATGTGATTTGCAGAGTATCGATGTAGATGTAGAATCGACTAGACTGACAAAGAGCATTAAGTTTCGCAAAAAGACTTTAGAAACACACAAAATGACTCGTCAAACGCAAGAAGAATACCATATTTGCGGCAGGAAGATACAAGCAAAGCCTTTCTTCAAAATATCCCTAAGTAAGAATATGATGTAACTCTGTACAACATTGTCGATTATAATTCTCAAAATACTAAACAGAACGTTTTTGTGATTGGTAATATTCCAGTAATATTGAGAATTGTATAATATTTAAAACTGACAGAAGGGTCATTTATCTAGATTAAACTTTTGGAATTATTGGATACATATGTTAAGTGGAGCCGTAATCTATGTTTTGTGTCATTACTAGAAAAATAGTATATGGGGTTGAACTTCGATTTAAGTAATAATTAGTCTTTATGCAGATAGGCTTCTATCGAACCAAATAAATCATTATATTGCATTTCAATTTCCGAAAAGAATGTTAGTTCCAGCGGAATAGTGCCAGAAGCAAACGCGAGAAAACTTCTCGTGCTGCCGACGCTTCCCGACAGTGACGTCACGAGGAGGCAACCGATCGCTGCCGAACGCATTGGCCCAACTTTCTATGCAGTAACCTTCCGTAATCGCAGGAACAGGCGATGCATCTTGGCATGTAAGCAGTGAGAATTTGGTTGTCGCTGGAAAGATTTGGCTCCACATCTGCACACGATAGTCACTTAGTTTCCGTAAAATTCAGAGAAGGGCTATTAGTTTCGTTGTCCCATTCAGTTATACCCCAGAGGTGTTTCACTGGGTTCAGATCTGTCGATTTGGCACGGCACATCGATTTCAACTTGGCAAAGTAGTTCTTGAAGCATACCTTCACGCTTCTGGCCTTGTGGCATGTAACATTGTCTTTTTGAATAATGCCACTGCAGTTGGGGAACATGGTAGCCATATGGACTGTACCTAGTGCGCGATACTTCTTGCCTGATATGTTGCCCTGCACGAGTTTTGCTGGACCCATGGGCCATGAATGTTCAGGTTAATGTTCCCCCAGAGAATAACTGAGCCATTGCCATTACAGGGGTCGAGGAGATGTTCCCGTGATAGGCGACGGATTTGAACCCGCCATCGGCATGATGGAGGTATCAGGATTCAGAAGATCACGTAACACTGTGGGTCAATGAGCAGAGACAGTGATAACGTGCACCTTTCAGTCGTGGCTGCCAATGTCATAATGTTAAGAGTGACACATTCATGGGTCGTTGTCTTTGAAAGCCCATCGACAGGCGTGTACGGCGCAATCTGTGATGTGAGACAGTTTACCCAGCAGTCAGGCCTCCGTCTGCTGGTTTTTAAGTCTGTCCACGCTACGCTACACCACAGAACTTCTGGAACACCTGCAATTTGTGTAGTTTCCGAAATGCTTGTGCCAATCAACTGCAATCTGCCCTCGTTCAAACTTGGATCTTCACATCTATAAGAAAATCTAAGGATATCGTCGTCGTCGCACTGATTCAAATATAGCTGAGCAGCAAATAGCTTCAATATTTGGTCAATTAACGAATTTACTTTGTCAAAGTCAATCATGTACAAATGCTGAACAAGATGAATGTGATCTGAAAGCTAAGCTGTTAGCCAAGAAAGATGCGGGAACTTCCTAAAGGCCACAGGAAATTAATTATGTATGAAATAGATGGTTTATTTATCAAAAGAATTCAACAAAGGTCATTTTCGTGTGAAACACCACCCCCTCAGTATTCATTTCAATATACTAGGATATCATCAGTATCAAGTGGATACATAATAGTAGAAAACTGATCAGCACGTGTTCAAACCTCATTGTCTGCCGCGGTGGAGTATCCGAGCGGTCTAAAGCGTCTCGTTGCGGAGCGCGCGGTTGCTCGCCGTGGAGGTTCGAGTCCTCCCTAGGGCATGGGTGTGTGTGTATTTGCCCTTAGGTTAGTTTACCTAGGTTTAAGTAGTTTGTAAGCTACGGACTGATGACCGCGCAGTTTGGTCCGATAGATTTACAAACATTTGAACATTTGAATCGTCATTATCTGAATCTTCCACTCCAAACCATGACCCCTTTACTGCAAAACCGCTATCCAGTTTTGAAAGATCCTCCATTCCATTCCCACCACCCCACCCTCGAAATACTTATTACACCATAACTATTTACTCAACCGAATCCAACCCTCGAAAGCCAACCTCTACAATTACCGGTATCTGATGAAATAATCGTGCAAGACAAAACATTATTAATAAAGCATTCCGAAAAGCTTACGAAGATTTTGAGCAGTATGATACTAGTGAATAACAATTGTTCAGAACAATAATCTATATTTTTCTACACCTAGTTCTTCAAACTAATAAAAAATATCAATCATGTTTCACATTACCTTTATTTCATCATTTAGAACGTTATTAATACCTCTATAGACTTCAGGTATGAGTTTTGATATTGCTTGCGTGGATACTAAAAAGAAATATGGTTGTCGACATTGCACCAACAAGATGACAATCGATTACTTTTAATCGAGAATGACGACGTCATCCAAAGATAGCCACATAATTAGCCTCACGTGACGTATGGTCGTGCCCTCTATGCCCTCTATAAATGCGAGAGCCCCTCAGACCACAGTGGCAGTAGCCGGGAGACCCTGGAAGATGTCTTCGCAGTTGGAAACGAAACGTCGGGAGGAAGTTTTACACCTGGACCACGGCCTCTCAGCCCGAAAGTTTTACCTGAAGACAACGCCGGCCGTGAAAGTTTACATTGTATCAAAATAGTCTAGACTTTTGTGTCCCCAGATACTAAATAAGTTAGTGTCATTGCCAGACGATATTTAAATGGTAACCTTCTCTGAAGTCTGTATTTTCCTTCGAAGTCATAGTTGAAATTTCATGCAGCAAATATTCAATATCAGCATAAGTCATCCTGCAGATGTTACCAAACTGTGAAGATGGTTCATGAAGAAACTCATAAAATTTTTCTTCCACGATTTCACTGCTGTCAAAAATAATAATAATAAAAAAAAACAATTTTATATGCTTATATTAAATGAAATAACCATAAGAAATTACAGAATAATCATAGATTCACGACTGAAGATATAATGAAATTTAACATTTACCTGGTACGGTTTTATGAATCTTTAACATCCACCATCTCCTTTGGCGAATTTTAGTTTTTTCATATTTGTTCCAAGAAAGATAGGGTAAGATAAAGTTCTAGTCCCGGTTCCGCCACACGATTTTAATCTGCCAGGAAGTTTCATATCTGCGCATACTCTGCTCCATAGTGAACCTTTCATTCTGGAAACATCCCTCAGGCTGTGGCTAAGCCACGTCTCCACCATATCCTTTCTTTCAGGAGTGCTAGCTCTGCATGTTTCGCGGGACAACTTGTGTAACGCTTAGAAAGTAGGAGGCGAGGTGCTGGCAGAAGTAAAGTTGTGAGGACGGACCGTGAGTCGTGTCGGGATAGCTCTGTCGGTAGAGCGCTTGCCCGCGAAAGGCAAAGGTCCCAGCTTCGAGTCTCGGTTTCGGCACACAATTTTAATATGCCAGTGAGTTTCAGTTTGAATAAAAGTTATGGACAGCATGCAAACTACACCACTGCTTCTAGAAGTAATATCTTTCAGATTCTTTGATTCCCGTATTATTTATAAAAATAATATTTTAACATACTTTTTTCTACCATTCTTTAGGTTTTATATTAATTCACTGCTGATTGTTGTTGCTCATATGATATGTATTTCTTATTCTTCGTATTTTGTATGACATAATGCAGACCATGAAGTTATGGATACAACACTCATCTGTAACTGTGTAAGTGTTGGGTCTGATGATATTATTGTGATATCGAAACCGTTGCACAGACAGAAAAAAATGATTCACGGCTGTTGGTGAATGAATAAATACTTTGAATCATAGTAATAGCCAGGATATGATTTTCAATGAATGGACGTTGTAATAACATGTACTTTTAATAGAACTGCAAACTTCACTGATAACAAGTATATATTATATTCGATTCTAAAGTACTGTATACTACAAAATTAATTAACTTCTTTATGGATTATATAATCTCCAAAAAAGGAACAACGTAAATGCGAATCGAAGCACGGTTGGCAATGAGAATGTCAATTCCTGAAGTTTTCTGTAACATCTGAAGCATTATCAGAGAAGCAATCCCTAACTAAAATGTATGTAGTACGTGAGAGCTGTCAGAGGTAAAAAAATAAGTGTAGAAAGACACGTTGACTAGACAGGAATCTTGATTCGTTTCTACAGGAAAATCAAAAAATATTGCAGGCAGACACTGTAATCTATAATTGACGTTATAATTACTTATAAAGCTGTTGAAAAACAGCTCAAAACTCTAAACCACAATGAATCTCCAGGGCCCGATAGGCTCATTGGCAGTTTTTATTCCGAATATCCTCCGGATATTGTCTCCGTTTTTACCATAATTTTCCGTGGGTACTTTGACGAAGTAATTTCTATTGATAAGAAAATAGGCAAGTTACACTCATATATAAGGATGAAGCAAATTAAGACACTTGGGAAAAAGCTAAGTAGACCTCTCATTATTGCAATAGTACGACCACAACTGTTAACAGCCTATATTTAACACACTGTAAGACAAGACAGTCAATTCCTCCATGCAGTTAGGTTCAGGACAATGGTTTTTACCCAGGTGTGTACCTTTTCGTTCTAAACAAACCGATGGCCACGTGGAATCACGTGGAGAAAAATCAGTACTGTATGGAGCAAGTGTAACGGCTTCCCAGCTTTGGCAAAATGTAGGCGGGCTTGGTCCTTATACAGAATGTCATTTTATTGTCTTTTCCAGAACTTTTGGATGCGTTGAGCCCCAGAAAGTGCCCCTCAGGCCAAGCAACCTGCTTTGAATTAAAAGTCGACCAGCCGCAGTTCTATTCTCCATTACAATATGGGGCTACGTCAATTTGACCATAGTTTACGTTAAAAAAATGTAGAGACAAATTTAGGAAATCCATTGGCCTTAAAATGAATTACAGAGAATACTTTTTTCTTGTTTCATTCCACATACACACATTGGCGTATTTATTTGCTTGATGTTTATTCTCAGTGTATCTATGTTAGCGAGTAGTCTTTCATTTATTTCGCACTAGCTGGTTCCCGGCGCTTTGTTGTCGCAGAAGAAGTAATTGTGCAAATAACGTTTGCAATTTAGAAGTGCTAGCTTCTTTAATAACCAATGATAGAAATAATTGTTCATTTCCACTGGAAAATTACAATTAGATGTAAATCACATTTCCTGACATCGAAATGAGTAGGATGCAATAAAATGCTGATGTGTGCATTCAAACATCCCTCTAATTCAATGGCCCTTCAAATACATTTGCCGGGTCGACACGTGCGCCACCTACTGTAAGTTAACTGCTCTATGTCCATAACTTTCCCGTAAGAGCAAGAAGTAATCTGACGAAGTCTTATCTCAACCAGATGAACGTTACGACAGCGCGTAAAATACGAACAAACGAAAAAATGTGAGGTTTCAAGTCTCTCGTTAGTCCATCTCCTCCTTTCCCCTGCTCCCTGTTCAGCTGTTCCTTCCATCTCCTCCTGTCCCTTTGACTGTCCATTTCCTCCGCCCCCTCCCTCTGTTCATCTCCTATCACCCGTCTACCTCCCCTCTCTTATTCTCCTCCTATACATTCTCTCTGTCCGTCTCCTCCTGCAACTACTCCTCTTATATATAAAATTTTACAGAGCCTTTGTGCGATCTTGTCTTGATTATGGATGCGCAGTGTATGGGTCTGCACGACCTTCGTATTTAAAGATGTTGGACGCGGTACACCATACAGGGATTCGGCTGGCCACTGGGGCATTTAGGACGAGCCCCATACCTTGTCTTTGTGCTGAGGCTGCGGAGCCGCCGTTGCACATCAGGCGACGGCTACTCATTGTGTGCCAGGCATATATAATGCTGACAACACCTTCCACACCGGCATACCTCACTGTTGCTCGGCCTCCGATGGAAAGGCTGTTTTATACTCGACAACGAGTAACAAGACCATATGGGATTCGCACAAAGGATTTCCTTTTAGAAATGGGCGTGAATGAATTTAATGTTTTACATAGAGGTTGGGGCAGGGTCCCACCTTGGACTCTCTAGAAGCCGAGGGTTACTTTAGACCTGGCGGGTTTTAAGAAGGAACAAACTTCAGATTTTACTTATCAGTCGTTGTTTTTAACTGTTTTAGATAGGTATCACGATTTCGCAGTTGTGTACACTCATGGATCCAAGCATGGGGACTCAATCGGATGTTCCATTGTGTTCCCCGACCGTGTCACCAAGATTCGCCTACCCGAGAATTACTCTGTTTTCTCTGCAGAGCTCCATGCGATCTGGAAGACACTAGAGCAGCTACGTCGTGATCGGGGCAGACGAGTTTTTCTCTGGTCCGATTCTCTGAGCTCACTGCAGTTGTTGGGCGAGTTATATCCGTCTGAGACCTTGCTGCAACATATACGTGACGAACTGTCCTTCCTTCAACGACCCGGGAAGGAGGTGTTGTTTTGCTGGGTGCCGGGACACGTGGGCATTCGGGGTAATGAAGATGCAGATCGGACTGCTAAAGAGGCCTGCACTGCCCCTGATGTGACACAGTGCGCTGTTCCCTTGCGGGATATTTCTTCCCTGTTGCGGCTGCGGTCCCTGCAGTTGTGGGAGGAGGATTGGCTCTCAGTGATTCACAATAAGCTGCATTACCTGAAGGCCATCTGTGGCATTCCTCCTGCCGGTCTCTTAGGTGGGATGAAGTCACCTCTGCATTGGGCACTGTCCACTGACGCATGGTTTTCTACTCCGACGTGAGGAGCCCCCGATGTGTGATACCTGTGCCGTGCAGCTTACTGTCCGCCACATTTTAACTGAATGTGATTTATGTCGTACACAGAGGGTTGATGCGGATCTTGGTGCAGATTTGCCCTCTATTGTAGGTAATGACGAAGCGTGTGTGAGCAACGTTTTAGAATTTTGTAATTTGTCCCAACTCTGGCCTAAACTTTAAGGCTGGAGGTTTTAATATGTTGCAGCGTGACTGCCTCACTCTTATATCGCTGCGGTCAGCCAGCCTTGGTCCTCAGCTTAGTAGTTTTAACTCTTTCTCCAGCTTTGGCATTGGAGTACTTTTCCCCAGGTTCACGTCTAATATTCACCTATGTATTTCACTTCAGCTGCACGTGTTACTTGCTGGATCGCAGTCCTTTAATTTGTTTCCTTACTGTTCATACTTGTTGGTCCTTTATTCTTTAATTTGATAGAGCGCTGAAGACCTAGATGTCGAGCTCCCAAAACCCCTGGCATCATCACCATCATCATCTATAGAATGAAATTTTCACTCTGCAGCGTAGTGTGCGCTGATAAGAAACTTCCTGGCAGATTAAAATTGTGTGCCGGAACCGGGACCCTAACCTGGAACCTTTGCCTTTCGTGGGCAAGCGCACTACCGACTGTTCTATCCCGACACGACTCACGATGCCGCCTCACAACTTTACTTCCGCCAGTTCCTCGCCTCCTACTTTCCAAACTTCACAGAAGCTCTCCTGCGAACCATGCAAGACTAGCATCATCTATATATAAAAACATACATATATGCGCCAACTCTCATAGTGACTGGCCAAAATCGCAAGGTACCCTCTGCCATAATGGCTTGAACATTATAAAAATCTTCTTCATGGAAACATACATTTATGTGCTGACTTTCATGGTAACCAATCAAACAATTTGGATGTTTGCTGTAACGTACCCTCAGCTATGCACTTTTGGAGGCTTACGGAAGGTAGCCCATATATTAATTCGGAGTATAAGCTAACTTCATTCCACATTTCATTCAATTCCATCCAGCCATTTCAGAGTGAAGAGTAAGAAACATGTTAACCCACTGTAAAGTACCCTCCACCATGCACCGTACGGTGGATTCCTAAAGGTAGCTCATGCGTTAATTTATATCTGTTGTTGTTGTTGTTGTGGTATTCAGCCCGGAGACTAGTTTGATGCAGCTCTCCACAATACACTATCCTGACCAAGCCTCTTCAACTCCACATAAGAACGGTAACCTACAACTGTCTGAATCTGCTTACTGTATCCATCTATTGGTCTTCCTCTGCGGTTTTTACCCCACACCCTTCCCTTCAACGCAAAATTCACAATTCCTTTATGTCTAAGAATGTGTCCTACCAATCGATCCATTCTTTTAGTCAAAGTATGCCAGAAATTCCTTTTCTTCCATTTCTGTTCCGTATCTCCTCATTAGTTACGCGATCCACCCACCTAATCTTCAGCATTCTTCTGTAGTACCACATTTCAAAAGCCTCTATTCTCTTCCTGTCCGCACTGTTTATCGTCCATGTTTCACTCCCATACAAGGCAACACTACACACAAATGCCTTCAGAAAGGACTTCCTTAGGCTTAAATCAATATTCGATGTTAACAAATTTCTCTTTTTCAAGAACGCTTTTTCTACCCATTGCCATTCTGCATTTTATATCCTCTTTAGTACGACCATCATTTCTTATTTTACTGCCCAAGTAATAGAACTCATCTACCTCCTTTATTGTTTCGTTACCTAATCTAATTCCTTTAGCATCACCTGAGTTTCTTACACTGCACTCCATTACCCTAGTTTTTGTCTTGTTAATGTTCATCTCATATTCACCTTTGAGCACACTGTCCATTCCGTTCAACTGCTCTTCCAGGTCCTTTGCTGTCTCTGACAGATTTACTATGTCGTCGGCGAAACAATGTTTTTAATTGTTCACCTTGAACTTTAATTCCTTCTCCAAATTTCTCCTTGCTTTCCTTTATAGCTTGCTCAATGTACAAATTGAATAACATTGGAGAAAGGCTACTACAACTCGGTCTTACTCCGTTCCCAACCACTGTATCCCTTTCATGCCCTTCAACTCTGACAACCGCTGTCTGGTTTTTGTACAAGTTGTAAATAACCTTACTCCTGCTTGCTTCAGAACTTGAAAGAATTTATTCCAATCAACATTGTCAAAAGCCTTCTCAAAATCTACAAACGCTAGATGTGTAGGTTTGCCTTTTTTCAATCTATTCTAGGATAAGCCGTAAAGTGAGTATTGCCTCCCGTGTTCCTACATTTCTCCTAAACCCAAACCGATTTTCCCCGAGGTCGACTCCTAACTGCTTTTCCATCCTTCTGTAAATAATTCGGGTTAATATTTTGCAACCATGACTTATTTAAACTGATGGTTCTGTGTTTTCACACCTGTCTGCGCCTGCTTTCTTTGGAATGGGGATTATAACATTTTTCTTAAAGTCTGAGGGTACTTCGCCTGTCTCATACATCTTACACACCAGGTGAAACAGTTTTGTCATGGCTGGTTCTCTCAGAGGCTTCAGTACCTCTGAGGTACTGTCATCTACTCCAGGGGCCTTGTTTCGACGTAGGTCTTTCAGGGCTCTGTGAAATTCATCTCTCAGTATAGTATCCCCCATTTTATCCTCATCTACTTCTTCTCCCCTTCCTACAATATTGCCTCTAAGTTCATTTCCTTCGTAGAGTGTCTCTGAGAACTGGTTTTCCATCTGTGTTCCTGATATTCCTAGAGCTGTTTTACTTATCTCCAAATATCTCTTTTATTTTACTGTATTCATAGCTATTTCATCAAATCTGTCCAGTTGGTTCAGCGTGAAGAAAAACACACGTACTGACCAATTGTAAGATACCCTCCGCCACGCATCATGCGCTGACCGACGAAATGCAGCGCATGTATTAATAAGAGTATAAGCTACTTCTGTTCTTAATTTTATTCGTGTCCGTCCATCAATTACAGTAGGAAGACGTAAGAAACGAATTAACTAATTGTAAAGCACCCTCCGCTTATAACCTTTCCGCGAGTGCAAGGCATGAGTTGACTTTTATCTCAATCGTACGTTCATATGGCCGTGCTAAAAATACGAACAAACAGACAAACAAACATTAATTTTTATATATTAGATAAAGTGTCCTTATTCGCATGTCTCATGATGCCACAGGTTTCGAACCATATAATCGTTTATGACGTCATATCTCCTGAAGTATGTACCGGAAGCAGTTCTTACCCATACGCCAATTGTTACCTGATGGAAGGAATACGTGTACCAAATTTGGGTTAAATCGATACAGAGGTTTAGAAGCAGACGTCGCATGATGCAGCACGTTTCCGTGCATTTCATTGTTTATTACGTCATACATCCTGAACTATCTGTCGTAAAGTCATTTAATGGTGTCTATGACCATCGCGAAAGTGCAAGCAACGTGTTGACAAAGTTTCATCACAATCGGTTGAACGGAGGACAGAGTTTTCTGCATGTCATTTAACGCTCCAATGACTAACTTCAATGAATTAACGTGCCGTGATCTTAACACCCGTAATGTTTTATTGCTCCCCTTTCTAGTCAGAACGACGTTTGTGTAACGTGAGGTTCGGCGTATGGTTTCGTATCAGCCTTCAGCCTGTTACGTTGGTCGCTGTATGTGTGTGTGTGTGTGTGTGTGTTCTCATCAGTCTATCGACCGCGCACAGCGGGTCTTCCTCTCAATGGAACTTTTTTACGGGCTCCACTTTCCCTTTCACGCAACACGACACACTGTTGTTTACAAAATCAGTTCGGGGAAACGAACATATTTAAAGAGGAAAGAGTAGGAATCACTTACGGAGCTTTGTATGTTACGATACCTGGAGAAACAATAGACCGTTAAAGATGAATAGTTGAAACGTAGACATGTTAGGCTGAATATCTCTGACTCATATCTTTGCCTCTGCGACGGCAGTGTGGTTGACGCTGTCCCGCGCCTGAGCAGTGGTAGTTGTGGCCCGGACAGAGACGAGTGTACAGGGAGAGTGTTATACAAGAAGTAAGTAAATGAAAAAAATTTTTGGACGAGCTTAGCTCTTTGCCTTGTGTGTTTTCTTCTTACGTAACGATGTAAAGAAAATAACTAAACTGATCTATTTTTGAAACATGATGGCGATTAGAGGTAAGGAGGATTATAATTTCATTATTGTACGTGTTGCGTAGTTGTGAACCATGTTTGTCGTTAAAACTCAGCAAGAGTGTAATGCAGGAATTTCAATATCCCCATTGAAAGCCCAGAAAGTAAGGATGGTTTTGTTTCCAATTATGATTTTAATGAAAAGATGTAAGCAAACAGACATTTAAGAAATTAAATGACAAAATTGTAAAACATTGTCTAACTTATGTTTGCTTTATGTGATAATGGATTTCAGTTAGATAAAGGATTATATTTCAAATTTCATATTTGTGTCGACTTGGTCACTCGCCTAAAAAAACCTATTAATTTATTTTTTCTTTGAAGACAACAAAGATGGACTATATTTGTGTGGTAGTTTGTGAATTCGCATGGCACCTCCGCAAATTCCTCAGTTTGTGTTATCTTACAGTAATTTTAAGAGCAGATGTAAAAGCAGTTTATCCTTGCGCACTGGTAGGCCATAAAAAAGGACAGTGTTAACAGTTGAGAAAAATATTTCAGGAATTATTGTCGTACCTCCATATTCTTGTCAACCGATCACTTCTTTATCATATTGTTCAAGTTATACTTAACACTTATTACCAGAGGTCAAGATGCATATTTCATGAAGAGTTACAAGATCTGAACTTGCTTTATTTCGTACCCGTACTTTTGTTTTTTGTTTGTTTTTCAGAGTGTACTTTAACCATCTTCATAACAGTCTCATTAACGATTTGTAGTCACGTCGTTCAAATATCTACCGATATGCAATGGAACGAACATGTAAGGGCAGGCCGGCCGCGGTGGCCGAGCGGTCTGCGGCGTGCCAGTCACGGTCTGCACGGCCGCTGCGGTCGGGGGTCCGAATCCCCCCTCGGGCATGGATGTTTGTGCCGTCTTTAGTATAAGCTAGTTCATATAGTTTGTAAGTTTAGGGACTGATGACCCCTTAGTTAAGTCCCATAAGCTCTACAAACATTTGAACATTTTTTGGAACCTGCGCCTGTATACCCGCATGGTAAAATTCTGGACAAAGACGTTGTAGCCACTGTTTGGCAGCGTGCACAAGGGAGTCGTCATCATCAAACCTTGTTCCACGAAGAGAGTGTTTCAGTTCCCTAAACAGATGATAGCCAGGTCAGGACTGTAAGGCGGATGTTTCAGTGTTGTCCATCCGAGTTTTGAGATCGCTTCTATGGCATTTTGACTGACATGTGCCCGTGCATTATCGTGAAACAGCAAAACTTCCTGCTTTTGCCAATGTTGTCGAACACGACGCATCCTAGCTTGAAGTTTCCTCAGTATGCATCAGAATTTATGATGGTTCCACGTGGTATGATTTTCACAAACAAGAGTCCTTCGGAATCAAAAACACCGTAGCCATATCTTTTCCAGCAGAAAGTGTGGTTTTGAATTTTTTCCCCCTGGGGTGAATTTTCATGATGCCACTTCATTGATTGCCTCTTCGTCTCTGGTGAAAAATGATGGAGCCATGTTTCATCTCCTGTCACAATTCTTCCAAAAAATTCATCTCCACAATTCCCGTATTGTTCCAAACGTTGCCGTGCCCACTTTCATCGCGTAACCTGCTTGCCCACCGACTAACTGTACTGCGATCGACAGCAACATCTCCATACACCTTTCTCAAGCTGTTGTGGATGTTTCCCACTGTCTCGTTTTCACAGCACAGGAATTCGATGACAGCACGTTGCTTCTGACGAAAGTAAAGAGTAGCAGCCATCTTGAAGACATGCTGTGACGGCGCCACTCACGGGAATAGGCTGAACTAAATTTGTAAACTAGCGGGAAGGATGTATACAAACACTGTAAAACTTTAAAAGTGCAGAATGAAAACTTTTTTTTTAATAGTGTGCATTTCTTTTTGAGTGACCCTCGTAGTTTTTGAATATATTTTATTTAAAAAAAAAATTATTATAAACTTTCTTCCCCTGTATAGAATTTCGAGCCCAATTCGAAACGACGGAAGTTTTACTGTTCCTGGGTTTCAAGAGGGACTTATACAGCCATTTATAAAAAGCCACGAAGTCACAATTGCATGTTTGGTTTTTCTGTAACAAAATTCTTTGAATATTGTCACAGAAAAATTTCCCGTGCATTTTTTTCTTCTTCTTTGTAATGAAAAGGCCATCCATCAAAATATATCACATCTTTACTTTTAATCAAGGCTGTAAGTTCAGAAGCACTGTTTCCTTGATTTCTACGCTCTCTTTGCAGGTGTAAACTCGGCCACTTCCCCTTTTTTTATCTGCCATGTTCCAAACACGCTGTTACGGAAGAAACGAATGGCCCTTTCTGGATATCTTAACTTTTTTTGCTTTCATGCAAGGCACCTATTTACTATGGAGTTTTTATTTTTATTTTGAAAGGATCCTCCCTCTGAGAACATGTGTACTTCTGTAACATTCATTCTTCTGTTTCACTTACGTTTGGGAGACATTTCGAAACATGGCACACAGTAACTAAAGAAGACCAACATTAACGATGATACATCATAAATATGACGCAAGATGTTGTTGCCTTACTGTTGTTCGGCGCTACAAGTTAATCGAGTGAGTACCTGCTGACGCGACGAGATGCGCGGCGGAGTGGCCGTGCGCTCTAACTCGGCTAGGTGCGGAGTCTACTCCACGTCGGAGGTTGGAGTCCTCCTTCGGGAGTGTATGTGTGTGTGTGTGTGTGTGTGTGTGTGTTTGTGTGTGTGTGTTTATTGTTCTCAGCATAAGTTGAAATAGTATGTAAGTCAAGGGAGTGATGACTGCAGTTTTGTCCTATATCTTTACAATCATATGAACATTTGCGGATCACGGACGAGATTTCTTTGTTCTAAGTACCTGGCAAATCGACCGTATGTTACTCCCACAGGAAGAAACATACTTCTATTTTTGTCAGTCCACCATTGGTTTCTTTAGTACATTTCTGTGACAAATGAACATGACCAAAAAGTGACTTAATTCATTTTTTCACCGACCGATTCTTAATAGTTGTAATTCCTAGGTATTTAGTTGAATTATCAGCGTCGATTTTTGTACAGTTTTTCGCTTAATCGAAATTCAACATTTATTTTAGAGTTCATGTTAATAACCTCACACTTTCCTTTGTTTAGCGTCAACAACCACTTTTAGGGCCAAACTGTCTAGATCGTTGTGCCTTTGGAATTGATTATATGATGCGTTGACGAGACGTTGAATGACATAATCATCTGCAAAAGGCCCGAGACAGGTGATCAGATGTCTCCGAGGTCACTGATAAAGAGTGTTCAGGAAGTGTTGAAGGCTTCGAGAAGTGGTAGTACTTATCAAAAGAAGAAATATAACTCCAATAAACAAGTGTACGGAAACGATTCGGTAAGTGGTAATTCCGACTTTACGTAGTATCCTTCAACGCATTTATCACAACTAATATTAAAGCAAGTGTGACTATACGGAACCTCCGTATTGGGCTACGTACGGTTCTGATTTTAAAAGTTTGGCTCGATGTTATCTTAGGGTGGAACCGCACATGTATGCTTTCATAACCCAGCAACTACCTTAGTTGCAGATATTACCTTCTACGTGCAATCCTTCAGTTGAAAACACTATGCCTAGGCTGTAGTTTGCGAAAGAAATAAGAAATATTACATAACTGGTTCATTAATAAAATGGTTTTATTCTAATGTCTGCAATTGATGTATGCATAGTCAGAGACGTAGTTGAATAAGCATCATTCAGTTTAATTGGTTATTGGAAGTGGTCACATGAATTACAATCATAAATAGAATAAAATGGTTAAACAGTGAAATTGTCTTCGATAAAAAATTTTTTGCAGTTTCCTCCAACTAAGTATCATAACTTTAAGAAAAACTATGTACATTTCGCGAGCACTCAACATGAAACTGTCAATAGTTCAAAATAGTTTCTCGAACACCACTTCCACGCTCGTAAGTTCTCGTGTAAAATTATAAACACATATCGGCTGCACTGGCCTTCAGTTGTTTTCGCCAAATTTAAGAGTCCCGAGAAGCTGTGCAGATCTCAACACTTTCCCTGATTGGATCGCTCGTAGCACCTAGGAGGGCCCTTCTCCTGCCAAGACTAGACATGTAGTTCTTTTTCCGCGCACCCTCTCAACACACGGTCCGTACCAGTTATGGCCCTCGGCCGCTTAGTCATTGGCCGATCGCCAAACCTTCCAAAATCGTTTACATCTTAAGATGAGATATTTAAGTAAAAACTGACCATCTGAAACCACTTCGTTACTAATACACCATTATTTAAAACGAAAACTGACAGTTAATTAGCATTACATATAGTTTGAAATAAATAGGTAGACAAAACATATTTCATGATCTTGACCATTTCTGCAAATTACTGGCAAATTGCACAATAAATCGACACACTACATGAAATATACGAGAGGTTAATCATGCTGTTTGTATTTTCAGTGTTACCGTGAATATTATGACGATCTGTTTATATTTCCGTTATGAATTTATATCAGTCAAAATCAATCATTAAATAAATAAATATAAATGTGACGCTTTCAAGATGATGACTAGAGACAATAAGCTATCATCTAAATCAGAGTTCGTTGAAATTGCATGACGCATTCAGAAGTTGGTTTTTTTTCAGCTTGATTTTTTTATATTTTTGGTTTAGTAGTCATGAACATTTGTAATTTTCTAGATACTGAAATTATTTTTGAATCATAGGATGTGCGTAGTTCCGGCATCTTAGATGTCTTAAATTTTGACGGTAAACAATTTTGTAGATTTATTTTACTTTATTTTGAATTACTGGAGTGTGGAGCTCACAGATATCCTCCAGACACCCTTACGAAACGCTCGGCTAACAGTCCACATTAGTTTTGAGTAGAAAGCACCAGCCTCTCCCCGATTTACGCTGATTTGTACAAAATTCCAGACCTGCCATTTGGTTTAACGCGATACTTCTTCCTGGGCTGTCTGACATCTGTTCCAACCGCTTGTAGCCGTACATTGCTCAGTCTTTTGGATGCTGAAGGAATTAGATTAGGTAATGAGACAATAAAAGTAGTAGATGAATTTTTTCATTTGGGTAGCAAGATAAATTGTGATGGCCGAAGTAAAGAAGATATAAAATGCAGAATGGCTATGGTAAGAAAAGCGTTTCTAAAGAAGCGAAATTTGTTAACATCCAATATTAATTTAAATGTTAGGAAGTCCTGCATTGTATGGCAGTGAAACGTGGACGATAAGGAGTTCAGACAAAACGATTATAGAAGCTTTTGAAATGTGGTGCTACAGACGAAGATTAGATGGGTAGATCACGTGACTAATGAGGTGGTGCTTAACCGAATTGGGGAGAAAAGGATTTTCTGGCATATCCTGACTAAGAGAAGCGATAGATCTGGAGGACATATTCTGAGACATCAAGGAATTGTCAGCATTAGAAGGAAGCGTGTGGGGTAAAAATCGTAGAGGGAGACCGAGGGACGATTACAGTAAGCTGATTCAAAAAGATGTAGGTTGCCGAACGTATTCTCAGATGAAGAGACTTCCGCAGGACAGGGTAGCGTGGAGAGCTGCATCAAACCAGTCAGCGGTCTGAAGACGACAACAACAACATACTCGCAGAACTCTACCTACCATAAGGTAGTCTGCAGTTAGTCGAGTGCTTCGACAACGTCTAGATAATGCGCCCTTTTGATCTTTGTGCTAGCACGAATGCCCCTATTAATCCAACTGACTGCAGACTACCTAATGTTAGGCTGAGTAGTGCGCAGCACTTTCTGTTTTAGGACGTTTTTCTTGTTTCGAAGGGTACGATCACATCCCAGAGTATTGAATAGATTAGCAGCAGCAGATCAGGAACAGCAGAGGACCCACGGCACGTCTGTGGGGAACGCCAACAGCACGATGTGCAGTGTGCTTGTTTATAGACGGAAACAACACGAATATGCTTCAGACATACAGTGTCAAATGAAGTACAAGAAATGTATTCGCAATTGTGAATATAAATCATCATCAGTGCTCAATTTATTTGTGGCATGGTAAAAATTGTGCCGAATCGGGCCCGGTATATGGAGTTCCACTTTTTCGCGAATGATCACGCTGATCCTTAACGCTATAAGCGCACGCCGACCGAAACTTCCGAGTGCCACATAATGCCCACGGCGGTAAAAGTTTTACCGTATGTAAATGTCACTTTCGGGCATTGGAGGACACAAAATCGACTTGAAAACGGCTCGTTTATTGAAGTTCTTTAATGCGATGTAGCATCAGGAGTGGAATTTTTCGTAATAGTGAAGTACAATTACGAAACCGGTGAAATACGGTGCGAGAGCCTAGCCAAGTGTGAAAGTGATGTCACGCTTTGCGATGTTCTTTTGTCAACTAATGAAGCCGAGTCAACAGAGTCCGTTTAGCCAATCGGAAAGCAGAGTTCGCGTGCAGCATATCAGCTTTCGAGCGTATGTTTAAGTGCGACGTAAATCTTCATGTTTTAGTGTATTAAAAATAAATAAATAAGCCTCAAGGGATGGAGACAAATCAATGATTAATAAGATCACAGACACGATCTGTAACTTTATTAAGAAATTAAGAGTGATGTTCTATAGTAATATGATTTCATTTCACTGCCATTAAATTAGTGGGCAGTAAACCATACGATACCACACATTGGCTTTAGTCGGCCCGTTAGATGGCGCTGCCATAGGTGAAACGGGTATCAGCTGCATTTTTCTTAAATAGTTACCCCCATTTTTATTACATATTCCTCTAGTACGTACAAAAATATAAACGTTTTATTTGAAACACTTTTGTCGCTTTGTGATAGATGGCGCTGTAATAGTACCAAACGTATAAGTACTATACGACGAAAGATCTAGACACTTGGATGATGTCTTCTAGGATGACGATCAACATACATATCATAGGCCCGTTGGGCATTTTGATCACAATTGCCACACAAAAATACCATAGCGACCTTTTCTGAAATTGGTAAACAGTCCATTTCAACATGAGTAATGTATCACGAAGCAAATACCGCCCGCACTGGCGAAATGTTACGGGATATTACGTACTTACACGTTTGTGATTATTACAGCGCCATCTATCACAAAGCGAAAAAGTGTTCCGAATAAAACATTTATATTTATTTAAGTACTAGATGAATATGTAATAAATTGGGGGTACCTATTTAAAAAAAAGGCAGCTGATATCCGTTTGACCTATGGCAGCGCCATCAAGCGGGCCAACAATAGCGCCATCTGTTTTCCCCCTTCAAGCTAGAGAAGTTTTGTTCATTGTAGTTTTTTCATTTGATGCTTATTTCGTGAGATATTTGGTCCGGTCACTATTAATGGACCACCCTGTATATACATAAGATGAAGTGTAATTCATGCACGCAGGCTTCGCAACGCGGTTCCGCACATGCCAGCAATAAAATAATGTCTCACAAAATTTCGTCCTTTGCATATTTCTGACAGTAAATGGAAGTCGAAGACTGAGGTAGATGCGTGTTCCATACCTCATTATGTTTCTGAATACAAAATTACGCCAACAAAAGTCTATGGGATGTTGAAGGCGTCTTGAGGAACAAAGTTTTGTAGAAACCCATGTCCGGAAAGACCACTGCAGAGTCCAATTACAGGCACCAGCGCCTACATCTAGACATCCTCCTCAGCAACTTCGATGTCGTGCACCATCGTTGGATGACGTTACTGGGCATAGGTTCATTTTGTTGCTCAAGACGCCGGCTATATCCATTTGAAGTTTGTGGGTGCAATTGTGTAATTCTGAAACACACTGACCTATGGAACACTCAAACGTCTTCAACGTCCATTTTCTGCCGGAAATATGCGCAGGACGAAATTTTGTGAAAGATATTTTTTATTGCTGGAGTAAGATATGACACCGTACACTTTCCTGAAATTCATGGCAACAGTTTCATCTTCAATCCAAGAAATAAATAACGTCTCTATAATATTTCTATAATAACGGGTTTCACGTTCGCGGCGCAATTTGATATTACCGTATCTAACACTGCGAAAGCTACATTGGTCATTATTAAATTCTTCTAAACTGATTGTAGTGGGGATTGCTTATGTCAATTTGTGAAAAGACATCTCACTGTGAAAGGCGCATTGGCCATTATTAGAATCATCTAAAATAATGTGATTGAAACGAATAATGTAAATTATTATGAATGACTTTAACAATGACCAATGCAGCTATTGCAGTGTAAAGTGTTGGCGACCACCCGCTTCATTGCAATCATTTTAGATAATACTAGCTTAATTCCCGCTCCTTCGCACGCGTAGACTGGATAGTCTGAATCAGTTGTTTCTACTCCTAAATATAAATTTTCATAGATTTAGCTTTAAAACTGGTATCCTAATCAAGTATTCTGATACAACTTGCTAACCCCTATTGCATCATTGATGGCAGAATTCAAGACATCCCGAAGTACTTTTCTTTTCTTTTTTTTCTTTTTCTATTTTTTTTTTTAAATTCTAACCATGGTTCCAAATCCAAATTTTTGCATTACTAACATAAAATTAGTCTTAGTAGCATCCTTAAAAGATTTTCCCTTATTTCACCCGCTTTACGATTGAATTTTCAAAAATATCGAAACACGTGTTATTAAAATTCTACTCAAAAATTTAAGTGCGAGGTTTGTATTTCTTGCTTCAAAATTGCCTGAATAGCAACGTATTTTCAAGAAAACCGTTCATCCCCTATTTCACCCCCTTAGGGAAGGAAATTTCGAAAAATCGCTGTTGCGTACAGTGTACGACAGAAAACGTCTACTAATTTCATGTTTCTATCGTCAGTAGATTCGATTTTCTACGCTATTTTCTTTTAGAAATGGACCGAGGACGCGAAAATTCTCTCTTATGCTTTGGCATCTTTCTTGGTAGTTTTACTTTTCAAACTGCAATATGCACTTATTTTTCTTTATTCTCACGCTTGTTGCAGAAAAACAACTGTAGAATGTGCATCATGTTTCGCTGTATATAACCACTTCGCTATTATAGAGTCAAAAATCATCGCTGGTCTTCAGTCCGAATTTTATATAAGCTGACGATATCTGTGAATCGGTTTGCTGTTCCTGCTCTATGGTTGGCAAGTTCTGGATGTACCCTCGTCCGTTCCCTGTGAATCGGCACACGATACGCCACCTAGTGAGCGTCAGCCGGGCCGCATGAAATGCAGTTCAACCATTTATTTATTGCTCTAGAAAACCTAAAATAAAGAATACTAACACAGATGTTAATTACTCACCTACCTGAATGGTATTAGTCTGTTAGTAACGCGATACTGTTCGCTAAACAAAAGTAACCTATGACTTCCGAACTTTCCGTCACAGACATATTAACGTATGTCTACGTATACTTGTCTCTCTAATCCAGTTGTTCGTCATACTCACCCACCGCCACACACCGCGACCAAAACACCATAGTGCACACCGCGAACCTAAAGCGTACTCTCATGGATAACCGCCATTGGTCTGCAGTGAAGAATTTTGGCTACCAAGTGAAATATACGTACACACCTCCCACGATCCGTTTTTATATATGTATATTGATTGATTAATCACGGCAAATATAGCTCACGCAGTTTAAGATACGATAACCTGACGCCACGAACGTGAAACACGTCAATATTAACTAAATTAAAGAAGTTTCATCATAGACAATTTTTATTCCTATAAATAATAATAATAAAGAAACCACACGGAATCGTACATTTTTTTGAAAGTAATCTACGAGGGTAAGTCAATTATTATCCGCAATTTAGTTATATTTTTGTTTATGTTGGTAGTACTGTCGTTTTACGTTGGTGACGCATGCTTTGTAATTGCAATTTTCAAGCTGCTACGTTAGTTTCGTTGTCGCTGCCGTGTTGTTAATCATGGCTGCTCCGCTGTCTATTTGCACCAAAGAAGAGGAACGTTCAGTGATACGTTTTTTGTGGGCGGAAGGTGTATCAGGGGCCGAAATTCATAGACGACTTTCAGTACAGTACGGGAGCAGTGTTTTGCCACAACTAAGTGTGTACGAGTGGATTGAAAAATTCCGAAATGGTCGCACGAGTGTTAAGCACGATGAAGGAGCCGGACGACCGTTTACCGCCACAAATGAAGAAACCATTGAGCGATCACGTGAAATGATTATCTTAGACAGACGATTAACTATTGATGAAGTGGCTCATCGTCTTCAAATTAGTCATGGTATTGCCTACGAAATTATTCACAACAGACTTGGGTTTCGTAAAGTATGTGCAAGATGGGTCCCAAAACAACTCACACAGTTTCATAAGCAAACGCGCCTCGACATATGCAAATAAACATTTGGATCGCTATGGTAACGAAGGAGACAACTTCTTAGACAGAATCGTTACTGGTGACGAGACATGGATCCATCAGTACGAACCGGAGAGTAAACGGCAGAGTATGGAATGGAAATATCCAAATTCGCCGTGGAAGAAAAAGTTCAAGACACAACCGTCCACAGGAAAACTGATGCTTACGGTTTTTTGGGATGCACTAGGTCCCGTACATTATGGTGAAAGGGGCACAACAATAAACAGTGTACGTTACAGTGAGATGCTTACAGACAGGCTAAAGCCTGCAATTCGAAGCAAACGCCGAGGATTGCTGTCAGAAGGTGTTGTGTTGTTGCACGACAGTGCCAGTCCGCATACTGCTGTCCACACTGCTGAAACGCTCCAGAAGCTCAAATTAGAAGTAATGGCTCTTGCCCCTTCTATCACTTGTTTGGTCCACCCAAACAGGCATTAAGGGGCCGTCGATTTGACTCGGCCGAAGCAGAGAAGGAAGCAGTGCATTTCTGGCTCGCAGCTCAACCGAAAACCTTCTTTTACGAGGACATAACGAAACTTGTAGAGCGATGGACGAAGTGCATTGAAAAGCAAGGAGACTGTCGAAAAATGATGTTCTTGTAAGTTTCGTATTTTATTACAATAAAATTTTATAACTACTGTACGGACAATCAAAATATCCACGGGTGTACTGCCGGTCTATAGTGTCCAACGGGCACAATATTTCGGCGATCAAACATGTCGCAATCATCAGGTGAACTGACGGACTGAGCTCCTGGAAACGCGCCGGCACGGAGATCCTCACGCCACGGCTGCTCGAAGGGAACTGGGTTCTAGCCCGGTAGCGGGCCATTTAAATACCCTCGGCCCGCGGAGCGACCCCTCCGCGGTCCACTGCGCGGCCGCGGCGCGGGGCGCGGACCAGGGAGGGGTCGCTCCGCGCCCCGCGCCGCGGCCGCGCAGTGGAACCGATTGCGGCGGCGTCTGAGATGACGGCGGTGTGAGGGCTCTGTCCGCCGTGGTCGTCACTTCGTTACGTTTGCTAGATTTACTCTTAATTAACCCAATCGCTGGTTCCCAAGCTTTGCTAAGATTATAGCCACAGTCACGGTTTATGAGGTCGTCACTTGTATGAATTTCAATGGCCTCTCTAACGACGCAGTCCCAGTATCTCGACGTCTGTACCAGAATCCTAGTGCGTTCATACTCCATCGCATGATTCTCCGACAAACAATGTTCAGCGACCGCCGACTTGCTCGGATACATCAATCGTGTGTGCCTCTGGTGTTCAACGCATCGATCCTCGACGGTACGCATCGTCTGTCCAATATATGACTATCCACACTGACAAGGAATCTGGTACGCCGGCCTTCCTCAAACCGAGATCATCTTTGGCGCTCCCCACCTGTGCACGAATTTCATTCGGCGGACAAAAAACAGTTCCAACCTGTTGTTTCTTCAAAATGTGGGCGACCTTCTCCGCGAGTGCACCGGTATATGGAACAAACGCAGTGCCTACCTCCTCCCTCGTGTTTTCATCCGTTTCCACATGTTGTGATGTAGTGGTTGGGCGGAGAGCCCGCTGAATCTGCCACTCTGAGTACCCATTATCCAATTCCTGTGTAGACTCTCTGCGTCGGAGATAGTGCGCGCCCTATGTACTAGAGTTTAAAGTACCCCATTCCTTTGTGAAGGGTGGTGACAGTTGTCTGCGTGTAAATACAGATCAGTGTGCGTTGTCTTCCGATATACACTATGTCCCAGGCTGCCATCAGCTCTTCTCTTGACCAAGACGTCAAGGAACGGCAATTTACCCTCCGTTTCAGTCTCCATAGTGAATTTGAAGTTGGGGTGTATGGAGTTCAGATGTGTAAGGAAGCCAAGGAGTTTATCCATACCATGTGGCCAGATGACGAAAGTGTCGTCCACGTAACGGAAATAATTGACTTACCCTCGTAACCCTCGTAACTGATGCAACTTTCGTTCATTATCGGCCACATACCTTCATGATGTACAAAATAAAGTTGGACCCAATTTTTACCAATCAAAATTTTTTGCACCTACATAGCGGCAATTTTTAACGTGACGCTGATCTGCAGTTGCAAAGTGATTTGTGGCCGCGGCTCTAGCGAGTGTCGGCGCAATGGCCGCCTCGTTGTGGTCGGGCCGACTGGCTTCCGGAATGCGGTGCGGCTGGTAGGCAGAGCCGCGAAGTGCGCCAACTGATCGCAATCGCACAATTAGCTGAGCCTTTTTCATTTTTTTTTTCACACATTCATACCGAAAAATACATTTGACAGTGCCGCAACTCCAATAAAGGCCATATCAACTTGCTAATAAATATCGATTTATAATGAACAAGTGCGCCTCGGTTACACAGTGGTGTAGTGCCAGACTACAATTCCAAAGGTCGCGGGTTCGATCCCCGCCAGGTCCTAGGATTTTTATCTGTCAATTTCCTCTTCTTTCATTCTGGCAGTACTGCTCATGTGCAGCGAGCCCTTTTGTGCAATTATTTCTGGGACTTTTCGCTGTTACATTTGAGGGTCTTCCACACTGATAACCAAAACAACAGATTTGCGGATTTAAAAAAAAAAGAAAAAAAATAGAGCTCATATACCACGTTACTGTCTCGAGAAGGACATAACACTTCCTCCTGACAGTATCGCATTGTACAGTGTTGACAGATCGTGCACATCGTCGGACTTAGCATTCTGAGGGTCGATCCAATTTATTGTCCACACTGTGCGACCGACTCGGACTTTGCCTCTGCGTCGGCCGGCCGTCGATCAATTTTTTTGTCTAAGACTGTACATATGGTGTAGCGTAATTCATGCACACAGGCTTCGCAACGCGATTTCTTACATGCCAGCAATGAAATAATGTCTCACAAAATTTCGTCCATTGCATAAATCAAATGTCTATAAATCTATCGGACCAAACTGCGTGGTCATCAGTCCGTGGCTTACAAACTACTTAAACCTAGGTAAACTAACCTAAGGACAACACACACACACACCCATGCCCCAGGGAGGACTCGAACCTCCACGGCGAGCAACCGCGCGCTCCGCAGTGAGGTGCTTTAGACCGCTCGGCTACTCCACCGCGGCGTCCATTGCATATTTCCACCGGTAAATGGAAGTAGAAGACTGAGGTAGATGCATGTTCCATATCTCCGTGTCTTTCTGAATTACAAAATTACGCCAACGAATTTCTATGGGATGTTGAAGGCGTCTTGAGGAGCGAAACGAATGTAGAAAACTGTGTCCGGAAACGCGACTACAGAGAGTCCAATTACAAGCACCGGCGCCTAGTTCTAGACATCCTCTGCAACAAGTTCGACGATGTGTAGTATTTTTAGATGACTTTTCTGGGCGTGCATTCATTTTGTTCCTCAAGACGCCGGCTATATCCACTATATTCAATTGTGTAATTCTGAAACTCACTGACCTATGGAACACTCAAACGTCTTCAACGACCATTTTCTGCCGGAAATGTGCGCAGGACGGAATTTTTGTGAAAGATATTTTTTATTGCTGGAGTAAGTTATATATGACACCGTACACTTGCCTGAAATTCATGGGAATAGTTTCATTTTCAATCCAAGAAATAAATAACCTCTCTATAATATTTCTACAATAATAACAGATTCCACGTTCGCGGCGCACTTTGATATTACCGTATCTTACACTGCGAAAGCTACTTTGGTCATCGTTAAACTCCTCTAAACTGATTGTAGTGGGAGATTGCTTATGTCAATTTGTGAAAAAACTTCACACTGTGAAAGCCGCATTGGTCATTATTAAAATCATCTAATAATAATGTAAATTATTATGATTGATTTTAACAATGACCAATGCAGCTATTGCAGTATACAGTGTAGGCGACCACCCGCTTCATTGCAATCATTTTAGGTAATACTAGCTTAATTCCCGCAGCTTCGCACGCGTAGACTGGATGGTCTGCATCGTTTTTTTTCTACTTCTAATTATAAATTTCCATAGATTTAGCTTTAAAACTGGTATCCTAATCAAGTATTCTGATACAACTTGCTAACCCCTATTGCATCATTGATGGCAGAATTCAAGACATCCCGAAGTACTTTTCTTTTCTTTTTTTTTTTTCTTTTTCTATTTTTTTTTAATTCTAACCATGGTTCCAAATCCAAATTTTTGCATTACTAACATCAAATTAGTCTTAGTAGCATCCTTAAAAGATTTTCCCTTATTTCACCCGCTTTACGATTGAATTTTCAAAAATATCGAAACACGTGTTATTAAAATTCTACTCTAAAATTTAAATGTGAGGTTTGTATTTCTTGCTTCAAAATTGCCTGAATAGCAAAGTATTTTCAAGAAAACCGTTCATCCCCTATTTCACCCCCTTAGGGAAGGAAATTTCGAAAAATCGCTGTTGCGTACAGTGTAAGACAGAAAACGTCTACTAATTTCATGTTTCTATCGTCAGTAGATTCGATTTTCTACGCTATTTTCTTTTAGAAATGGACCGAGGACGCGAAAATTCTCTCTTATGCTTTGGCATCTTTCTTGGTAGTTTTACTTTTCAAACTGCAATATGCACTTATTTTTCTTTATTCTTACGCTTCCTGCAGAAAAACAACTGAGGACTGTGCATCATGTTTTGCTGTATATAACCACTTCGCTATTATAGAGTCAAAAATCATCGCTGGTCTTCAGTCCGAATTTTATATAAGCTGACGATATCTGTGAATCGGTTTGCTGTTCCTGCTCTATGGTTGGCAAGTTCTGGATGTACCCTCGTCCGTTCCCTGTGAATCGGCACACGATACGCCACCTAGTGAGCGTCAGCCGGGCCGCATGAAATGCAGTTCAACCATTTATTTATTGCTCTAGAAAACCTAAAATAAAGAATACTAACACAGATGTTAATTACTCACCTACCTGAATGGTATTAGTCTGTTAGTAACGCGATACTGTTCGCTAAACAAAAGTAACCTATGACTTCCGAACTTTCCGTCACAGACATATTAACGTATGTCTACGTATACTTGTCTCTCTAATCCAGTTGTCAAAATTTTGATCCTAAGCACTACAGTTGTCTTTCCAGTGTTTATATTGAGATCATTGGTGTATTGCCAGTGTAGTTAATGCCCAGTTATCGTATGTCTGTGTTTCACAGTGTTTTATCTTTGAGCATCTGTTGATCGTCGTATTGCTCCACATTTTACGGATTTCTGTTCGTCACACTCGTCCACTGCCACCCACCACGACCAAAACACCATAGTGCACACCGCGAACCTAAAGGCTACTCTCATGCATAACCGCCATTGGTGTGCAGTGAACAATTTTGGCTACCAAGTGAAATATACGTACACACCTCCCACGATCCGTTTTTATATATGTATATTGATTGATTAATCACGGCAAATATAGCTCACGCAGTTTAAGATACGATAACCTGAAGCCACGAGCGTGAAACACGTCAGTATTAACTAAATTAAAGAAATTGCATCATAGACAATTTTTATTCCTATAAATAATAAAAATAAGCAAAAACCACACGGAACCGTAGATTTTTTTAAAAGTAATCTACGAGTGTAAGTTTATTATTCGCAATTTATTTATATTTTTGATTATGTTGGTAGTACTGTCGTTTTACGTTGGTGACGCATGCTTTATTTGTTGTTATATCTTTGCAATTTTCAAGGTGCTACGTTAGTTTCGTTGTCGCTGCCGTGCTGTTAATCATGGCTGCTCCGCTGACTATTTGCACCAAAGAAGAGCAACTTTCAGTGATACTTTTTTTGTGGGCGGAAGGTGTATCAGGGGCCGAAATTCATAGACGACTTTCAGTACAGTACGGGAGCAGTGATTTGCCACAACGAAGTGTGTATGAGTGGATTGAAAAATTCCGAAATGGTCGCACGAGTGTTAAGCACGATGAAGGAACCGGACGACCGTTTACCGCCACAAAGAAGAAACCATTGAGCGATCACTGGAAATGATTCTCTTAGACGATTAACTATTGATGAAGTGGCTCATCGTTTTCAAATTAGTCATGGTATTGCCTACGAAATTATTCACAACAGACTTGGGTTTCGTAAAGTTTGTGCAAGATGGGTCCCAAAACAACTCACACAGTTGCATAAGCAAACGCGCCTCGACATCTGCAAAAAACGTTAGGATCGCTATGGTAACGAAGAGGACAACTTCTTAGACAGAATCATTACTGGTGACGAAATATGTATCCATCGTTACGAGCCGGAGAGTAAACGGCAGAGTATGGACTGGAAACATCTAAATTCAAAGTGCAAGAAAAAGTTCAAGACACAACCGTCCGCAGGAAAACTGATGCTTAAGGTTTTTTGGGATGCACGAGGTCCCGTACATTATGGTGAAAGGGGCACAACAATAAACAGTGTACGTTACAGTGAGATGCTTACAGACAGGCTAAAGCCTGCAATTCGAAGCAAACGCCGAGGATTGCTGTCAGAAGGTGTTGTGTTGTTGCACGATAATGCCAGTCCGCAAACTGCTGTCCACACTGCTGAAACGCTCCAGAAACTCAAATTAGAAGTACTGGATCATCCTCCATATAGTCCCGATCTTGCCCCTTCTATCACTTGTTTGGTCCTTTCAAACAGGCATTAAGGGGCCGTCGATTTGACTCGGACGAAGCAGTGAAGGAAGCAGTGCATTTCTGGCTAGCAGCTCAACCGAAAACCTTTTATGAGGGCGTAAGGAAGCTTGTAGAGCGATAGACGAAGTGCATTGAAAAGAAAGGAGACGATGTCGAAAAATGATGTTCTTGTAAGTTTCGTATTTTATTACAATAAAATTTTATAATTACTGTACGGATAATCAGAATATCCAGGGGTGTACTGCCGATCTATAGTGTCTAACGGGCACAATATTTCGGCGATCATACATGTCGCCACCATCAGGTGAACTGACGGACTGAGCTCCTGGAATCGCGCCGGCACGGAGATCTGCACAATACGGATGCTCGAAGGGAACTGGGTTCTAGCCCGGTAGCGGGCCATTTAAATACCCTAGGCCCGCGGAGCGACCCCTCCGCGGTCCGCGCCCCGCGCCGCGGCCGCGCAGTGGAACCGATTGCGGCGGCGTCTGAGATGACGGCGGTGTGAGGGCTCTGTCGGCCGTGGTCGTCACTTCCTTCCGTTTGCTAGATTTACTCTTAATTAACCCAATCGCTGGTTCCCAAGCTTTGCTAAGATTATAGCCACAGTCACGGTTTATGAGGTCGTCACTTGTATGAATTTCAATGGCCTCTCTAACGACGCAGTCCCAGTATCTCGACGTCTGTACCAGAATCCTAGTGCGTTCATACTCCATCGCATGATTCTCCGACAAACAATGTTCAGCGACCGCCGACTTGCTCGGATACATCAATCGTGTGTGCCTCTGGTGTTCAACGCATCGATCCTCGACGGTACGCATCGTCTGTCCAATATATGACTATCCACACTGACACGGAATCTGGTA
The DNA here is from genome assembly GCA_026315105.1 of Locusta migratoria. Lineage (NCBI taxonomy): Eukaryota > Metazoa > Arthropoda > Insecta > Orthoptera > Acrididae > Locusta > Locusta migratoria. Next base: position 622,622,999 of record CM048746.1, on the reverse strand, counting down.
CACGCCGGCCTTCCTCAAACCGAGATCATCTTTGGCGCTCCCCACCTGTGCACGAATTTCATTCGGCGGACAAAAAACAGTTCCAACCTGGTGTTTCTTCAAAATGTGGGCGACCTTCTCCGCGAGTGCACCGGTATATGGAACAAACGCAGTGCCTACCTCCTCCCTCGTGTTTTCATCCGTTTCCACATGTTGTGATGTAGTGGTTGGGCGGAGAGCCCGCTGAATCTGCCACTCTGAGTACCCATTATCCAATTCCTGTGTAGACTCTCTGCGTCGGAGATAGTGCGCGCTCTATGTACTAGAGTTTAAAGTACCCCATTCCTTTGTGAAGGGTGGTGACAGCTGTCTGCGTGTAAATACAGATCAGTGTGCGTTGTCTTCCGATATACACTATGTCCCAGGCTGCCATCAGCTCTTCTCTTGACCAAGACGTCAAGGAACGGCAATTTACCCTCCGTTTCAGTCTCCATAGTGAATTTGAAGTTGGGGTGTATGGAGTTCAGATGTGTAAGGAAGCCAAGGAGTTTATCCATACCATGTGGCCAGATGACGAAAGTGTCGTCCACGTAACGGAAATAATTGACTTACCCTCGTAACCCTCGTAACTGATGCAACTTTCGTTCATTATCGGCCACATACCTTCATGATGTACAAAATAAAGTTGGACCCAATTTTTACCAATCAAAATCTTTTGCACCTACATAGCGGCAATTTTTTAACGTGACGCTGATCTGCGGTTGCAAAGTGATTTGTGTCCGCGGCGCTAGCGAATGTCGGCGCAATGGCCGCCTCGTTGTGGTCGGGCCGACTGGCTTCCGGAATGCGGTGCGGCTGGTAGGCAGAGCCGCGAAGTGCGCCAACTGATCGCAATCGCACAATTAGCTGAGCCTTTTTCATTTTTTTTTCAAACATTCATACCGAAAAATACATTTGACAGTGCCGCAACTCCAATAAAGGCCATATCAACTTGCTAATAAATATCGATTTATAATGAACAAGTGCGCCTCGGTTACACAGTGGTGTAGTGCCAGACTACAATTCCAAAGGTCGCGGGTTCGATCCCCGCCAGGTCCTAGAATTTTTATCTGTCAATTTTCTCTCATTGATTTGATTTGATTTTTCCAGGGAAGCCGGCGGTGGCCAAGGGGACTACGGTCCACTACGGTCGGGGGTTCGAATCCCCCCTCGGGCATGGATATTTGTGCCGTCCTAGTTCGTAAGTAGTTCATAAGTAGTTTGTAAGTTTAGGGACTGATGACCCCGTAGTTAAGTCCCTTAAGCTTAACAAACATTTGAACATTTCCAGGGAAGCCAAAACAGTCTTGGTTCAGCCCGCCACTGCCCGCACCGAAACTAAGATTATTGTGCGGTATCGCTCTCTGTATATCTAGTAAAGCCAATTCCCTTGAACAGTGCAAGGAGTCCCTTACCAGTTCTTTATTAGACACTATTTCTTCGGGTCTGGTTGTCCCAAATGTTCTGTGTCTTTTACTCTCCACTGCAATGCATTCGAAGATTAGATCTGATGCAGTTTCATCACCGTCATCACAGATCCTACATTTAGGGTCCTCTTCTGTTGTTCCCATTGTATGTAGGTGTTTTTTGAAATTCCCATGGCCTGTCAGCAATTCAACCATGAGTCTAATCTCTCTCCTGTTCAGGTCCAGGATTGCAGAGCTTCTTTTAAAACATGGCTTTGGCATCTTTACCTTGCCATGTTTTTGTTGATGGACTTTGGTCCAATATTCTACATGCTGTCTTCTGAGCCAGTTACGTAGCTCCAATTTGATCATTGCCTAGGTGATTGTCAGGACAGGTTCCGGTCCAATAAATGGAGACTCTGCCCCCATCCTGGCTAATCTGTCGGCATGTTCGTTGCCACTGATCCCCGAGTGGCCAGAGACTGACTATAGGTTTACTCTATTGCCTTCCCCTAGCTCCACCAGAACCCTGTGACATTCCGCAACAATTTTAGACCTTTTTGCAGGAGCTGCCAGTGATCTCAGGGCTGCCTGGCTGTCTGAATAGATATAGATGCTACGATCTTTGTAGCACCTACGCAAATTCTCCTCCACACATGCCCTGATGGCAGTGATTTCGGCCTGGAATACTGAGGCCAGTTTCCCTAGAGAGATGACGCCCTCCAGTATTGGCTGCACCCCGTATACCCCGGCCCCAACTCCTTGGTCTGATTTCAACCCGTCAGTGAACCAGACAATATCCCCCGTACGGTGTCGAACTATTTTCTCCCACTGATCCCTAATTCCAATTGTTATACTGAAAGGCTTGTTGAAGCAGTATGGGCACCTCTGGCATACTGCTCATGTGAAAAATATCGAGTAAACTGTAGGTCCCCCTATAACTGGCTGGGTAAGTCAGTTCGAAGGTGGGAGGAAGGCAACGGCATACTACTTCCCAACAGGACCATGCCTAGTAAAGAACTGTGGTGTTCAAACCAATTTTCGGATTGTTGACTGTTTACCTTTTTAGTGAACAAATATAGGATATTACAGGATTAATCAATACAAAGATTAATTAATAACTACATCTTGTCGTATTCCTGTTATCCTCCTCCAAGCCTCTTTATTCAGCACATCTTCCTACTCGATGTCGTGATGTTTCATTATTCCATTTATCTGGTCTGTCCAAGAGCGTCGTGGTCTTCTAACACTCAAATGTTTGTAGAACTTATGGGACTTAACTACAGGGTCATCAGTCCCTAAGCTTACAAACTACTTATGAACTAGCTGAAACTAAGGACGGCACAAACATCCATGCTAGAGGGGAGATTCGAATCCCCCGACCGTAGTGGCCGTGCAGACCGTGACTGGAGCGGCTCAGTCCCCTCGGCCCCCGCGGCCGGCTTCTAACACTCCTCTCACTAACCGGCTGATTAATTAGGGTTACCATATTTCCAGATCCACAAAACAGGATCTCCCAGTTACGCAACATATCTCTGGTCTATTGAAGCACAAGATACCACCCGTCGGCTTCGACTTATGGCATCGGCGTGTTGTATATAAAGCTATGTAGTGGCGAGCTGTTCGTTTTACGAGGGCGATGACTTTTACTGAGCAAACAAGAACCTGTCAACCATAGAGCAGGAACAACATTATTTATTTACTTTATGGTCTGTAAAAAAAAATCTAAGCAAGTTATGCTATGTTGTTCAGATTTCTAAGAATATTAACACCTTGGCAAATCATATGAGGCCACCAGGTCAGGAAGTAAAATTTTAGCGAGCACCATGATTTAAATAAGAACACTAATCAATTGAAACATTGAGTATTTGCAACTGGCTATGTCTGAAATATGGGTTTTCCATTTTGATGACATCATGGGTCAATGCCAACTGAGGGTATCCTGTGCTTCAATTATGCTCATAATTTTACCAACTCAGCTGTTACATTTGATTTTTCAAAGTGATTAACGGAACATGCAACAAGTATAATAGTCATCCACTCAAGGTCTTGTCACACTACATAAGGCAAAACAACTGATAATGATTAAATAAAACCTAAGGTTAAATTTTACTTCGCGCCTCAAGTGACAATGTTGGCAATAGATGCTGAGTGTCAGCAATCCTGTGAAGCTGTCATTAGCCAGTCGTGTGACAATGCAAATGTTTTGTCATGAAATCTTTGGGTTACGAGGGAAATTACTTTTACTGGGCGGGCAATGGTACATTAAGAACCTACTTTATGGTCTGCATGAAACACTAACCAAGTCATTCTACTGGTATCCCTCGAATAAGGCAATAATCGAATTTCGCAGGATGTTTCGCAGGATTAATATTGAAATGCAGGATATTTTTAAGATTTGACCTCGTCGTGGGTCGCAGGATAAGACCTAAAAAAGCAGGATGATCCTGCGAAAAGCAGGACATCTGGTCACCCTATGATTAATCCAGTGACAGATTAACGTTAAAAGGACCCGTGTGTACGTACAATAAAATCTGGACAAGGATATCTTTACCGAAGAAAAATATTGTGCAAACGAGAACCAACAAGTGAGGGAAAGCTTCCACAACGAACCACCGCACCAGATAGCCCGTTCCTCCTACTCCACCTATCACTAATTGAACTGACTTAATTTCGGAACAATCACACTCACACACGTAAGTATTGAAAATTACAGGAAGCAACAAACAATGAAACAGTACAAATTTGGAAAAAAAATTACGGTCGCCAGCACTCAGAGTGTGTTGTAATTAACCACAATTATGAATGCGTAATCACACACGTCAGTGTTGCACAACATAAGAGTGGCAAAAACTTTTGCAGTTGAACAACTTTTACGAAAAATGATGCTTTGGTTTTATCAGTTTATAGTAAGAAAGAAGTTAACTACGTAATAATTTTGGTTTAACTCGGAAACAGCGTTGGAGCGGAGAACAATGTTGCACTGAATTATTAACGTCCCTTCACTAATACTTACCTGCATGAGAATTACACAGTGAGCAGCAAAACACTTGATTGACAGAATAGTTAATATTGAGATTACAAATAAATAAAATAAATAAAAAATGAAACCTCTGATATGCTTGCAACCAGATCACAACATCTGGACAACGCGGAAATACGAAAATCAACTTTACACATAAAATTTACAACAATGAAAAATTAAATAGTAAATAAATAGTAAAGTAGCCTACCAATTATTTCAGAATAAATACTTTTTTTCTAGTTGTGCCAGCTTTGTTTTGTTTTACAAGAAAGCGGTTGTCTCATTCCAAATATTTAATATGTTGAAACTAGCTTTAAAATTTAAAGTATAGTTATTTAAATTTTTCTTTATAGCTTGGCACTGAATTTAATATTCTTTTCACTTTCAACGACACTTGGGAAACTTCTGGAAAGGATAGGATCCTACTTGATAACAATGTCTTAAAACAATAACGAGGTAGAAGTTCTTTAAATTTTAGGTTACAAAATTTCTGTACGTGTTATAACCCTACCCGTCCTACATCACCGGTTAGTATACGATAATTAGAAAAATTGACCCGTGTGTCTAATTATCTTAATTGGGTGGAAAAGCTATCGGTAATGAAGCCTTGTAGCTGAGGCTATAACCGAAACCTTGCTGCACCTCTTTGGGAGTAAAATTTGGAATAAAAAGATTAAAGTTTAAATGAAAAAAATGCAGAACAAACGGAACACAGGGATTAATTTGGAAAAAGTGAATAACTTATTGATTTACGGTCGCCAGCTCGTTGTACGAGCAAATAATTTGGTAGGATTTCAATAATAACAAAGTTAATTAACAACGTGAAAAATTACGTAAAATTTGAGTGGGCAGGAAATCAAAGTATGCGCTTCAAATCTGGTACAAAAGACACTGACAATATACAAATTTTTGTGTCCCAACTTCGTCGCCGCTTTTGTGTCCCTGCCTCGTCGTAGGTGTCGGTGGCCGAGTGGAATGAGACCGACACGCTGGTGCAGGTACGGAGGGGAGCAGCCAGAAACTATAAACACTCGAGTAAATTAGAAAGAGATATATTGCACAGAATGTAACAATACTTAACTTTTACATAGTACTGCAGAATGTTGATACATAGTTGTTAGAGGCCTGCCTAGTGCCTGTACAATAGCAAAGTCTTCCCAGGTGCCTATCTGAATACGAAGGTCCTAACTCGTTGCTATCTCAGTCCGAAGTCCAAGTGCGAAGTGAACGATCCTTCAGTGGTGGCCACGAGCGGCGTTGTCGCAGAGGGCGCTCGTGGCTGTCGTCGTGAGAACGCCGCGCCGTGCGTGCCTGGCGGCGCGCGGCGAAAGTAGGTGGCGCGCACTTTGTACTTGTGCGACACCACACCCCTCCCCCCCCCAAACCGCCGCGCCGTCGTGGCGTAGGGCTGAGGGCCACGGCGACGGCACTGGGAGGAGGGCCTGGGCGGGGGCGTTACTGGTGGGACGGGCGTCGTAGCTGAGGCCGGGATCGAGACGCCGTCCGCGCCCCGGCATCCGCCTTGCGATCCTCCAGGGAACCCGCCGAAACCTGGGGAAGGGCGCCCGCCCCCGCCCAGAGGGAGCAGGTCATCTTCTTCTGAGGTGCGTGGCCCAAGCTGGGGGGGCCCGCACGGTCCCGGAGTTCCTCTCGGTGACGCTGTCATCTGCGGCGGCGACAGCGGCGGCGACGACTGCGTCGGATGTACGTCGACGTCCATAGGGATCTCTTAGTCCGGGGACGAACGATGTGGTTGTGCTCCCTGGCGGTGAACTGGGTCTGGAATCAAGAAACCGGAGACAGGATCGCGCGGTCTGTGCAGGCGCAATTGGTTTGCGTGGCGCCGCAGCTCCGACCCTGTGGAAGAACGTACAACAAACATATTGCGCCCGAGCACGCGTTGAATGGTGCCCGGCAACCATGTCTTCTTGTTTCCAGCAAACACCCTGTACAGCACCGGCGTGGAAACCTGAAAACGCGTAGCGCCATACGAACCGACTCGGTGCGTGGGAGGCTGCAGCAGGTGAAGGAGAGTGCGGTGACGGCGGCCGTGAAGCAGCTCGGCACGAGACGGGCCGTCACGTGGCATGCACCGATACGTAGACAGGAAAATTTGAAGAGCTTGCTGCCTGGAGTGCTGACCTTTCATCTTCTCCATGTGAGACTTGAATGTTCGAACGAAACGTTCTGCTTCACCATTGGACTGAGGGTGAAAAGGTGCGGTGGTGATATGCTGAATGCCATTCACAAGACAAAACTGTTGAAATTCCGCACTAACAAACTGAGGTCCATTGTCACTGACGATAGTTTCAGGCAAGCCTTCGATGCAAAACACTGATGTTAAGGCACTGATTGTACTAGACGCCGTCGTTGAGTTCATGGCAATCACAAAAGGAAACTTGCTGAAAGCGTCTACAACAATTAACCAGCGCGTATTCCAGAAAGGTCCGGCAAAGTCAATATGTAAACGTTGCCATGGTCCCTTGGGGCGTGGCCAGTCTGAGAAACGCTGTGGAGGAGCCGCCTGATGCTCCGCACAAACTGTACACTGTGATGTCATGCTCTCTATCTGAGCGTCCATACCAACCCAGGTACAATGACGTCTGGCCAGTTGCTTTGTCCTAACAATACCCCAATGTCCTTGATGCAGGAGGCGTAACACTTCTCGTTGCAGGGAACGAGGAACAATCACTCTTGCTTGGTCGTTGTCGGTATGCAACAACAGTACACCCTGACTTAAAGATAATGCATGACGTTGTGCAAAATAACGTCGAACCAGAGGCCGATCAATGTCTTTGGCTCTGGCAGGCCAACCAAAGCGAACAAAACGTGCTACCACACTTAAGTCTGCATCCGCAGCTGTTTCCTGCGCGACCCGACGAGAGTTCAAAGGAAAGTCTGCGACAGCGGAAGCATCTCTGGAGTCTATCTGACAACATGCCATTTCTGAAGAATCAAATGACACATCCTGGCCAACCGGAAGTCGGGAAAGTGTGTCCGCGTTGGCGTGTTTAGTGGTAGGTCGGTACAAAATCTCATACTGATAATTAGACAATATCAAGGACCATCTCTGAAGCTTTTGTGCCGTACGTGGCGGAATTGGCTTTGTGGGTGAGAACAACGACGTGAGAGGCTTGTGGTCTGTCAACAAATAGAATTTTCTGCCATACAGATAATGATGAAACTTTGTGACGCCGTAAATGATTGCTAAGGCCTCCTTTTCTATCTGACTGTAATTCTGTTGCGTCGGCGTCAGTAGCTTGGATGCAAAGGCAATAGGACGATCGTGACATCCAATACGATGCGACAGAACAACACCCAGACCGTACGACGAGGCGTCAACTGCTAACACTACAGGCTTCTGTGGGTCAAAGGGAATCAAACATGCATCACTGAGTAGTGCAGACTTTAATTTGTCAAAGGCAACCTGACAATCTTTAGACCATACAAAAGGAACATTCTTCCTACGTAAGTGATGCAGTGGAGCTGCAATCTGAGAGGCATTGGGAATAAACCTGAAATAATAGTTAAGCTTTCCCATCACTGCTTGCAATTCATGCACATTCTTAGGAGGAGGCAAGTCTTTGATTGCTCGAAGATGTGACTGTAAGGGATGGATTCCTTGGGCATTAATCACATGGCCTAGGTACTCTATTTCAGTCTGGAAAAACGAACACTTGGCTTTATTGCAACGTAGACCTGCTGCAGTCAAAACTTTGAAAAGGCACTCCAGGTTTGCTAAATGTTCTTCAACTGTACGTCCGGATACCACAATGTCATCTAAATAGTTCGAACAACACGGTACGGAAACTGTCAGCTGTTCCAAAAAACGCTGAAAAATAGCGGGAGCGGAAGAACTGCCAAAGGGTAGGCGTTGAAATTGAAAAAGGCCCATGTGAGTATTAATGACGAAAAACTTTTTTGACTCGTCATCAAGTGGAATCTGTAAGTATGCCTCAGCTAAATCAATCTTAGAAAAGAAGCGAGACTGTCCTAATTTGTCCATTAGTTCGTCCGGTCTGGGCAGGTGATAAGTGTCTACAATTGTTTGACTGTTCACTGTTGATTTGAAGTCCGCACAGAGACGAAGTTTTCCTGACGGCTTGGGTATAATTACTATAGGCGAGGCCCACTGACTCGCAGAAACAGGAGAAATCACCCCACTATCTTGCCAACGTTTAAGTTCTTCGGCAACTGTATCACGCAATGCGATAGGCACTGGTCTAGCTTTACGAAATTTTGGAACTGCAGATTCTTTTAAAGTCACATGTGCCACGAAGTCTTTTGCACAACCTAGTTCCGGCGAAAACAAGTCACTGTATTTGTCACACAATGCATTTATTTTGTCCTGAGGCACTACTGACGAAATTTGAAGCACATCTCTTTGAATCGATAAGCCAAACAAGTCGAATGCATCTAGTCCAAAAATGTTCTGCGTAGATTTGGCCTGAAGAACAACAAAAGCAACTGTTTTTGTTACACCTTGAAAAGAGGCAGGCAGGCTACACGTTCCTAGCACGGGAATATTTTGACCTGTATAAGCTGTTAACACTTGTTGACACAGCGATAATTTTGGCGAACCCAGAAGTTCATAAGTATCTTTATTAATTAAGGTAACAGCGGAACCAGTGTCGAGCTGAAATTGCACTGTCTTATTGTCAATGGAAAGATTCACAAAAAGTTTTTGCTTGCGGCGCTCGACAGGTGCGCGAATGTGGGCAACGTCTGCTACATATTGTTTTCTGCGCTTGCGCGGGTTGCGTGCGGTAGGAAGCGGCGCATACTCGGCACACAGCGGATTAACCACACTGTCACTAGATGACACTACCGCCGGATCGGCGTCCGCGCAATGCGAGGCTACTGCACTAAAATTACTTTGAGTAGCTACACCAATTCTACTGTCACTAGCTACATAGTACTGGGCACTATTACAATGAGCAGTTGCAGAAGGCACTATTTTCACTACAGGAATGCACTGTTCATAGTCATTTTGCTTGTCCCGAACCCGTTTCCGTTGCACTGTTTTACGCGCTCGTCGGCGCTTGCTACGTGGTGCACTATATAGATTTGCCATAGGCGCAGAACTACTTTCTTGCAATTGAGATCCAAGGAAAGCAGTGTTCAATTCCACAGCCCGTACAACATTTACAGAATGAACTGTTCTCGCACTCTGCGAAGCACTGTTTCTAACGTTACTGTTCTTTGAGTTTTTAATTTGCATACACACAGACTGCACATGTCCCAATTTGCCACATTGATAACAGGTTGCGTTGCGACTAGGGCAATGAGCACGCTTGTGGCGAGACACACACTGGGGGCAAGATTTACGTACATTTTTCTGAAATGAGCGTTGGCGCCCGTTATTCAAATTACTGTTTCTAACACGACGGGGCGACCTTTGTGTCGCACTTTTACACTGTCTACTGTTCACTGTCTGTTCAGCACGGCCGGTAGAAAAATAAGAATCACTAGTGCTATACGGAGAACTACGGCTAGGAAAGCGTCCGTTGCGTCGCACTGAATTTACACTATGGCTTTGCATTTCTACATCTGCTAAGTCAAAAGTATCATGCGCTTCTATAAGCTGCAGTACACTGTCTAAGGAGGGGTCAGACTGTTTCAGAATTGCTGCTCTAATTCTGGGGTCCTGAATATTCTGCGTAATCGCATCCCTCAACATCACGTCACTATACGAAAGTCCACAAGAGCAAGTAAATTTACATTGGCGGGTTAAGCCCTTCAATTCCGTAATCCACTCTTGGTGTGACTGCTGCGGTAATTTTTTAAGTCTGAAAAATCGGTATCGTGCAGCGGCTACAAGAACTTTTCTCTCATAATGAGCATTTAGTGCCTCTACTATTTGTTCGAAGTCTACATCACGAGGAGATGCGTGCGGGAATAGTTTTTGCAGTAACACGAAAGTTTTGGGGCCCACCACAGACAATAAAAGATGCTTAACAGTCTGACCTGTAAGTTGATGAGCCGCGACGAGTTCTTGAAACTGCGCCAGATAATCACTCCATTCTTCCTCACGTTCGTTGTACTGGCGGAACGTCGGAAGCGGTGCGGCGGCAGGTGTGGGCTGCTGACGTGACGACTGTTGTTGTTGGTGAGCAGCCTGTGTCGTCAACTGCGACACGGCCTGGAGAAGCTGGGTAATTTGCGCCGTCTGTAACTGAATAATTTCCATTAAGTTTGGGTTCGGGGTAGTGGCCATGATGACCGATTAGGCGCCGCGCATACAAGTAACTTATAACAAAACACAAATGCAATACGAAAGAGGACGCTCTGCAACAAAAAAGTCCACAAAATACGTAACAATATTGTTCCCCCAAAATTCTTATTATAAGGGTGGGTGGGCGGGAGCAATTTTTGCGTGCTCCGACTGCTGTTGTCTGGCTGCTGCAAGCGGGCTGGTCCAAGGTTCTATCACTCCTCGTCGCCACTTTTGTGTCCCAACTTCGTCGCCGCTTTTGTGTCCCTGCCTCGTCGTAGGTGTCGGTGGCCGAGTGGAATGAGACCGACACGCTGGTGCAGGTACGGAGGGGAGCAGCCAGAAACTATAAACACTCGAGTAAATTAGAAAGAGATATATTGCACAGAATGTAACAATACTTAACTTTTACATAGTACTGCAGAATGTTGATACATAGTTGTTAGAGGCCTGCCTAGTGCCTGTACAATAGCAAAGTCTTCCCAGGTGCCTATCTGAATACGAAGGTCCTAACTCGTTGCTATCTCAGTCCGAAGTCCAAGTGCGAAGTGAACGATCCTTCAGTGGTGGCCACGAGCGGCGTTGTCGCAGAGGGCGCTCGTGGCTGTCGTCGTGAGAACGCCGCGCCGTGCGTGCCTGGCGGCGCGCGGCGAAAGTAGGTGGCGCGCACTTTGTACTTGTGCGACACCACACAAATTAGTGAGAAATAGTTCATTAACACAGGGGTTGAATGTAAGACAGCGAAATGCAAGCCATAGCCACGCAAGCCATAGCCAAGCAACATGCAGCAGATCATACAAAGCTCGCACCTTAATACTTGGTATTTACAGCTTCAAATAATTAATTGTTTATATAAGTACCAGAAATTATTCAACAGCGAGTATGCCATGTGCTTTAGCAATAATCAAGTTATAACTGAAATATTAACTGTACTTATAGCAAGCTCAAAACAATTAATTATTGACTTGATATGATAACACTGAATATTTAGAAATGAACTATTTAACCGCCTGATCAACTTTTGCTCTCTCTTTAATCAGGAATTATTAGCATTCCAAACACTTACAAACAATCAATATTCTCACCAATCAGTACTTGCAAGTAAAAAAACTACCTCAAAATAATATGCAATGGAAAACAATCTTTTGTACTGTTATTTAAATATCTCTTGAAATTGAAAGTTAGACTAGCAGTTTCATTCCTTTTAGCAACATATTGATTAGCAACACTGGCATAAGTTACATTCAGTAATACTTTTCTGAACAAATTATTATTAATGACTGTCACATTGTCTTTAATGACTTTGATTTTAGTTTTCTATAACTTTGTGAATGTTCTCCTTAAACAACGGATGAGTAATGAACGTGTCTGGACAATGACTATGGGTGATGATTTTTAAACACGGGTTCTCAAATAACAGTGTTCACTATTGAACAAATATCACTAATACGCTGGTTAGCTGTACATGCTAAGACAAACTGGACAGATCTTATTGATTTTGGTGTGCGACGTGGTGCTGCTGATTGGAGACTGTTGGCACTTAATAATTGGCAAACACAGGCTCTTCTTGGCGACGAATGTTAATTACAATTTTGGGCCCACAGCATTCCTCTTGATGCATTTATTAATTATTTGAGCTGTGCCCGTATGAAAGTAAGTAGTGTAGATCAAATCATACGTAAAAATGCACTGGTTAGAAGAATCCGATCACGAAATTCAACAATAATGATTGTAATAATATCACAGATCGGTCACTTGATGTAATGCGCGAAATTTCAAATAGATTTTTTTTAAAGAGAAGTATTAAAAGAAATTTCTTTTTTAGTGCTTTATTTATTTATTCTTATATTTTCTTATTCGTATGCTTATCCTTACAGAGAATGAGCTGAAGACATTGTAGCACGCAGACACCAAATATATGGTCTGTGGCATCACGTTTCGCTGTATGTAATCTTGCTGTAAAATCGAAAACGTCATCGCTGGCCTTCAGTCCGATTTTTTTAATAATTTGACGACTTTCAACCATCATATCTTCCACCCCCTTATAGCTATCGGCATGGAACTGCTATGGTGTACAACGGGAGACTTCGGACAACAATTACACACAGAGCATTCGTTTGCCTTATTTAGTTTTCGCTGCAGAGCGAAATATTAACACACACACACGTAGAATTTTATATACACCGATAACTTTCCATCCCAATATATTCCACCCTTTTATCATTATCAACTCTCAAGCAACAATGCAACCAATAAAACCATTTTCAAGGAGTAAATATAATTTTCGAAGAGTAATTATTGTTCCGCATTTCGCGTTATATTCTTCAAATTACTAAATAATTATCAGATCGCTGTAACACCGTGCCTAAAACCTTCCTCAGGTATAAATTAGTAACTGTACAAATATTTAAGTCTCTGCGCCTTGTCGTTAGGATGTGATAATTATTCATAGAACAGACAGATAAATAGCTATCCGATCGTCATAAAACCGTGCCTAAAGCCTGCCCCTGGTAGACATTAGTAACTGTACAAATTTTTTGCTCTTTATCTCTTGTGGTTCAGACGTGATAAACGTACACGGAACAGACATTCATATTTATAGATATAGATAAATAGCTATCCGATCACCTTAAAATCGTGCCTAAAGCCTTCCCCGGGTAGACAGTAGTAACTGTACAGATTTTTATCTCTTTATCTCTTGTGGTTCAGACGTGATAAACGTACACCTAACAGACATTCACATTTATAGATACAGATTTGAGCTGTGCCCCTATGAATAAATAATATTGCCTATTTGCCGTCTCCTCCACTAGTGCCAAACCAACACGCCTTGTCCTTCACGTATTTTTGCCGTACACCATTGCGCGCACCGTCTCAGATTCCGTCTGTCCTCTCCCAAGTCATAACCACGACTCCTACTCTCTCCCTGTGCAGCTCTGCGCTACCAGCGATAAAACACCCTACTCAAAGATGATTCTATACAATAGCAAAGCCCTTGCTAACCCAGCGTGTCTACTACATTTACAGTTTTATTTACGACGTCTACGGAAATTAGCAGGACAATGCAAATATGTTACAGAAACAAAATATACAAATACATAATAAATTACAAAAAAATACAAATAATGAGGAAAAATACACAAAGCATCGTTTTACATTACATACTGTACGCACACGATTGGAAAACGGCGTTGGTCACTTTGTTGTTGTGTCACAGTGTGTGGTCGGAAAGTATTGGAGCGGTCTTATATTGCGTCCTCGTTATTGAATTGCAGGAAGCGCCGACTCCGACAATGCTGCAGGTCACAATACAGGCACAGATCCAATCCAGTGAGGAATCTGAGACCAGAATCTTGACATATTCATATGAACTGCCGTGTGCCCCCTCTCATATTGGAAACATCTGCGTTAATTATGGAACTCCGCCAACAAGGCCTGGTAACTGCTAAGGGCGTGGCAAGGCACGCTCCCGCGCTCTTGCTAGCGTCCCAACTGTTCAAACCACAGAGCTCGACTCCCCCTGACTCCACAGTTACTACTCCTGTTCCCGCTCTGTTGCTCCAAAGACTACATACCACACACACCAAAGATGTTTCCTACTTTCCTGTCGGCGATTACCCAGAAACATATATAATAAATTACATAAATCACGTAAACAAATTAACAATACTACAATAAGCATCAGTTATGATAATAAATTAAACAATACTACAATATGCATCAGCTATGATAATAAGGACAAAAATAATTTGAACGGATGTGTAAGATGTATGAGACAAGCGAAATACCCTCAGACTTTAAGAAAAATGTAATAATCCCCATTCCAAAGAAATCAGGTACAGACAGGTGTGAAAATTACAGAACCATCAGTTTGATAAGTCATGGTTGCAAAATTTTAACACGAATTATCTACAAGAGAATGGAAAAGCTGTGCCGCCTGCATTGTCGAATTCGACACTGTTGTTTGGTCTACTGTTTGTTCCGGCATTTTTCTTTTGAAATTTCACAATTTATTTAAATCCTAAAATTACGCAGCTCAGGAAGAGTTAAGTACTGTCCTGTCCACTACGGTCGCCACGTATAACCCTACCCGTCCCACACCACCGGTGAGTATACGATAATTAGAAAAATTGACCCGTGTGCCTGGTTATCTTAATTGGGTGGAAAAGCTATCGGTAATGAAGCCAATGATGTAGCGGAAGCTATAACCGGAACTTTGCTGCACCTCTTTGGTAGACAACAACGATCGATAGGAATAAAGTGGAAAGTAAAATTTGGAATATGGATTAAAGTTCAGGGGGAAGAAATAAAAACATTGCGTTTTACTGATGGCATTGTAATTCTGTCAGAGACAGCAAAGGACCTGGAAGAGCAGTTGAATGGAATGGACAGTGTGTTGAAGAGAGCGTATAAAATGAACATTAACAAGAGCAAAACAAAAATAATGGATTGCGGTCTTAGAAAATCAGGCAATGCTGAAGGAATTAGATTAGGTAACGAAACAATGAAGGTGGTAGGTGAGTTTTGTTACTTGGGTAGTAAAATAACATGCGATGGTCGCAGTACAGAGGATATAAAATACAGACTGGCAATGGGAAGAAAAGCATTTTTGAAAAAGAGAAATTTGCTAACATCGAATATTAATTAAAGTGTAAGGAAGTCTTTTCTGAAGGCATTTGTGTGGAGTGTTGCCTTGTACGGGAGTGAAACATGGACGATAAGCAGTGCGGACAGGAAGAGAATAGAGGCTTTTAAAATGTGGTGCTACAGAAGAATGCTGAAGAGTAGGTGGGTAGATCGCATAAATAATGAAGAGGTTGTTGTTGTTGTTATGGTCTTCAGTCCGGATACTGGTTTGATGCAGCTCTCCACCCTACTCTATCCTGAGCAAGCCTTTTCATCTCCTCATAAGAACGACAACCCACATCTATTTGAATCTGCTTACTATACGCGTCTCTTGGTCTGCCTCTGCGATTTTTACCCCACACACTTCCCTCCAATGCTAAATTTACGATTCCCCGATGTCTAAGAATGTGTCCTATCAAGCGATCCCTTCTTTTAGTCAGGGTATGCCAAAAATTCCTTTTCTCACCAATTCTGTTCAGTACCTCTTCATTAGTTATGCGATCTACCCACCTAATCTTCAGCATTCTTCTATAGCACCACATTTCAAAAGCCTCTATTCTCTTCCTGTCCGCACAGCTTATCGTCCATGTTTCACTCCCGTACAAGGCAACACTCCACACAAATGCCTTCAGAAAAGACTTCCTTACACTTAAATTTATATTCGATGTTAGAAAATTTCTCTTTTTCAAAAATGCTTTTCTTCCCATTGTCATTCTGCATTTTGTATCCTCTGTACTACGACCATCGCATGTTATTTTACTACCCAAGTAAGAAAACTCATCTACCACCTTCATTGTTTTGTTACCTAATCTAAAACCTTCAGCAGCGCCTGATTTTATAAGACCGCATTCCATTATTTTTGTTTTGCTCTTGTTAATGTTCATTTTATATGCTCTCTTCAACACACTGTCCATTCCATTCAACTGCTATTCCAGGTCCTTTGCTGTCTCTGATAGAATTACAATGTCATCAGCAAAACGCAATGTTTTTATTTCTTCCCCTTGAACTTTAATCCCTGTTCCATAGTTTTCCTTGCTTTCCTTCACCGCCTGCTCGATGTACAAATTGAATAACATCGGAGAAAGGCTACAACCCTGTCTTACTCCCTTCCCAACTGATGCTTCCCTTTCATGCCCTTCGAGTCTAATAACTGCGGTCTGGCTTTTGTACAAGTTGTAAATAACTCTCCTTTCCCTGTATTTTACCCCTGCTGACTTCAGAATTTGAAAGAGTTTATTCCAGTCAACATTGTCAAAAGCTTTCTCCAAATCTACAAAAGCTAAAAATGTAGGTTTGCCTTTCCTTAATCTATCTTCTAAGATAAGACGTAAAGTGAGTATTGCCTCCCGAGTTCCTACGTTCCTCCTGAATCCAAACTGATCTCTCCCGAGGTCAGCTTCTACCAGCTTTTCCATTCTCCTGTAGATAATTCGTGTTAAAATTTTGCAACCATGACTTATCAAACTGATGGTTCTGTAATTTTCACACCTGTCTGCACCTGATTTCTTTGGAATGGGGATTATTACATTTTTCTTAAAGTCTGAGGGTATTTCGCCTGTCTCATACATCCTCCACACCAGTTCAAATAGTCTTGTCATGGCTGGCTCTCCCAGAGACTTTAATAGCTCTGCGGGTATGTCATCTACTCCTGGGGCCTTGTTCCGACCTAAGTCTTTCAAGGCTCTGTCAAATTCATCTCTCAGTATAGTATCTCCTATTTCATCTTGATCTACTTCCTCTTCTCTTCCTACTTCATCGTCTCTAAGTTCATTTCCTTTGTAGAGCTGCTCTATGTACTCTTTCCACCTTTCAGCTTTCCCTTCTTTGCTGAGAACTGGTTTCCCATCCGAGTTCTTGATATTCGTAGAGTTGCTTTTCTTGTCCCCAAATATGTCTTTTATTTTCCTGTAGGCGGTATCTACTTTTCCCATTCTTATACATTCTTCTACAGATTTGCATTTGGCTTTTAGCCACTCCTGCTTAGCCATTTTGCACTTCCTGTCAAAATCATTTTTTAGTCGTCTGTACTCCATTTTGCCTGTTTCATTTACTGCATTTTTATATTTTCTCCTTTCATCAATTAAATTTAGTATTTCCTGTGATATCCAAGATTTTTTGTTGGTCTTGCCTTTCTACCTATTTTGTCCTCTGCTGCCTTCACTATTTCATCTCTCAATGCTACCCATTCCTCTTCTACTGTTTTATTTCCCCCTGTTTCTGTCAATTATTGCCTAAATCTCCCTCTGAAATTCTCCAGAACTTCACTTTCCTTCAATTTATCTAAGTCCCATCTCCTTATTTTCCTACCTTTCTGCAGTTTTTTCAGTTTCAGCCTACAGTTCATGACTAACAAGTTATGGTCAGAGTCTATATCTGCCCCTGGGTATGTCTTGCAGTTTATAGCCTGGTTCCGGAATCTATGTCTTACCATTATAAAATCTATGTGATATCCGGTGTCTCCTGGTCTCTTCCACGTATACAACCTTCCTTTATGATTCTTAAACCACGTGTTTGTTACGATTAAATCACGTTCCGTGCAAAATTCTACCAGGCGACTTCCTCTTTCATTCCTCCTGCCCAGTCCATATTCACCTACTATTTTTCCTTCTCTTCCATTTCCTACTACCGAATTCCAGTCTCCCATCACAATTAAGTTTTCCTCTCCCTTAACTGTCTGAATAATTTCCTCTAGCTCCTCATATATTTCTTCGATCTCCTCATCATCGGCAGAGCTAGTTGGCATATAAACCTGTACTACTGTTATCGGTGTTGGCTTCGTATCTATCTTGACAATGATAACGCGATCACTGTGCTGCTCATAGTAGTTTACCCGCATTCCTATTTTCTTATTCATTATCAGTCCTACTCCTGTGATACCCCCAACTGATTTTGTATTTATAATCCTATACTCACCTGACCAGAAATCCTGTTCATCCTGCCACAGAACTTCACTAATCTCCACTATATCTAACTTCAACCTATCCAAATTTTCTAATTTTCCTACCCGATTAAGGGATCTAACATTCCACGCTCCGATCCGTAGAATGCCAGTATTGTCTTTCCTGATGACAACATCCTCCTGAGTAGTCCCCGCCTGGAGATCCGAATGGGGGACTATTTTACCTCCGGAATATTTTACCTGAGAGGATGCCATCATCATATGTTCATACAGTAGAGCTGCATGTCCTCTGGAAAAGTAACGGCTGTAGTTTCCCCTTGCTTTCAGCCGTTCGCAGTAGCTGTGTGGCAAAGCCACAGTAGCTGATGTTACAAGGCCATCTCAGTCAATCATCCAGACTGTTGCCCCTGTAACTACTGAAAAGGCTGCTGCCCCTCTTCAGGAACCACACGTTTGTCTTGCCTCTCCACAGATACCCCTCCGCTGTGGTTGCACCTACAGTACGGCTATCTGGATCGTTGAGGCACGCAAGCCACCCCACCTCGGCCATGTCTGTGGTAGGTACTGAAGAGAATTGGTGAGAAAAAATATTTGCACACCCTGACCAAAAGAAGGGATTGCTTGGTAGGACACAGACATCGAGGAATCGTAAATTTAGCATTGGAGGGAAGCGTGTGGGGTAAAAATCGCAGAGGGAGACAAAGAGACGCGTATAGTAACCAGATTCAAGTGGATGTGGATGGCCGTTCTTATGAGGAGCTGAAAAGGCTTGCTTAGGATGGAGTAGGGTGGAGAGCTGCATCAAACCAGTCTCCGGACTGAAGACCATAATAACAACAACAACAACAACATGATAATAAGCTTTAACAAAATTTAAAATTTAATACATATCTGAATAACATATCTGTATCCTAACGTAACATATGTCCGTACCATTTCAGTGATTTTATTTCAGTTCTATCACTGCATCATTTGCCTTCATTCTAGCTCTTCATCATTAACCCTTAGCTACTATGGACGTTGACAGGAACGCAACTAATACGGAGGGGTCTCTCAGACCGCTGTCTTATTTTTCATATATTAAACTAGTGTTTTGATAAATATATATTTTCATGATTTCCTGTCGTTCATTACACTTCTTAGAGGTGGCATTAGTAGAAATTTGACTTGTTTTAACAATGCAGTATGAATAACATGACGACTTGTAAAACACAGCGCAATTTGCTGTACGTTTTTATTTTTTGTGCTACGAAAAGAACAGCAAGTAATTATTTCTTTACACACCCACAGATTATCATTATAGAGATTGTATTACAAATTTACAGCGTGATTAGATACAAAAATCCCATTTTTATTATAGTAATTTGTATGCGAAATCTCCTTTCCATTTACGATTATCCCAGAAAGCTTGCCACATTTTCCTTATAAAACAAAAAGTACAAACTAAAGATATCCTTCTGTATGCCACAAAATACTCTTTTAGTCGTTTTGATTCCGCATACACTTCATATAGACCTTTCTAGAACGCGCCAAACAAATTGGAACACCAGACTGTTCACACCGAAATCGTGTTTTCCTCTTCAGGTGAGGAGGAAAAAAGGCACATGTTCTTCGATTTTCAAAGTGTTTTGGTGTATGAGGCTCATCTTGTATATTCAGTTATCTTCTAATGGTGCCACTCACCTCTCGTGGCAAGTGTCCAATGGAAAGTCTACGCTTCATATGAGGCTCAACTAGATCTCTTTTTAGGGTCTTCGTGAAGCTCATTCTTGTCATTACTTCTGCCTTTGGATACGCTTGATGTACCACATAAGAATTTAGACCTCACGCAACATCCACTAAAGTGTAGAAAATTACCAAAGGCCATCTTCTTGTCCGCCGACTTGAAGAATAACCTGCACATCTTTGGTCGAGTCAGTCCACACTTCCTTTTGTTGTATTATAAAACTGGATGATGTCGGGTTTTCCTGATACAAGATCATTATTCTCTATATGATACAGAGAAGAGACCAGTATTGCAGCTTTGGCCTTTTTGGCACAAAGGAGACCAGAGTCATGTCTTCTGTAAAACCATGTAAACAGATGTCTTCACTAGACGTTTCCCGTTGGGTAGGAATTGCCGTGGAATCTCCTTTGTGTTTCTTCTCAGTGTACCAACGTATGTGAGACCTTTTTTTGAAAGTTCATTAACGAGTTCTATAGATGAGTACCAGTTGTCACCTATAACATTTCTTCCAATGTTTTCAATACGTTTCACCAGACGAAGAACAGCCTGTGTGGGAACACTGTTGACTTTTCTCATGGTTTGAAAGGGTGTGACCATCGCTACCTTTTCCAGAATAAATGTATGGATTATACAAGTTACTTGTACTAACATCGGTCAAAAACTGATTTTTCATGCCATATCTTGCCGGTTTGTTTGGCACATATATTCTAAATCCACACCTTCCACGGAAAGGTACAAGCATTTCATCGATACAAACTGTTGTACCTACAGAATAGTAAAGTTAACTGTTTTCAATTATACGCAGAAAGATTTGTCTATTTCCTTTCTTTTCTCCCGATCATCTGTGTTGTCAAATCGTAATGTATGCAGTAAAAACAGAAATCTTTCCTTACTAACAGTGCATCTGAAAATATCTCTGCCTGTTCCATCGGTTGCAAACAGGCTGTAAACTGATTCGTGCCCAGATTTGAAAACCGCTGAGTACACGAACAGGGCAATTAGGCCTTCAATTCAATGACGTCAACATCTTGTAGATAGAACTGTGCTCTAAGCTGCGATATTTTTAGTTTAGTCCGTAGAACTATTTCGTCCAGAATATCTCGTATAAAGAACAGATTCCATACCTCCAAAGCAGAAGGGTTTTTCTCCAGGAATTTGAGCCGTCTGTTGCAGTCCAGGATGCTGTAAGACGATGTTGTGTTGCCTTGTTCTTACGTTGGCTGCTGGCTGCATTTTTCGCCATCGAAAAAATCTGTTCTTACCGAAGAAGTAAACTGCTTCGTCGTCATCAGGTGTCACATCTTCAGGTTCCTGCTCTGAATTAGTACCATGTTCACTGAATACCTCAAAATCAGGGTCATTATCGCTGTCGTCAAAATCATCGGAGGATTCACCGAAACGTTCTTGATCATCCACGTCTGCTTCACGTAAAATGCGTTGCACAGAACTTTCAGCTTTTCCTGCCATGAAGAAACGCGACACGGAACAACAACAGCGAGAGAGAGGCCACAGCACAGCGCTGTCGCTTACCTTAGCAGGCCGCGCTCACCAAGCCGACTGGCCAGGCGCTACGAGGCAGAGCCTGCGCGAGCGGCACGCGAACACTGTGGTCGGTCAGTGAGGCCGCGCGAGGCTCATAAACACGGAACAAAGAGCAGCAACACTGCAACAATGCTGGCACGTAGACCTTGTCGGCCACCAGGAAGGTACACGGAAGAGTCCTTTTAGCTTGGCTGGGGAGTGTGAAATATCTCGGCTCAAAACGTCGTAGCGGTCTAAGAGACCGCAGATGTAATTTAAAGGTTAATGTCTCTTTCGATTCGTGATATTCTGGCACTGCTACGCAAAGAGATCATTTCCACAGCTATTAGTCTTTTAGATCCGCATTCAATATCCATAGTTCTGATCCGTAGCATAGCACTGATTCAACCATTATCTTACCTTTCCTTTTCTTATTGTTGTTGGAAATATTCTTATCCTACCAAAAATAACTCATACACCCTAACACCTTTCTGATTTGCTGTATTCTGTATTTTACTTCTGTGTGGCCCAATCCATTTTTATCAATATGTGCTCCGAGATATTTAAATTTCTCTAACTGTCTCATAACTGCCTCGTCATTGATGTTTACTTGAAATTTAGCATTACTATTCACCACCAGATACTCTGTTTTTTGTTAGACTCATTTTTAGCCCAAATTTGTTGTATTCGTGATATAATCGTCGTATCATGATCTCAAAGTCATAATCAGCTTGTGCTATAATGGCTTGATCGTCAGCAAAACGTAATGGCCGCGGAGGAGCGGCCGTGCACATTGGGTCGCTATGCTACGATTCGCGAGGCCGTTCCCCGTCGGGGTTTTGAATCCCCCCCCCCCCCTCGGGAATGGATGTTTGTGCCGTCTTTAGTATAAGCTAGTTCAAAAGTAGTTTGTAAGTTTAGGGACTGATGACCCCGTAGTTAAGTCCCATTAAGCCCTACAAATATTTGAACAAAACTGAATGAAAATAGCTGTACATTGTTGACAGTGTTTCCCATTCTTCTGCAACTGTTCTTCCAATTTCGGAGAATCACTTCTACATATAAATTGAATAAGATGGGTGACATACTGCAACATTGTCGCAAGCCTTTAGTGACATTGATAGGGTCTGATAACTTTGAACCTCGTTTAATCTATAACACATTTTCTCTGTAAAGTGCAGACTGGCTAAGCAGGAGTGGCAAGATCGTAGAAGAATGTATAACCAGAGGAAAGATAGATACCACCTACAGGAAAATAAAATAGATATTTCGAGACAAGAAAAGCAGCTGTATGAATATCAAGAACTCAGACGGAAATCTAGTACTAAGCAAAGAGGGGAAAGCTGAAATGTGGAAGGAATATATAGAGGGTAGTATTATAGAAATGGAAGACGAAGTGTAGGAAGAGGAGATATGATACTCCGGGAAGAATTTGACAGAGCTGAAAGATCTGAGTCGAAACAAGGATCCTGGAATAGATGATATTCCGTCTGAACTGCTGATATCGTGAGGAGAGCCAGTCATGAAGAAATTGTTCCACCTGGTATGCAAAATGTATGAGACAAGGGAAATACCCTCTCACTTCAAGAAGAATAGCGTAATTCCAATTCCAAAGAAAGTAAGTGCAGAGACGTGTGAAAATTAAATTAAAAGTCATGGTTGCAAAATACTAACACGAATTATTTACAGACGAATGGAAAAACATTTGGAATCCAACCATGTGGAAGATCAGTTTGGAGGCAATACTTATAACTTATCCTTGAAGATAGGTTAAGGAAAGGCAAACCTACGTTTTTAGCATTTGTGGACCTGGAGAAAGCTTTTGACAATGTTGATTGGAATACAGTCTCAAATTCTAAAGGTAGCAGTGGTAAAATAGAGGGAGTGAAGAGCTATATTCAACGTATACGAAAACCAGACAGCAGTTATTAGAGTCTAAGAACATGAAAGGGTCGGGAAGGGAGTAAGACTGGGTTGTAGCATTTCCCCAGTGTTGTTCAATCTGTTCATTGAGCTAACTGTGAAGGAGTGCAAGGATAAATTTGGAGAGGGAATTAATGTTCAGGGAGAAGAAATAAAAACTTTGCGGTTTTCCGATGACGTAGTAATTCTGTCAGACCGCAAAGGATCTGGAAGAGGAATTGAATGGAACGGACATTGTCTTGAAAAGGGGGTATAAGATGAACATCAACAAGAGTAAAACAAAGATAATGGAATGTAGCGTCAAAAATTCAGGCGATGTTGAAGGAATTAGATTAAGTAATGAGACAATCAAAGTAGTAGATGAGATTTGTTATTTGGGGAGCAAGATAACTTCTTATGGCCGAAGTAAAGAAGATATAAAATGCAGAATGGCATTGGGAAGAAAAGCGTTTCTGAAGAAGCGAAATTTGATGACATCAAGTACTAGTTTAAATGTTAGGAAGTCTTTTCTGAAAGCATTTGTCTGGAGTGTAGGATTGTATGTGAGTGAAACGTGGATGACAAGGAGTTCAGACAAAAAGATGATAGAAACTTTTGAAATTTGGTGCTACAGACGAATGATGAAAATGGGATGGGTAGATTACGTAACTAACGAGGAGGTGCTTAACCGAAATGGGAAACGGATAGGTTGGAGGGTCGTATTATGAGTCGTCAAGGAATCGTCAACTTAGCATTAAAGTAAACGTGTGTGGGGTAAAAACCGTAGAGGGAGACCGAGGGACGAATACAGTAAGCGCATTCAAAAGGATGTAGGTTGCCGAACTTATTCTCAGATGAAGAGACTTGCACAGGACAGGGTAGCGTGGAGAGCTCAAGAAACGAGTTTGCCGACTGAAGACTACAACAACATAGAAATGACCAAATACATAGGTCAAAACTGTTTTGTCTGTAAATAAGATTTTATCTCAAAATTAGCTCTAAAGCTTAGGTTATCTAACACAAATGATGACTCTTTCTTAATATACGAAGCATATATTTAACTACAAAGAGAGAAAGAAACTTGTGTTGAAAATTGCTGTCCAACACACTGTTCACAGCACCTGTTTCCAGCTACCAGGTGCAGCTCTACAGTCTAACACATACGTACACTGGACTGACTGCTACAATGTGCGTGATATATGCTGCGGCCGCGAGGGCACTTGGTTTAAAGCTCTGTACAGGGAAAGTACGGACATCGTTTTTCGCGCCGCTTGCCGCCATCTGCAGCTCGTGATTGGCTGAAATCCAGTCACATGGTTCTTTCCGCCATCTTGGTCCTATACGCTGCTTAGCTGCCATGAGAAGTCTTGTGAATATTCGTATGTTTGAGTTTGAATAATGCCACAGTGTTGTACTTTTGGGTGTTCTTAAGAAGCGAAGAAGGGAAAGTAAACATGATAGTACGAGGTGCATTCAAGTTCTAAGGCCTCCGATTTTTTTTCTCCGCACTGGAAAGAGATAGAAACATGCGCATTGTTTTAAAATGAGGCCGCGTTCATTGTCAATACGTCCCAAAGATGGCAGCCCCGTACGGCAGATGGAATTTTACGGCCAGCGGCGAGAATGAGAACTGTTTTAGATACTTAAAATGGCGACCTTTTCCTTACTTGAACAGCATGCAATCATTCGTTTTCTGAATTTGCGTGATGTGACACCAATTGAAATCCATCGACAGTGAAGGAGACATGTGGTGATGGAGTTCTGTATGTGTCGAAAGTGCGTTCGTGGGTGCGACAGTTTAATGAATGCAGAACATTGTGTGACAACAAACCGAAACAACCTCGGGTTCGCACAAGCTGATCTGACGACATGACCGAGAAAGTGGAGAGAATTGTTTTGGGGGATCGCCGAATGACTGTTGAACAGATCGCCTCCAGAGTTGGCATTTCTGTAGGTTCTGTGCACACAATCCTGCATGACGACCTGAAAAAGCGAAGTGTCATCTACGTGGATGCCACGAATGCTGACGGACGACCACAAGGCTGCCCGTGTGGCATGTTGCCAAGCAATGTTGACGTGCAACGACAGCATGAATGGGACTTTATTTTCGTCGGTTGTGACAATGGATGAGACGTGGATACCATTTTTCAATCCAGAAACAAAGCGCCAGTCAGCTCAATAGAAGCACACAGATTCACTGCCACCAAAAGAATTTCGGGTAACCGCCAGTGCTGAAAAAATGATGGTGTCCATGTTCTGGTACAGCGAGGGCGTAATCCTTACCCATTGCGTTCCAAAGGGCACTAAGGTAACAGGTGCATCCTACGAAAATGTTTTGAAGAACAAATTCCCTTCCACGCTGCAACAAAAACGTCCGGGAAGGGCTGCGCGTGTGCTGTTCCACCAAGATAACGCACCCGCACATCGAGCTAACGTTATGCGACAGTTTCTTCGTGATAACAACTTTGAAGTGATTCCTGGCTCCTAGTGACTTTTGGCTTTTTCCATCAATGAAAGACACTCTCCGTGGCCGCACATTCACCAGCCGTGCTGCTATTGCCTCAACGATTTTCCAGTGGTCAAATAGACTCCTAAAGAAGCCTTCGCCGCTGCCATGGAATCATGGCGTCAGCGTTGTGAAAAAATGTGTACGTCTGCAGGGCGATTACGTCTAGAAGTGACACCAGTTTCATCGATTTCGGGTGAGTAGTTAATTAGAAAAAAATCGGAGGCCTTAGAACTTGAATGCACCTGAACTTCCGATAGATATCAGAAATGCAGGAAGATGAACTGTCTGACGGATGATAATCGTCAGAGAAAACTAGGAGTCCAGAAGCAACCTTCGGTTCTTCTGCTGTGATGATGTTAATTGAGAATCTAAGATTCACTGACAATTGGATCACGCAGCAAATACATATACATTTCTAACTTAAATAAATTTGTGGAGAAAATTACTGCATAATGCTGTGAGGTTAAATCATTCACGCGTCGTTTGTTTCATCTGCAGCTAGTTGCCGAAAACACAAATTTTGGACATATTAGTGACTGATCTAGATTCTCGTTTAGGTATGAAATAAATATACAGTTCCTGAAGCAAGTTTTTCTCTTTCGTTTACATATGTTAAGTGTATCATTACAGGAAACGAAGAATTGAAACATTACTCATTCAAATGTAATTACCGTCGTAAAGGCACTTTAATTTCTGTTTTTGGTGAAAGCATTTGCATTTTTCGTAGTTCATGTAAGATAGAAGTACATAATACGGAAGAAAATACTCAAAGCCTTTTCCATAATCTCAATTGTTTTCTTAATTTTTAATATGCTCTGATGACGACATGTTCCCGGTCTATTGGAATAATTAGCTTTGGTACAGGTCAATCTGAATTTATAGGTGAACTCTTTAGATATGGAGACACAAACCAAACAGTTTTCTTAAAATCGTATTTCATAGAGCTGCCAGGTCCGCGCATGGACCGAACTGCGGGGAGTTCCCACGCCTGTCCGTCGGACGTAACACCCTATATCTCGAGAATGAAATGAGTTATCTTTCTGCTCTCAACTTTAAATAAAATGTTGATATCTTACCTACATTTTATCCCCAGCATTGTATATGCTAAAATCAACCGTACACAAAGTCTACGCAATGCGATTTTTCCTCGGCAAAATCTTTAGAGTTTTGCGCAATTTAATGTAGCACGGAAACTACTAGTAATAATGAATAAAAATTTAGCCCATTATCGAGCGAATATACCGCACTATAATAAGTGAAAAAATAAAATTTTTGCATTGAATAGTTTCCTCAAACTCGCTTGATAAGTATTGTTAAACGCCGGTCGGTGTGTATTCTGCAGCGGAATAGACGAGGCGTATGCATAGCAGTTTAAACTGGCACCGGGAGACCTGGTTGGTTGTTGGTAGGAGCCGCCTGCTCTGGCCAGTTTTAAAGGGCTGCTTCTGACCTCAGTGCCATCAGGGGACATCTTACGGAACTGCTGTGCCCCTGAGCGTGTGACCGGGCCCTTACGGAGGTTTCCCGTCTGTATATATTTGTCTGTAAGTAGGCCCAGCTCGGCCGCTGCTGGCAGGCTGGCCGTACTTTGCGATTTGACGCCTCGCGACGTCTTGCGGCCGCTGCGGGAAGCCGTGAATGTCGATGGATCGCACGACGGCTGCCTCGATCGTGCGACGCCAGTAAATGTCGATACATCAAAAACAATTAGAGGATCAGTTGAGATATCTAGGTTCTGAAGTACTGTCATCGGCAGAATGAACTAAAGTGGTTCGACCTCTTTCTGTCGCTTCTACGGAATGGAGACAACTTTCTGGCACACATGATAGTGGTAATAACAGAAGGTTGCTGCACAGGGGTTTAGTGCTGACTTCTGTTTTCTATACCAAACGAATTACACAAGCAGTTAGGTTCAGATAGTGTAGTGAGCAGGTTGCGCAATGTAACAACAACGTGACTTACCAACACCGCCTAGAAGACAAAGCCTGGCAACTGGCCCGCGGCCAATGGGAAATACAGGCCTGAGCGCGCACATCATGCGATGTAAGCAAGGTAGTTCCGAGCCGGCGCGATCGCTAGTTCAGTGGCTGCCCGCTATGACGCAGTGGGCTGAGTCCCAGCGGCCGGCCAATCGGCTAGCGATCGCGCCGGCTCGGAACTACCTTGCTTACGTAGCATGAAGTGCGCGCTCAGGCCTGTATTTCTCGCCGACCACGCAACTGGCCGTGCCTACGTCACACCAAGAGGAGGCGGCGGCTGCCAGTTGACTGGCTGGCCGCTGGGGCACGCCCACCGCCGCGCAGCGGCCGGCTAGTCAGATGGCGGCCGGGGCCTCTAAGTGTGACGTAGGCACGGCCTGTTGTAAGGCCTTGTCTCTAGGAGGTGTTGCTCGTAGCGGCTGGCCAGTCGCCGGCCGCGGTGGCCGAGGTGACTGAGGCGCTCCAGTCACGGTCAGCACGGCCACTACGGTCGGGGGTTCGAATCCCCCCTCGGGCATGGATATTTGTGCCGTCCTAGTTTGTAAGTAGTTCATAAGTAGTTTGTAAGTTTAGGGACTGATGACCCCGTAGTTAAGTCCCATAAGCTTAACAAACATTTGAACATTTTGGCTGGCCAGTCAGCTTGCGTCCGCCGCCTCTTGGTGTGACGTAGGCACGGCCAGTTCTCAGGCCTCGTCTTCTAGGCGGTATTGGACTTGCCCGAAACTATAGCATGGAGAGCTATAGCGGGAGTGTTGCAATGTTTTAATTCCCAGGACCCGGACGCGATTTCAACCGTTAAAAGAAGGCAAGGCCAAGGTTGCCGCCATCGGCAAAAGATAACCGTTATCTCCGGCTAACGGCCCGTCCACACAGAAGGCTGAATACAACTCAGCTGCTACTCATCCTCCGGGTAGCAGCAGGACGTGCAATATCAAGATAAAGAATAGGAAATCACCTGAATGTGGCCTCTACGCACGGAAGCCTGTGGTGTGTGCACCATTAAAACAACGACACCGTTTAGTTCGTAGAAACTGGGCGGAAGAACATCAGGATTAGAGTCGTAACGAATCATGCCGAGTTCTGTTCACAGACGAGATATTATGTCCAGCCGGAGAATCGTCGTTCCTTAATGTGGAGAGAACGTAGAATTCAGAACAATCATGCTTCTGTGCAGGAGACTTCAGCATATCACGGTGGTGGACGAATGGTAGTGGAAGGACTTCGTATTGGCGGACGTACTTGCCTCTATGTCGTTCAGAATGGCGCTTTGACTGCTCGGTGGTAGAGAGATGAGGTCTTTCAAAAAATGTTCAAATGTTTGTAAAGCTTATGGGACTTAACTACGGGGTCACCAGTCCCTAAACTTACAAACTACTTATGAACTACTTACGAACTAGGACGGCACAAATATCCATGCCTGAGGGGGGATTCGAACCCCCGACCGTAGTGGCCGTGCAGACCGTGACTGAAGCGCCTCAGTCCCCTCGGCCACCGCGGCCGGCGAGGTCTTTCAACCTTTTGTTGTGTCCTACTATGGTGCCATAGGAGATGGTTTCCTTCTGGTAGACGATAACGCTCGTCCCTACAGAGCTTCACTGATCGACAACATGCATGAAGCTGAGGCAATTGAACGAATGGAGGGCCAGCTTGTTCACCGCACTTAAGCCCGATTGAGCACGTCTGGGATTCATATACCAGACCAGCACGTCGCACCTCCCACAACAGTTAGAGTTGTTTATTGCACTCATGGAAGTAT
Source organism: Locusta migratoria (assembly GCA_026315105.1). NCBI lineage: Eukaryota > Metazoa > Arthropoda > Insecta > Orthoptera > Acrididae > Locusta > Locusta migratoria. Next base: position 622,593,415 of record CM048746.1, on the reverse strand, counting down.
AGCCATGCTGGTGTGCAACTGTACTGGCTATATTGGAGGACGAAGAGAGTGACATTTTCACTGCTATGGTAGGCCCATGGTGCCTCGCTCTAAGTAAATACTATTTAAATCTTAAGTAAACAGTTGACAACAAAATATCGTACCGTATCACACGCAAATTACAATTGTAACCCATATCTGAATAAAATGTGTTACCATATGTGTATTGTACAATAATGGAAAGTCTAGGTTGCCACACACACACACACACACACACACACACACACACACTACTTTCAGCTATTGGCCGTTGCCTTCTTCAGAAAAAAACACTCACGCAATGACACAGGCACACAACACAGTCATACAACCACCACGTCTGGCTGCCGGAGGTGATGGTTGTATGACTGTGTTGTGTGCCTGTGCGATTGCGTGAGTGTTCTTTTTTCTGAAGTAGGCCATGGCCGATAGCTGAAAGTGTTGTATGTGCCTGTCGCAGCTCGTCGCCACGTCATATGTGTATTGTGTACGATGTCTTACTGATGTCCTAATTGTTTCAAGTAGTGTAGTTGAAGGTCCCACATGAAGAGTAACAGGTGATGATGACAACAATCCTGAGGAAACACGCACTACTAATCACAATGTCGTTGTAGCAAGACATTGACCATAGATCCAAATCCACCGGAAAAGAAAACTAAATCTTATATATGTTTAAAGAAAGCTGATGAAAATTTGTCAGTCTTTTTTACAGACACTGCAGTCCTTCAAATTTTACAGCATATTGTAAGTAGAGCCTATAATTTGTGTGTCTTAAAATCCGTAACTCAGTGACAGCGTTCACGACTGTGACGAAAGGGGCCCGGGTTCGATTTCCGGCAGGGTACTTGGTGTTACGTGTTTACCTTCGGTCATCATCGATAAGCAGGTCACCAAAGTGACGTCAAGTGAAGACACGCAATTGGCGAAAGAACTCCAGATTGTACAATGAGCGCCGGACGGTAATTTATATTGTTGACGGGAGAGTTGTTTGTTTCCATTCTGCCCTGTCAGCGTGACCTGCACTCGCCTACGGAGGCAAGACTTGCGCCCGCGGCCGGTCCTTCACTGTGCCTCAAGTAAGCGACAAGTTCGAGCGACTCAAATATTTGCTCGAGCCTGGTCTTCATCTCGCCTCTGCTTGCAGAATACACAAATCAACCCGAAAGGAGTTTGCCTTTTCGTTTAAACACTATGTGATAAGTAGTTAGGTACTGCACTCCCCTGTCAGCGATAGCCGTCTGCAGTGAGATCAAACAAGTCAGCTCCTTTCCCCACGAAGAGCGCATCTGTATATCCAAACCTTATTTGAAACGGTATAATTTGTTTATTAAGTATCTGCGATTATTAAAATGAATAGTAATGGTAAACTTGTTTGTTAAACAACTGAACGATGAAGATAAATCTTAGAGAGGTAACCAGAATGTAGAAGGCGATTAGCAAAGAAACAACATGGAGAACTAAATTTCATTATACAACGTCTGACAGTTCGGTGAATGAAGTCAGAACGGTCGATCGGGCAATACAGGCGGAACACAACGCTGCGTATTGCCTGCGTAGCGGCCGGTGTTAACAACCTGCTCTGACAGTAGTTCAGTTGAGCATCGCGTGTGTTCCGTGTTAGAGCTGGCGAGTCTCAACTGAGAACAGAACAATGAACGACCAGAGGATAATAAATTTATTGATTTAAGCTCGGCAAGACACATAAATAAGGGTGTGCCATACCTGTAAATGTTTATGGGGTCAAGAACTAACCATGAATTGTGAGCGTGATTGGTTAGCACGTTTATGAGGAGGCCTGGAAAGTGTTTCTGACAATCCCAGTAGCGGACAACGGGCGACCATCGTCAGTGACGAAAGCATTGAGAAGTGAGGACATTAATCACGAACGATCGTTTAGTAACAAATGGTGAGGATATTCCGCTGTATGCAAGACAATTCAGTTATTTTTCCCAGACATGTTTCAGCACATTTTGTGCTATCATCAGCGGGGTGGTTTAGTTCTTTTCTGAAATATCTATTATATAGCGTCGGTAGCACGTCATCTTCGTGGTGTAGCAATTTTAATGGCCAGTAGTTTATATACTCCTGGCCATTAAAGTTGCTACACCACGAAGATGACGTGTTACAGAAGCGAAATTTCACCGACAGGAAGAAGATGCTGTGATATGCAAATGACTAGCTTTTCAGAGCATTCACACAAGGTTGACGCCGGTGGCGACACCTACAACGTGCTGACGTAAGGAAAGTTTCCAACCGATATCTCATACACAAACAGCAGTTGACCGGCGTTGCCTGGTGAAACGTTGTTGTGTAAGGAGGAGAAATGCTTACCATCACGTTTCCGACTTTGATAAAGGTCGGAATGTAGCCTACCGCGATTGCGGTTTATCGTATAGCGACATTGCTGCTCGCGTTGGTCGCGATCCAATGACTGTTAGCAGAATATTGAATCGGCGGGTTCAGGAGGGCAATTAGGAACGACGCGCTGGATCCCAACGGCCTCGTATCACTAGCAGTCGAGATGACAGGCATCTTATCCGCTCCGCATGACTAACGGGTCACTCAGCCATGTCTCGATCTGTGAGTCAACAGATAGAGACGTTTCCAAGACAAAAACCATCTGCAGGAACAGTTTGCAGCAGCATGGACTATCAACTCGTAGACCATGGCTGCGATTACCCTTGACGCTGCATCACAGACAGGAGCGCATGCGATGGTGTACGCGACGACGAAACTGAGTGAACTAATGGCAAACCTCACTTTCCAGGTTCTGTTTACAGCGTCATGATGGTCGCATCCATGTTTGGCGACATCGAGGTGAACGCACATTGGAAGCATGTATTAGTCATCGCCATACTGGCATAATACCCGGCGTGATGGTATGGCGTGTCATTGGTTACACTCTCGATCACTTCTTGTTCTCGTCGAAGGCACTTTGAACTGTGGCCGTTACATTTCAGATGTGTTACGACCCGTGGCTCTACCCTTCATTTGATCCCTGCGATACGTGGACGACAGAATGTTGCAGGTCCTGTACGGGCCTTTCTGGATACGGAAAATGTTCGACTGCTGCCCTGGCCAGCAGATTCTTCAGATGTCTCACCAATTGAAAACGTTTGGTCAATGGTGGCCGAGCAACTGGCTCGTCACAATACGCCAGTCACGCCCGCCACCACCTAAAGTTTTTTTTCCTAAAAGGGTTTCATACACTTATTAATTAATTATTTATTATTTAGATTCTTATTTTGGTCCAAAATGTTTGCAAAAACTTATAAAATAACAAATCTACACTGGGTCGTAAAACACGTCAGTGCGATTTTTTTCCTTCAAGTCATGTCATCCTACATTGTTACTGCTTTTGTCTTTTCTTCTCAGATTCTATAAGAACTTCTACATCCTCAGTCATATCAGGCCACTTGACACCGTTCGGTAGCACCACAACTCAGAAGCTTCTATTCTCTTTTTTTCCGGCATTACCAAACTATTTCAACTTTGAGGGTGCTTTTATGCTGCCACATTGCTGCTCGGCACGGCGGTGATGAATCAAACCCACAGAGTCTTAGGCCGGTATTACAGGATCAAGTTGATATGTCTAATATTTACGTCAAAGAAACTTAATAGTGTAATGGGGAACTTTGCCATATCTCGTCTAGCATCGAAGAAATATGATCAAATCTATGACCTCGCCGTAGTTTTGATATTAAAAGTTGCTTGTCTTCTGTTGACTGCAATGCGAAATATCACCGCTTTGAGCCGTAGCATCGCTGCAGTTATTTGATTGTTTGGTGTTTACTGTTTGTAATGTGCCCTGCGTCTACAATTTGTAGTGTACTAATTGTAAATTGTAACGTAATTCCGAACGCCGTAGTTTTACTCCATAAACAGCGGAAAAGTAGTAACTTTTTTCCTTTCATCATTTTACTATGGTTGCCAGCGAGAAAAAGTTTAATAAAGGTTTGAAATTATGTTTAAAGTTTGTTGCAAGTCGCTAAGCGCTGTCATTCTCATACAGTGTATTTCGAAAATCTCGCCGCATTATATGGCATTTTTTGCGATTTCTATTGGTTATGACGTAATATCTTTTGAACCATGTGCCGTATGTTATTCATAACCATGCAGCAATTGTTAACTCACGGTAAGGAACGTTTGTACCAAATTTGGTTGAAATCGGTCCAATGGTTTAGGAGAAAATGAGCAGCATTGTCACAAAATGCAGCAGTTTTTAGCGCATCTCATTGTTTATGACGTCGTATCTCGTGAACTATATATCGTATGTGATTCTTACACACCGTCCTCATCGATTGAAGCTTACATGTACAAAATTTCATAAAGATTGGAACAAAGCAGTAGATTTGTATGCAACACGTACAGACGGTGACAGAATTCGCGAGACCCCTCGCCTAATCGCTATACACAACCGCAAAGTTCTGCTGCTTGGTGGGAAGTATATACAGCTAGGCAACACGATCGTACATACTGTCGATTACCCATCTGACACGAAATCTGAGAGGAAAAATGTTATCTTCCAGTATCGCAGCCAGTTGTAACAACACGTGTGCTTTCTATGCGACGTGAAGGCGACTTCGAAAACTGATTTTAGAAACTGCTTTGCGTATTAGCCATAGCGTTTTAAGCTGTTCGCGACCGACAAATTCCTTTCCACATTTCGTTTCTTATAGTTTCAATGAACAAAGACAGCAATTAGAATTGAGATGCTGCAGTCCGTGAATATTTTCGGACGGTACTGACACATTCAAATGGAAAAATTGCATGTATATCATAGAATTAATTCAATTACATGAATGGACTTCGTTATGAAGCTAAGTGTTACATCATGGTGCATCATGTTCCGAGTATCGCTGACGGTTTCCGCCTACCGCCTCGGTTGCGCTATAAAGACGACAACCGTTTGGCGCCGCAGATCACTGATGGTATTTCCGAGAGTGAAGGTATCGTGTCATTTCCACTGGTTCTCTTTCGGTTGATGTTGCAACTAAGATATCAGCACAAATTTAACAAACATAAGCCAGCTGTGTCACCACAAATTACAGTTCTCCTCATATGTTTGGTATTTTTCCATTCGACAACATATTGGGCTCTTGTAATACCAGATACGATTATGTCAAATGAATGTGCAGAGAAGCAAACAAATGATAAAGATAAGATTATTTATCTCGCCAAATGGCCAACTACTGATAAACGAGCGACAGTTCAATTACTGACTCTTTCGCACTTTTCTTCTATTTTGAAATATGGCTCATAATGTTTCTCACTTAACAATAACAAACACACATGATAATTGCCGCGGTGGAGTAGCCGAGCGGTCTAAAGCACCTCGCTGCGGAGCGCTTGGTTGCTCGCCGTGGAGGTTCGAGTCCTCCCTGGGGCATGGGTGTGTGTGTTTGTCCTTAGGTTGGTTTACCTAGGTTTAAGCAGTTTGTAAGCTACGGACTGATGACTACGCAGTTTGGTCCGATAGAATTACAGACATTTGAACACATGATAATTGAGTAACAATCTGCATCGCAATCATTGTGAGGAAATTATTATTCCGTAACCATGGAAATATATTGATAATACTATATGATAATATATTGATAATACTATATGAAACAACTTTGGTAGCGAATATAGTATCAAAAAGTTTTAACTCTTCATTCAGCCAGTTCATATGATGAAGTTTTGAATGAATGAACGAAATAGACAGTCTATTTGCGTCAGATGTTTGAGCAGATTGACACTGCCACCAGAAAAATGCAACAGATCGTGTGAGTCATAGCATAAGTTTTTCCACAGACAGATAATAAACGTTGGTTTCAGGGCACATATCGTAAGGATTTATAAATATCAAACAATATAATAGTCACAATTTATTAGCTGAAATAAGTATTAAATGAAAATAATATTTCCAAAATTGTAGCACGTATTTATATCCCGAAGTTATATTACATTCCTTAGGGTGTTCATCGTCAAATAAAATCTCCACACTATGCAGACTTTACCAAAGTATTGTAAGCGAGAAATTTTATCCGAAATATGCTTCGGTGCAAAGCATACTTTATTCAAGTTTTTAAGTAAATGACTTTTCGCTGTTGATTTTTGTGCATGGATGGGAATTGTGTGACTGAACTGATGCTGTAGGATTGAATGTGTTTTAATAGAGACACTCCTTGACATCAACGTTCGTGTCACACTGAAACGTTTAAGTAAATTTAAATTTCATAAATAAAAGCTTTACATTGCGAGGGGTAATATGAAATGAACAAAAATGTAAGGAGTAACGAGGAATCGAACCTTGACTTCCAACTTTGCACGCGAAGGACATGGCCACTTTTTTTTTTTTTTTTTTTTTTGCTTTTTTTTTTTTTTTTTTTTTTTTTTTTTTTTTTTTTTTTGTTCTATGGGTAGTTCTCTTCGTTGCGGACGCTGATCGTTTGTGTTCGTTGATGTTCGGTGTGTTGTTGGCTCAGCTTTTTTGTTACAGAGGGCGTTGAGCCCTCTGACCGGACGCGCTGAGCCACGGCGCCCGGCACCACTACGCTACACACACTCCTCACAGACTGGAAGTTAATAAGCAGCTTATATAACACCTATTTGTCTATGATAAATTTTCGCCTCCGTATTCACTTTTCCTTTAGCCACCTCGGACGGGATATTTTGGGAATTTGAAAGGTTTGTCAACTTCCTTCTCGCAGGGTTTGAACAAAATCTTTGAAAACCATCCCGCAATCTACTCTGTCAGTCATAAACATTCTAGAGTATAAACTGAAAGACAGAATCGTTGAGGAAATGTCTGTCCCCCCCAATCATTGAGGGTTAATATTCTAGGAGTAGGAACATCCTCATACATGATCCACGGACTGAGGCGGGATAGTTTTGTGAAATTCAGTATCCTGTTACAGCGACAGTCGTAAAAATTGTGGGAATAAAGTTTATGAAGTAGTTTCTGTTAATATTTATAACGAAACTTTACGCTGTAGCTACGAATGCCTGATCCACGAAACAGCAACGAATCTAAATCATTAATACGAACGTGTTTCTGACGTCATTTTGACTCGTGAGTGTTCTATAGTTCAAAGGTGACTTGAGAGTAATTTTGCGAAAAATTTGTAACAAAAAGTGAGGGCGACGTATGTCGACCACGCTACTAAACACCCACATGCAAGGTCTTGGTATTCTGGGGCGTTCATTCTACTATCAATCGCTGCTTTATGTCCTCTGACTTTATTGAAAGCAGTACGGTTTTTTTAATAAGTGAAGCATGTCAAGTTACCAAAGAAAGGTGGTCTAATTTTTATCTTCCTGATTTATTTAATGAACCGTTTAACAACATACCTAACGCAAGAATCATTTATGAAACGTCTGAGACCAACTGAATAGCAGTTGGTAAGATTTAGCTGTAGTAGATTGTCGTGTAAGGAAGTTTGTTTACACGCGCTAGCCGTGCTCTGAAGTGCCCCGTTTACTTCCGTTCAAACCTCTGACCGGCCACAAGCACTGACTGGAGGACGAGACATTCGCTGCGATTGAGCAGAGGCAGGCTTCGCCTCTTCTCGACTGCCCACTGATGTGTCTGAACCTGTATTATCTTAAATGGACTGTTTGCCTTATGATGCCTGGTTATCCTGATACCGACCTCGAATGGATTGTCGTCGTAGGTTATATTATTGTGCACTGAATTAAAAATTTTATTATTGGATGGTTTCAGATAGCCAGCCTGTTTGTTGCCATATTTAGCGGCAATTCTTGCATTATTAAACAATAAGTCTATAATAACTTCTTTATATTTGAACGCCGGCCGCGGTGGACGAGCGGACTGAGGCGCTTCAGTCACGGTCTGCACGGCCACTACGGTCGGGGGTTCGAATCCCCCCTCGGGTATGGATATTTGTGCCGTCCTAGTTCGTAAGTAGTTCATAAGTAGTTTAAGTTTATGGACCGATGACCCCACAGTTAAATCCCATAAGCTTAACAAAAATTTAAACTTTTTATTTTTTTATGACATGGCAGTTACGTATTGATTTGAACGTCTAGTCTGTTTGTTGGTTTTGAGGAGTTTTTAATGTTTTTAATACCATTTCGACAGTCTAAGCTGCAAGCAAAGAACTAACCTTCGGGAAATCTAATGGTGAAACAAAGTACGCTGTTGTATTAACAAAAAATACAAAAGTTTCGAACCTCTGTTATAGTCTCTGTATCTGTTAGCTGGTTCAGAAGTGAGTTTTATACACAGCTTCAAGACGAATTTGAAAGTAATGTATAAGATCCATTACTCCACGACCCAAGTTATTGGCGCTTACCTTGTATACTATCGATATACCCGGAATATTACTACTATATATATCGTACAAAGAGCTTTGCAACGTACTTCAAGAAACCTACTGGAAACCTCTGACCTGAATAAAAACACATGTCGTTTATGGCTGCTTACCATCAATAATAGTTATGATAAAGGGTTTCATTGTGTTTTATTTTTTATTTGGCCTTCATCGCCCTTCCAGACGAACCTGCTCCTTCCACAACGCTTTTCTATACTTGCTTCGTCTTCTATACTATAATTGATCACAATATGTTATTCATTCCCTAAATTAATGTTTAAAAGTAATAATGTTCTCCCTCATTGAAAAAAAGTACACAATATTAAAATGAAATCATAGATTAGACCGTTAAAACATCCGCTTAAAAAGAAATATACTAAAAATGATTTCATTTTGTAGGTGATTTTTTCTCTATTCTATTGAACCTCGGTGTTATAAGTAAATGAACGTCTTCTGCTAATACTGCTTCCACAACGGTTCGAAGCCTATTGGGTATTCTCGTTTCTTATTATATTGGTGTGGTGTCTGTTATTTCGGGCATATCCGAAGTAACAGACACCTTACCAATATAATTAATTACGACTCGCGAAGACGGCATTTCTTCAATCACTTCACCGCATATGTGGTCATTCGTTCGACCTCGTACGATATGGGCGCTACAGCCATAGCGTGCAACTTGTGCAAGTTTCAGACAGACGCGGGACTAGCACCGGTAGCCACGTGGTTAAGTTCACCGCTGGTCCGAAGCGGGAGACACGGGTTCGATTCCCGTCCCGCTTCATATTTTCACTTATCGCCATGTTTAATTTCAAAACCCCAAATTCAGCACTATCATTCCTTTCCTTCCTAATTCTTATTCCTTCACCTCGTTCATAAATATTTGACAGTTCTTGTTTCTTTTTCTTTGGACCTCCTTATCTGCTCTTCTACGCTGAACTGAACGTCGCTCACAAATCACGCCTTCACCGGCGATCTTGTACTCTAAACTTTTGCAGACGTTTAGATGTTTAAAATACAGTTCTGCACATCCATGTTTTATTATTACTATTATTGAATCTAGAAACTGAATAGTTCTTCTCACGGAAAAATAAAAATTATTATTACGAATCCTGTCCCTTAAAATAAAAGTAAATAACTCTTCTTTATACGAAATAAATTCTCTGACTGCTTAAAAAACGAAGCAAACAAAACAAGAAATCTAATCAAAATGTTCAAATGTTTGTAGAGCTTATGGGACTTACGTACGGGGTCATCAGTCCATAAACTTACAACCTATTTATGAACTAGCTAATACTAAGGACGGCACAAATATCCATGCCTAAGGGGGGATTCGAACCCCCGACCGTAGTGGCAATTCAGACCCTGAGTGGCGTACCGAAGACCGCTCGGCCACTGCGGCCGGCCAAGAAATTCTACTAATACTGTTCAACATCCCGTATATCCTCCTTCAGCCTCAAAGTCCGTCGGGCAGTGAGCCCACAACTCTAATCACGTAACGTGGACATTCAAGTAACTGGTTCCAAGAGTATTGCCTCGGTCGGTTTCGCGCCAACACCGCTTCCACATGGCACGGTTTCACCTGCCCTCCAACCCCAGTATATTTTTAAAAACTGCGCCTTACGTAACAGCCTTCAAGTTTTATACTTTTTAATGACGACGTGAAGTTAAGCTTTCGATTGTTGTAATTTAACGTGAACGCTGGGGAAGGCTAAATGGCAGATATGATGTGTCTATAGGACGCGAAACCGGTAGTGCTTTTTTACATAAAGTTAATTGCAGTCGAAGCGGATTTTGTTTCAAAATGTTCCAAGAGTCCTGCATCACATGAGAAACATGGTGGCGACTCGAAAGTGAATGTCGTGCTTCACCAGTCAGCGTTACGTCTGCAGCCGTGGATCGATGCCTACGAGAAAGACAGGCCCCGGTGCGCACGTCATACGACGTAAGCATAGCAGTCCTGAACCGGCTGGCCGGTTAGCTAGTTGGCCGGCCGCTGTGAGACGGTGGGCCGTGCCCCAGAAATCTGTAAGTTTCAACTGGACGCACAGACTAATTTTCATCAGGAATCGTAGTATTTATTTTTCCGAGAGAAGAAGTACTCATTTTCTAAATTTAATCAATCTCTAAAACAAATATGGTTGTGCAGAATTGTATTTAAAACATCTGCGAAAAGTTTAAATATAGAAGATCGCCGATGCAGGCGTAATTTGTGAGGGAAGTTCAGCCTAGAAGGGGAGATAGAGAGGCCCAAACAAAAAGAAACAAATATTTTCAAATAGTTATGGAGGAATATCAATGTAAAAGCAAATACACGAAACCTGAGACGGTCTTGCTTCTCAAACATGTCAAAGACATTAAAGATAAAGGTGAAGCAATGAATTAAAAATTGTGATGCCGTCAGGGATCGAACACAGACTTCCATGCTTACTTGTCTATTTCTCTGTTGTTCCAACATTCTTTGGAACGCAGAAGCTGATGTAAATTTTGTGACGTGGAGGCGCCTTAATCGCTACTGGATAGACCGAAATAATAGACACCACACCAGTATAATATGAAACGAGAATACCCAATAAGCTTCGAATCATTGCGGAAGCAGAAGGCGGTTATACGTGATTCAGAGCAACATTAGCAGGAGAAGTTTATTTATTTAGAATGGTTAAGTATGTAACGGTGTAAGAGTGCTACTCATAAGATCCAACTTTTGTATACCATAGGCAAAAAGCAAAGGTTTCAAAAAGTTTGAGAAACACTGTGATTCACTAGAACAGAATCAAGATCTCACCAACGAAATGAAACGATTTTTAGTTTATTTCTTTTAAAGCACATGCAGTATGTTTTAACGTTGTAATTTATGATTTCATTTTATTATTGTGTATTTTTTCAACGAGAAAGAACAGTATAACATTTCAAGATTAATTTAGGGAATAAATAAATTAACAAATTGTGAACAATTAAAGTACAGGAGACGAAACAAGTATAAAAAAGCATTGTGGACGAAGCACGTTGGTCAAGTAGGGTGATGAAGGCAAAATTAAAAAAAAAAAAAAAAAAAAAAAATTCTTTTTGAAGCCGTGTCCAAAACGCACTTCTTAACCAGCTGACAGACCATGACAAGAGGTTCAATACTTATTGTATTTCTTGTCACACAAACAGAAAACTTTGTTACACCATCAGATTTCCGGCAGGTTAGTTCTTTGCTTGCAGCGAATCCTATCCAAAATATTAAAATAAAATTTTAAAACCAACAAACAACCTCAATGTTCAAATCAATCTGTAACTGCCATATCATCATTCAGAAATAATTTGAAAGCTACTTCGAGCTTAATGTGTTGCACATTCAACAGAATACGTTTTTAGTAGAACATACACTCCTTTTTTAAAGCATCATAACTTGTTACTGTTCCAAGTGAAAACAAAGTTATTAAGCCGGCCGCGGTGGCCGAGGGGACTGAGGCGCTCCAGTCACGGTCTGCACGGCCACTACGGTCGGGGGTTCGAATCCCCCCTCGGGCATGGATATTTGTGCCGTCTTAGTTCGTAAGTAGTTCATAAGTAGTTTGTAAGTTTAGGGACTGATAACCCCGTAGTTAAGTCCCATAAACTATACAAACATTAGAACATTTTTTTGAACAAAGTTATTAAACACTTGTTGTTTAGCAATGTAAGACCACTAAATATAGTAACTAACAGGACGTGTAACCGAAACCAACCAATAATATAGTTTTTAATTCAGTGCACAAGCATATAGTCTAGGACGACAATCCATTAGTAGATCGGTATCAGGCAAACCAGGCCCCATAAGGCACTGTCTGTATAAGAAATACAGGTCCGGCCACATCCGTGAGCAGTCGAGGAAAGGCGAGGCATTCCTCTACTCTGCTCAATCGCAGCGAATGTCTCCTGCTTGGGGCCGCAAGAGGTTTACACGGAAGTAAACGGGGCACTCACAGCACGGCGAGCGCATATAAACAAAGTTTCTTACTCGACAACCTACTCCAGCTAAACCTTCCCAATGGTATTCAGTTTGCCTCAGACGTTTCAAAAATGATTCTTGTATTAGGTGTGCCGGTAATACGAAACTGCTAAATAACAACTCAGGGTGTCATAACATCTGGCCACCTTTCTGTGGTAACTTGACACGCTTCATTTATTAAGAAGCCTGAGTGGTCAACATACTTATCCAACACTTTTTGTCCTAAATTATTTGCAAAATTACTCTCCTGTTACTGCATGTGCCTTTCAACTACAGAACACGCACGACTCAAAATACTGACAGAAACACGTTCGTATTAATGATTTAGATTCGTTGCTGTTTCGCAGATCTGGCATCCGTTGCTACGGCGGAAAGCTTCTTTATAAAGAGACAAACTACTCCATTCACTTTATTCACACAATTTTTACGACTGTAGCTTTAAGAGGACACTGCGTTTCTCATTCATAATGCATCTCCGTCCGTGGACCATAGGCGAGGACGTTCTCAGACCTGTAATTTCAAATATTCGAATGTTAAATTGTTTGCTAAGCTTAAGGGACTTAACTACGGGGTCATCAGACCCTAAACTTACAAACTGCTTATGAACTACCTACAACTAAAGACGGCACAAATATCCATGCCCGAGGGGGATTCGAACCCCCGACCGTAGTGGCCGTGCAGAACGTGACTGAAGCGCCTCAGTCCCCTCGGCCACCGCGGCCGGCACCTGGAATTTCATTCACAAGGAGGGGTGCGAACGTTCCCTCAAGGACTCCAACGTCATTCATTTTATACTGCATACTGTTTATGAATGACCAAAGTAGATCGCGGGATGGGTTTCACCGATTTGGTTCAAACTTTGCGAGAATAAGAAAGCAGACGTAACATTTCAAATTCACAGAAATATCTCGTGCGGTTTGGCCAAAGGGAAAGCGAATACGGTCGCAAAAGTTTCCCACATAGAAATAGGTGTTATCTAAGTTATTGAGTCCCAGTCTACATCAAATGTGAGTAGCGTGGTGGACAAGGGCTTGTATTGAAAAATTTGCGGCCCAGTTTCGATTCTCGGTACTTCGTAGAATCATGTTCAATTTGTATTACCACTCGCTATGTTAGCCTTTTATTTACGACATTTAAATTTACATAAACATTTCAGTGTTCCACAAGAGTTGACGTCGAAAGGAGACTCAATTAAAACACATTCAATCGCATGGCACCAGTTCAGTGTCCCTGTTTCCACCGCAATGATTGGATACATTTTGTATGTACGAAAAGCAATTGTGAAAATTCATTTACTTTAAACTTTGAATGAAGTGTGTTTTGCGCCGAAGCATATTTCGGATAAAATTACTTCCTCAAAATACTTTCATAAAGTTTGCATAGTGTGAAGTTTATGTTTCTTTGTCGATGAACACCCTAAGGAATGTAATATAACTTCGATATATAAATACCTGCTAAAATATTATTTTCATCTGAAACTTCATAGAATTATGAAAATTAAATGATTAAATAAGGTGTATTAATTAATTTAATTAGTTGTAACGAAACCATATATATTAATTATGCCCTGAAAATTCATAATTAATAGTTAAAACTGCAAAGGCTAGGCCTAATATAAGAAAAATATTTTGGAATGGGCGGGTTTCGAATCCGTGCTGTTTCATTTAAAAGCTGAAAGCTTAGCCACTACGCACCAATGCTGATCCTCAAGATTAGCTGATAATGCGTCTATCTGTAGTTGGAAAATGCTTGACTAACGTTTTCTTTCTTCCTATGGCCTACACAGGGGAGATACTGTAGGAATTTAAAAAAGTTTCGTATTCATGTTTCTTCTCGCACAGTTTGGGCCAAGTAGGTGAGACCTATCCAGCGATCTCTAGTGTTGAGACTTTCAACACGCAAATGCATGAGGTGCAATTATCAGCCTCTGTCGAGACAATCGCATTCGGAGATTGTCGTTGTAGCTATTACACTCTTGGTATGTGCTTGTCAAGTTTTGAACCCACATAAAGGCAGCGTTTTTCAGTATCCACTTATTTCAGCTAATAAATTGTGGCTACTATAATGTTTTATATTTATAAATGCATACGATATGCGCCCGATATCTATGTTTAAGGAAATTATTTATGTAGAAACATGATCAAAAATTTTATCTCTCTGTGGAAAATATTTACGCGGTGACTCATAGGATTCGTAGCCTATTGGGTATTCTTGTTTCTTGTTGTATTGGTGTGGTGTCTGTTATTTCGGATATGTCCGAAATATCGGACAACACACGAATATAATACGTATTTACGCGCGAAGATGGCGTTTGCTTCATTCACTGCAACGCAGACGCGGTCACACGTTCGACCTCACACTGAAATCCGTACCGGCGCGTGTAAGAGAGCATGGGCGATATGGGCGCTACAACCATAGCGTGCGACTCGTGGAAGTTTGAAATGGACGGGGGAGGGGGAGGGCGACCTCAAAATGTTCAAATGTTTATACAGCTTATGGGACTCAACTACGGGGTCATCAGTCCCTAAACTTACAAACTACTTACGAACTACTTACGAACTAGGACGGCACAAATATCCATGCCCGAGGGGGGATTCGAACCCCCGACCGTAGTGGGAATGCGACTTCATGTAGGAAAGTGTTTATGGAGACGTCTGCTCGAAGGAGGAGGAGACCCGCATTCGATTCCCGGCCCGGCACGCATTGTTTAGTTTCAACGCCCTGCCATTTCTTCCTAATCCTTCTTCCTTCACCTCCTTCATAAATATTTGCAAATACTTCTTGCTTTTACTGTGGGCCTATTTATCTCCCCTTCTAGCCTGAACGTTGCTCTCAAATTACGCCTTCGTCGGCGAGCTTCTACTGTGCTTTAAAATTTTTTGCAGATGTTTTAAAAACTATTCTGCACAGCCATGTGTTTTTAGATATTGATTGAATTTGGAAAATGAGTACTGCATCTCTCAGTAAAATAAATATTACGAATCCTGATAAAAATTAGTTTGTGCGTCCTGATAAACTTACACCTTTTCCTTAAAATAAAAGTAAATAACACTTCCTTACAGGAAATAAATTATTTGACTGGTTAAAAAACGAATGCCGCAGCGGAGTGACTGAGCATGTTGAGGTGCTATGCTCAGATGTGGGAAGCCGTTCCCTGTCGGCGGTTCGAACCCCTCTCGGGCATAGATATTTGTGCTGTCGTAAGTATAAGTTAGTTTATAAGTAATTTGTAAGCTTAGGGACTGACGATCCCGCAGTTAAGTAGTTAAGTCCAATAAGCTTAAAGATCTGTAACCCTCAGTTTCGTGTTAGTGTATTAATACAGTGATACGAACACTGATGTAGTAGGACACAGGTGGGTTTCAGTTACTACGCAGAATACAAAACCGCGGTTTTTCGTCAAAACGGTGCGTGGTTTTCAGATAAGGTCTGCCGCTTCTGAATAGGTAGTAGGCCTGTTTTTCCACAAAAGTTCGAAAAACAGCTATGCTACAGTATGTATTGGCGCCGGCGTAAATGCGAAGATGCGTAATACGAGGTCCTAGGATCGAACCGATACTCGTAACAGGTATACTTTTTTAATATCCACTCATTTGCACGAGTGCACGAGAAGACAAGCTGCAAGCCGTATATTTCACATATGTAATATTTCTGCAAGGTAAGAATTTTTGAAGCGAATATAGTATCAAAGAATTTTAACTCTACACTCAGCCAGTTCATATGATGACTTATAATAACAAAGAAAACTTTTGGATGACTGAACGAAATAGTCTATTTGCGTGCAGATGTTCTGAGCAGATTATTACTGCCACAGAAGATGCAACAGAAATCCTATGAGTCACAGCGTAAATTTTTTCCACAGAGAGATAATTTTTTGATCATGTTTCTACATAAATAATTTCCTTAAATGTAGGTATCGGGCGCATATCGTATGCATTTATAAATATAAAACATTATAGTAGCCACAATTTATTAGCTAAAATAAGTGGATACTGAAAAACGCTGCCTTTATGTGGGTTCAAAACTTGACAAGGACATACCAAGAGTGTCACAGCTACAACGTCAATCTCCGAATGCGATTGTCTCGACAGAGGCTGATAATTGCCCCTGATGCGTTTGCGTGTTGAAAGTCTCAACACTAGAGATCGCTGGATGGGTCTCACCTACTTGGCCTAAACTGTGCAAGGAGAAACATGAATACGAAACTTTTAAATTCCTACAATATCTCCACTGTGTAGGCTATAGGAAGAGAGAAAAATGCTTGTCAAACATATTCCAACTACAGATAGAGGCATTATCAGCTAGTCTTGAGGATCAGCATTGGTGCGTAGTGGCTAAGCTTTTAGCTTTTGAATGAAACAGCACGGGTTCGAAACCCGTCCCTTCCAAAATATTTTTCTTATATTAGCCTTTGCAGCTTTAACTATTAATTATGAATTTTCAGTGCATAATTAATATATATGGTTTCTTTACAACTAATTATATTAATTAATACACCTTATTTAATCATTTAATTTTCATAATTCTATGAAGTTTCAAATGTTGTAGCAGGTATTTATATATCGAAGTTATATTACATTCCTTAGGGTGTTCATCGACAAAGAAACATAAACTTCACACTATGCAAACTTTATAAAATTATTTTGAGGAAGTAATTTTATCCGAAATATGCTTCGGCGCAAAACACACTTCATTCAAGGTTTAAAGTAAAGGACTTTTCACTATTGCTTTTGGTACATACAAAATGTATCCAATCATTGCGGTGGAAACAGGGGCACTGAACTGATGCCATGCGATTGAATGTGTTTTAATTGTGTCTCTTTTCGACGTCAACTTTTGTGGAACACTGAAATGTTTATGTAAATTTAAATTACGTAAATAAAAGGTTAACATTGCGAGTGGTAATACAAAATGAACACGATTCTACGATGTACCGAGAATCGAACTGGGCCGCAAATTTTGCAATACAAGCCCTTTTTTTCCGTTAAAAGCAACTGTTTAAACAAAAAATCTTGGAACAAACAGCAATATCCATTGCAAAACAAAAACAAAAGTATTCTTACTTAAAAGAAACCAACGCCTGACCCCGTTTAAGCAGTGCACACACACCACTACAGCACTACAGATTAACGAAACCAAATACAACTTGTAGAGAGGAGGGAGCTGCGCGTGCCGCAGCTACAGGAGGCCGCGGCAGGCGTCTGGCCGCCCACAGAACCCACCGTTACCATATGCAGTAGAATGCTTTTTTTCTCGTTAAAAGCAACTGTTTAAAAAATCTAGGAATAAAGTCAGAGGTGATTCTACTGATGTTCAGGATTACAAATTTATATGCCTGCATCTATCTAGTCCAGAAAAGCATTACTTTTTAACTTTCCCCCCTCCTGCGTCCGCGTCCCGATCCTTTGATGCTTTGCCACTTGTTTTCTTAGTATCAGTCTTGTATTGAGAGTCAGAGTTTTTATTTTTCTTTCGCGCAGCGTTCATTTTCGGCTGTACTTTATTCCTACGCCTGCCACTGCTGGTGAAACCCACAGCAGAAGGCGAGGTGGGCGGCTCGCTGCAGACGTCCAGCTCCATATCAGAGTGCGACAGTTGGCGGGCCACCGCGGCGGCAGGCTGCAGCCCCGCCGGCTCGCCACTTTCTGCTTCGTTTTCCATTCCTGCGTCACTGTTTATGTTTACGTCCGCTCTGTTTTGGACGCTGCTTTGACTTGGCGCGGTTTGTGTATTGACAACAGGATCACAGCCCGGGTTGTTTACTGTCAGAGGTTCTGTTTGATGATGTCCACTAACACCTGGGTCGGGTTTGCCTGGTGTCCCTAGGTCTACGTGTTGTACTTCCTCTACTGATGTTTGCAGCACGGGTTCCCGTTGCTGCGGTTCGGATTCTATAATAGAACTGTTTGAAGTCTCTATGGGATTTTTTTCAATTCTTGTATCCGTAACGGGTGTAGGAACTTTAGTTTCTAACACGGTGTTAACGGTGTTTTTGCTGTTATCCTGTGACGAACGTTCGAATTTGTCATCCGCACTACTTTCATCAGAGGTTCGTCTCCGTTTATTAGCTACAACTGGGGTAATGACTTTAGTGGGCACCTGATCTAAGTTTACTTTTGCTGGCAGTGGTGGAAATTCAGCCGGGACCAGAGGTGGTTGCTCAGAAAAACTGTTACTGGGTGTTGGGTCATCAACTTCCCGTGTGGGTGCTACCAATTCAGGTAACGTCAGTTTTTTGCGTTGTTGTAAGTTATTTCTTAATACAACCGGTTTTTTCGGGCAATCCTGACGCATATGTCCGCTTTCGTTACAGATGTAACACGTTTCTTCCTGACCAGAATATGTCACATGAGCCCTGTACCCACAGACAATGATATGAGAGGGAATATTAGTTCTAACGTGCATTTCTACTGATCTTATACCACTGAAACACTGAAGTTTATGTTGCTTTGACCAGCGCTCGTTTCTAATTTGTTTAATATCACCATAATATGATAACACCTGTCTAAGATAACAATTTTCTACTTCTGGCGGCAAATTGAAAACGCGAACATTCTTATATTTGTTCAGAGACGATTCCAAAAACGCTGTCGATCCAATCATGAACTTCTACCGAACTCGGTTGCTTATTCCTGGTTGCCTTATCAAACTCGAAACGCAGAGTGCACTTCCTGGGGACCTTCTTTTCCATATTTACGGTT
The DNA here is from genome assembly GCA_026315105.1 of Locusta migratoria. NCBI lineage: Eukaryota > Metazoa > Arthropoda > Insecta > Orthoptera > Acrididae > Locusta > Locusta migratoria. Next base: position 622,574,405 of record CM048746.1, on the reverse strand, counting down.
TTAGCGGCCGAGACCGCTAACATTTAAACAACACACGCACCAGAACACAAAGTGACGATACTGCACAACAAGTTAACACTTAACACGAAAGAAAGCTGTTCGCGACTTGTGAACGCTTTAAACTGTGAGCACACTCCCGGACGACCTCACGCTACCGCGCCTGAAGCGCCACTATCCCTAGACCACAGTGGCGCACATTACAACAGCCTTTCATATACAGCCCTTGTCCACCACGCTACTCACATTTGACGTAGACTGGGACTCAATAACTTAGATAACACCTATTTCTATGTGGGAAACTTTTGCGACCGTATTCGCTTTCCCTTTGGCCAAACCGCACGAGATATTTTTGTGAATTTGAAATTTTACGTCTGCTTTCTTATTCTCGCAAAGTTTGAACCAAGTCGGTGAAACCCATCTCGCGATCTACTTTGGTCATTCATAAACAGTATGCAGTATAAAATGAATGACGTTGGAGTCCTTGAGGGAAGGTGCGCACCCCTCATTGTGAATGAAATTCCAGGTCTGAGAACATCCTCGCCTATGGTCCACGGACGGAGATGCATTATGAATGCGAAACGCAGTGTCCTCTTAAAGCTACAGTCGTAAAAATTGTGTGAATAAAGTGAATGGAGTAGTTTGTATCTTTATAAAGAAGCTTTCCGCTGTAGCAACGAATGCCAGATCTGCGAAACAGCAACGAATCTAAATCATTAATACGAACGTGTTTCTGTCAGTATTTTGAGTCGTGCGTGTTCTGTAGTTGAAAGGCACATGCAGTAACAGGAGAGTAATTTTGCGAATAATTTAGGACAGAAAGTGTTGGATACGTATGTTGACCACTGAGGCTTCTTAATAAATGAAGCGTGTCAAGCTACCACAATGGATTTTATACATTACTTTCAAATTCGTCTTGAAGCTGTGTATAAAACTCACTTCTGAACCAGCTAACAGAAACTAAGACTATAACAGAGGTTCGAAACTTTTGTATTTTTTGTTAATACAACAGCGTACTTTGTTTCACCATTAGATTTCCCGAGGGTTAGTTCTTTGCTTGCAGCTTAGACTATCGAAATGGTATTAAAAACATTAAAAACTCCTCAAAACCAACAAACAGACTAGACGCTCAAATCAATACATAACTGCCATGTCATAAAAAAAAATTCAAAAGGTTAAATTTTTGTTAAGCTTATGGGATTTAACTGTGGGGTCATCAGTCCCTAAACTTACAAACTACTTATGAACAACCTTATACTGCAGACGGAACAAACATCCATGCCCCGAGGGGGAACGGCCTCGCACATCGTAGCGTAGCGCCTCAATGCGCTCGGCCATTCCTCCGCGGCCATGTCATTGTTAAGATGTAATTTGTTAGTTGCTTCGAGGTTAACGTGTTACCCATTCAACAGAATACAATTTTAATACACCATACACACCTATTTTCAGCGGCACGACATGTTAATGTTCAAATATAAAGAAGTTATTATAGACTTATCGTTTAATAATGTAAGGTTTGCCGCTAAATATGGCAACTGACAGGCGGGCTATCTGAAACCATCCAATAATAAAACTTTTAATTCAGTGCACAATAATATAACCTAGGACGACAATCCATTCGAGGATCGGTATCAGGATAACCAGGCATCATAAGGCAAACAGTCCATTTAAGAAAAGACAGGTTCAGGCACATCAGTGGGCAGTCGAGAAGGGGCGAGGCATGCCTCTACTCTGCTCAATCGCAGCGAATGTCTAGTCCTCCAGTCAGTGCTTATGGCCGGCCAGAGGTTTGAACGGAAGTAAACGGGGCACTTCAGAGCACGGCTAGCGCGTGTAAACAAACTTCCTTACACGACAATCTACTACAGCTAAATCTTACCAACTGTTATTCAGTTGGTCTCAGACGTTGGTAGCGTGGTCGACATACGTCTCTCTTACTTTTTGTTACAAATTTTTCGCAAAATTACTCTCAAGTGACCTTTGAACTATAGAACACTCACGAGTCAAAATGACGTCAGAAACACGTTCGTATTAATGATTTAGATTCGTTGCTGTTTCGTGGATCAGGCATTCGTAGCTACAGCGTAAAGTTTCTTTATAAATATTAACAGAAACTACTTCATAAACTTTATTCCCACAATTTTTTACGACTGTCGCTGTAACAGGACACTGAATGTCACAAAACTATCGCGCCTCAGTCCGTGGATCATGGATGAGGATGTTCCTACTCCTAGAATTTTAACCCTCAAGAATTGGGGAGGCGGCCACTACGGTTGGGTATTCGAATCCCCCCTCGGGCATGGATATTTGTGCCGTCCTAGTTCGTTAGTAGTTCATAAGTAGTTTGTAAGTTTAGGGACTGATGACCCCGTAGTTAACTCCCATAAGATTTACAAACATTTGAACATTTCATTGGGGAGGGGGGGGGCAGACATTTCCTCAACGATTCTGTCTTTCAGTTTATACTCTAGAATGTTTATGACTGACAGAGTAGATTGCGGGATGGTTTTCAAAGATTTTGTTCAAACCCTGCGAGAAGGAAGTTGACAAACCTTTCAAATTCCCAAAATATCCCGTCCGAGTTGGCTAAAGGGAAAGCGAATACGGAGGCGAAAATTTCTCACAGACTGCTCAGCTGCTTATCAACTTCCAGTCTCCGAGGAGTGTGTGTAGCGTAGTGGACAAGTCCTTCGCGTGCAAAGTTGGAAGTCAAGGTTCGATTCCTCGTTACTCCTTACACTTTTGTTCATTTCATATTACTCCTCGCAATGTAAACCTTTTATTTATGAAATTTAAATTTACTTAAACGTTTCAGTGTGCCGTGAACGTTAATGTCAAGAGGTGTCTCAATTAAAACACATTCAATCCTACAGCATCAGTTCAGTCACACAATTCCCATTCATGCACAAAAATCAACAGTGAAAAGTTATTTACTTAAAAACTTGAATAATATATGCTTTGCACCGAAGCATATTTCGGATAAAATTTCTCGCTTACAATACTTTGGTAAAGTCTGCATAGTGTGGAGATTTTATTTGACGATGAACACCCTAAGGAATGTAATATAACTTCGGGATATAAATAAGTGCTACAATTTTTGAAATATTATTTTCATTTAATCTTATTTTAGCTAATAAATTGTGACTACTATATTGTTTGATATTTATAAATCCTTAAGATATGTGCCCTGAAACCAACGTTTATTATCTGTCTGTGGAAAAACTTACGCTATGACTCACACGATCTGTTGCATTTTTCTGGTGGCAGTGTCAATCTGCTCAAACATCTGACGCAAATAGACTGTCTATTTCGTTCATTCATTCAAAACTTCATCATATGAACTGGCTGAATGAAGAGTTAAAACTTTTTGATACTATATTCGCTACCAAAGTTGTTACTGAGCAGAAAAGTTACGTAAGTGAAAATTACGGATGAATGAATAATGAGTGAATAATTAAAAATAAAAGTGCTGCGGATGTCAGATCGATCCTAGGACCTCGTGTTACGCATCTGCGCATTTATGCCGGCGCCACCCACACATACTATAGCATACCCGTTTATCGAATTTCTGCAGGAACATAGGTCTACTACCTATTCATAAGTGGCAGGAAACTACGCACGCTTTTAACGAAAAATCGTGCTTTTGTATTCTCTACAGTAACTGAAACCCACCGGTGTGTAATGCTGTCCTACTACAGAATAAACGGCTGCGGCTTCTAAAACCAAGGAATTAGCTTTAGAATCTTCACTCCTCTAATTGCTACGATGGAGAATCACCAAAAGTCGACTCTTAAGTTTGAGATTTTACAAATTATTCAATCTACTTGTTTTTGCTGTTTGCATTATCAAATTAATGCCTGCTTCTTTGAATAGATGACCGACTTCATTGTAAGGTGATTGTTCAGACGTCTACTTCCTGCATGATGTATTACTAGGTGCGGGTGGTTTGGCGGGTTTATATTTTTGAGTAGTATGCGAAACATATCGTCTTCGATGCTCGCCAGTGACCAACTCACACCAAAAGATCTCTTTAACCTCTGGGGAAGCCAAGTGGCGAACACCGAGCTCGCCAGTATTCGGAATTCTTGTTGTTGTACTACAGTCTGGATTGAAACAGGATTATATTAAACGACTAAGGATTTGAATGTCACAGCGATTTAATATTCCTAATGTTGCTTGCACGAAAAACGTAGGTTTTTCGTCGTTATTGAAAGAAGCGGAATAAAAATGCAATTATGTGTTGCATACGATAGTTTAAAGAAATTCATTTGATGCAACACAATTCTCTGTTGCACATGTTTCATATAGTATTATCAATATATTTCCATGGTTACGGAATAATAATTTCCTCACAATGATTGCGATACAGATTGTTACTCAATTATCATGTGTTCAAATGTCTGTAAATCTATCGAACCAAACTGCGAGGTCATCAGTCCGTAGCTTACAAACTGCTTAAACCTAGGTAAAGCAACCTAAGGACAAACACACACACACCCATGCCCCAGGGAGGACTCGAACCTCCACGGCGAGCAACCGCGTGCTCCGCAGCGAGGTGCTTGCTTTAGACCGCTCGGCTACTCCACCGCGGCAATTATCATGTGTAATTAAAACTTCCGGGCTGAGAGGCCGTGGTCGAACAGTAGAAATTTCTTCCCCTGACGTTTCGTTGCCGGCTGCGGGCAACATCTTCTGAGGTGAGTCGACGACTGGCTGCTGGGCCGCGGAGGTCCTGCTCATATAGAGGGCATAGAGGGCGCCACCACTCGTCACGTGATGTCAACAGTAAAACTATCTCTGGCTGGCGTCATTACTCTCGATTGGACGTTACAGTGATTAAACGTGCAGATAGAAAAGATACGCACACCGATCGGTATCTTCACAAAGATTCGAATCATCATCCCAGGCAGAAGAGAGTTGTTATTAAAACATTAGTGGACAGGGCTAATAAAATCTGTGAGCCAGCTTAATTGCAAGAGGAACTCGATCATTTACGAACCGCATTTCAGAAAAACGGTTACAGTGATAAGGAGATAGATCGAGCACTCCAGCCCAGAAGACAAATCTCTGCTAACGTCCAACAACAACCAATGGCGGGGAAAGTGTTTCTCCCATTCATCCACAATATCACGGACCGCATTGGGAAAGTACTGGCCAAGTTTAGAGAGGAAACAATATTCAAACTCACCAAAAAGATCAGTGAAAGCTTACGATCAACGAAAGATGCGCGACACCCTTTGGCTACTCCAGGTGTGTATAAGATCCCATGTAGTTGTGGGAAGGTTTATATTGGAACAACAAAAAGAAGTATCAATACTCGCCTAACTGAACACAAAAGGAACTGTCGATTGGGACACACGGACAAATCGGCCGTAGCGGAACATGTTTTTGAAATCGGTGACCACAAAATAAAATTTAGTGAGACAAGCGTGCTAGCTAAGACATCGCATTATTATGCACGTATGAATAGAGAGGCTATAGAGATTTTTAAGCACCACAATAATTTTAACAGAAAGGAAGAAGGCTTGAAGTTAGACAAGATATGGCGGTCTGCTTTGTACCAAAGATGTGACAATCGATTACCTTCGATCGAGAGTAATGACGCCAGCCAGAGATAGTTTTACTGTTGACATCACGTGACAAGTGGTGGCGCCCTCTATGCCCTCTATATATGCAGGATCTCCACGGCCCAGCAGCCAGTCGTCGACTCACCTCAGAAGATGTTGCCCGCAGCCGGCAACGAAACGTCAGGGGAAGAAATTTCTACTGTTCGACCACGGCCTCTCAGCCCGGAAGTTTTAATTACTGAAGACGCCGGCCGTGAAAGCCTACACGTTATGAATTATCATGTGTGTTTGTTATTGTTAAGTGAGAAACATAATGAGCCATATTTCAAAATAGAAGAAAAATGCTAGAGTCAGTAATCGAACTGTCGCTCGTTTATCAGTAGTTGGCCATTTGGCGAGATAAATAAGCTTATCTTTATCATTTGTTTGCTTCTCTGCACATTCATTTGTCATAATCGTATCTGGTATTATAATAGCCCAATATGTTGTCGAATGCTTACTATTAGGCATTTCAATAAGACAAGGTGTATGGAAAAGTACCAAACATCTTAGGAGAACTGTAATTTGTGGTGACACAGCTGGCTTATGTTTGTTAAATTTGTGCTGATATCTTAGTTGCAACATCAACCGAAAGAGAACCAGTGGAAATGACACGATACCTTCACTCTCGGAAATACCATCTGTGATCTGCGGCGCCAAACGGTTGTCGTCCTTATAGCGCAACCGAGGCGGTGGGCGGAAACCGTCAGCGATACTCGGAACATGATGCACCATGATGTAACACTTAGCTTCATAACGAAGTCCATTCATGTAATTGAATTAATTCTATGATATACATGCAATTTTTCCATTTGAATGTGTCAGTACCGTCCGAAAATATTCACGGACTGCAGCATCTCAATTCTAATTGCTGTCTTTGTTCATTGAAACTATAAGAAACGAAATGTGGAAAGGAATTTGTCGGTCGCGAACAGCTTAAAACGCTATGGCTAATACGCAAAGCAGTTTCTAAAATCAGTTTTCAAAGTCGCCTTCACGTCGCATAGACAGCACGAGTGTTGTTACAACTGGCTGCGATACTGGAAGATAACATTTTTCCTCTCAGATTTTGTCTCAGATGGGTAATCGACAGTATGTATGATCGTGTTGCCTAGCTGTATATACTTCCCACCAAGCAGCAGAACTTTGCGGTTGTATATAGCGATTAGGCGAGGGGTCTCGCGAATTCTGTCACCGGCTGTACAAACATACGGACACTCTGCTTTATATATTAGGTAATTCTTAATGCTCATGCAGTGGACTAAACATTTACTTAGTTCCAGATATTCATCGTTCACTGCCTTACAAATTGATTCACATGTATCAGGAGTTATTTTGCTTAGTGCTATACTGAAGGCTGGGATAGATCTTTCCAGTAGCAAGAAATCACAGTGTCGCTGTAACCCCGTCTTCTGCAGGTATAGCTTTGCTCATGTGGGTGTTCCGCTTTGTGATGTGAGGAGTCAATTTATTGAGTAAATGCTGATTCGTTGTAACATCCATTCTCAGCTTATTTACATGACTTGACGTCCTCCACTTGTAATCCCGCTACAAATTTTTTGAATGTTTTTGTTGTCATCACATCCTCACCGAAGTACGTTTTCTTATTTCACTCACTTCGTCCAAATGCTTACGAAATATAAATGTGGCGGCAGCAATTGCTGTGCTTAACAAGTTTTTATTGTCTGTCATCTCGATATATCACTAAAATATAACAGGATAATACCCTTTTTAGCGCCACGTCAAAGATTTATGTCAAAGAAATTTCACGAATATTTAAAATTTCTTTGTGAAAGATTTGTTCAAAAATATGTCCGTGTAATAGCGTGTTTACAGGCGCGCAGTGGCGGCGCGTCCTATGTGTTCAATGGTTCAGTGAACCCCAGGAAAAAAGCTCGAAAAGTGATTTAAACTAACATTCTTCGTTTTGTTCTTCTATCAGATCATTTTCATGCACATTCAAAGTTCTTTTATCGCATGAGAAACGTTTTAGTTAGCGGAGACAGCACGTATACCAGTCGTAGCGCGGCCGCCTAATATAGACGCTTGTCTACTGGCTGCAGCGTTGCAATGAGCATGCGCGGCTGAGGTTCAAATTCTCTTCTGAACCTTCTGGAGGCAGCATATGGGCGCTCCAACGACAGCCGTGTGGTTAGCGGCAACGCATTGCGCCGTCGAAGGTAGTTGGATCGACGCAGACAACAAGCATTTTTTTAAATCCAATTTGCTTTTAACATATACGGGAACAACAATGACTTTTGCATTGCCGGCCACGGTGGCCGAGGGGATTGAGGCGCTCCAGTCACGGTCTGCACGGCCACTACGGTCGGGATTCGAATCACCCCTCGGGCATGGATATTCGTCCCGTCCTTAGTCGTAGCTAGTTCATAAGTAGTTTGCACGCTTAGGGACTGATGATCCCGTAGTTAAGTCCCATAAGTTCTACAAACATTTGAACATTTGACTTTTGTATTGCTACTTGCCTCATTGGACGTTTTTGCAAAAATGTCGTGATTTTGATTGTAAATGACATATATTGTTCTTTGTAACAAATATTTAACTTCCATATTCACAGAATATATGACAACTGCGTACGGGCAGTTCCGAAAATGTGTACCCAGCTGGGATCCGAACCCGGGTCTCTTTGTAGGCAGTTCCGCTGACGACTATACTACTGGGGTCACAGTGATCACCGCATCTGCAACGACTATCTAAGCACATCGCCCGTCAAAACCCCAGCTTTACCCTGCCCACATTACTGCAGGAGCAGACGTGACGTCTGTTCTTTCGGAACAGACACCACATGTATATACATATACATATATATATTTATATAATATGCTGTGCAATGATCTGTTCGTTAGTGGGGAGGGGTGGGCAGGTATTGGGCCGTTACTCTTACGGGAATTAGTTTGAAGGCGTGCTTAGTTAGATCTTGCAGGTGCGGTGGTCACTGTGTACCCAGTGGTGTGGTGGTCAGCGCAACTGCCAGAGCAGGGAACCCGTGTTCGGATCCCAGCTGGGTACCCATTTTCGACTATGCCCGTACGCATATATTCTGGAAATACGAAAGAATAACTGCAGGATCAAAAATGACGTCTGTTCTTTCGGAAAAGACGCAACATGTATATAAATATTTAACTGTTTGAAAAGATGTGCATGCGTAAGGTTAGTAGGGGGTGTTGCTTACAGTGTCATGTCACCCGAAGGTATCTTGTCTCTTCATCGTTACAGATTCATTTTGTTACTGTCACTTCGCAGTGTAATCAGTTACTTACTGGGTTCTAGCGTTGATGCGCACATTGATATGTTCTTGGTGTTTATTATCAAAGAAAAATAAAAAACGTTTGGTATCTTTTAGAAACAAATTACCCTAAGCTTGGAAGTGTGAAATAACGAAGCGTGTTAGACCGACACCTCAGCTCGAGTTGTCCGGCCGCGGTGGCCGAGGGGACTGAGGCGCGCAAGTCACGGTCTGCACGGCCACTACGGTCGGGGGTTCGAATCCCTCTTGGGCATGGATATTTGTGCCGTACTTAGTATTAGCTGGTTCGTAAGTAGTTTGTAAGTTTAGGGACTCATGACACCGTAGTTAAGTCCCATACGCTCTACGAACATTTGAACATTTTCAGCTCGAGTTGAAGCAAGCGCAAACAAGCCGAACTAAGACATTCTGCAGATCTTTTAACGAAAATATATCTAAATGGGGGAGGGGGTCGCCGAAACATCGAGGCACCGAGCAAGGGGGGGGGTAGGGGAGGGAGGGGACGTCGCCACTATCAAGATTCGTCATTGAAAGAAGTGAACCCCTAATTATCTGAAGCACCAGCCGCCACTGATTCTAAGTGTAAATTTAGGCCTAAAAGTCTTATGTCTTATTTTAGTTTTCACCTTTTCTCACATTCTGTGGTCATGTAGGACCCTTTCTACATGATAACATAATGGTAAAAAAAAAAGACATACGACTTTTTAGGCTTACATTTTCACAGAGAATAGTGAATTTATGAACACACTATGCTATGAGGTCACATCAACTACCCTACGAAGGCACACAGGCGTCTCAAAACATAGTAGCATCAAATGCTAATGGCGAATGCATTTGGCACAAGAAACATGTTTTATTGATGAATTTAAGATACGAAGAACAAGAAGCAAACAGAGGACAAACGACTTACTCCCGACTGTTGCTGTCCGTATTTTCCCTTCTTAGAAAACTTCAAAACAGTTCCACCAAAAGGACAATGTAACTTGATCGGGACGAATTCGCATTTCAAAATTTCCAGGGCGTCATGCCGTCATTCTGCAGAAGAGGGATGCGTGCCGACGCCTTACTGAGAACTCGCGAAAGTGTCTCCGTCGACCCTTCACACATGCACGTCCCTCAGCTTCCAGCCGCTGTCCAAACACACGCCCGCTCGCTAGGCGTTCCGGTCACCAACCACCAAAGACCTTGTAAAAATAGCTAGACTCCCTAACGGCGCTGCTGTCGCGGGATAATTTAAACCTTCGGCCGGCCGCCATGGTAGTGGCAAGCGTCACATAAATACGAGTGTTCAAATGACTGTAAATCTATCGGACCAACTTGCGTGGTCATCCGTAGCTTACAAACAACTTAAACCTAGGTAAACGTAAGGACAAACACAAACCCATGCCCCAGGGAGGACTCGAACCTCCACGGCGAGCAAACGTGCGCTCCGCAGCGAGACGCTTTAGTCCGCTCGGCTACTCCACCGCGGCTAAATACGAGTGTTCTTAGCAGGTAAATCGTGTACTAAATAGCTACTGCGGGATATATACACAATTGATAGTCACGTCTCTATTGTTTGACTATTGCAGTGTACATGAAGCATGATGGTGAAAGGCTGCTGAGCGTTTAAATGCATAAATCAATTTAAGAAAGGAATAAAAAAAATCGAATACTGTCTTCCCATTTATATCTCTCAGGACTACAAGTAGCGCTACTACTTGTGTTCAGAGAGAGTTACTCTTGCTTAAGTCTATTATTCAAAACAATATAGGATGGAATGAAATAAGTAACAGGCTTTTACAATACTGGTAGCTCTTAAAACGGAGCTACTTTAGACAGTACTAGTTGACAGGAAGTTCAAAAAGTTTCATTTTATGATTGTGTAAAGTAACTATTGAGGTCACGAAATTACTCCTCACTGTAGTTCGAATTTTTGTTTATGAAATTAATATTAGCAGTTTTAACACAGAACTTAAAGGTAATCTGCTTTACATATAGGTATAACAACTGAAAGGGGTTTGCGGAACTGTGCATAGTTCCATATATGAATGACATGTAGCCACACTGGATGCACATTGTGAAGTTGAACCCTATGACGATAGTTTAAGGCATTTCACTTACAGCATTAAAAATGCTAACATTCGGCTAGATACCCTAATGCTAATGTTAGTTGCATTACTTAAGAAAAAGTTATGGCATACTTCGTGTTCTTAAAAGAATTTGGTAGTGGCTGGTTGCTTTATTCACAACGTAAGAAGCTATTTTTCAGTTATGTATCTGATGGAATATTTCACTTTCGCAGTCGATTTTTAACATTAGCTGTTTCAGGCACCCCTGTTTCATTTTTTGATCCTATGAAATCTCTAAATATTGGAACCTACAGCACTAAAGCAAAGACGTAAAGTGTGAAACTCTTCCGAAATTAATGTTTGTACAAAAGTTTCACAATCTTAGAATATACTGAGAAAGTGCCGAAAAATCGTGTCTCACGATAAAATCCGTTCATATGCTGCACTTAGATCCCTAAAAAATCAAATATCCGGTTTCGTTAGGAAGAGGAAACGCTGTTAGCCAATTTCTACACCGTACGTGTAATAAATTTACACATAACAGATAGTTGCTGTATATTCAAGGAATCTGAAGCTGTTTTGTAATTATATATTTCAATTAGACATAGTTTTTCCGACTTAACTCAAACGATTACACACGCTATTCACAAGAGTATTACGCACATTTAAAGTTGGCGCGGAAGTTTGCCACCACAATGGTCGCCGAGGCGCTCTTCATTTTATCCGCTGTTCGCAGTCGGCCGCTTACGCGATTGTGGGGGCGTGCCAACCACACGCACGCGCAGCGCCACCTCCTCGTTCGCCAGAGAGCCTCCTCTTTCTCCACTCACTCGCCTCGCACACCTATCGATTGCATCAAAGAGTTTCGATCAAGGGATCCGTCAGCTCATGGCAAACGAACACTCGAACCATATAACATGGTTCAGTATGTTTACATTATTTTCTGTTATGCGTTTTAGAGGACACGAATTCAGAAAGTATCATTCTTATAGAACACAGCTAGCTCTTCACACACATGATGTGATGAGAGCTATCGACAAGACATCTCATATCGATTTCGTATTTCTGGATTTCTGAAAGACTTTTGGCACTGGCATCGCAAGTGCCTTCCAATCAAAATGCGTGCATACGGAATATCGCCACACTTGTGCGAATGGATTCGCGATAGTCTCTCATAAATGACACAATACTTTGCAACTGGCGAAAAGTCGTCGAGTAAAACAGAAGTGATACCTGGCGTTCTCCAAAGAAATGCAACAGCGCCCCCAACTGTTCCTTACCTTTAAAAACGATTCAGGAACAATATGAGCAGCTCTCAGACTGTTCGCGGATATACAGGGTGTTACATTTTTTGTACGGCCAAACTTTCAGGAAACATTCCTCACACACAAAGAATGAAAACATGTTACGTGGAAATGTGTCCGGAAACGCTTAATTTCCATGTTAGAGCTCATTTTATTACTTCTCTTCAAATCACATTAATCATGGAATGAAAACACCCAGCAACAGAACGTACCAGCGTGACTTCAAACACTTTGTTACAGGAAATGTTCAAAATGTTCTCCCTTAGCGAGGATACATGCATCCACCCTCCGTCGCATGGAATACCTGATGCGCTGATGCAGCCCTGGAGAATGGCGTATTGTATCACAGCCGTCAACAGTACGAGCACGAAGAGTACATTTGGTACCGGGGTTGCGTAGACAAGAGCTTTCAAATGCCCCCATAAATGAAAGTCAAGAGGGTTGAGGTCAGGAGAGCGTGGAGGCCATGGAATTGGTTCGCCTCTACCAATCCATCGGTTACCGAATCTCTTGTTGAGAAGCGTACGAACACATCGGCTGAAATGTGCAGGAGCTCCATCATCCATGAACCACATGTTGTGTCGTACTTGTAAAGGCACACGTTCTAGCAGCACAGGTAGAGGATCCAGTATGAAATCATGATAACATGCTCCAGCGAGCGTAGGTGGAAGAACATGAGACCCAATCAAGGCATCACCAACAGTTCCTGCCCAAATGTTGACAGAAAATCTGTGTTGATGACGTGATTGCGCAATTGCGTGCTGATTCTCGTCAGCCCACACATGTTGATTTTGAAAATTTACAATTTGATCACGTGGAATGAATCCTTATCCGCAAATACTAAAATGAACTAACTTGGAAATTAAGCGTTTCCGGACACATGGCCACATAACATTTTCTTTCTTTGTGTGTGAGGAATGTTTCCTGAAAGTTTGGCCGTACCTTTTTGTAAAACACTGTATAACTACAAAACAGCTTCAGACTCTGTGAATATGCAGCAACTATCGGTTGCGTGTAAATTTATTACACATACCGTGTAGAAATTGGCCAACAGCGTTTCTTCTTCCTAACGAAACCGCACTATATCATTTAGTTCTTTAGCGTTCTAAGTGAAGCATATGAACTGAATTTATCGTCAGGTACGATTTTTTGGCACTTTCTCAGTATATTCTACACTTGTGAAACTTTTGTACAAACATCAATTTCGGAAGAGTTTCACACTTTACGTCTTTGCTTTAGTGCTGTATTCTCTAATATTTAGATATTTCATAGCATCAAAAGATGAAACAGGGCGCCTGAAACAGCTAATGTTAAAAATCGACTGTGAAAGTGAAATATGCCATCAGATACATAAATGAAAAATAGCGTCTTTACCTTGTGAATGCAGCGATCAGCCACTACTATTTTTTTTTTTTTTTTTTTTTTTTTTTTTGAGAACACGAAGTATGTCATAACTTTTTCTTAACTAATGCATCTAACATTAACATTAGGGTATCTACCGAAAATATTAGCATTTTTAATTCTGTAAGTCAAATACCTTACAGTAGCCTGAACTGCTCATAAGTCAACAACTACTGTCATAGAGTTCAACTTCACAAAGTGCATCTATTGTGGCTAACTGTCATTCATATGTGGAGATATACACAGTTATGCAAACCCCTTCCAGTTGTTATACCTATATGTAAAGCAGATTACCTTTAAATTCTGTGTTAAACGTTGCTAATATTAATTTCATAAACAGAAATTCGAATTGCAGTGAGGTAACTAATCTCCTGATGTTTGTTTGTAAATCTATCGAACCAAACTGCGTGGTCATCAGTTAGTAGCTTGCAAACTACTTAAACCTAGGTAAACTAACCTAAGGACAAACACACAAACACCCATGCCCCAGGGAGAACTCAAACCTTCACGGCGAGCAACCGCGCGCTCCGCAGCGAGACACTTTAGACCGCTCGGCTACTACACCGCGGCTAATCTCCTGACCCCAGTGGTTACTTTACACAATCATAAAATGAAATTTTTTGAACTTCCTGTCCACCAGTACTGCCTAAAGTAGCTCGTTTTGAAGAGCTGCCATTATTATAAAAGCCTGTTATTTATTTCATTCAATCCTATATTGTCTTGAATAGCAACCTGTTAAGCTAGAGTAACTGTCTGAACACAAGAATTAGGGCTACTTGTATTCCCGAGAAATATAAATGGGAAGGCAGTATTCGTTCTTTTTATTCCTTTCTTAAAGTGATTTATGCGTTTAAACGCTGAGCAGCTCTTCACCGTCGTGCTTCATGTACACTTAAATAGTCAAATAATACAGACGTGGCTATCAACTGCCTATATATATCGCAGTAGCTATTTAATACACGTTTTGTCTGCTAACACCACTCGTATTTATCTGACGCTTGCCACTACAATGGCGGCCGGCCGAAGGTTCAAATTATCCCGCGACAGCAGTGCCGTTAGGGAGTCTAGTTATTTTTACAACGGCTTTGCACTACACTTACGCGTTCTATTCCACAGTATTGCTGCGCATTTTAGGATCCCCATCAAGTGGTATTGACAGAAGATATAGTGAAATTTCAGAGGACTGCTCGTTTTGTATTATGATATAGGGGAGAGAGTATCACAGAAATAGTGTACGAGTTGGGGTGGAAATCATTAAAAGAAAAGCGTTATTCGTTGCGGTGAGATTTGTTTGGGACATATCTTTCACCAACTTTCTCAGATTCCGAATGCGAACATTTTTGCTACCGCACAACTACATACGGAGTCATCTTCATTATAAATGTTCAAACGTTTCTTAAGCAAATGTTCAAATGTTTGTAAATTTTATGGGACTTAACTACGGGGTCATCAGTCCCTAAACTTACAAACTATTTATGAACTACTTACGAACTAGGACGACACAAATATCCATGCCCGAGGGGGGATTCGAACCCCCGACCGTAGTGGCCGTGCTGACCGTGACTGGAGCGCCTCAGTCACCTCGGCCACCGCGGCCTGCTCTTCATTATAACAAAACGAGAGAAATCAGCTCGTAAACAGAAAGGTTTAGGTGTTCATTATTCCCACGCGTTGTTAGGGGATGGAACGGTAGAGAAATGCCATAGAAGCCACTCTATGGATCCTGTGCCATGCACTTCAATGTGACTTGCAGAATATTTATGTGGCTGTGGATGTAGAATTTTGGCGTCCAGATAGAGATCCGACGGTTTGGGTCCAAATACTCTGTGTTCTTCTCAGTTGATAGTTGTAATAAATGTTTTCTTTTTTGTGGTTTTGGTACAATAAATATGAAAAGTATTAAAATCTCAAGAGCTCAGATATTGATTTATTTTTCCTGACGACCGGTTTCGATACACTTAGGGCCGGTTTGTCAATGCCTCGTTAAGTTCCAGTTAAGATTTTTACTTGTCGTTAACGGAGAATTGCGTTTGTCAATGTTTCGTTATGAGTTAACCTGACGTTAAAAGACCTCAAACTGGCCGTTAAGTTAACGAGTAGAATTCTGCTCGTTACACAGCTAATGACCAGTTAAGTTAGAATCTGTATGAAAATGGCAGCGTTCCAAAGCGCTAAAATACCTTAATATAGTCTATTCATGTGATAAAGACCGATTTATCGTACAAAATAACAGAAGCACTACGTTTAGGAAAAACTAGTGTTGAAAGCAGCTTTATTGGAAAATTATATCGTAATATTTTCCGCCCCATTCATGTCAGTAGCAATTAGATGAGTTTGATATATTGCAGATATACAACATAACCTAAAAATTATTGTTGCTATATCAAAATACAAACTTACGGGTAACGACTAGTTAAGTGAGAATCGGTATGATGAAAATGGCTGGAATAAGAAATTTGGCCGGCCGCGGTGGCCGAGGGGACTAAGGCGCTTCAGTCACGATCTGCACGGCCACTACGGTCGGGGGTTCGAATCCCCCCTCGGGCATGGATATTTGTGCCGTCCTAGTTCGTAAGTAGTTCATAAGTAGTTTGTAAGTTTAGGGACTGATGACCCCGTAGTTAAGTCCCATAAGCTTAACAAACATTTGAACATTTTTAAGAAATTTGGTTGAAAATTACGACGATGTCAATATTTTCGACGATCTAGAGGTCATTGGCCCCTATAAGGCGTCCTAGACGTTTTTATGTTCGTCCAAATCTTTTTTAATGTTGGAATGATGCAGAATTTGTTACTCTATTTCCTGTTCGAAAAGCCACTTTGGAAACGCTGCATGAATAACTCCACGACCAACTGAAGAGTCCAACAGATAGTTACGTATTTTGTAAGTTATCAGACGTAATGGAAAACAAAATACATTATTTATGTCTGCAAGCTTATTAATCCAGTATTTACATATGATCGTTGCGCTCAGTGTAAGGCCTTAAATGTGATTTCTTCCTCCGATCTACAGGAACAGTGCACTTTCGCCTATGTGCATGTTATTGCTCGCACTAAGATACTATGCATGTTATCGTACTTAGCACTTTTGCTGTTCTACATGTTCCATGCACAGCATTGAATTCATTTGCCACAATGTCGCATCGTTTTCCTTCCGTCGGTTTTTATAAATTCCACTAATAAGGACACAAGATTCTCGCACTAACTTCTTGTAAAAATCAAGCTTGTGGTTTGCCATAGCGCCAAATAACAACTGTCTGCTAACCTCCTTCGCCGGCCGCGGTGGCCGAGGTGATTGAGGCGCTACAGTCATGGTCAGCACGGCCACTACGGTCGGGGGTTAGAATCCCCCCTCGGGCATGGATATTTGTGCCGTCCTAGTTCGTAAGTAGTTCATAAGTAGTTTGTAAGTTTAGGGACTGATAACCCCGTAGTTAAGTCCCATAAGCTTAACAAACATTTGAAACATTTGAAACCTCCTTCCCGATAGTCAAATATGGCGAACAGCTGTTTATTTAGACCGCACTTTCATTTGTTTCTATTGCTAACATAGTCGAAATATATCGCACCTTCTCGTTTTCTCAAGGTTAGCAAACGAGATATGTATCTGGCAATGACAAACGCAATGCACTTAACGAGCACATTTAACTGGACGTTAAAGGCATTATCTCTTTTACTAATGAGAAGATTAACGATAGATGGACGAACCGGCCTTTAGGGTATCAACATCTGGTCACTTGTGTCCTATGTTTCGTTTTATGAAGGCGCGTGACATTAAAATGGTATGTAATCATAAAACATTTAACATTGACAAATGGTACGTCACACCTAAAACGGTCAAATTACTTAAAACACCTTGTCTATTGTGTCATGTTGACAGAGCGCCTACTTACAACTGTCAACATGACACAATAGACAAGGTGTTTTAAGTAATTTGACCGTTTTAGGTGTGACGTACCATTTGTCAATGTTAAATGTTTTATGATTAACATACCATTTTAATGGCATGCGCCTTTACAAATCGAAAACATAGGACACAAGCGACCAGATGATGATACCCTAAGTGTATCGAAACCGGTCGTCCAATATTTGCGATCTTGGCATTTTAATACTTCAAAGTAAAGAGTTCGCCGTCCTACCATGGAAAAATTAAATAAAGATGAAATTTCAATATAATGATCACTATTCCTGCTGCAAATATATATATATATATATATATATATATATATATATATATATATATATATATATGTGTGTGTGTGTGTGTGTGTGTGTGTGTGTTTTGTGTTACCGATAGGGCACATATAAATCTTTCTCATTTGTTGAAATTTTCTTGTGGATCTTTTTAACAATGCTGTTTCATAATTTCCACACCTGTGATTAATGTTTCTATTTCGGTTCTCTGAAAAATTGTTCCGCTATCATGATTTGCATTTTCTGAGGGTCTAACTTTGAAATAATATTTTAAAAATAATACTTATGTCACTGTATTCTGGTAACAAATATTTCCAATTACGTACTGGAACCAGGGCTCATGCTGTTGTCGGACGTGACGTATTCTTTAACATTTTGGTCATTTGCTTGGCATGGGCAAGAAGGGTAAGTTTATCTAGCCGTGCGCAAAAGCCAGACCTTAATTTACATTCACACTAGAAACATTAACGTTTTGTCTCTTCTCTTCGCATTCGCCATACTACACAATTTTATTTATTACGTGCATGAAATATTCCTCAGTCTGATCTCACAGTCAGAAAAGCACTACAATCATATCTACATTTCTCGGTCCATATATTACTATAAACCATTTTTGTTTAAACTGAATGTGAAGTAGATCTTAACTTTTCATTGAGATAACACACTTAATCTGTTGTATTCTTGTTTCTCACGTAACTGAACATTACGTACGTCCTGCTCCAAATGAATCGTCCGTCAAGTGACTGAAATTCTGTCATGGTCGCAGACTGTTATACATCGTGTGGTGCAGTGACACCATCTAGTTACGCGTGAAAATGTTCACCCATATACATCAGATTTCTGTTTCTACTTAACAGCGGCATATTGTCATTAGAATGCAATCAGATTCATTTCAAGATTACAGTTTACTGCAAGCCTGATATGGCACACAGCCAGATATTTGACGCAAAAGCAAGTGGCAAATCTTTCATTGTAAGTACCAGGCAACCTCACACAAACCTTTTATGTTTTATTCGTATTACTAAATTTTAAGCATCAGTGAGAGACTACACTAAAGGATTTCGAAGCATTTGAAGCGGTTTGACAAATGTTTGACTGTGCATGGAAATTATGTTGAACGGGCTGTATGTAATACATCACTACAACAAAGTATTTTCTAAAAAATATTCTTTTCGAACTGCCAACGTTAAGTGGGCTTACGAAATATATGACACTGTCTCTTATATAAGTGACCACGGGTGGTGGTAACAACAAGGCCAGCACACTGGTGGCGGTTCTGCTTTTCATGAACAACAACAACAACAACAACAACAACCCACAAACTTTTACACAGCTACCTATGATGCGTTACATTGACGTTTCTTCGTGTGTTTCAGTGTGTTCGATAGAATAATGAGATGGAAAACTGGGATCACATCTACCTTCCTGCTGTATCTGACTAATTTTGTCAGAAAAAACATGATCTGAAATATTAGTATTTTATCTTCAAAAGCGTGCAGCAGATTTTGATACCCAATATAGCAGAGAAATTCCCGTACGTAGCGGAGCTCTTTAACAAAATTCGTGCTTTGAGTTTCCCGGTCAAAGAGCTGATGAATAACATTGGACCGGCTTCCCATTTGGATATTTTCAAGTAATTTATTTCAGTTTTCACATTGCTACGGCTTCGAGTATATTTATCACAGTGCCATTCACTACAGTACCTTGTGAACGGATTTTGACAAATTAATGGTGATAAAAACTACTTACTTTTACGTATTAGTAAAAACGCGTTATAAAATTAATATATTCAGTCTATAGAGGTCGATGTATTTCCTAAACTTCTATTCTGTTACAATATCAATGCATTTTCTTGGACCACAGGATGTAACTGAAAAGTAAAACATAACGAAAACGAATTTCCTGCAAAGGAATATTTTCACTTCTTTTTAATGAAAGGCATTATTATTAATATATGTTTTATGATCGATACAGTATTAATTTATTAGTTCATTAGCTGGCATTA
Source organism: Locusta migratoria (assembly GCA_026315105.1). Classification (NCBI taxonomy): domain Eukaryota; kingdom Metazoa; phylum Arthropoda; class Insecta; order Orthoptera; family Acrididae; genus Locusta; species Locusta migratoria. The sequence continues at coordinate 622,554,582 of CM048746.1, read as the reverse complement.
ACAACATAATGTAGTATTGGTTTTAAATTACAATTTCTGGAAATGTGATAAAATTTTAATTTACTACAGCAATGTTTTCAATACGCTGTTTGCCGTTCTTTATAAATACTGTTGATTTGCGGAATATTTTTCAGTAACAGAATAGTTGATTAAAGATACAAATAAAACGTAATCTCTTTCAGTGAACCAACAGGTTGTTATTCTTCTGAATCGACAAATTTCTGCTTTTCAGTACTATATCTTGTTATCTTTTCTGCTTGTCCAAGTTAATACAATCTAGTAGTGTGTTAAATACAGCCGGCCACAGTGGCCGAGCGGTTTGTGGCGAGCCAGGCAGTCTGCACGGCCGCTATGCTCGGGGGTTCGATTCCTCCCTCGGGCATGGATGTTTGTGTCGTCTTCAGTAGTTCATATCTAGTTTGTAAGTTTAGGGTGTGATGACCCCGCAGTTAAGTGCCTTAAGCTTATCAAACACTTGAACATTTGTTAACTACAGTATGGTTACCTCTGAATGGACACATGATATCGTTGGTTATTCTGAATCTGTGGTTGTTATCTTTCAGTTTTCTGTGACCCATTAAAGTCGATGTGAAATTACGAGATATCTATAATATAAATATAATCCTTGAATACACTCCAGGAAAACAGTATATTTACATACACATGAGGCGTCTGTTCCGAAAGAACAGACGTCACTTCTGAGCCTGCAGTTGTCATTATTTCATATTCACAGAATATATGTCAGCAACTGCGTTTGGGCAAAGCCGAAAATGTGTATCCAGCTGGGATTCGATCCCGGGTCTCTATTTGCGGTTGATGTCATATTCCGTGAATATGAAAGACTAACAACGGAGGGGATCAGAAGTGACGTCTGTTCTTTCGGAACAGACGCCACATCTATATATATATATATATATATATATATATATATATATATATATATATATATATATATATATATAATATCCCGGTGACGGGCAATGATCCTTTCGTTAGTGGGGAGAGGTGAACAAGTTTGGGGCCCTTACTCTTACGGGAATTCGTTTCGAAACTACGAGTTTGAGTACTGTGGGCAGGGTAGAGCTTGGAATTTGTATCTGACGGGAGGTGTGCTTAGGTAGTCCTTGCGGGTGCGGTGATCACTGTGTGCCCATTGGTGTAGTGGTCAGTGCAACTGCCTAGAAAGCAGGAGAACCGGGTTCCAATCCCGGCTGGGTACACGTTTTCGGCCTTGCCCAAACATAGTTTACGTCACATATTCTGTGACTATGAAACAGTATATTGTCAAATTCGCTTTTGTACCTTCCTACCATTCTTTGTCTCATTTTACTGGAGCTGCTATTTCTGACAATTGTTTAATGAATGTTCCTTCTTGTGGGCTGGATGCGTCATTCACCAGCTGCATTGTAACTTCATTTCCATGTATCCATGTATTAGCCTCACTGCATGTAAAATCTGTAACCAGATTCTTCTTTTGCAGCATTTGTGATGAGGTCAAGTCGTAGTTGAGACGCTTTCCTGGAAGTGGCATTTAATTGGTTTGTTCCTTTCAATAAAAGTTTTATTAGAGCTTGCTTTTCTCCCAACCCGCAACCACCGCTTACACGTAATCCGAGTCCTGGCTATCACAGTTAACGAAATTTGGCCACTAGATAATCGTTAATTTGACACTCACACATTTACTTTTCATCAATTTACAAGTTAACAACTTTTTTCTTTTCGGTTATTACAATAACATCTGTTTAAAATCTTATGTACGCTATAGTGTTGCGTAGAAGTAAAGCTTGGGCTCACAAGAAAAATGTCGTGGGTTCGGTTCTATGTGGGATGAACTTATTTTCTCAGTCTTCATTTTAAACTGGCTCATACCTTCCTATAATGTCAAGAGTCGCCAGGAAAGGTACGTGGTTGAAGAACCACGTTTAAGAGTAGGCGTGATAGTCGCACTGATGGACATAGCTTCTTCAGATGTTGTAAATCTGTTGGACCAAACTGGTATTGTCATCAGTACCTAGACTTACAAACTATTTAAACTAATTTACATTAAAGACACACCCACCCATGCCCGAGGGAGGACCCGAATCTCTGGCGGGAACGGTTGCCCAGTCTGTAGCATGACGCCTTAGACCTCACGGCCATTGGTAGGATGGAGTAGGACGGATGTGTATCTCTCTCTCTCTCTCTCTCTCTCTTCTCTCTCTCTCTCTCTCTCTCTCTCTCTCTCTCTCTCTCTCTCTCTCTCTCTCTCTCTCTCTGTGTGTGTGTGTGTGTGTGTGTGTGTGTGTGTAAAACACCATTCCAGGAATCAAACCGAGCACACAAGTCTGATTAACTTTTTTTTAAATTTACAAGCAACAGATTTAGCAATTCACCATTAAATTAAAATACTATTTGTCAACACAGGCAGGCTGCAGATCGACCAAGCAGTTTACAATTTCGTAAGGAAATAAAAATCACGGCAGGCAAGCGCCTTTGACTGTCCCCACTTCGCAGTTTACACAATTCACCAATTGCATGCCATTTTATCAAGTTACAGACAAGCGTCAAACATTTACATTTGGCAAAACAAATATCATTTATAGAAAACCAAGGGTGATAACGGTGGGCAAATTTTGACCATTCCATTAAGAACTTAAAAAAAAAAAAAAAAAAAAAAAAAAAAAAGCAGTCATGATTCTGTTCAGCCGCGGTGGAGTGACCGAGCGGTCTAAAGCACCTCGCTGCGGAGTGCGCGGTTGCTCGCCGTGGAGGTTCGAGTCCTCCATGGGTCATGGGTGTGTGTGTGTGTGTGTGTGTGTGTGTGTGTGTGTTTGTCCGTAGGTTAGTTTACCTAGGTTTAAGTAGTTAGTAAGCTACGGACTGATGACCACGCTGTTTGGTACGCTAGATTTACAGACATTTGAACATTTTGATTCTGTTCAAACCTTGAAACATAAACGAGAACTTTCTAGAAGGAAAGGCAAATCGCTGGCACACAGTTCTCTGCGATACTAGCGCTTCAAGCGGTCACATTTCGCACTGTAGTTAAAATAAGACGAACGCTTTCCTACGGTCGAGCGATGGACTATCTTACCTCTTATTTAATGATCATCATCCGGACGTCCTCTTTATCTTGACGAAGGTCTAGTGGTTATAAACAATTTTTCTTTTTACCGTAGACCTAATGATATTGTCACGTTGCAAACTGCAAAAAATGTTCAAATGTTTGTCAAGTTTAAGGGACTTAGCTGCGGGGTCATCAGTCCCTAAACTTACAAACTACTTATGAACTACCTTATACTAAGCACGGCACAAACATCCATGCCCGAGGGGGTGAGAGGTCCAAAGATGGATCGTGGTAACAGAAATAACATTTAAAGAATGGCCGTTTATTCACTCATTTAAACATTCAAAAATCCAACCAATGAACATATATCAATATCATTTAACTCATTTAAGTAACTAAACTCACTTAAAGACATTTAATTGAACAGATGACACAAATAACAAATTTCAGGTACTAGTTTCTCAGAGATGAATGTCTTTACTATCCTGACTCACGGAATTAAGTATCAAATAATTAGAACATTTTTATGTGCCAGGTAATGCTAAAATAACTTTGACTTAGGGCGGACACCATTATATAATTTGAATGTCAAGGTGTAATTCATCAGTACCTTCCTACATAAGGTAACACGTTACTAACAAATACAAACAACCTCTGCACAGGCTTAAGTAGTTTACTTCTCAGGAAACGTGATGTAGTAATAACGGAGCAAAATCTTACCAGTGGACATGAATTAGTATCAAGTAAGTCATCTAACTAAGCCGGCCTCGGTGGCCGAGGGGACTGAGGCGCTCCAGTCACGGTCTGCACGGCCACTACGGTCGGGGGTTCGAATCCCCCCCTCAGGCATGGATATTTGTGCCGTCCTAGTTCGTAAGTAGTTCATATGTAGTTTGTAAGTTTAGGGACTGTTGACACCGTAGTTAAGTCCCATAAACTATACAAACGTTTGAACATTTGAGATTTGAAATACAAACAACCCGTGCACATGTGATTTTAGCTGATCAACTACAAGTAATGGAACGGTCAAAATGACAGACTATCATATATTGACAACTTAACGGCCGGACTAACGTGAATCAAGCCCAAATTTCTGATGCCTTTGAATAACATGCAATCAATTAACTTAACTAGTGTCCTCAGTTAAACAGGCTAAAGAACAAGCACCAATCGGATTCGTGAGTAACGGCCACATAATCTCAACTAGACCAAACAAAGTGCCAATCGAATTGATAAAATTAAATCTAGATGCAAATTATCATTTATTAGAAAGGCACAGAACTGGCTAATGAAAGGTATTCACAGAAGTACAAATCGTTAACAGGTTAAGATCACTGCAACTAACATAGGAACTACCAAGGACACAGGGTGTAAGTTGCCCATTCGCCACTCGGAAACTTCAGTCCGGGAGGTAGGGACTTTACAATGATTAAAATTTAACTTGCCCAAAAATACATTCGTCAACGGGGCACACGATGATGAAAGGAAAGACTGTGAGAGAAAATAATCAGTAAGGATTCCCCTAGTAGCACTTAGCAATTCATGAAATCATTCAAATGCAATAAATGGATTGGTAATTCACCCTACAATAAGAGGGTAAGGAATTAAGTAAATAACAATAACTGCACCGGTGAGGTGACACCAAACATAAAACGCACAGACAAACGAAAGACATGGAGGGCAACCACTGGGGGCCGGTTACAATTCCGAAAACAAACAGACACACCAACATAAACACACAGGGGTTGTAAATCACAGGGTAGCACAACTAGGCATAGGCCTATCAATTCTAAAATAACAAACTGACGGTACGCACCCGAAAGGAATAGGGGGTGGTGTCAGGGAGTACGCCAAGTACCTAGATAAGTGGAAGAGGCAGATTCACAACTACACGTTTGGGCCGGACGACACATCAAAAGTACTAGGTAACGGAGCACAATGGCGAGCCGATGTTTAACAGAGTCACTCATACAGCTTTCCACAAGGAGCCAGTACATCCGAGAGAACACGTTTATTGCGAACACAAGCGATAGCCGCGAGTCTTCCGACAGCATACGTGGTGCAGTGGTCAACACCGTAGATCGATGTGTTTCCGGTCTCCAGTTCAAATTCGGCCATGGGCAGAAGAAAATTTACTTCTTTGCACTTACTATATCTAGAATATTCTACATGTTTCATATGTTTGATGTACTTATATTTCCAGAACATTCTTTCCTTATATAAATAGTGGAGCATTCCAAGCAAGGTCGTACTTCACTAACAGGAAACAAAGGGTGTCAGTGCAAGTGACTAGTGAATTAAGCCAACAGTCATCATCGGATTGGGAAGAAATTACATGTGGTGTCCCACAAGGTTCCATCTTAGGGCCACTGCTTTTTCTTGTGTACATTAATGATCTCTCATCAGTTACACTACCAGAAGCAGAGTTCGTTTTGTTTGCAGATGATACAAGTATTGCAATAAAAAGTACGTCAAGCATAGTGATAGAAAGGTCTGCTAATGATATTTTCATGAACATGAATAAGTGGTTTAAAGCAAACTCATTGTCATTAAACTTTGAAAAGACTCACTAAATGCAGTTCAGAACATGTAAGAGATTTCCTGACAGCATATGCATTAAGTATTAAGTTTGAAGAAAAGCAGATAGAAGAGGTTGACAGTATTGAATTCCTGGGATTACAGCTTGATAATAAATTTAGTTGGGAGGAGCACACCACAGCACTGCAGAAACGACTGAACAATTCTGTATTTTCAATACGAGTGTTATCAGACATAGGAGACATAAAAATAACAAAGTTTGCATACTTTGCTTACTTTCTTTCCCTAATGCCATGTGGTATAATATTTTGAGGTAACTCTTCAAGTCAGTCAAAAGTCTTCATAGTCCAAAAACGTGTAATACGTATTATTTGTGGAGTAAATTCACGGACGTCTTGTAGAAGCCTCTTGAAAGAACTGGGTATATTAACTACTGCCTCTCAGTATATTTATTCCTTAATGAAATTTGTCATAAATAATATATCCCTTTTCCCAACAAACAGCTCAGTTCATACATACAATACTAGCAATAAAAATGATCTACACAAGGACTTAAAAGCACTTACTTTAGTTCAAACAGGGGTCCACTACTCAGGAACACACATTTTCAATAATTTACCATCAAGTATATAAAATTTAGCTACAAATAAAGATCAGTTTAAGAGGAACCTAAAAGACTGTGTAGTGGCCAACTCCTTCTACTCCATTAGTGAATTTCCAAATTGTACCAGATGATGCATGCACTCATACTATATTAGTATTACGATATTATCAGAAAAAAAAAGATTAAGAAAATTTATGTATCTGTATTTATATTATATTATTAGTATTATCTATAATTCAACTTGTAAATTTTGTTTCTTGATATGTTCCACATCCACGAGGATCCCCTCAACACGGATCTACGGAACGAATAACTAATCTAATCTAATCTAAGTCAGTCTGTACTGAGTGTACGCTTGTGTTCGCAATAAAAGTGTTGCAAGTGTAAAGTTTTGTGCTCTATTAACGACCAGCCTACGAATCCCGCACCACCTGCAGTTTCCAACGTGACACTTTCTGGTGGAGGCACCGGGTATCCTGCGATACATCTGCATCATTGTGGCTCCGATTAAGCAACGTAAGAGCCGTCGTCTACACGGACAAGAACCGGAATACAAAGGGTATACTGATTACCTCCGTCCGAAAGCCCGTGTCATCAAAAGAACCATGGATGCCAAAACACCGGTAAGCCATCAGCACATCAGACATCCATCGGTGTTCTCGGGAGACCTTATCATAGGCGGGACCACTTTATGTCCTTGGCAAACGTGTATTTCTATCTGGACTGGACGGCCCAGTAGTGGTTTGAAAATAACGAGGATAAGCTCGATTAGTAGGAAAAATTCCAGACAGAACTTAAGAACACGTTTGGAGATCACCAGAGGCAAGTCCGTTTATCAGAAGAGTAACTGAAGAACAGACCCAGCGACATGGTGAGTCAACACAGTCGTATATAAAGAGTGTTTTGGCCCTATGTCACGTAGTTAACCCGGATATAACGGAGGCCGATAAAGTTTCACACCTGATGAAGGGCATTGCGGAAGACATGTATCCAGCCCTTCTTTTAAAAGACGTCTCGACGACACAAGAGTTTATCCAATGGTGCCAGAAAATTGAAGAGATGAAATAGAGGAGGGTTGGATGAAAGAAGAACGACAAACTCCCGAATGTAGTCCCTATGGCCGTTGTGGAAGACTCGCGGCAATATACAGTATCTGCAACATGCAGATGCATCACTGAAAGGATAAGTGTTAGGATGGTGTATGCCCCCCCCCCCCCCCACTTATCTTAAAAGAGAGAGAGAGAAAAAAAAATTAAAAAAGGAAAAAATGACGTCTTTTTTCTCTGTGTATGAAATTTTCCTTCCTCTTCTGGGCCGCTGGTTATACCATTCTTTGGAAAGTTAGTAGATTGTAGTTTAGTTGTTTCTTAACCAACATTACCTCTATAATTAAAATGGTATTATTCCGTAAATTCGACCATATAATTTCTGGCTCATAAGAATACTCCAGAACTGATGAGGCAGAACCTGATTGCGACTTGAAAATTCCTGAATTGCCATGAACGGCTGTAGTTAACAAGTTTATATACGTCCCATTTCTTTAAATTGAGCTTCATGATGCAGTTCTTCATCATCAAAAAGTCATTTCGCTCTCTCGTTCCAAAAATCGCTGGACGATAGCCGCTGCAGGCAACGAGGACCATCGATAAACTGAACTTCCTGGTACGGTGCATAAAGCAGTGATGATTCATATGGCTTGTAATTCCTGTCCGAAACAAAACACAGAGTCGATCAATTCCCGCTTGTCTTCCTCTGTGACAGGCTCACAAATACGCATGAATTTGAAAGTTGGTTAGGCAGAGTACTATCCACTGGATCCTCAATATATTAATGGCACGTGGAATTAATACATATTACTTACTGAGAAAGACGGATGACATTTATTGCGGAAACAGCAAAAAATAAACCAACGCTAGTAAATGCGTAACCTCTTTGGAAATGCTAGTAAAAATATGTTTATCAGTGTTACATTTCAGTTATATTTAATTGACGACACATAGCAAAAGTGTGACATATTGCCGAAGGTTCTCGCATCTGTCGCGATACACGTATCTTCTGTGCAAACAAGGTCACCAGTTCATGTTGTTTACAAAACACTGGGCGCGAAAAAAGGCGTGAAGTGTTTAAAATTTCAACGGTGCAAACAAGCAATGGACATCAAATGTGAACGCAAATGCATATTACGCGTATATTTATGAAACCGACGTTTGGGAAGGCGGAAAAATAATAAATTACGCTTTATGTGAGTATACGAATGAATTCCTGAAGCTTCGTCACCAGCAGCCGACTGTGCTACGCCGGGGAAAATAAATTTACGAGTATTTTTGTGTCATGACCCTAGGAATTTAGACATCTTTATGCCGCGGCGGAGCGGCCGAGCGCATTGAGGCGCTATATTCCGATGCGCAAGGCTGTTCCCCGTCGGGGGTTCGAATCCTCCCAGGGGATTGATGTTTGTGTTGTCTTTAGTATAAGATAGTTCATAAGTTGTTTGTAAGTTTAGGGACTGATGACCCCTCAGTTAAGTCCCATAAGCTTAACGATCCGATACACAAGAATATTTCCAATTGAGCTGTCTTTACAGCATGAACCACGGTTCAGGATGATGCAACATAAGCTTATATATGTTATATCAAAATAATAACAAAATTAATTCTGCATTGGATTTCGAGTCGTTTTTTGTATCTGTACATGCAATAAATGCAAGACTTGTTTTGTCACGGTAGACTTACGGACTACCATTACATAGTACAATATGTTATTATTAAATAAATTTGTCTTTAATATATCACTGACACTATTTTGTATTCACATTGCAACAATGACATCTATATTCGCAGAGTTGTTATTCAGGCTGCGATCGAAAGTATTTTCGGGCCATAAAAGCACTCGATAGCTAAGGGGCCTAGTTCACGACCAGTACCGCAGTTCACTGAATTTCCAAAGAAACTGGTACACCTGCCTAATATCCTGTATTTCTGTGCTTTTTAACCTGCTCAGATATGAAGCCTCCTTCCAAGTAAAAATTTTATCGCGACCCTTCCCCCCAGAATAAATATATTCTGGTGACTCCCCCCCCGTTCCGCTACTTTACAAACCATAACCTACGTTATCTCAAGGGAACAAATTTAACCTTCTTTCTTTTGCTACAGTTTTCTTTTAAATTGCTTCTGTATCCTCGTGAGGATGCAGAAATGCCGCAACGGGACGTGGCCTCGACTCGTTGGATGGAATTCACATCGTACATCTTGCAAAGCTGTCCATATATCAGTAAGAGTAAGAAGGGCGGAGGGGGCTGGCGATCTCTCGTGATGTTGTAATGCGTCCCAGATATGCTCAATAGCGTTCATGTCTTGAGAATTTGGTGGCCACGTTGTATCAACTCTGGACGTGTGCGGTGTCGCACTTTTCTGATGGAATTTCCCAAGTCCGTTGGAATGCACAATCAACATGAATGGATGGAGGTGAGCAGCCAGGAAGCGTGTGTACGTGTCACCTGTTTGAAATATTTGTATAGCTTAAGGGACTTAACTACGGGGTCATCAGTCCCTAAACTTACAAACTACTTATGAACTAGCTAATACTAAGGACGGCACAAATATACATGCCCGAGGGGAAATTCGAACCCGCGACCGAAGTGGGCGTGCAGACCGTGACTGGAGCGTCTCAGACCCCTCGGCCACCGCGGCCGGCTCACCTGTTACAGTCGTGTCTAGGCGTATCAGAGGTCTAATCTGGGTCCAACTACACACGCCCACAGCATTACAAAGCCTCCACTATCCTGAACACTACCCTGCTGACTTACAGGATTCACGGATTCACGAGGTTGTCTCCATACCCGTTCAAGTTCATCCGCTCAATACGACTGGAAACGAGGCTTGGCAGAGAAGGCAACATGTTTCACAGTCCAATGTCGATGTTGACGGGTCCAAGCGAGGCTTAAAGCTTCGTGTCGTGCAGTCAACAAAGATACACGAGTGAGCCTTCAGCTCTGAAAGCCGTTAACTGTGATATTTCGTTGAATGGTTTACACGCTGACATTTGTTGATGGCCCATCAATTAAATCAGCATACATTTATGGAAGGGTTGCACTTCCTGGGTGAGTACCCACATTTTATTCATGAACGATTCTCTTCAATTGTCATTGGTCGCATTCAAGCAATATTTCAGGCGGCAGCGATGTCGGAGATTTAATGTTTTATCGGATTTCCGATATTCACGGTGCACTCGTGAAATGGACGTACGGAAAAGTCCCTATATCTTGGCTGCCTCTGCGGTGCAGTGTACCAGCTGTCGTGTGCCGAATGTAACACCATGTTCAAAATCCTATGTAACGGTTGGTTGGTTGGTATGGGGGGGGGAGGGGTTTAGGGAGACTAGACTACTATGGCCATCAGTCCCCCAATTCATAGCTAGACGACACTCAGAAAAACATAATCGTCAATAAATGCCCCTGAGCTGAATTTAAAATATCGCAGAATAAAGGAACACACTGTCAATCAAATACTGACATAGTCAACAAGAGACGAGACAAAGGACGCCACACACAGTAAGGGATCCGGAGATGAAAAAAGGATAAAAAGCCAATGAATGTGGTTGACCGACCATGAGGATAAAAGAGGAAAAGCCAACCACATAGCGTACACAAGAAAAGCTGTTGTCAAGTGAAACATAGATAATGATCTAAAAGACCACCCAGAGGAGTCATAGCAACTGGTAAATCCCCCCAGCACGAAGAAATCGTAAAACCATATTATCCACAGAGGCATCGTCGCCGAGCACCAAAGAGAGAGTGTTCGGGAGTTTAAAAGAAAGCCGTATTGGGGCTAAAATGGGACAGTAAAGTGGGAAATGGACCGCTGTCAACGGAGCACCACATTGGCACATGGGCGGGTTCTCTCGACGGAGGAGGTCACCATGCGTCAGACGGGTGTGACCAATGCGGAGTCGGCGGAGGGCCACGGAGTCCCTACGGGACCCCAGCTGCGAGGACTTCCAGACAGATGTTGTGTCCTTGATCGTCCGCAGCTTACTGGGCACGTCCAGAGCGGACCATTCGGCGCTCCACAGTTGTCGTATTTTATTGCGAAGCAACGGGCGGAAGTCTGCTTCTGGGAGGCCAATCGCCAGAGGGCGGCGAGTGGTAGCCTGTTTGGCTAGCTGGTCAACGCTCTCGTTGCCCGGAATGCCAACATGGGTCCAAATGAACGTCAACGAGCGAACAGAGTCATCAAGAGCCAGTATCGACTCCTGAATGGCCCTGACCAATGCATGACGAGGGTAACACTGATCAAGGGCCTGCAAACCGCTCAGCGAGTCGCTGCAGATCAGAAAGGAGGTCCCGGGGCACGTGCGGATGTGTTTAAGGGCGCGGTATATAGCCACCAGTTCTGCAGTGAAGACGCTGCTGTCGGGTGGCAAAGAGCGTCGTTCAACATAGGCGCCATGCATGTAGGCATATCCAGTGTAGTCGCCATCCAAAGAACCGTCTGTATAAAGGACCTCTGAGTTCCTCCGAGTATCCTATATAACGCCTGGTCGAAACCACAGCTGTCTTATATAGGCGTCGCCAATCGCAGTGCCGTCCTCTGAGCGTTTATGTATCTCTTTGTTAGCATACGCATGCCTATACGCCTCCTTGGCTCTTCAGTGTATGTATTTATGTTCATGAGTGTCTTCATGTGCGACACCTCCTAAACTACTGGACCGACCAAACGTGGTACTCATGTTCCTGATTGCCAGACAACATTCGCTGCGAGCGGCAACAACCACCTTCTTTCCAAAGATAGTAAGTACCCACATTTTATTCGTCCACTGTTTGAGAACGAGTGGACTTAACGATTTATAACAAACTTTACACACCATTTCAAATTTTTAAATAGCTTTTTTGTTGCTGCGAACCACCTACAAAATGATGAGAGGAAAAATGTGTCACTTGCGACTTTTCCTGTTCTGTAAACCGAAGGACCGTTTGAAAAAGTACAAAAAGTTCCAAAATATCTCCTGCTGTTTCAGCATTTAAATCTGCTACAATATGTTTTATTGTGAGGGACGAAGGGAAAAAAAGATGGAAAGAAAAGGTAGGTGGAAATGGCTCTGGGGTTAGACCAATTGTTACCTATGCCCCTGATGCAGTAAACCTCTAGCATTAGGTTTTATTACTGCTACACTACGAACCGAATTTGTAAGACATTTTATAAACAGTTTACATATACGCTACTGATTGTACCTTCCAAACATTATCATTATAGGACACACAGTTAATTGAAGAAACTCCGCCCGCGCGGAAGTAGGCGCAAGGTCTAAGGTATGTGCGGTCGCTCCTGTCGGAGGTTTGAGTCCTCCCTCGGGCATGGGTTTATGTATTGTCGTTAGTGTTAGTCTAAGAAGTTTGTAAGTCTAGGAAGTGATGAACACAGCAGTTTGGTCCCTTATATTAACAAACATTTGAACATTTTTTTATAAAATTCCTCGTCACGCTAGAACTGTTAATTTAATACGTTTTTACTGTTACCTATATTCGCGATATATGTTGCAGACAGTATGCTCATACAATGAAAGTTCACTCGAAATTGTACTAATTTAGTAAATCCCGTGGGATAGTGGCGCACAGGTTGTCCATGTATATTATTTGCGCATCGTATCCTTCCTGTACTAGCCGGTATTGTAGGAATAGTTTCTGAAACATGATTGTAAAACTGGTGTGTGTAACCTCATCTGAAAGACACTGCAGGACAAATGTGCATCTTCCACGATTCAGGTGCAACAGCAGAACATATCGTACACTATTACTGGTACTGTCCCTTGCCGATTATTACGCCATGGGGCAAGTAAGCGTGATCCACTCGTCCGCCTACCTTTGACTAGTAGATTAGATTAGATTAGTTGTTCGTTCCGTAGATCCGTGTTGAGGGGATCCTCGTGGATGTGGAATATGTCAAGAAACAAAATTTACAATTTGAATAATAGATAATACTAATAATATAAATACAGATACATACATTTTCAATTTTTTTTTTTTTTTTTTTTTTTTTTTTTTTTTTTTTTTTTTTGCTGATAATATAATAATACTAATATAGTATGAGTATGCATCATTTGGTACAATTTAGAAATTCACTAATGGAGTAGAAGGAGTTGGCCGCTAGAAACTCTTTTAGGTTCCTGAGATGTGTGTTCCTGAGTAGTGGACCCCTTTTTCAACAAAAGTAAGTGCTTTTAAGTCCTTGTGTAGATCATTTTTATTCCTAGTATTGTATGTAAGAACTGAGCTGTTTGTTGGGAAAAGGGATATATTATTTATGACAAATTTCATTAAGGAATAAATATACTGAGAGGCAGTAGTTAATATACCCAGTTCTTTGAAGAGGCTTCTACAGGACGTCCGTGGATTTACTGCACAAATAATACGTATTACACGTTTTTGGACTCTGACTTGAAGAGTTACCCCAAAATATTATACCATATGACATTAGGGAATGAAAGTAAGCAAAGTATGCAAGCTTTGTTATTTTTATGTCTCCTATGTCTGATAACACTCGTATTAAAAATACAGATTTGTTGAGTCGTTTCTGCAGTTCTGTGGTGTGCTCCTCCCAACTAAATTTATTATCAAGCTGTAAGCCCAGGAATTTAATACTGGCAACCTCTTCTATCTGCTCTTCTTCATACTTAATGCATATGCTGTCAGGAAATCTCTTACATGTTCTGAACTGCATGTAGTGAGTCTTTTCAAAGTTTAATGACAATGAGTTGGCTTTAAACCAATTATTAATGTTCATGAAAATGTCATTAGCAGACCTTTCTATCACTATGATTGACGTACTTTTTATTGCAATACTTGTATCATCTGGAAACAAAACGAACTCTGCTTCTGGTAGTGTAACTGATGAAAGATCATTGATGTACACAAGAAAAAGCAATGGCCCTAAGATAGATCCTTGTGGGACACAAGAAACAACACTAGACAAAGGTGTATCGAACGTCGTCATTGAGGACATATCAGAGAATGTTTTAGGGTTTCCAGATTTTATTTTTGTTTGAAAATGTTGAAAACATTTTGATTCCCACAGACAGGGAACTGGCATCACAATGCCTGCAATCGTACAAGACATTCAGCGCCAACTCAAGGCCCTGTGGTGTGGAGTGGTATTGGTTACAATTCCTGCCGGAGGTTCGAGTCCTCCCTCAGGTATGGATGTGTGTGTTCTCGTTAGTGTAAGTTAAAGTAACTATGAAGTCTAGGGACTGATGATCACAGCAGTTTGGTCCAATAGGTTTGCCGTGCGGGAGTAGCCGAGCGGTCTGGAGCGCCATGTTACGGATCGCTCGGCCTCCAGCGTCGGAGGTTCGAATCCTCCCTCGGACATGGTGTTTGTGCCGTTCTTAGAATTAGCTAGTTCATAAGTAGTTTGTAAGTTTAGGGACTGATGACCCCGCAGTTAAGTCCAATAAGCTTTACAAACATTTGAACAATTTTTGTCCTTTTGGAAAATGCTGATGCAATAGCCCCATTCCTAGCTGTCATACGCAACCTCTCGCTCAGTGAGCACAGGCTACTCCCAAATTAAAGAAAGGCAATAGTAGAGATCCCCTGCCCTATATCACTGACGTCGCTTTGCAGAAGAATTTTAGAACATATACTACCCTCAAATATTATGGACTACCTCGAAGAGAACGACCTTTCGACCCATAATTAAAACGGATTCATAACGTATCGTTCTTGTGAAACAAGCTAGCTCTTTACTCACATGAGCCGGCCGCGGTGGCCGAGGAGACTGAGGCGCTCCAGTCACGGTCTGCACGGCCACTACGGTCGGGGGTTCGAATCCCCCCTCGGGCATGGATATTTGTGCCGTCTTTAGTATAAGGTAGTTGATAAGTAGTTTGTAAGTTTAGGGACTGAGGACCCCGTAGTTAAGTCCCATAAGCTTAACAAACATTTAACATTTTACTCACATGATATGATGAGTGCTAATCACAGGGGATCTTAAACCGATTCCGTACTCTCGATTTCCGGAAGGGTTTTGACCTTGACCTCACAAACTTCTTCTGATGAAATTGCGTGCTACTGGAATACTAGCTGAAAACCCGACGTTGCCCGGATATTTATTTATTTTTTTTATTCTTGCCTTGAGTTAGTACTTTTCCTATCCCTTCTCTTTCCCTCTGTCAATCTCTGTTTTCTTTTAAAACATGTTATATTTATGGGAGAATATTTTAAGAAATAAGACTGTCTTGCTTAATGTTCAAAATTATAAGTGCAGTATCCAAACAAAGAAAGTAATCAAAATACACACGACATATAAAATTCGTAGCATCTCATATTTATTGAGCTACATTTTGTACAATTGTATACTTTTTCAGATAGATATTCATTTGTATAAGTGCTATATGTCAGTGAAATCTGTCGCGTATCCAATTTTAGTAAAGAAGTAATAGATTGAAACTTGGTGCGTGATGGGCCGTTTTCCATGAACGTTACTATTTATGTTCCTATATCTTATGAACTTCGTGTCGTACTGCGATACAATTTTGGAGGTACATTCAGCTATATGTGTGTATACTGTGTGTAAAATATCCTGCGGCTAAAATTTGTAGTGGGAAATTAGCAAATTGACGAATGACGTAGTTTTGCTCCATGAACAGCGGAAAAGTAGTAAGTGAGAATTTTCCTTCATCATTTTGATGTGGTTGCCAGCACGGTAATGTGTAATATATGTTTGAAAATATATTTAAAGTTTCTTGCAAGTCGCTAAGTACTCTCATTATGATACAGTGTATGAATAAAGTCTCCTCGTATTATGTGGCAGCTTTTTGCGATTCTTATTGTTTGTGACGTAAAATCTCCTAAAGCATGTGCCGTATGTGATTCTTACACTGCAGCAAATGTTACTCACGATAAGGAATATGTGTACCAAATTTGGTTAAAATCAGTCCAGTAGAATAAGAGGAAATGTGCAGCATTGTCGCGTGATGTACCAGTTTTTCTCGCATCTCATTGTTTATTACGTAATATCTCTTGAACTGTGTATTGCACTATGATAAAATTTCGAACATATGTGTGCATACTGTCTGTAACATTTCTCGCGAATAAATCAATAGTATACGAGTACTAAATTGTAACATCATACCAAATGCCGTAATTTTACTGCATGAACGCCGAAAAGTAGGAAGCGACAAACTCTTTTCCTTTCATCGTTTTGCTAGTGTTGTCAGCGAGAAAAAGTTTCCTAAAGGTTTGAAATTATGTTTAAACTTTGTTGCAAGTCGCTAATTGCTCTCCTTCTCAAATAGTGCACTGATAAAGTCACACTATCACGTGCCGCAAGACGGGGAAGTCTTCATTGTTTATGACGTCACATCTCGTGAACTATCGGCGCTATCGCAAAATCCTTTCTTAGCTGACATCTTCTATCAATGAACAACATTCGTGCTAAATTTCAGCTTCATAGGCGAAGTAGTTTTTTGAGATTTCGTATTTAGTCAGTGAGTGAGTGAATGAGTGTTCTTTCGCTTTTATATAGGTAGAGATTGCAACAGTTGTGCAGTTGGATTCGCGATGTCCTATCAGAAAGGTCACAGTACATTGTAATTGACGGAAAGCCATTGAATACAAATGATATCTGGCGTTTCCCAGGAAAGTGTTATAGGGCGCCAACTGTTTCTTACCTGCGTAAACAATTTAGAAGACAATGTGAACAGCTTTCTGAGACTGTTCGCGGATGATGATGTCATTTGTCGGTTGGTAAAGTCACCAGAAGATCGAAAACAACTGCAAAATGATTTAGGTACGATATCTACTTGGTTCAAAAATCAGAAGTTGACCCTAAATGATGATAAATAATGATTATTCCTAAATGACATGTGTTAAAGTTTAATTACATGATAAATCAATCAAATCTACAGGTTGTAAATTCAAATAAATAGGTAGCAATAACCATCACCAACAACCTAAATTGGAATGAAGGGAAGGCTACGTTTCATTGTTTCATTGCGAGAGCAGTTATAAATGCACCAGTTTCACTAAAGAAAATGCGCACACTACACTCAAGCGTCCTAATTTGGAATATTGCTGCGCATTGTGGCATGCACACCATGTGGGACTGACGGACGATATAGAGAAAGTACAGGGAAGGGCAGTTAGTTTTGTGTTATCGCAATATACGGAAGAGTGTCAGAAAAATGATGCACGATTTGGGGTAGAAATCATTAGCAGAAATGCGTTTTTCTTTGCGGCGAGATCTATTTGCGAAATTTTTCCACCAACTTTCTCTTCCGAACGCGAAAATATTTTGTTAGCATCCACATACATAGGGAATCATTATCAATGTAAGAAACTAAAAGAACTCTTATCAAAAATGAAAATATTTAGGTGTACCTTTTTCCCGAGCCTTGTTAGAGAAATATCATACAAGCGATTCGATGAATCGTCTATCGTGCGCTTCAGTGTGATTCGCACAGTATTTTTGTAGATGTAGTTCTTGTTGTTGTGGTCTTGAGTCCGGAGACTGGTTTGATGCAGCTCTCCATCCTACTCTATCCTGAGCAAGCCTCTTCATCTCCTTATAAGAATGGCAACCTACATCTATTTGAATGTGCTAACTGCGTTCATCTCTTGGTCTCCCTCTGCGATTTTTACACCACACACTTCCCTCCAACGCTAAATTCACGATTCCTTTTAGTCAACGTATGCCAAAATTTCCTTTTCTCCCCAAATCTGTTCAGTACCTCTTCATTAGTTACCCGATCCACTCATACAATGTTTAGCATTCTTCTGTAGCACCACATTTCAAAAGCCTCTATCCACTTCCTGTTCGCACTGTTTATCGTCCAACTTTCACTCCCGTACAAGGCAACACTCCACACAAATGCCTTCAGAAAGGATTTTCTTATGCTTAAATTAATATTCGAGGTTAACAAATTTCTATTTTTTAAAATATTTTTCTTCCCATTGCCATTCTGCATTTTATATCCTCTGTATGGCGACCATCGTGTGTTATTTTACTGCCTAACTAACAAAACTCATCTACCACCTTTATTGTTTCGTTACCTAATCTAATTCCATCAGCATTGCCCGATTTTCTTAGATTGCACTCCATTACCGTTCTTTTTCTCTTGTAAATGTTATGTTATAAGCACCTGCCTCTGACAGAATTACAATGTCATCGACAAAACGCAATGTTCTTATTTCTTCCCCCTGAAGTTTAATTCCTTTTTTAAATTTCTCCTTGCTCAATGTACAAATTAAATAACACTGGAGAAAGGCTACAACCCTGTCTTTCTCCCTTCCCAACCACTGCTACCATTTCATGTCCTGCAAATCTAACAACCGCCGTCCGGTTTTTGTACAAATTGTAAATAACCTTCCGTTCCATATATTTCACTCCTGCTTGCTTCATAATTTGAAATAGTGTATTCCAAACAACATTGTGGAAAGCTTTTTCCAAATCTACATAAGCTAGGAATGCCTTTCTTAATCTATCTTCTAAAATAAGCCGTGAAGTGAGTATTGCCTCCCGTGTTCCTACATTTCTCCTGAAACCAAACTAATCTTCCCCGAGGTCGGCGTCTACTAGTTTTTCCATCCTTCTATAAATAATTCGTGTTAATATTTTGCAACCATGACTTATTAAACTGATGCTTCTGTAATTTTCCCACCCGTCCGCGCTTGGTTTCTTTGGAATGAGGATTATTACATTTTTCTTAAAGTCTGAGGGTATTTCCCCTGTCGCATACATCTTACGTACCAGGTGAAATAGTTTTGTCATGGTTGGTTCTCCCAAAGACTTCAGTAGTTCTGAGGAAATGTCGTCCACTGCAGGGGACTTAGGTCTTCTATAAACTTACATTTGCCTTCTAGCCACTCCTGCTTAGCTATTTTGCACTTCCTGTCAATCTGATTTCTTGGTCGTCTGTACTGCATTTTGCCTGTATCATATAGTGCATTTCTTATATTCTGTCATCTCATCAATTAAATTTAGTATTTCCTATGATATCCAAGAATTTTTTGTAGGTCTTACTTTTCACCTATTTTGTGCTGTGCTGCCTTCACTATTTCATCTCTCAATGCTATTCAGTCCTACTGTGTTATTTCCCCATGTTTCTGTCAGTTATTGCCTCAAACTCCCGCTGAAATTCTCAGGAACGTCAGTTTCCTTCAAGTTATCCAGGTCCCATCTTACTTTACTACCTTTCTGCAGTTTTTTTTTTTCAGTTTGATCCTCATTTGATGACCAATAAGATATGGTCATACCGCTGGGTATGTTTTACAGTTCAAAACCAGGTTCCGAAATCTCTGTCTTACCATTATAAAACCCACGTATGAATTTATTTCATTATTGTTTCGCAAATGTTTGCCTAAGTATAGAGTGTGATCATAGATACAAGTTACTTTTTTAAGCTATTGTACAAAGGAGACGAGTTCGGTTCGATCCTAAGACTACATCGATGCATACTTCTTTAACAGAGCTTTATATAGCCCAATATGTGTATTGTAATATAAATCTGCATAAGCGGAGTAGCCAAGGTCGCTTGCTTCAAATCTCTTTATTGACCCGTTTCGACAAATCTATTCGTCTATTAACATTCAAAAATCACGTTGTAATATTCCGTCATTACGAAATATTATTATGTGATATTTAAATATTAGTAGTTTCGTCATGACGAAATATTACCATGTGGTACTTAAATAATAGGGGACTTGACGCGGCAACATAAATTTAGCGAAACCTCCCAAGCCGCGGTGGAGTGGGCGAGCGTTCTACATCTACATACATACCCCGCAATCCACAGTAAGGTGCGTAGCGGATGGTACACTGTACCACTACTAGGCATTTCCTTTCCTATACCACTCCCAAATAGAACGAGGAAAAGAAAAAGAATGCCTATATACCTCTGTACGAACCCTAATTTCTCTAATCCTGTCTTTATGATCATTATGCGAAATGTAAGTAGGCGGCAGGAATATCGTACCACACTCAGTTTCAAATTCCCGCTCTCTAAATTTCCTCAACAGAAATTCACGAAAAGAACGTCGTCTTTCCTCTAGCAATCGACAATTGAGTTCCCGGTGTCTTTCCGTGACACTCGCACATTGGTCGAACCTACCAGTTACAAACATAGCTGCTCGCCAGTTATTAAAAGGATGGGGTCAAATGGAAGTCTAAGTCCAAATTTAGTTTCCGGCAACGGAATTTTCCTGTGTAGTATTTGAACATTTCAGTTCGTCGAGAGCTGAAATTACGTTTCAATTGTGTGAACATCATTAACCCTAGAACGGTCGGGCTGGGTCTGTGAGATCCACTAGTTGCTATTTCACTGAATTTATATGCTTATAGTCGCTGATCCGACTCGAGCGCTCTGCTAGCTTCATGAAACATGCAAGAGAAAGCGTTAACATCATGAATAAGGTTTTAAATTGTTGAGACAATGTTCGGAGTTCTCCAAAAAGTGGGAGTGTCTGTCAGACCCAGCCCGACCGTTTACGTTATTGATATCTACCACTGCGAACCTATTTTTATTTGGTGTTTCATCCAGTTTAAAATTCCTTTGTGCACTGTTTCTGATGTCCTAACACCACATTATCATTGTCAATAATGTAAAGTGTTTCATACTGTGAAATTTGCAACAATTTTTACGATGATGAGAATTAAATTGACGATTCTGACGCGGACCTAGACTTCGAAATAAACAGTGATGTTGATAGCAATAGTGAAATAAGTGGGATTAAGGGGAAGATGCTATAAGTGCAAAAACAGCAAAACTAAATACTTCTGCAAAATTTGGAAAATATTGCTGTGCTTTCAATCCAATTTACTTGTACTTCCAGTGTGCTTATATTTATTACTACAAAGAAGTATATTTTCTACTGTTTTTGTTTTACAGTAATTGTGAATTTCATAACGTTGAAATAATTTCCTTCAGCATTTAGTTGGACCTAAACAATAGAAAAACTCGTCATTTGATATAAACACAGTTTGACACTTGTCATAAGCATTTTAATTATTGGGTCCCACAGACCCAACCCGACCGTTCCTGACACTATTCTTTCGGCCGACCACTCTAGGGTTAACGGCAGACTTTTATCTCCGTGGCGAGTCCCTCGCCCGCCCTGGGCCCCTCTGTGGGGCAGCGGGAGGCGCACCTCCCCCCCCCCCCCCCGCAGACGGAGTTAATAAAAGCAGGGGCGTGGTCGCCGAGTGACACAGCTCTGACGTCACCACAACCAAGAGTGTCAGGGGCGCCGAAACGAGACACTGAAAAACTGTTGGCTCTCTGCCGCGTCCACCTGGTCGAGTACATTTCGAACGACATGGTTTGAGATTTTAGAAACGTCGCACTGGTGATTCCCTCATTTGAAAATGTCAAAGACATTAATTCAATGCTTCA
The DNA here is from genome assembly GCA_026315105.1 of Locusta migratoria. Lineage (NCBI taxonomy): Eukaryota > Metazoa > Arthropoda > Insecta > Orthoptera > Acrididae > Locusta > Locusta migratoria. Next base: position 622,533,007 of record CM048746.1, on the reverse strand, counting down.
CCTTTATCTTTAATGTGTTTGACATGTTCGAGACGAAAATTCTATTTACTATGATATTTATGTTAGCTTAGACTAAGGTGAAAGGCACGAATGTTCCAATTTGTCCACTACCGAGGTGCTATAACGCGGCATGGAGAGCCTTGGTAGTAGTGGCAATATTTAATGGAATACAGAAGCTGCATTAAAATCTGTGACGTGGAGGGAAGTCTTACGCAAGAACTCGGAGACTGAAGTCAGCAGAAAGTCTGTGAAGCGGATATACCAAAACTAGGTTGTACAGATTCTGTAATTGCAAACACACCTACACATCAGAGCGTCCTTGCTGGTTACTTTAAATACTCTATCTCTTGCAGCTTAAGAGCACTTGGTCAAAAGGATCGATGGCAGGCGGATGTACCGCACCCGATTCTGTGCTTACGATACTATTAATCTTTTACTAGATGATTCAGCGCAGGTAAGTGTAACTGTCAGGGTGTTCGAGATACAGGTCTCTAGCCGGTTGGGCAGATGCTGATGTCTTAGCTGCTCACTGGTGTTTAGTTGTTTTCCAACAACGCCACATCACGGATGGTTGCAGACCCTGACCTCATTGCGCAAAACGATGCTAGGGAACTTTGGGTTCCTGTTCCTTTTCCATGCATCTGAAGCTACTGTCTCTTATTTTGGGCTAGAAGAAAAACGACCCACCACACGTCGACAGTAGCAGTGACTTCCGAGGAGCCGCGGTGGAGTAGCCGCGTGGTCTAAAGCGCCTCGCTGCGGAGCGCGCGGTTGCTCGCCGTGGAGGTTCGAGTCCTCCCTGGGGCATGGGTGTGTGTGTTGTCCTTAGGTGTTAGTTTACCTAGGTTTAAGTAGTTTGTAAGCTACGGACTGATGACCACGCAGTTTGGTCCGATAGATTTACAGACATTTGAACTTCCGAGGATGGACACTGAGAGGTCCAAGTACCAGTTGGGTGGGACCAAGTACAACCAGACAGATGGGTAGCATTCAAACGAGTCGCCAGCGCGCCCTGTACCAGAGACCACGCCTCGGTCTTCATCTAGCGCTGCTAGAGCATCATCCCGAGCCATAGGCGGTGACGTCAGCGGAAATCCTGAACACAGCCGTTCTGACTGCTAGCTAAGATTGGCGTGTAGCCAGCTGAGAACACTTTTTGTCGGTAAAATACATGCTTCCTAGCTACACAACAGTTCTGCAATGATTTCTTCCATCAGTCAGTAGTAGTGTTCAGCTTTGGTTCGCTGTAGACGGATCCCCTAGAACTGTAGGTCCGCGCGGGAGTAGCCGAGCGGTCTGTTGCGGATCGCGCGGCATCCCTCGTCGGAGGTTAGAATCCTCCATCGGGCGTGGATTTTTGTGTTGTCTTCAGTATAAGTTAGTTCATAAGTAGTTTGTAAATTTAGGGACTGATGACCCCGCAGTTAAGTTCCATAAGCTAAAAATGTTCAAATGTTTGTAATGCTTATGGGACTTAACTGCGGGGTCATCAGTCCCTAAACTTACGAACTACTTATGAACTAACTTATACTAAAGACAGCACAAACAACCATGCCCGGGGGGGGGGGGGAGGGGGCATTCGAACCCCTGACAGGAAACGGCCTCGCGCATCGTAGCATAGCGCTTCAATGCGCTCGGCCGCTCCGCCGTGACCCCCATAAGCTTTACAAATATTTGAACATTTGGAACTGTATAGCACTCCTAGCTCTACTTCGTCCTGACTGCTATACTCCGTACTGACTTCTAGACTGCCTGTCGTGGCTGTGGTGCGCCGGCATATGTTGGCGAGCCCCTGTCATCCGATTGTCCGGCGCGCGAAGCAGGCAGAAAGGTAACAAGACCGGATGCGCTCCCGGCAGTTGAAGTACCATCGAGTTATCGCATCTTTTGGAAGTGGCGTGGCTACGTGTGTACACAGCCGGCATTTTGGCGACTAGCGATGCCGCGACAATCACCATAGTTTTTTTTTTATCGTCAGAGGCGCTCACAGGTACCATCTCTGACAAGTAGACTGGCCATCTAAAAAGGTCGGCGTATCCTGCAACATTATATTCTGTTTTTGCCTCCCTCTTTTTATAACTCAATCAAAATTTAAAAATTTTACGTGTAACAATAAGTCGCCCTCAATGTTAGTAGTTTACTACAGTTACAAAAATAGCAAAAAAAAATAAATAAACAAATAAATAAATAAATAAATAAAATAAATAAATAAATAAAAGGCAGATTGCAAGGTGATACTGTGATCTATGTGTTTCGTCTGCATCGGTTCTGTCATCTAATTGGTGACTCTGCAATTTATTCCTCCAAAGTTGTCGCTCAGATCTTAGGCGAGAGAAAGACGACACGCGAGCAATAGATGTGTCCGCCGACGCTTCGCAGCTATAACGCTCAGTGCGACGACAACGTCGTGCATCCTGTAGCCAACTGAGCGAGTTTAAATAGGATGTTTCCTGACACACAAATTGGACGTTTTGCATTCTCCAAACAATCGTTGTTGGTGCCATACATAACACGGCATCGCTTTACATAACTCCAACCTTCAAATTATGGTATGCAATTCGAGTAAGCGGAACCCCGCTTTTATATATTTTAACCACCTCATTCCCAGTATTATTCCTGGATAACAACGTAATAATAGTTAGTTTACACCGTGTTTTGTGCATCAATCCTTAAAGTTGCATTGTTGTTGATGAACAACATGCTTCTAGTAAGACATATTGCCGCTTGTTATGGCTTGTAGCCACTTTTGATGCATTAATCTGTCCTTCTTGAAGGTTGCGTTGTGTTGCCGTCAATGTGTCAAATCAAATCAAATCTTTGTAATTCTATGGGACAAAACTACGTTGGTCATCAGTCCCTAGACTTACAAACAAAGTTATACTAACCTAAGGACAACACACATACATCCATGCCCGAGAGACTCCCACGCGGCCGTCAGTATGTGTCTGAGAATGTGAGCGTGAGTGTGGTTCCTTTCATTTTATTCCATCAGTGAATTGTCTTGTCTTTGGTGCTGTGGCGAAGATTATGCTAGTATTATTGATCTGGCAGTGTTAACTATCAACAAAGTTGTGCATTAAATACATGAAATAAAAAATCAATAGTTCGACCAAATATTTTAAAAGACATATTTTGATAATGAAACTCTAACTCTGTAGCGGAATGTGCGCTGATATGAAACTTCCTAGCAGATTAAAATTGTGTGCCGGGACCAGGACTCGAACCTGTCAGCTTTGCCTTTCGCGGGCAAGCGCTCTACCGACTGAGCTATCCTGACACTACTCTCGATGCCGCCCCACAACTCTACTTCCGCCAGTACCTCCCCTCCTACTTTCCAAACTTCACAGAAGCTCTCCTGCGAACCTTGCAAGACTAGCAATCCTGGAAGAAAGGATATGGTGAAGTTTGGAAAGTAGGAGGCGAGGTACTGGCTGAAGTAGAGATGTGGGGCGGCATCGTGAGTTGTGTCGGGATAGCTCAGTCGGTAGAGCGCTTGCCCGTGAAAGGCAAAGGTCCCAGGTTCGAATCCCAGTTCCGTCACACAATTTTAATCTGCCAGGAAGTTTCACATATTTTGATGTTTACTGCACTGTATAAATTCACTGAATTTTTATTTTTATTATTTTTTACTTTTTTTTCATAATGTGGGACTGAAAGGGTTAACAGAGAGAAACAAAGTAAGAAAATATCGGTACCATAGGAAGGAAATTATATATAATGTACTGGCGTCAGTGAATCATTACATATTCAATCAGCATCGCCAAAAACTCTGTGCTTAAAGTACTTAAATTAGCACAGTACCACACACATACAGCAGTATCATACACCTGAAAATGTTTGTATTAGTCCTCAAAGTGCAGAAGCGGGATTTCAATGAAGTGGTTAAAACAAACAGGGAGAGAACAATGTGTGCACTTCACTGAAGCCACTCTATCACATTCCAAATCACTTTCGAATCCACGCAAATCAATATTAAAAGCCACACTAATTACATTTTTAAATGATGAATTTGGTATGTCAGTGTCATACCCTGTATTTTGCCAATAAATGTAAATGAGGCGCAACACTGTTTTGTTTATGATTGCTTGTTATTCTAAGCATGGTTTCGTGCGGTTCCGAGTATTTGAGGTCAGATTTGCCCCTTGTAAGAACAATTTTATACTGAATTTAGCTGCTAACTAACTGGAATTGGTAAATATCTGGGAAATAGAACTGTTTGACTTAATGTCATTCATTATAATACATGTTATTAGGAAGCTTGCCATAGCGCCATTAATTATTTTAACGAAAAATTTTACTGGTTATTTCATATCATGTCAAATTTAGAGATTTTATTCTAATTGACACCTACAAATAATAACATAAGCATTTGTTGCGATACTTTTTTTACATGTTTATCTTCTGACACCTGTTTCAATTTAGTCGTTTTTATAAAAATTCACAACGCACTGTGCCTGCTTCGTTGTCCAGAAAGCTACACACAGGCAAACCATCATTCCCACTGATGCGAAACGTCGTAAAAATATTTACATAAATACTTGCACCTCACAATCAGAATAAATTCTCGGAACACGTCATATGGAGCACGAAAAATTACGTACAGTTTGTTCGCAAGAAAATGAATGAATTCTGAGAGCAGGGGACGATGCAGGAGTTTTGTTCCACGAACATTCATTCATATAGCTTAAATCGGTAGAAAATAAACGTGTTAATGAAGAAACGAGGACGAGTAAACATCGTGAACCCAGAATCTTAGTGGAGAGCAATAACAACAGCTTGTAGGCGACGGGGGTACCGTTAATTCTAGGAACGTAAAAATGAAAAAAAAAATGTATGTTCGGTTTCCAACAGGTTTCATCGAAGATTGAACAGAGTAACTCAATAAGTGCAGACATAATTATAGGTACGATGTGCAGTGTCTGTGTTTATTGATAAAACTAAGCAAATATCCTTCAGACATGCATGCATGTCTAAAGGAACGGACATTGCGGCGACTACAGCTGCTAATGTAAATACAAGAAATGTTTTCGCAATTTGCGAATATTAATCAACATCAGCTGTGTGGTATAATGGTGATATATGAAAATTAGTGCCGGTCCGGGACTCTATCAATAAACACGGACACTGCATATCATATTTAAAATCAGTCATAGCAATTACATCATAGAATGTACGACCTCTCATAGGCAGTAGACAATGTGTGGGATATGAAGGTTTGGGTCGTTCCGGGAAGCGTGCGCGGGTAGCGTAATGGCGGCCGCTCGCGATAAGCGGGATATTCGGGTTCGAGTCCCGACCCGGCACAAATTTTCATATGTCACCATACAGCTGATGCTGATTAATATTCGCAATTGCGAATACATTTCTTGTAATTAGAGGTGTAAAGGGTAACCACAATGCAGAAGTTTAAACTTTCGGACTTTATGGATGGACACGCTTTAAAGCGGAGGATTTTCGTGTTCGTCGATGTCAAGTGGCCGAGAGCTCTAAGGCGCCTTGCTGCGGAGCGCGCGGTTGCTCGGCGTCGGAGGTTCGAGTCTTCCGGGTGTGTTGTCCTTAGCAGAAGTTAGTTTAAAGTAGTATAGGTAGTTTGTAAGCCCAGGGACTGATATCCGCAGCATTTAAGTGCCTTACATGTAGACACATTTGATTTGACTTGTTTTAATTTTCCTGTTCCGAGTAATGGCCCATTTTACTGGAAAACACTGAACAGACTGATGGTAGAAACAAAAATCCTGACGATTCTATGTCCTCACAGCGATCTCAGCGATTTTGCAACAAAAACTCTTTCAGGAGTTTTAGTAAATTGTTAAACCGCCAATTTCCCTGGATATTCGGTGATCATCTCAGTTTGCTACATCCTGTTTCTGTTTCTGGAGCAATGCTGGAATAAGAATAGCTCAACATGTAAATTGCATATCTCACAGGCACTGATTGTTGCACACCCAGAATGGACATGAGAAATGTACTAAAAAGAGTTTATTCAGTATTTAAAAAGCTAGCTTATAGGGGTCAAGTATTAGATGGCTCTGAGAAAAATGTACATTTTATGGTCTCCAATTAATTACGGAATGAAATAGTTGTTTGCCTAACTATATAAGAACGTTTGGTAATTCTGGGAAAAGATTCATATCTTACATGATGGACAACTTGCTTCGACACCTAAAGTGGACGACGTGTCTCTGCTATTTAGATGACATTGTCGTCTTCTCGAAAACATTTGAAGAACATCTGAGTCGCCTGTCAACTGTGTTGAAGTGTGTTCAGACTGCAGGTCTCCGCCTCAATCCAAAGAAGTGCCTCTTCGTCGCCAAAGAGATAAAAATCCTGAGGCACCTAGTCAACGGAGATGCTGTTCGTCCTGATCCAGATAAAGTAAGGGCAGTCACAGAATTTCCAACTCCTCAGCACATTCGTGATGTGAAGTTTTCTCGGGCTGTGATCATACTACCGACGTTTCATAAAAGGATTTTGTAACAAGCACGTCCATTACAAGAACTTCTGCAGGGAGACGCCAAGTTTTACTGGGATGAGACAAAAGAAAGATCTTTCCGGGCACTTAAGGAGGCTTTAACTTCCGCACCAGTGCTAGCCTTGTACGACGAGAATGCAGAAACGGAACTTCACACAGACGCCATTGGTTATGGGATTGGTGCATTGCTTGTACAAATTCAGGAGGGTGCTGAAAAAGTGATAGCCTATGCGTCAAGAGTACTCTCAAAGTCCGAGATAAACTACTCTACAACTGAAAAAGAATGTCTCGCATTTATCTGGGCTATCAACAAGCTCCGGCCGTATTTATTCGGCAAACCATTCACCGTCGTGACAGACCACCATTCTTTGTGTTGACTGACTAGCTTGAAGGATCCATCAGGTCGACTAGCAAGATGGGCACTAAGACTCCAAGAGTACGACGTCACAGTGGTATTCAAGAACGGGCGCAAACACAAGGATGTCGACTGCCTTTCGAGGAATCCATTAGTGGAACACAACAGCATTAATGAAATTACAGCTCTCACTGAATTAGATGACGTTACAGCTGAACAGAGGGAAGATCCAGCACTATTAAAAACGATAGAGGCCTTGGAGAAGGGAGAACCGACCAATGGAGAGTTCCAATTCATAAACGGAACATTGTATAAGAGCAACTACGATCCACTGGGCCCCAAATGGCTACTCGTTGTTCCAGCTCATCTCCAGCCAGCTATTCTCAAATATTTCCACGGTGCTCCAATATCCGGTCATCTGGGATTCTTGAAGATCCTAGACAGAATCAGACGCAGGTATTACTGGAAAGGTCTCTACCGATCTGTCAAGCACTATGTGAGTCACTGTAAAGAGTGCCAGCGACGGAAGCATGTGCCGCAATTACCTCCAGGACATCTCGTACCGATTCCGCCGGCAGCAGCTCCATTCCACCGAGTTGGGATCGATCTTTTAGGGAGGTTCCCGAAGTCGACAACCGGTAACCGTTGGATAATAGTCTGCACTGACTACCTCACACGCTACGCTGTCACCAAACCTGTGCCGAATGCAGAAGCTCCAGAGATCGCCAAATTCCTTGTAGAAGACATTATTTTGAAGCATGGAGCACCACGTGTCATAATATCTGATCGTGGAAAAGTATTACAGTCAAAACTAGTATCAGAGGTAATGTCACAGTGCAACATTGTCCACAGAATGACAACTGCATACCATCCTCAGACAAATGGTCTTACGGAACGTTTTAACAAGACGTTAGCCGACATGCTGTCGATGTACGTCGATGTTGAACAGAAGGATTGGGATACAATTCTGCCAGTCGTGACATTTGCTTACAATACTGCAAGACAAGACACCACAGGCTTCACTCCGTTTTTCCTGATCCATGGCCGTGAGGCTAAGACGACAATGGATACGATGTTCCCGTTCCAACCGGACGACACTCAGGATGACTATGTTAAACAGCTCATCACCAGGGTCGAAGAAGCAAGACAGCTGGCTCGCATACGGACACTGGACGCCCAGGAGAAGGACCGTCAGCGGTATAACGACAAGCACCGACCTGTTGTGTACAGCCCAGGAGCTCTGGTATTTATTTTTACCCCTGTACGGAAGGTTGGATTGTCAGAAAAGTTATTGAAGCGATACTTTGGTCCGTATCGTGTCATACGCCGCCTGTCAGACGTCACATACGAAACTGGGGATTATGAGCCGTCGTCGAAACGTCAAAAACGAAGAGACATTGTTCACATTCTGTGCATGAAGCCTTACTACAATCCTGAAGAGCATGTAGACGACAATGGCTTTTTGTTCAAGGACTTTAAGGACAGTAATGTTCCTGATGAAGCCACAACAGGAACGTCTGCCGGCGTGGCGCAGGGGATAGCGTCAGGGACTGCGGTGCAGGAGGTCGCCGGTTCAATCCCGCCTACCGGCACAAAATTTATTTCTTTGTAAATAACAATTCCAGAAGGTTTTATATCTTTCTTATGTTCACTTGTAAATTCTACTTGTTTCTTATGTTAACTATTCTTCTAATTTCTGGTAAATTTTGTCTGTGTATAAATAGCAGAGCACGCTGCCTGAGAGGCAGTCAGTGCTGCGTGTACGTTGAGTTCGTAATGAACGTGCTTTGAGGATAAGTTGCCTTCGAAGTCAAGCCTGCTCTCATTGCAACGCGACAATATCATTTTGATACCTCTAACCGTGTGTGAGATACACATGATTCATTCTGGTCTTATCGCCACCGGAAATGAGTGTGTTAAATAAAATAAAGTTTAGCGGTATGAGTGAAAGGTAAAGTTCTCCTCTTAAGTCGAAAATAAAATTCAATCCATTAGGAAAGTTTCATCCACAGCAACAAATGGTGCAATAAGCACCCAACGGAATATCATAACAGCCTCTATTTTTTTACTGGAGATTTTTCTTAATTTAGTGCAGTCACTTATTTCGAAGCCAATATCTTATTAACTATGACTATTAACGAAATGACGAACATTTCGTCATAATGCTGACATATAAAGATTTAAGTAGTGGCAAAATAAATATTTCTACCAATTAGTTTTTGCGAAATCGTTTCTGAAATATGGCAGTGCATGCGCCTCTACGCTCTTTGTGCTGCGCGATTCCAACCATGTTGGGGAAAACTTGGCGGACGATTCAGCCTGGCTATTTGGGAGCTCTAGTGTAAGCCATCTCGTCACCCCCCCCCCCCCCCCCGCGCCCAGTGACGTGGTCGCACCTGTTGCGCAATGCCGCGGTGGAGTAGCCGAGCGGTCTAAAGTGTCTCGCTGCGGAGCGCGCGGTTGCTCGCCGTGGAGGTTCGAGTCCTCCCTGGGGCATGGGTGTGTGTTTGTCCTTAGGTTAGTTTACCTAGGTTTAAGTAGTTTGTAAGCTACGGACTAATGACCACGCAACATTTGTTGCGCGATGCGCCCGACATGGTGTGGCGCATAGTTACGAACCAGAACTGCCTTAACCATCCGGGCGTGCCGGGCGAGTCCTCCACTTGACACCCATTTTTATATAAATAGAGAAACTGGCAGTACTTTGCAACAGGGTATTTGATATTTCTACAAATCATCTTAAATGATTAAATGTTCAAATGGCCAAATGTTTGTTTATCTTGTGAGACTTAACTGTGGGGTCGTCAGTCCCTAAAGTTACATATTAGACTTGCGCATAATAGTTCGCGATCGGAAGCGCTCACTTTAGTTCGCTCTTTTAGTTGGTCCGCCCCCAGTGACGGCTGAGCGGCTTGGTCTGCGCGTGAAGGTGAAGGGGGAAGTTCCCCCACCTAGCTACTTCATGCGCTCGCTACTTGAGTTGCTAACGATATCACGCAAACCACAAGAAACAGTTTGTGGATAATTTCTCGCGTTTAAGTTTAGAGTTATCTCTATATCTTGGCATTATGGAACTTATTAGTCAGATATTGCAGTGTGCAGAACACAGCAAGAAAGAAATTTTGTAGCACTGAACCATCAGCAGAAGGCAAACACGTGATTTTTAATTCTGCTACGCGCCCTCTCGCTATTGCCCGTCGGTCTTCAGAAAAGAATCCAACTAACTATGAAGCGAGGTACGTTTCGCATAATCGTCCGCTGCTGCTAGTTCGTCCGCTGCTCCAAGTTCGTTCGCTCTTTTTGGCTTTTGCTAACGCTACTAAAAGCTTTTTTTTATGAGAGCTTCTTTATATCACTGTTGCTATTACCCTTATTTTTGGGCAATTTCACATCAAATACTTAGCAAATAAAACAGTTATTTACACAAATGGGTGATACAATGGTATTCAACTACTTTCCATACAGAGTACTCGTAGTACTTTATTTTTAAATAGATATCTTGTGGCAGTGAACTATGAAACTACAGCTGTGCTTCATCTCAACTCGAAATGAAGGTAACTGGCAGAAGGGAATCACGCGATTCTGCACGCTCTCGCGTCCTTTCGCTGTTCCCCGTCAGTCTTCGGAAAAGGAGCGGACGAAGAGGCGAGGGATCTGCGAACTAGTTCGCGTAGTTCATCTGTGGGAGCGCTCTTCCGAACTAGTTCGATCGCGAACTACACAAGACTATTACATATCTATATTAATAAAAAATGAATTGCTGCATGTATGAAAGCGCATCACTTGAGAATGGCTTCACCGATTTGGCTGATCTTTTCTCTGTTCTGTTCGTAATTCTCAGGACAAGGTTTGTATGAAAGAAAAGTTTGGAAAATCTACCGGAAATATAAGAATTTGATAAAAACTGATCGTACGCTTCCAGTTCGGATCATTTTCTAGATTTTCCAACAATCAGTTTATTCATTCGTCACTAGCCTAGTAGTCGTGAGTAGTCCACGAACGAACTAGTTCGGAAGAGCGCTCCCACAGGCGGACTACGCGAACTAGTTCGCAGATCCATCGCCTCTTAGTTCGTCCGCTTAGTTCGTAGACTGACGGGGAACAGCGAGAGGACGCGAGAGCGCCAGTCACCGTCATTTCGAGCTGAGATGCAGCTCAGCTGCAGTTTCATGGTTCACTGCTACAAATTTTCTTTTCTAAGGTATTCAGCAGTGTCTAAATATAACCTTCATTCCATAGTGTAAAGAAGTAAAGAGAACTCAAAACTTAACATTGTTTGCATTTATATGCGAGAAATTATGCATCAACCATTTTCTATCGCCTGCATATTGTTGACGGCTCGCGGGGTAGAATGTTGAGGATAACGTCGTAAAGCGACACTAACTCTGTAAATTAACGAACCCGTATAGAATTAATTAGCTACAAAACTGCAGTTTACTGCCTGTCGTCAGAATGTAAAGGTCGAAACCCATTGTCATCAATGTCGCTAGCGTGATCAAAAATTTATTAATTTGTTAACAAAAAATCAATTTAGGTAATAAGTGTGAGGTTGACCGGACTGGCTTAACTTACGATGCAACTGAGGCGGCCACCCCTCCGATACAAAGCATTGGACTCGCCCAGCACACCCCCCTCCCCCCACCTCTCAACCATGTTCCCACGCACAGAAACGCATTTTTGTCTTCAGTGCTGGGCATAAAGAGTCTGTATGCAAAGTAGTTGAATATCATTGTATACGGGTAATAGCACACGCTCGGGCAGTACTGATCATTATATAAAAAAAGCCGTCATAACGAAAGAAAGAGCTCTTTTAGTAGAGGTAGCAAAAGCCAAGAAGAGAGGACGAACTAAAAAGAGCGACCTACTACGCGGCCGAGCTGCGAACTAAAAAGAGAGCTACCGGTCGCGAACTAAAATATGTGCAATCGGTCGCGAACTAAAATATGTACAATCGGTCGCGAACTAAAACATGCGTTACCGGTCCCGAACTATTATGCCAAACGTATCTGGCTTCTTAGTTCGTTGGATTCTTTTCCGAAGACCGACGGGCAATAGCGAGAGGGCGCGCAGCAGAATTAAAAATCACGTGTTTGCCTTCTGCTGATGAGAACCATTTCGAGGTGAGCGTCTGCCTGCTAGATTACATAGTTCAGTGCTACAAAATTTCTGTTTTGAAGTATTCTGCACTCTGCAATATCTGACTAATGCTAATATATAGAGATAACTCTGAACTTAAACGCGAGAAATTATCCACAAACCGTTTCTTTTGGTTTGCGTGATATCGTTAGCGACTCGAGCAGTAAGCGCATGAAGAAGTTAGGTGGGGGAACTTCCCCCTCCACCTGCACGCACAGACCACGCCGCTCAGCCGTCACTGGGAGCGGACCAACTAAAAGAACAAACGCGGCAGAGCCGCGAATTAAAGTAAGCGCTCCCGATCGCGAACTATTATGGGCAAGTCTATAGCCTAGCAACCACATACGCTGTAACGGAGCGAACAAACACGCCAAGGAGGTTAGAATAAAGGGAGATGGCGTTATGCACACAAGGTTAGAATACCCGGACTGGTTTAGTTTGAAACGGTGTTTCTTTAGAAGCTCCTTCGTATTATTCTTACCTCCATGGCGTTATCATTGGCCATCATATCTTTGGAGCGTTGGAAAGAGAGAGTTTATGTCAGTTCGTGGTATTTTTGAGTGTTACAAACAAACTGAGTACAGATCGTGGTTTATTTTTTCTAGAACCAAGCCTCCATTGCGGCCTCTCTATGAAGAAGCTGTTGAACAATGTGATTGAAGCAACGATAATCACAGGTAGGTTAAAAGAAAAGGATGTTCTGATTTCAAGAATACCGCTGATTTCAACCGTCTTGCCGTTTCAATTTAAGCGTCTTCAGATTCTCTTTCCCCTTGCATTCGCAATGACGATGAATAAAGCGAATGGCCAGTCGTTGGAAGTTTGCGGACTAAATCTGGATTCGCAATGTTGTTCATATGGGCAGTCGTAAGTGGCGTGTTCGAGAGTTGATAAACAATTTGCACTGTTCGTTTTCTCTCCGGATAGAAAAGCAAGAAAATATCATTCATCAAAAAGCGTTACAATGAACGTAAAGCAAAGAATTTCGAAAATTGGTAGTTCCATTCCACTTTTTTTTAATTTCAGTTAATTGTTTTGTTTCATATGGAGTTTCTATCATTAAAGTATGATCATGGTACAATTAATTTCAAATTTTCAAAAACTCTCAAGAATATATAAACATATAAAAAGCATTTCTAGTCTTCTCGCTGTAAGAGAAACATGCTAATCTGTGCTGTAAAAATGTGAGACTTTTTTTTCTTTTCCCAATCATTTTTAACATAAAACAGATGTTTGTATGCCTAAATTTATAATCATACCTGTTCGTAGAATACAAACATTAAAATTACGGCCATTAAAGCTACTAACGTCACAGAGCAGTTCGAAAAATTTGTCTAATGCATTTTGAGTTAGATTCCCAATAAAGTCCCGATTGCAATGTTCTAACAATAAATAAGATCAGAGAGAGCGGGAGGAAGAGACGGAATAGGAGAATGAAATGGATTTAAAAAGGAGGAATGACGACGCAGAAGGAGTGGTGTAAGGGTAGTGGAAAAAGATAGGGGAGGATGAGATGGGAAAATAGAAGCGGGTGGAAGGGATAGGCATAAGGAGAAAAAGAGGTTAGGGTATACATCCCATGCACATTAGCTACTGCGATTCGTTGTGGGGTTTGTTGGTTACTTATAAACCCACTTATACCAAACACAGCACAAACATCCATGCCTGAGGGTGGATTCGAACCCCCGACGGGGAACAGCTTGGCGCATCCGATCATAGCGCCTGAATGCGCTCGGCCACTCCGCCACGGCGTAAATGATTAATTATGTCATTTTATAACATGATTTTTCCATTGTGAATTTGAGTATTTTGTAACAAAAAATAAAAAAATAAATAACGAACGGAAATGAATTCGAAATAATTTGAAAGCCCGAGCTATTTGATGCCAGTGACGTCACTGTTCAGCACGCTGCAGACGCTGTCGTAACATTTAGTGTATCAGTGATATAGTGTCTGGAAATTCACATTTTGTGAAACTGTCTTAAAGTAATGCGTAGTACCGGACTGTGCAAATACCTCTACAAACATTGTTTTTGTATGTTTCATATAACGAGATGATGCATATAATGAGATTGAAACACCCTCATAAATTCCAAATAGAATAGTAAGACCCGGTTCGTGTTCCTCTCCAGCACAAAATTTCAGCCGCGGCGAATTAAGCGTGCGCACTGGTCCGCCGTGCTGCGGTGCGCGCGGCCGTTCGCCGTCGGTGGTTCGCGTCCCCCATCGTTGTGTTGTCCTTAGGTTAGTTTGCCTTAGTTTAAATATCGTAGAAAGACATTGCAATAAAGTTCTGGATTGCTGCTTACATTTTATTCAATAGTGCTACATCTGTTTCGACAGTTTGTCATTTCAAGCACCTGCATATATAAGAATTACATTAATTACAAATCAAACAATAAGAAAATATACATAAATTTTTTTGTTATAAATTTTCCCTATAACTTACGTCTATGATATTTTGACGTTATATGCTGACATCTGGCATAACTGTTGCATAAACTATATGGAAATATTCACGTATTTAGTTGTTGTATACGGTTTTTAGCTGTCAGGTATTATGCAGCTTTTTACGCTAAAACGTTAAATTAAAGAAAACTGTTATATTTTGCGTAATTAACAACAGCACTGCCAAAGATGTTTACATATGTAGTAATCAACTAAATTATAAGAGACATTTTTAACGTTAACATTGGTCAGAGGTTTATTTCGTTTTTTTCCTCTGCTCATTTAGCATATCTTTGGTTTTCAGCCTTTTTCATCGATAAAGTCAAGAAAATTAACCAGATAATTTTTATGTTTGAAATCTGTGTGTTCATTAAATATTTCGTTCGGATAATTTTTAGTGTGAATATATATTTCAAATTCCTCCAAAATATTCATTTCTATTCCCTTTGGTATTTTATGCAATATCGTAAGTAAGCATAGCAAGTACATTAGCAGACATCTTTCTCCATACCCTAGAACATAAGCTATTCACATCCTTATAAATGGAACCAATGCCGACACACACAAAATTTATCAACTTTTGAACAACCTACACCCTAATATAAAATTCACGATTGAACGAGAAGTAAGTAATTCAATAAAATTTTTAGATCTTACAATTACTAAAATTAACAACCAACACAACTTTGAAATTTGTAGAAAGCCTACCACCACAGATTGTATCATAAATGCTAACTCCTGTCATCCCATGTCACATAAACTAGCATTTTTCAACTCAATGATTAATAGGATGATCAAGTTACCTCTTCAGAAAGCAGCAATAGATAAAGAACTTTCAATTCTTCAGTACATAGCATTCAGTAACAACTTTAATCCAGAGATTGTCACTCAGTTGTATAAGAAACAAATTACACCGAATAAAGACCAAACACATAAAGACATCCACCTAGCTAGACAAGACAGAATACATGGCCAATTTAAATACATACCTGCCACATACTTCGGTAAAATATCCAACAAAATTAACGAACTTTTCAAAAACACCAGGATTAAATTTGCTTTTCGCACTAACAACAATCTGAGAACAAAATTGCACTTTATATCCATCAGTAATTCCCCATATTTATAAAATCACATGTGGCAAGTGTAACAGCTTTTACATTGTTCAGACTGGACGTAATTTCCTCACAAGATATCGTGAACATGTAAGAATAAGTGAAAACAACCAATCTAGTTTCTATTCACATCTCAGAAACGAAAACCATTCAGCACTTACCATCGAAAACGCACTTACGATATTGCGTAAAATACCAAAGGGAATAGAAATGAATATTTTGGAGGAATTTGAAATATATATTCACACTAAAAATTATCCGAACGAAATACTTAATGAACACACTGATTTCAAACATAAAAATTATCTGGTTAATTTTATTGACTTTATCGATGAAAAAGGCTGAAAAGCAAAGATATGCTAAATGAGCAGAGGAAAAACGAAATAAACCTCTCTGACCAATGTTAACGTTAAAAAAGTCTGATACTTTAGTTGATTACTATATATGTGCCGGCCGCGGTGGCCGAGGGGACTGATGCGCTCCAGTCACGGTCTGCACGGCCTCTACGGTCGGGGGTTCGAATCCTCCCTCGGGCATGGATATTTGTGCCGTCGTTAGTCTTAGTTAGTTCATAAGTAGATTGTAAGTTTAGGGACTGATAACCGTGTAGTTAAGCCCCATAGACTCTACAAACATTTGAATTTGAACTATATATGCAAACATCTTTGGCAGAGCTGTTGTTAATTACGCAAAATATAACAGTTTTCTTTAATTTAACGTTTTAGAGTAAAAAGCTGTATAATACCTGACAGCTAAATACGTGAATATTTCCATATAGTTTATGCAACAGTTATGCCAGATGTCAGCATATAACGTCCAAATATCATAGACGTAAGTTATAGGGATAATTTATAACAAACAAATTTATGTATATTTTCCTATTGTTTGATTTGTAATTAATGTAATTCTTATATATGCAGGTGCTTGAAATGACAAACTGTCGAAACAGATGTAGCACTATTGAATAAAATATAATCAGCAATCCAGAACTTTATTGCAATGTCTTTCTACGACATTTATGATGATGCAGGCCCAACAATCAGGAAATTAGTTTAAATACTTTCTAAGCTACGGACTAATGACCACGCAGTTGAGTCCGATATATTTACAAACGTTTGAACATTTGAACATAAATTTTCATTTCCTGCCAGATAGTGTGTCCATATTTAGAAGAGTTGCAGAAGTCGGAGAATTTCACAATTTCGAAAATACGGTATTGATGAAGTACCACGTATCATCGTCAACGTCTGTGCCTTTGGATCAATCTCCATATATATATATATAAACGAATTGCTGTTTGTTAGTCTCATAAAAACTCGAGAACGGCTGAACCGATTTGGCTAATTTTAGTCTTGAAATATTCCTGTAACTCCAGGGAAGATGTAACGGTGATAAAATATGGAAAAGTTGTCCGGAAAAGAGGAAAATCTGGAAAAACTGAAACAGCTTTTTCCAGTGAGCTATCAATACCGTTCGTGCAATTGCGATAAAATTTTGTACATTTCATGTTGAAAGCAAGACGAATGTTCGCATCAAATAAAAGTTTGGAAAAGTCACGCGGAAAGTAGGAAAATTTAGGGAAAACCGAAAGCGATTTTTTTCTATGAATGAAAATCAGTTGTCAGATGGTTGTAAGAGCATTAATTAAGTGCGGCATGACAGGACAAGGTTTGTATGAAATAATTTATTTTTTTTTTTTTTTTTTTTTTTTGGAAAAACTATCGGAAAATTAGAAAATTTGAGAAAAAACTGAAAGTGCGTTTTTCAATGTGTTTTTGACTGAATTCAGCACTATAACTGACTATTCACATGATGGAGAGGGTTAATTCCTTTTTCCAAAGATTAGTTATTGTTCAATATTTCGCTTTATAAACTTCAAATCAATAAAATATCTTTAATTACACACTTTATAAAGTATCTTATTCGGTACTTCAGCTCACAAGCTATCTTCACACCAGATTTCATCACAGTGGTTTATGTAATAATATATAGCCAAATCGGATCAGCCGTTTTAGCGAAACTAACGAACAGCAATTAATTTTTATCTTTGACAATTCATATACGGGTTCAGATCGTGTGAAACTAACTTTACTTTTTCAAAGTATATTTCTGGACGCACCCAACACAACAACCAAGTCATTATTTTACATGTTTTAAATCTAAATTTTCCTCGCAATTTTTCCATTTTTATCACCGTTTATACCTTCCCTGAACTTCCAAGAATGTGACGTGAACATTATCCTGAACACGTGTGCGTGATTTGTCCCCTCTTTTCGCCCACTATCAAGCCGATACTTAGACTCTCTGATGCCTTTATAAAGCTACTGTGTCTAAAATACATATGATTTAAATTAATATGGTTTATATTAAGAGGCGATACGAAGTTCACCGGGTCTTCTAGTTAATAATAAACATCAGTGCCATGAGAGAATTACGATGGTGTAATATTGTCTCTCCCATTCGCGGGTCTCGCATTGTAATGTGTGAGAGGATGTCAAGGATGGAGGAGACAAGTGTGATGGAAGTTGGGGTGTGGCCAAGGGAGCGGGCACGGCTGCCCGAAGTGGCGTGATGGCTCAGCGCGCTCGCTCAGACGGCTCGACGATCCCTGTAATAAAAAGATAAAAAGAATGAGAAATGAAGAAACCACCTGAGTGAATAGCGGAACGATCAACACAAAACAAAACGAACCTAGGCCGCAATTGACTGATGCAGCAAATAAAGAATTAAAAAAAGAGGGTAAGGCGACCAATTGGCAGACGCGGAAGAGGCGGGTTGGAGTCCCGATCCGGCACAAGTTATATATTCAAATGTTTGTAAGGCTTATGGGACTTAGCTGCGGGGTCATGAGACCCGAAACTTACAAACTACTTATGAACTACTTTTTTCTAAAGACAGCAGAAACAACCATGTCGGAGGGGGGGGGGGGGGATTCGAACCCCAGTCGGGGAACAGCCTCGCGAATCGCAGCATAGCACCTTAATGCGCTCGGCCACTCCGCCCTGGCTGAAATATTTAGGTCTGAAAGATATGCCTCTTGCGTTTAGCACGCGGTTGCTCACCGTCGGAGGTTCGAGTCCTCCCTGGGGGATGGGTGTGTGTGTTGTCCTTAGGTTGGTTTACCTTAGTTTAAGTAGTTTGTAAACTACGGACTGATGACCACGCAGTTTGGTCCGATAGATTTACCAACATTTGACCATTTTGACCTATTGCGTTTCCGTCAAATATCTGGGTGTGTGCCATATCAGGCTTGCAGTAAACTGTAATCTTCAAATGAATCTGACTGCATTCTAATGACAATATGCCGCTGTTAAGTAAAAACAGAACATTTTCACAGGTAACTATGTAGATGGTGTCATCGCACCACATACGATGTATGCAACCATAACAGAATTTCAGTCACGTCTGACTGACAGTTCATTTGGAGCAGGACGTACGTAATTTTCAGTTCGTGAGAAACAAGAATACAACAGGGAAAGTGTGTTACTCAGTGAAAAGTATACTTCAAATGTTCAAATGTCACAGTCCCGTCCACCACTCAAAACGATTTGAAAGTGCTTATAGGCTTTCTCAAACTATCGTTCTGTCAAACTCTTCACTCTTCTTGGAATGTCGTTAAAAATTGAAACTTTGGCAATGGTATTCCATTCGCTCAAATCTCTCTTTTATACAGGCTATTGCTGTGTCAAGTACACATTAAATGTTCAAATGTTTGTAGAGCTTATGGGACTTAACTAGGTGGTTATCAGTCCCTAAACTTACAAACTACTTATGAACTAGCTTATACTAAAGACGGCACAAACATCCATGCTCGAGGGGAATTCGAACCCCCGACCGTAACGGCCGTGCAGACCATGACTGGCACGCCGCAGACCGGTCGGCCACTGCGGTCGCTCAGCCAAGGATCTACTTCAGTGTTAGAATTGGTCTTGTGTTTCCCTGCTAATAACGTGGTAACGAACTGCCCGCCTTTTCAGACAATGTCTTTCCAACAGTAAAATGACGGATGTTGAATGAGAGTGAATAGTATTGCAGTTTCGCAAAATGGGTGATGGTAAATTGTAACGTTGTTATAGTATCGTTTTTAGATATGGATTGGTGTGTGCTGCGTCCATGGGATCCGACCAGACACCAAAAACGTACAAAATTCCCCCCTCCCTCACACAGTAGCTGCACTGCTGTACAACAACGACAGATTCACGCCGATGACTGGTACCACTGTCTGCAGCCAAAGACTGAAACTGACGCCGTTATTTGCTATACACATCCCATAACCAGAGCCAGCGATGATACACCTTTACTAGAGGATGTGTTATTCTGTTCACTGATCATATCAGTGACGGTGTACATGCACTAGAGAAGGTTTTCGTTCGCTAAACACACAGTTCCACTATACATTATTCAGCAGCGATATCGTCGCCAACTCTGTCCAATGTCTTGCTTCTTAAACAAGTTGCGAGCTGCGAGGAGCTTCGCTGGAGGTAGACAGTTCAACCATTATCCGGTATCATGTTTCATACATTATCTGAGGCACTGTCACCAACGACATAATGTACTTTATCTTGATAGAGAATAATATGGTAATTTCGTAGTTTTATTCTGGCGTTGACACTAGAGGCACAGTCTGTCGCGACACAGTTGTGATGTTTGTTTATAATTTCTTTTACGTAATTAGCGAAATAGTTAGTACAATTTTTGCCTTACAAGCATTGGCAAAATATCAAGAGACGTAAATTAATACGGCCAATAAAACAGACAATAAAACTGATTCAGTGGTATAAACAACAACTTCATCTTGAACAAATACTTACGAATATGTGTGTCTTTCAATCTTATTCCGCATAAAATAAGTAGACTATAAACATAAGGGAATAATAAAATTCTATTATGGTATTTTCTTACTATGACAGACAGTTTTTTTGACGTGTATAAATTCGGTGTGGAGTCTAATGATTCGCACAGTTTTACACCTCATACGTCTTCCTTAAACGTGAATATTATGTTCCGTTTAATTACTTTAGCTTACAAAAGCAAAGTTTTGATGATTCTTGCCATTTGTGGTTCAGCTGTAGCAACAATTGTAGAATTGCCTTCGTCTCTGTTGGAAAACAATTTCATTACTTTTGCCGTTTTATTGCCACGTTTGCGACCTGTTTCCTTCAGCTACAACTGTTGTAGCTGATTTCATACGTTACATACTGTAGTTATTGCATTCTATATACGTTTTCTACGTTCAAACTCACTGATTCGACAGGAGTTATAGTGAGGAAACCTTAACGTTCGTTAGTGGAAAAGCGAAAGGTCTTCTGGTATTTCCTAGACATTTTTTATTTCTAATAGAAAATTATATTATCTAGCAGAAGCCTGTAGGTTACAAGTTAGCGGTAAATAAACTATCCTGTAATGTACGGTTTCGTACGTTGCCAGGGATCTTATGAAACTTAAGACATATGTTGAGCTGTTTTTAAGTTATTGCCTATTTTAAGGAATTACACACATTGTTGTTGTTATGGTCTTCAGTCCGGAGACTGGTTTGATGCAGCTCTCCACCCTACTCTATCCTGAGCAAGCCTTTTCATCTCCTCATAAGAACGGCATCCCACATCCACTTGAATCTGCTTACTATACGCGTCTCTTGGTCTCCCTCTGCGATTTTTACCCCACACACATCCCTCCAATGCTGAATTTACGATTCCCCGATGTCTAAGAATGTGTCCTACCAAGCAATCCTTTCTTTTAGTCAGGGTATGCCAAAAATTCCTTTTCTCCCCAATTCTGTACAGTACCTCTTCATTAGTTATGCGATCTACCCACCTAATCTTCAGCATTCTTCTGTAGCACCACATTTCAAAAGCCTCTATCCTCTTCCTGTCCGCACAGCTTATCGTCCATGTTTCACTCCCGTACAAGGCAACACTCCACACAAATGCCTTCAGAAAAGACTTCTTTACACTTGAATTAATATTAGATGTTAGCAAATTTCTCTTTTTCAAAAATGCTTTTCTACCCATTGCCATTCTGCATTTTATATCCTCTGTACTGCGACCATCGCATGTTATTTTACTACCCAAGTAACAAAACTCATCTATCACCTTCATTGTTTCGTTATCTAATCTAATTCCTTCAGCATCGCCTGATTTTCTAAGACCGCATTCCATTATTTTTCTCTTGTTAATGTTCATTTTATACGCTCTCTTCAACACACTGTCCATTCCGTTCAACTGCTCTTCCAGGTCCTTTGCTGTCTCTGACAGAATTACAATGTCATTAGCAAAACGCAATGTTTTTATTTCTTCCCCCTGAACTTTAATCCCTATTCCAAATTTTTCCTTGCTTTCCTTCACCGCCTGCTCGATGTACAAATTGAATAACATCGGAGAAAGGCTACAACCCTGTCTTACTCCCTTCCCAACTGATGCTTCCCTTTCGTGCCCTTCGAGTCTAATAACTGCGGTCTGGCTTTTGTACAAGTTGTAAATAACTCTCCTTTCCCTGTATTTTACCCCTGCTGACTACAGAATTTGAAAGAGTGTATTCCAGTCAACATTGTCAAATGCTTTCTCCAAATCGACAAAAGCTAAAAATGTAGGTTTGCCTTTCCTTAATCTATCTTCTAAGATAAGACGTAAAGTGAGTATTGCCTCCCGGGTTCCTACATTCGTCCTGAATCCAAACTGATCTTCCCCGAGGTCAGCTTCTACCAGCTTTTCCATTCTCCTGTAGATAATTTGTGTTAAAATTTTGCAACCATGACTTATCAAACTGATGGTTCTGTAATTTTCACACCTGTCTGCGCCTGATTTCTTTGGAATGGGGATTATTACATTTTTCTTAAAGTCTGAGGGCATTTCGCCTGTCTCATACATCCTACACACCAGTTCAAATAGTCTTGTCATAGCCGGCTCTCCCAGAGACTTTAGAAGCTCTGAGGGTATGTCATCTACTCCTGGGGCCTTGTTCCGACCTAGGTCTTTCAAGGCTCTGTCAAATTCCTTTCTCAGTATAGTATCTCCTATTTCATCTTGATCTACTTCCTCTTCCTTTCCTACAACATCGTCTATAAGGAAATTTCCTTTGTAGAGCTGCTCTATGTACTCTTTCCACCTTTCAGCTTTCCCTTCTTTGCTGAGAGCTGGTTTCCCACCTGAATTCTTCATATTCGTAGAGTTGCTTTTCTTGCCGCCAACTGTCTCTTTTATTTTCCTGTAGGCGGTATCTACTTTTCCCCTTGTTATACATTCTTCTACAGATTTGCATTTGGCTTCTAGCCACTCCTGCTTAGCCATTTTGCATTTCCTGTCAATCTCATTTTTTAGTCGTCTGTACTCCATTTTGCCTGTTTCATTTACTGCATTTTTATATTTTCTCCTTTCATCAATTAAATTTAGTATTTGCTGTGATATCCAAGGATTTTTTGTAGGTCTTGCCTTTCTACCTATTTTGTCCTCTGCTGCCTTCACTATTTCATCTCTCAATACTACCCATTCCTCTTCTACTGTTTTATTTCCCCCTGTTTCTATCAATTGTTGCCTAAATCTCCCTCTGAAATTCACCAGAACTTCACTTTCCTTCAATTCCTCCTTATTTTCCTACCTTTCTGCAGTTTTTTCAGCTTCAGCCTACAGTTAATGACTAACAAGTTATGGTCAGAGTCTATATCTGCCCTTGGGTATGTCTTGCAGTTTATAACCTGGTTCCGGAATCTATGTCTTACCATTATAAAATCTATCTGATACCTTCCGGTGTCTCCTGGTCTCTTCCACGTATACAACCTTCTTTTGTGATTCTTAAACCAAGTGTTTGTTACGATTAAATCATATTCCGTGCAAAACTCTACCAGGCGACTTCCTCTTTCATTCCTCCTGCCCAGTCCATATTCACCTACTATTTTTCCTTCTCTTCCTTTTCCTACTACCGAATTCCAGTCTCCCATCACAATTAAGTTTTCCTCTCCCTTAATTGTCTGAATAATTTCTTTTAGCTCCTCATATATTTCTTCGATCTCCTCATCATCGGCAGAGCTAGTTGGCATATAAACCTGTACTACTGTTGTCGGCGTTGGCTTCGTATCTATCTTGACAATGATAATGCGATCACTGTGCTGCTCATAGTAGTTTACCCGCATTCCTATTTTATTATTCATTATCAGCCCTACTCCTGTGATACCCCCAACTGATTTATAATCCTGTACTCACCTGACCAGAAATCCTGTTCATCCTGCCACCGAACTTCACTAATCCCCACTATATCTAACGTCAACCTATCCACTTCCCTTTTTAAATTTTCTAATTTTCCTACCCGATTAAGGGATCTAACATTCCACGCTACGATCCGTAGAATGCCAGTATTGTCTTTCCTGATGATAACATCCTCCTGAGTAGTCCCCGCCCGGAGATCCGAATGGGGGACTATTTTAACTACGGAATATTTTACCCGAGAGGATGCCATCATCATATTTTCATACAGTAGAGCTGCATGTCCTCGGGAAAAGTAACGGCTGTAGTTTCCCCTTGCTTTCAGCCATTCGCAGTAACCGTGTAGCAAAGCCACATTAGCTGATGTTACAAGGCCAGCTCAATCAATCATCCAGACTGTTGCCCCTGTAACTACTGAAAAGGCTGCTGCCCCTCTTCAGGAACCACACGTTTGTCTGGCCTCTCCACAGATACCCCTCCGCTGTGGTTGCACCTACGGTACGGCTATCTGCATCGTTGAGGCACGCAAGCCACCCCACCTCGGCAATGTCTGTGGTTCATGGGGGTGGTTACACACATTTCCTAATGTAAAAAGTATGTTAAAATCAATATAAACGATACTATTCGCACTCTTCCAATGTCGTATTCAGAAATGTAGCTTTCCGGCCGCTTGGAGAGCTACTGTGACAGTGTATAACAGAGATCTGCGGAAGTGTCGTGACTGCATACGTTAGACTGTGCTAGAGGTCTGTATGGTGGTTAATTATGCTTGCTTATTCTTGCTCGATTTCGTCACCGTGTTGAATAGTTTGGATGCGCGAGAGCGGGCGCTACAGATCCGTAGATTTACTGTAAGGACAATACGCACACCCATGCCCCGAACCTCCGACATGAGCGTCCGCGCAATCCGTGATGTGGCGGTCCAGACGACGAGGCCACTCTCGCGCGGTTCACCGTGTCTCTCTTGTTGCATTTTTTCAGAATTTGTGTAGTAAGTAAGGATCGTAAACACCGATACAATTTTTATTGCGGGACAATATTTTCCTCTAATTCTGCGGTGCTCAACCCTTGACCCTTCCAGTCCCACATTATGAATTCAATTTCAGAAGAATTAAAATTCATTGTTTTCTGTATTAATACAGTGCATTAAGCGTAAAAATGAGCGTTTTAAAATTTTTGATCGTACTATTGGTTTTTTTAATGTCATGTATTTCATGGGCAATGAAGACCTTTGTATCGATGTATTTTATTACTTGTGATGTTATTTTGTTGATAACACTGGCAGATCAATAATGGTAGTATGATCTTCGCCACGGCACCAAAGATGAGACAATTCACTGTTGAAGTAAAAAGTCACAAACAGACGACAACGTAACACAACCTCCAAGACGAATAAGTTAATATCTCAGAAGTGGCTACACGCCGTACCAAGCGGTAAAATGTACTAGAAGCATGTTGTTCATCACCAACCACTCGAATTTAAAAGTCTGATACACAAAATACGGTGTAAATCATCTTTCAATACGTTGTTGTCCAGGAACAACACTGGGAATGAAATGGTTGTTCCGAATCGACAGGTCGGTCGTCATGGCTTGAGTCGTCTTATCGAAACTCTTGTCCGAAATGAGCTATTTTGTAAAAATACTGTTTTTCAATGGCTGTTTCGCAAGGTATTTGCGGGGGGGGGGGGGGGGGGTTAATATGACAACATGGTCGTCGCCTCCTCTGTCTCCGACGACATTTCGCTACCTGTAACGCTTTCGCCAATCAACATTTCCTCCTTTGCGTCTACATCTACATGAGATACATTGGAAATCACATTTAACTGCCTGGTAGAGGGGCCATCGAACCACCGTTATACTATTTATCTTCCATTCCATTCGCGAATAGCGCGTGGGAAGAAAGAACACCTGAATCTTTCCGTTCGAGCTCTGATTTCTCGTATTTTATTCTGATGATCATTTCTGCCTATGTAACTGGTAGTTTTCGCATTCGGTGGTTAATGTTGGCGATTGGAGTTTCGCAAGTAGCCCAAGTGACAGCGATAAATCGTCGTCGTTGTAATGATTCCCATACCAGATACTGTATCATTTCCGTGACGCTGTCTCCCCTGTATCGCGACAATACGAAACGAGCTTCCCTTCATTGGACTCTTTCGATGTCCTCCTTCAAACCCACCTGAAGGATCCCACACTGGTCAGCAATACTCCAAAAAAGGACGGACAAGCGTAGTGTACGCAGTTTCTTTAGTAGTTCTGTTGCATCTTTTAAGGGTTCTTCGAATAAAACGCTGTCTCTGGTTCGCCTTTCCCACGACATTATCTACGTGTTCTTTCCAGTTTAGAACTTAGTTTCGCTGCATGCCGAAGCGACTGAGTTCAGTTGCTGGGGAATGTGACTGCTGCGGCACCAGGCGCTACATCCACGCTCCTAATAAGGTTCCGGTGGCTATCACAGTGTGGGAGCAGTCGCAGCCGCAGCCGCTGCAGCCGTCCGCTGTGCTGTGTGCCGAGCTCTCTCTGGTCAGGCCTTTACGATTCTCAGTAACGCGTTTTTGGAAGAACTGGGCATGTACATCTACATACATACTCCGCAATTCACCGTAAGGTGCGTGGCGGAGGGTACACTGTACCACTACTAGGCATTTCCTTTCCTATTCCACTCCCAAATAGAACGAGGAAAAAAAGAATGCCTATATGCCTCCGTACGAGCCCTAATTTCTCTTGTCTTTGTGATCTTTACGCGAAATGTAAGTAGGCGGCAGCAAGATCGTACTACACTCAGCTTCAAATTGCGGCCTTCTAAATTTCCTCAACAGAAAGTCACGAAAAGAACGTCGTATTTCCTCCAGCAATCCCCAATTGAGTTGCCGGAGCATTTCCGTGACACTCGCGCATTGGTCGAACCTACCGGTAACAAATCTAGCTACTCGTCTCTGAACCGCCTCTATGTCTTCCCTTAAACCGATCTGCTGCGGGTCCCAAACACTTGAGCAATACTCAAGACGTGGTCGTACAAGCGTTTTATAGGCGGTCTCCTTTACAGGTGAAGTACATCTTCCCAAAATTCCCCCAATAAACCGAAGTCGGCTGTCCGTCCTACTCACAACTGTCCTTACATGCTCGTTCCATTTCATATCGCTCTGCAATGTTACGCCTAGATATTTGAACGATGCGACAGCATCAAGAAGTTCACTACTAATGCTGTATTCGAACATTATGGGATTGTTTTTTCTACTCATGCGCATCACCTTACATTTTTACACATTGAGAGGTAGCTGCCAATCTTCGCACCAACTAGAAATTTTGTCTAAGTCATCCTGTATGTTATTACAGTCAGTTACAGACGACACCTTCCCATACATCAAAGCATCATCAGCAAAGAGCCGCAAATTACAAGTTACTCTGTCCATCAGATCATTTATATAGACAGAAAGTAATAGCGGTCCTATCACACTCCCCTGGGGCACGCCTGACGATACACTCGTCTCTGATGAACACTCGCCGTCGAGAACAAAGTACTGCGTTCTATTACTTAGGAAGTCTTCCACCCAGTCACAAATCTGTGAACCTATTCCATAAGCTCGTATCTTCGTTAGCAGTCTGCAGTGCGGCACCGCGTCGAGAAAAACACAATCCGCCTGTTGCCTTTCATCCATGGCTCGCAAGATGTCATATGAGAAAAGGGCAAGCTGAGTTTCACATGAACGATGTTCATGATGATGGCTAGTATGGAGAAGCGCTGTTGCTTTCTAGAGGTCTGCATATTGGGGAATTTGTTCGCTCGTACTCGGCTACTTACTCGGTACGAAGGCAGGTCTGTACGACGTGTTCCCGGTAATAGGCGGCAGACAGGGGGAGAATAGAAAAGGACGAAGACCGCTCGTTCTGGTGCGCTCGCAGTTCTGCTGTTGTGCCCTACACAGCGGCTGTGTGTATTGGGCTGCTTCTGACACACTGTATCCCCACTAGCTGATGCAACTACGCGGAAATCACTGTAGTTGTGCCACTCACGTATATTCCCTCAAAGCAGTGTCTACTGCTCTAGACTAGGACTGGGCAAAAGCGCTAATCGAGCGACGGCATTTTCGAGCGCCCACACTGCTTGGCCGCTGGGAAGTTCCCACTCCACCCCTGTACTGACATCGCTAGTAAAGTGAGCAGCTAGATGGGCTTTCCTACCTTCTGTCCTTGGCGTTTTGTGTCGGAGACGTTCTGGCATTCGTGCTAGAACAATAGTAAAGGATATAAAATGGTTGAGGAGACGTTTACATCTTCGAAACGAAACTGATGACTCCTGTGGTCATTACAGCGTCCATTTCTCGTTGACCTTACTCGCTCGCTCGCGTTTCTTTATTATACGTTTACCGGGGATTCATCAACGACGAGCCGTAGAGATCAGTAAACTACACGCTCTCACGTGTTTTTCAACGCAACAAAAATCAAATGTTCAATTGTTTGTAGAGCTTATGGGACTTAACTACGGGGTCATCAGTCCCTAAGCTTACAAACTACTTACGAACTAGCTACGACTAAAGACGGCACAAATATCCATGCCCGAGGGGGGATTCGAACCCCGACCGTAGTCGCCGTGCAGACCGTGACTGGAGCGCCTCAGTCCCCTCGGCCACCGCGGCCGGCTCAACGCAACATTTTAGAATCATGCGCACGCTCTAGAGAAATTGAGTCATTTCATAAAGACTATTACTAATCATGAAAAGGTGAATGGTTAATTAAAAAACTAATATTTAACACTTACAAGTGTAATAAACAATCAGACATTTTTTACCGCTTACTTGCTACAAAATCAACTGAGAAACATTGTTGAAATAAAAATTCTTAAATTAAGTCATGCCTATAATTAAAAACAATGGTTGGTAAATTGACGTGGAGTGACCTTGAGAAGTGCAGATTTAAGGCCGGTTTCCATATAGGGTACTGTGCTCCGACTGTGTCATCCAGCGTCGGATCGCGTGTGAACTAGTTCCATTGAATGTACATAGGCGCCAATTACGTCACATAGCCTGCTGCGTCATTGCCGTGTCCATGCAGTGCTGTGTGCTATCCGTCGGGAGAGCGATTCCACGGCAGGCGACAGGTGCGCAGATTGCGCTTCTTGTGGAGGACGACTAACGCTTGCGAAAGCTTTCATTCCCAATTCAGTGCTTCATGTGAATCTCCTCACCTAAACATCTTTCAGTCTGTGAAAAGTCTGAAGCATGAACAAAATGATACTTTATAAGAATCAACTCAGCAAAAAATAATATCACCAATCAAACGGACTCTAGTTCCTTGGCACAGTATTGACATTATTCCTTAAGTACTCTACGAATAGGGTCAGAGGTTGAGCACTTGGTACGTTTAGATTTGTAAGCATTTTGTGTGATTGTGCAGTCGGTCTGCCAGAAGCAGGCAGGAGTTGCCCAGTTCGTGCGTGGCTGTCAGTCTAGCAGGAGCAGGTAGAAGTTGCCCAGTTCGTGCGTGCCACTCAGGGGGCACTTTAGGGACAGCTGCCCAGTTCGAGTCTTCCGTTTATGACCAACAGGTAGAAGTTTCCCAGTTCAGACGAGCCCAGTGATACGAAGTTCACTGGGTCATCTAGTTTAAATTTACTGCTGTTCAAATCAAATGTTCAAATGTCTGTAAATCTATCGGACCAAACTGCGTGGTCATCAGTCCGTAGCTTACAAACTACTTAAACCTAGGTAAACTAACCTACGGACAAACACACACACCCATGCCCCAGGGAGGATTCGAACCTCCGCGGCGAGCAACCACGCACTCCACAGCGAGACGCTTTAGACCGCTCGGCTACTCCACCGCGGCTTACTGCTGTCAAAAGGCGATCGCACACGCCCACTTTTAGTAGTACTGCCGTAACGTAGATTAGGCCAAAATCCCGTTGTGTGGTACGCTGGCAGTGGCGCGGCTAGCAGCTGCTCAGAGCGGTGAGTGGTCAGCCCCACTGAGCGCGTGTGTTGGTGTTGCAGAGCCGCCGTCGCTGGTGCGGGAGCTGGGCGTCACCGCCGTGGAGCACGACGCCGCCAAGCGCAGCCTGCAGCTCTACGTCAACTGGAGCGCGCCCACAGGTAGCCACAACTTCTGAATGAGAACACAATACTTTATTCATCGGGCAACCACAGTCGAATTGATTTTTTTTTTTTTTTTTTTTTTTTTTTTTTTTGATAATACACCGCTGCGACTGTTAAAAATTATGCTTATTTCTTTCAGATCTTAACCATATGTTACTTTGACTGTATATTAGCTGATTCCCATTATTATTCTTGAGTTGTAGCCAACTTGCCTATAAAACCATCTATAAAATCCCTTTCTTCAAAAAGCAGGGCTCCGTTTTTAATACATGTTGATGGAGCCCCACTTTCTGAAGAAAGGGATTTTATAGATGGTTTTATAGGCAAGTTGGTTACAACTCAAGAATAATAATGGGAATCAGTTAATATAGAGTCAAAGTAACATATGGTTAAGATCTGAAAGAAATAACCACCTGATGAGGGAAATTTAATTTGCTAAACCGATCGCGAGTTCTTAGTAAAGAATATTTAACAATCGCAGCGTGTGTGTGTGTGTGTGTGTGTGTGTGTGTGTGTGTGTGTGTGTGTTCATCTCATGTTACC
Organism: Locusta migratoria; assembly: GCA_026315105.1. NCBI lineage: Eukaryota > Metazoa > Arthropoda > Insecta > Orthoptera > Acrididae > Locusta > Locusta migratoria. The sequence continues at coordinate 622,502,652 of CM048746.1, read as the reverse complement.
TCTTCCTTTACCAGCCTTCTCGTGATTTATTGTTGCGGTGCTTCTCAAAGATAGCAAACGCAAGGTAAGAATCAGAGGCAGCGTGCAGACCTGCATCGAACCAGTATACCGACTGAAGACTGCAACAACAACAACAACAACGAGCGCAGCCTAGTGCGACGAGGAAGAAGTAAACAAGCTGTGGGAGCACAATAACAGCACGATGTTTCCTATCCAAGCAAATAACGCACTACATGTACACTCGTGGCCATTTAACATGCTACACAACGAAGACGACGAGGTACAGAGGCGAAATTTAACCGACAGGAAAATGCTGTGATATGCAAATGATTAGCTTTTCAGAGCATTCAGCCGGCCGCGGTGGCCAAGAGGACTGAGGCGCTCCAGTCACGGTCTGCACGGCCACTACGGTCGGGGGTTCGAATCCCCCCTCGGGCATGGATATTTGTGCCGTCCTTAGTTGTAACTAGTTCATAAGTAATTTGTAAGTTTAGGGACTGATGACCCCGTAGTTAAGTCCCATAGACTCTACAAACATTTGAACATTTTTTCAGAGCATTCACACAAGGTTGGCGCCGGTGGCGACACCTACAACGTACTGACATGAGGAAAGTTTCTAACCGATTTCTCATACACAAACAGCACTTGACCAGCGTTGCCTGGTGATATGTTGTTGTGTTTATTGTATGTTGTCTAGAATAAGTTGCTATGCTGAGTAGAACAAAAAGGAATTGTGTGGGCGCATTTTGGTGCGTTGACGTCGGCAGTTTGATACGATAATGTTGGTGAAAATGATTTATTAAATGTTTCTATGATTTGTGGTTTAAAAATATGAGTATAGTTGTCAGAATTGTGGAATTATTTTAAAGAGAGTCGTCACACAAATTTTGGAGCGAGCAGGTCGGATTAATTTATAAGTAAGATAAAAAAGTGGTAATTTGAGAATTGCAGCGCATTGAAAATTATAAGAAAGATCTTACTGACGTGAGTGGTTTATATATAGGTTTATATGGAAATTTAATTTGTGTTTAATATTTGGGGATTAAAATGTGCTGTAATTAGAGTATAATTTAACGGGGAAAGCTGTTCAAGGTTTGTTGCTTTGAGTTTCCTTTTAAATTTCATCAGTCGGCAATGGAGGAGACTAGTGCTGCAGAAACATAAATCACTATTGTGTGTACATGTTTTATTGTGGGAACAAGGATAGACTGATGGTAAAAGCTAGAATATTTTGTATGTTGATATTTTATTGCATTGCTGTTGAAGGGTGTGCAACGATTCAACTGGGGGAAGGCGTTCAAAGCTGGTACCTTAGGGATTCGGATGGGTTTCTATATATTGGCAACTATATTGTAGTCGAATTTCGACAGGTGTTTTCATTTCGTCCGGTGGAATTAGTTGCAGAGTCACTAACATTCCGACGAGGTATGATACAAGTGGAGAGTTGGTGGCAGTGCTATGGACGGTGGAACCAGATCGTCGGAACGATGAGGCGTAAGAGCGCGTTAAAGTAATATTTGCCGGGTGAAATGAATGTGCTTCGCACCAAAGGAACATATACTTCTCTGGGCATTTCATTAATATGCCATAAAATTTACAATTTATGTTACTTCAGATTTAAATCTTATATAAGACGCGCAAATGGTACGCTGGTTTATACGCCACTACACTTTTATACACTCTGTTCTCTCACAGTAGTTGGTAATAATTTTAATGTTTTTATTAATTTAAGGGAAAATGGTCAAAAAACTTTGGTGCTACTTGACATCATAATGTGGCAAGCAAATGTATGATATCAAGTGGAGGTGTGTGATATTACAGATACAGGAGGAAGCTGATTATTTCCATGTGAATGGCGGGTTTTGCCAGGATGTTGGATTCCCCAGCTGGCCGGCTAACAGTTTGGACCTAGTTAATGGGTTACACAGGTAGTCAGGTTTCCCTAATGTGCTTGGAAACAGGAAGCGACTGTCTTCAATGAGCGAGGGCGGCTAACCCAGACTGAACTGAAATACAATATAGCCACACACATTATTCTAAAAATCTATATAAAATCAGGGAATGATCATATGGCAAATATAATTATATGAGTGGATTCTGGAGACTTGGGAGAATCAAACGCCGTAATTACAATTTAAATACCCCTAAAAAAAGCCGACAAATTTCAGTACTATAATAATAATATTATAAGACTCACATTTACAATTATTGATACATAGTGTTTATCAGTAACAGTTTAAGGAGCAAATGGGCAACATTGTACCACGCTACCTATCTTATTTCTGTATTCTTTCAATAAACTTTGTTTTACTCTCTTGTTCTGCTTTCGTTGAGGTAATACTATTCTTATGTCAGAACATAGATTCCACCACAGAAACACAAAACATGAACCCAGCAAAACGCATGACATTTATATATATTATTATGTTTAATATTATTCTTAGTAACGTACATTTTTTATGTTGTGGACTGCCACTTAAATATTTCATGGCCGATTAAAATAGTAGATATGCAGCAGATAATTTATATGCAAACAATTATATGTATTAATTGTGGAAAAGAACTGAATATATTTGCATATTTGCATAAAAAGCCATGATAAATTAAATATTAATTGTCTGACTATATTTCGACAGCGGCAGTATATTTGAACAGTCAGACGCCACACTTAATGGCTATCTGAGCAAAGACCTTCACTCTCAACCGTTTTTTAGCATTGTTAAATATATATTTGTTTATTAACTGTAAACAACATTTGTAGGAATGTGGTCGAAGCATTTAATTCTGTGATATTCAAATTATAATATTTTGGAAGGGAAATTATATTTTAACGATGAGGCATTATGATGCGCGGAAGGATACGAATTTGGGAGCAGGGACAGTACGCTTTTCGAACGCTTGGGAAAGGACTCGTAACTTATACGTGGTGGTAAAAGGTTGTAACGCTGGGCGGTCTGAAGCCGCGTTACGAACTTGTGATTTGAAGAAATAGGCATGTGTGGATTTAGAAAATTTACGGCAGTGTGACTGAAGAACTTAGTCTCTGGTGAAAAGTGTTAAACTATGCACGATAGTAGGGATTTGGAACTGACCAAAAATTTTTGTTAACATGGGCTAATGAGGGTCCGAAGCAACCTTTTACAATAAGTTAGAAAAGGTGGGCTTCAACATTTAAATGAAAACAGCTTAATCAGGCTCAGGCCGATAAGAAATTGACACAATTTAGTAAAAGGGCTGAAGCCCCGACACAATCTTTTATCTTACTTGTACAATAGTAAGCAATACCCTGAAAGCAGGTAAAACAAATCCGGCTCAATGATATTACAAGGCAGAAGGCCGAGTAAACAAATTATGTATCACAGTAAGAGAGACCGGACTTTCCCAAATAATAAAAGACCTCAAGGAAGGTTACCTAATACGAAGACACAAACACAAGGGCCAAACTTTCAACATAACAAGATACACATGTTTAAACAGCAATGAAATGAGGCTCCGAGACAATCAAATCAAATGTTCAAATGTCTGTAAATCTAACGGACCAAACTGCGTGGTCATCAGTCCGTAGCTTACAAACTACTTAAACCTAGGTAAATTAACCTACAGACAAACACACACACCCATGCCCCAGGGAGGACTCGAACCTCCACGGCGAGCAACCGCGCGCTCCGCAGCGAGGTGCTTTAGACCGCTCGGTTACTCCACCGCGGCCCGAGATAATCCATAACACTTCCAGTGTAGTATAAAATTAATTTAAGAACAGGACTTGCTACTCGTTAATACAGATGAGCTGACTCCAGACAGGAAGGAGAGGGGGTAGGGTGCCCAACCGTCCACGATAACCACAGCTCTGACACGTAGGGACTTATACGAAAAGAAACTGAGCATCAAATTACAACCGTGAGTTGGCGATGCCTCATGAAGGGAAATGGTTTGGAAGCAGAAGACAAACAAAATAGAAAAATAAAGCTATACAACTACTGCCTGTGCAGAAGCGAGCTAGCAGAGGGGCACAAACCAGATAAATTCCCCAGTGGCGTTAACCAAGTGAGTGAAAATTGAATACTTGCTACACACAGCAAAAGAGAGAACAATTCAATTGAGCCGAACTAGAAGTGCGGCACAACACAAAGTAAACATCAGTAGACGTAGACACAGACAACGACGGTCCCTGGGGAACGACCACCGATCCTGATAAATACACACACACAAATTTGCGGAGCAGGAATATACAGGTCACTTAATTTGCTCACTCCAAGATAAGTGCAGCCACCCTCGTGATGGTGTAGGAGGATGATATCAACAAACGCCCTGAAAGCATTTCGTGGATCCCAGGTGGAAAGCAGCAGGAACGACGCGAGGTGTAGCCAGGGACTGACTGCGGAGTACAAGTTGTTGGCTACTTTTGTGCTTGGCGAGGAACCAACGTGGGATCGCGCGGCCGCTAGGAACACGAACGCATAGCTGGGGAGATGACGTAAACAGCCCCGCCGAGCTAATGCTGGAACTTGACACAATTCCCTCTGCGTGTGCAGACCCCTTCAGCTGCTCATATCGTCGCATATACGGCTCCATCAGACTGGCAGGATGCCACTGAGGAACTACTTCGGCGCACGCGCCAGGCCCGGCTACAGACGGCCAATGAATGTAAATAACTCGACCCTAGCGACGCCATGGAGTGTATCAAGTTGACACTGCACGATACTGACACTCAGATGTTCTCCGCAGCGACTCTCACTGACTGACCCGACCGCCAACGCCACCTAGATAGAAGGCCTGAGCGCTGATTGCCAAGAGGCAACACAAGCAAACTAACTGTCTTATGTAGCGTTGTGCTGAGTTTGGGAGTACGTACACGTCGCACACTGTGTTTCAGATTGTTCTCAATGTTATTTATGTGAATCACGGACAAATTTGTTTTTTTATAAGATATTTACGAACTATTAGTAAGAGATCTTGCCGATATTGTAATCGGACGATTAATATTAGGTATTTTGTCTCGTACCACCAAAAATCTGCACAGAGAATCACATAGATAAAACGAAAACATCCTGAAACACAGTGTGAAATGTGCATATACTCTTAAGCTCAGCACAACGCTACGCTTGTGTTATGACTACTCTTGATAGGTAGCGCACAGGTTTTGTATCTAAGTGGCGTTGTAACTGCCCTCTTCGAACTGCCTCGGCGCCAAGTTCAAAAAGCACCACCAGCGACAAAGATCACACTAGTAAGAAGACAAGTGACGTGCGTGATATCTAACAGCGCCGCGAGCGGTGAGAGCACAGAAGGATCGATTAGTACTTGCGCCAGTAATTTAATAAAGGACAAGATGTATAACGCTACTTGCGAGTTGCGTAAACTACCGGGAAAGCAAAATATAGATCAATAATTTTTTACGTAACTGAAGTGAGATATTGGTGGGTTTCGGGAAAATAAAAATACAAAATAGATATTGATCGAGGGGAAACTGAAACCTGAATGTGAAGAATGTAACGAAAATGAAATAATAATAATAATAATAATAATAATAATAATATGACTGGTAGGATTTGGAATAAATGGGGGTTCTCGCAGGCAACGTTATAAGAACCTACGACACACAGGTACTTACGAAAATTCAGCATGGCCGGAAATTTTATAACTCTTGTAGGCTCTGAAATTGTTAAGCTGTTTACAAGTACACTTGGTGCCGTAATAAGAATTGGTAGCCAACAATAGGTAATAATGTCGGGGCCAGATTTTGTTATACGTGATAACATTTCAACGGGGCGCGTGGCGCTGAATTTATATGTATCAAAGCATCGGACTTCAAAGAAATGTGAAAAACCTTTAGGTTCTGTATGATGGGTTCCGGTGGAAAGGTGATTAAACACGAATCATTGACTTTAGACTGTAATGGCGGCCCGACATCGTTGTACACATTAACTGCCAATTTATTAAAGAAAGGAACTGAATTTAATAAAATATTTAAACAAAAGGGAGGTAGTTATAAATGAAAAAATGCAATGGGTAAACTGAAATTATTTTTTTTAAATAATAATAATTGGTGGGCCACACTTACATGATAGGATGATGTTCTCTCAAAACAGAAGCTGAATTCCAATCAATTAGAATTTGTCACCTCCGCTCTGTCCAGCGATATGCATATGAGGGGTTTTAATAAATTATTCCACTGACCAGAGGGGACGAGCACAGGTTGCGAAAAAGGCGTCATTTTTTTATTTTGTATCGTTACACGTGAATCGAAGAAACACGAGCCAGGACGGCTCAAAAATAGCCCCCTTCGGCATTGATACAAGGCATTATTGTTATGATTCGTCCACGTTCACCAGAAGTGAGCTTACTGACCTGCTTTTTGTCCTTGATTGATAAAACTTTTCGAGTGTTAGAATTAACAACGCTAACGCCTGTTTCATCACAATTATAAATTCTGCTTGGTGGAAAGGAGAACCTATCCAGTAGTTTTTCCAAGTTCCCATAAAAAGTACCCACTTGATCCGTGTCAAAAGCTTGCGCTTTTTTAAGGATGGTAGATTGAGCAAACCGTTAAGTAAAATTTCGGGATGACGTTCCATGAAACCCCGAAAGAATTTGTTGCCCACAGTTTTTTTCTTCTTGCTGAACTGAACTTTAAATGTTCAGATAAATAAAAAATTCAACTATCTAAACATTTAAGGTGTTTGATTAGCTCGTCTTCCAAATGATCACTAAAAGTGTTCTTAAATCTGTCGCAAGATGGTTCTATTGTCATACGAATCTCTTTTAAGAGCAGCAACACGTTCTCATAATGAGCTCTTAGGGACAGTAAGCTGTCCTGACGCTTCCCTGATACTGAATTTTCCTGAGAGAACATAATCGACAGCTTTTTTCGTCGTGTCTCCATTCCATTTTGTTTTCTTTGAAATGGCCATTCTGTTAACAATCCCTGAAAAATGAAAGACAGTTTCAGTATGTTTGCGTATAAAGCTGATCCACTGTCCGGGCTGGGCACGTCCGGGACTGGGGCAAACACAAAATCTTATAAAATAAAAATGATTTCCAATCCATGGTGTACAACAGAAATCAGTTAGAATAAATAATCCTTCAAACAGTCTTGATTGCAAATTTTTTTACTAGTCAATAACGCGTTTCGCCCTTTAGCAGGGCATCTTCAGATTATCTGCATGACAGAATTTACACAAAATTACAAGGCGGAATTACAAACGGTTATAATGGGCTTATTTTGTATTAAGAAGACAGTGTAAATGGTAAACAAAGCTTACAATGCGCTCTCCGTGGTGTGACACCGTAAGTTGTAATTGCGGTGTTTCTATTTTCCTGGAATGTTTTTTGGTTTTCCTTGTGGCCCTACAAATGTCATCAGAGACCACCGCTTCGATTAAGGTAATCTTAAAAATCGGTTTTATGTCTCTCACATCTTTACCGAGTATGTTCCAATTGTAACTCGTTGTTACCCGTACATTTGTAGGGCTACAAGGAAAACCAAAAAACATTCCAGGAAAATAGAAACACCGCAATAACAACTTACGGTGTCTCACCACGGAGAGCGCATTGTAAGCTTTGTTTACCATTTACACTGTCTTCTTAACACAAAATAAGCCCATGTACCATTATAACCGTTTGTAATTCCGCCTTGTAATTTTGTGTAAATTATGTCACGCAGATAATCTGAAGATGCCCTGCTAAAGGGCGAAACGCGACATTGACTAGTAAAAAATTTGCAATCAAGACTGTTTGAAGGATTATTTATTCTAACTGATTGCTGTTGTACACCATGGATTGGAAATAATTTTATATGAACCTGCCTTGTCGGTCTGCAAGAATGGTGGCATCATCCATGCAGAAGATCAAGCACAAGATTATGAAGGCATCAATGAACATTATTTACAATAAACAGTGTCTATCTGATAAATTGATCCCAATTTACACCCATAAATACCTGAACGTTAAGAAATTTGAGAGTACCCACATTACGTTATTCAAATGCGCTAAGACAATCATAACCAGCGAAATTAAACGCTGGTATAAAGAAAAAGACCGTTTAAATGCACAAGCTTTCAAGACTTATTTCATCGCTGTCAGGATCCTTGACGCTGATAATTTAGATGATCTCATGAGAATAATAAATGTACACATTTGGCACATTTGAATTCGCCGATCGTCTGATAAATTTGACGGATATTAGTTTCAATGCTAGGCAAAGCGCTGTACGAGAAAAGGGCATGAAGTACAGTGTACAACCACGTATGCAGGAGAGGTTGATCACATCGTTAGCTGCAGATGTTAAAATCGCACTAGACAGTTCTAATTGTTCAAAACAATCCAAACTCAAATTATCGTGTAAGGCTAGTGACATCATCCAGAAGGCGTTAACAAAACGTCCACCGTACTCTGATTCAATCATTTTAAAATCAGTTACGAAAAAACTCAGAGACGAAAACGCAATAATCGTGCGAGCCGATAAAGGCAACACAGGAGTCGTAATACACAAAGCAGATTATATTTATAAGACCTTGGCTTTCTTTGAAGAGAATGGCATAGAAATGATAGATTCTGACCCCACTGCAAACTACTCTAGAGAACTAAAAAATTACCTTGAATCGTGCCTCTACATCATCCCCCCTGAAGAACTCTTCAAACTAAAGGTTATGAACCGTAGAGATCCTACATTAGGAGCCAAAATTAAGACCCACAAAATAAACTATCCTATACGACCTGTCATTAATGGAATCCGAAATCCTGGAGAACCTGCCTCTAAATTTCTGTTACGTTTGTTGAAGAAGTTACGACTCCCTGAAGAAAATTTTACTTTGCGCAATAGAAAACAATTAGTGGATGTATTGCATAACCAAATGTTTCCGGATGGTTGCTACCTCTTGTCATTGGACATAAAAAATTTATATACCAATGTACCTCTTGAACAAACTATCGACATCATCCAGCAAAACCTCTCCATGAAAGAAAACCTTCTTCCAGACGAAATTGCTGAAATTGTGTCACTATTACGACTACTTACCAGATACAACTACTTTTCTTTTAACAACTCCTTTTATAAACAAAACGACGGTTTAGCCATGGGTAGTTGTCTGTCAGGTTTCCTTGCCGATATATTTGTCAATCACATTGAATCTCAATACTTCCAACAAAAAACTCCAATAAGCAGAAAAATACTCTTCTACAAGAGATATCTCGATGACATCCTGATTATTTTCAATGGCATCCTAGGTGATGTAACAGTTTTAGTTTATGAATTCAACAAGGTACACCCGAAACTAACCTTTACACATGAAGTAATGAACTCCTCCAGTATCTTAAATTTTTTGGACCTACAGTTACAGTTAGCTGAAAACAAAGTGGTATTCCAAATGTACAGGAAACCGACCACAAGTGACTCAGTCATACATGCATCTTCATGCCATCCAATACAAAATGAGCTTTTTTGAATCAATGATTAACAGAATTTTTGGGATTCCCCTTTCTGAAACTTCCGTCAATAAATAAATAAATAATCTTGAATACATCGCCGAAATGAATGGTTCGCAAAATGTACAATAAAAAACGTTCTAAAGATGTACTACAGCTTCACTCGGTAACACCTGACGATGAAATTATACGTATACCCATTCCTTTCATGCGATATTTTTCTTATGACCTGGCTAAACTCTTTCGTGGCACAAATGTACAAGTCGTATTTAGTAGCCCTTTGAGCATACAGCAAATTCTCCCACACAACGAACAAACCAATAAGGACAGATACCTATCCTCAGGAGTCTACAAACTACAATGTCCCGAATGCCCAGCTGAATATATAGGACAGACAGGCCGGACCTTTAAAGTACGTTTTACTGAGCACCTTCTTACAAAAAAAGGCCAACTCAAAAAACATTCCCCTTTTGCGGAACACACTAAAACATCAGATCATCAACAACCTACCATTGACAACATGCAAATCTTACATATAGCGCAGAAGGGGCGTGAGCTAAATTTACTGGAAGAGTTTGAGATAGCGAAGCACGCTTACTTTGGACACCCACACCTCCTAAACAATCAGTTGGCATGCAAAGATCAAACATTCCTAGATATTATGATGTCTCTGTTCAAATAAAATTCCTCTCATTTACAAATACCAACATAAATTATAAACTTCTGTCCTGCTTAATAACCTCCCTTTCGTTAAATTTGTATTCAGATAGCTAGATTTCACCTGTCCCTTCTTATAAATCGGCTTCCTATGTCGCGCCCTACCCACATTCCCTTAGTCTGTACAAGTCGGCGGAGCAGCACACCACGCCCGCCCACCGCCCGTGAGCGCAATTGTAAACATGGGCTTATCTTGTGTCATCAGAGACCACCGCTTCGATTAAGGTAATCTTAAAAATCGGTTTTATGTCTCTCACATCTTTACCGAGTATGTTCCAATTGTAACTCGTTGTTCCCCGTACATTTGTAGGGCCACAAGGAAAACCAAAAAATATTCCAGGAAAATAGAAACACCGCAATAACAACTTACGGTGTCACACCACGGAGAGCGCATTGTAAGCTTTGTTTACCATTTACACTGTCTTCTTAACACAAAATAAGCCCATGTACCATTACAACCGTTTGTAATTCCGCCTTGTAATTTTGTGTAAATTATGTCACGCAGATAATCTGAAGATGCCCTGCTAAAGGGCGAAACGCGACATTGACTAGTAAAAAATTTGCAATCAAGACTGTTTGAAGGATTATCTTATAAAACAGGCTGTATGTGTGTATTTATGTATGTAAGTGTGTATGTTCCACATCTCCTCCTAAAGTACTGGACCGATTTCAACCAAACTTGCTACACATGTTCCTTAATATTAGGCAACAATCGCTGTCGCGTTAAGAATCACTTACGAAACACACGTAAGTAGATATGACGTCATAAACAATGAGATGCTGAAAAACAGCTACGTCAAACGACAATACTTCACATTTTCTCCTAAACCACTGGACCAATTTCAACCAAATTTGGTACACGTATTTCTAACGTGAGCTAACAACTGCTGTAGGAGTACGAACCACGTACGACACATGGTTCCGGAGATATAACGTCATGAACAATAGGAATCGCAAAACACTGCTACATAATGGGACAAGACTTAATAAACACACGATACGAGAATGAAAGTACTTGGTTACTTGCAACAAACTTTAAACATAATTTCAAACCTTTATTAAAATTTTTCTCGCAGGCAACCACATCAAAATCATGAAAGGAAAAAAGTTTCTCGCTTACTACTTTTCCGCTGTTCATGGAGAAAAACTACGGCATTCGGTATAACGTTACAATTTATAATTTCTACACTACAAATTGAAGTCGCAGGAAATTTTACAGATAGTATACACACATACAGATGAATATACTTTAGAAATTGTATCACATTACGACACGTATTTCATGAGATATGAGGACGTAAAGAGTAACGTTCATGGAAAACCGCTCCATCAAGCGTCACGTTTTATTCTATTACTTCTTTACTACTAACCATTTTCGCAACAGATTTTACCGACATACAGCACTTATACAAATCACTATAGTCCTGCAAAATTTTACAATTGTACAACATATTTATATACTAATAATAAATCTCTAAATGTAGACCTGTCGCTGTTCGCTTCAATCTTCAAAACTGCTGGACAAATTTTTATGCGGCTTACACAATAAACATAAACAAAAATGGTTCAGGATCTACGCATTGTTTCATCAAAATAGAATCACGAAGTGTTTTCACAGACCGTCGTGTCTGTCTGTTCATCTATTAGAAACCACTTTTCCACAACTACTTCACGAATTCGCATTGGGTTTTCACAGGTAACTTCAAGCGTACCTTGGGACAACATATAGACTTAGATCACGGAAAGAAGAACAATTTAACGTTTTTCAACGACAACCGTCATGTCTATCTTTCTCTTTCATTTCCAAAACTAATAGACGAATTTCCAGGCGTTTTTCACGAGATACGCGAGGGTATCTTGCGGTTACAGAAACGCTTCATTTCACAAAATCGGATCAGAAAAAGTTAGATGTCACAATTTAAACAATTCTCTGAAAGCAATGTATTTGTAGTGAGTAATCTCCAAAAATACTAAATGAACATTCATGGGGTATCACGGATAAATAGAGAATATGCTGGGGCAACATATTGGCTTCAAAATCAGATCAGGAAAGTAAAAGATATCGTAATTTGAAGTTTTAGGTGTATTTCATGCTCGGAAAGAACGGCATAATGCAGCAAAGAACTAATAGATAGCGCTGCGGGTATTCGTGTCAAGTTCGGGGCAGCGATCTACTTACTCTTTGACTTTTGAAATTTACCAATTTATGAAAATCGTTTTCTTGGTTGCTATGTTCTACGAAATATGATACAACGCAATGAATATAAAACTGGTACAATCCTCGCCGTGTTTAATCCATATATTTAAATATTGATATTACAGTCTAATTATATGTACAACTGCTATGGAAGTTTAAGTCTCACGCTTGGAGCGACAAAAGCGCATCTAACGGAAAGAGAGCCAACCGTAAGAATAATAATTTTTTAGTGATGTTTCTAATTCATTAAGCAAATACTTATTATATTTCAGCTTTCCATGCCTCAGCCCATTGTCCAGAGATATGAATGATCATGAAATAAATGTTGCCGGCCGCGGTGGCCGATGTGACTGAGGCGCTCCAGTCACGGTCAGCACGGCCACTACGGTCGGGGGTTCGAATCCCCCCTCGGGCATGGATATTTGTGCCGTCCTAGTTCGTAAGTAGTTCATAAGTAGTTTGTAAGTTTAGGGACTGATGACCCCGTAGTTGAGTCCCATAAGCTTAACAAACATTTGAACATTTTTTGAAATAAATGTTTTAAATGGCGAATATAACTAATGTGAGCTATATCATATTCATGAAGATATGCCTATTTCTAACACGTCTCGCAAAACTATTAAAAATAAACTACTGACACATTTTCATGCGGTTTTCACAGGAAAATTGAGCTAAGATTGGGGCAACATATAAGCAAAATAAGATCATGGAAAAAAATCGCAATCTTAAGTGTTTTCAGCAACTGTCTGTGCATCTATTAGAAATACCCGATCTCCTAAACTACTTCACGAATAACCATGGAGCAACTTCATTTCATATGAGTGGAATCAGGGAAATTATTTTAGATATAGGTTATGCTTGAAGTATGGATTGTGTAGTAGAGCAAACAAGCGATAGAGACGCTGCAGTGCACCAAAGAACTAATAAACACCGCTGCTGCACAATAAGTATGGGGTAGTACAAGAAGGAAGCGAACGTCTGTAACGGAATGAAGCAATCTTATGCCACGAATACCAACAAACATTGAACATAGTGTTACTGATTTCGCTTTGTGTACAGTATTAAATACTTAACGACAGCCGGCCGCGGTGGCCGAGGGGATTGAGGCGCTCCAGTCACCGTCTGCACGGCCACTACGGTCGGGGGTTCGAATCCCCCCTCGGACATGGATATTTGTGCCGTCCTTAGTCTTAGTTAGTTCATAAGTAGTTTGTAAGTGTAGGGACTGATGACCCCGTAGTTAAGTCCCATAGACTTTACAACCATTTGAACTTAACGACATTTCTTTGCTTATTTTGGCACGTTTCACCTTTTGTACCAAAAACTTTATGAAGATACATCGTTTCGGACTATGACTTTTACTTACATTTGACATCTTTATGAAGATACGTCGTTTCGGACAATGTCTTTTACTTACATTTGACATCTTGGCTAGGACAACGGAGTTTACTGATAGAGCGATCCAACAAGGATTCTAGTTTTACTGACTGAGGTCCGGAACCCTAAAGAGCCATGATTCTCACAGGCCCTCCTTCAACAACGGTGCGAAGGACAGGCATATAAGCTAGTAAATAAATAAAATAAAAAAAAACCTCTGGGATTCAAATACAGGCAACTTACGTTAGCAACGTAATGATATCATACTCTTAATTGTTGCACATTTCAATTAGTATAATGATAGTATCGTTAAACTTACCTGAAGACGATCAAAAAGTCGTGTGAAGATAATCAGCGTAGTGTTTTCTCACCAAATGACGGATTTATCCAACGAGCTTAAATTTCTTACAGTGGCGATAGGTCCGCCATGTATGAGGCAAATTGAACTGGCGTCCACCATGTTATTTGGGGTATTGGTTGACAGCTGGTATGGCACACCCAGACGAGATTTTACCTATTTACAATTATATGTTTTAAATAAAAATTAATTACTGTATACGGATGTTCATCCAGTTCCGTCAGACTTTCTCGAAGCTGCTAATTGACGAGCCTAGTAGTAAATTTCCTAAAAATGCGGCAGTGAAATATCACGAACCTGTCAGTACTACAGTTCCATTTCAAAGTATAACAGTTAGTTGAGGCTTGCTGTAACAACGAAAGTGCCGCTGCGAAAATATTTGTATTAATTTTAATGCAAGTACATGGTTTAAACAAACTGCAAAACGTATAGTGAACATAAATTGTTATAACGAACAATCATGAACATGGTTTTCCATTTACTCTCTAGTACACACTTGTTTTATGTTTACTAAACCTATTAAGTCTACAGACTGTAAAACTACTGCTAATGGGTTTGGTTGTAAACTTTGGTGGACGAAATTTTAGTATAAAGACGAAAGTGACAACAAAATACTGCAATTAAAAATGCGCCTAAAACATCTGCCACAAAAGATTTCTACGTCGAAATAAGGTGCCGTTAATAGTTCATTTGTTGCCATGCTGAAGCAAATAACGTTTTGTAGGTGACATTTGAGTACAAAAACGAAAGTGACAATAGAATATTGCAATAAAAATGCGCCTTGGTCAGCTGCCACAAAAAGATTCCACGTCGAAATAAAGTATCATTAATAACTTTCTTTGTTGCCATACTGAAATGAGTACATATTTTTGTATATAAACAACAGTCTAGAGTGCAAAAGTTTTTATATTTTTTTTCTACAAGTTTCGGTTTTATTTAAACCATCTTCAGGAAATTGAGCTCCATTGATATTGTGGAGCTTAATTTCCTGAAGATGGTTTAAATAAAACCGAAACTAGTAGAAAAAAATATAAAAAATTTTGCACTCTAAACTGTTGTTATATACAAATTTAAATTAAGAGTTCTGTTTCCCATAAGTGGAGCAAAAATGTTAAAAAAAAGTACGTAGTTGTTGCAAAGAACACAAACATATACACGTTATAAAATTCTGGTTGTCACTATAGCTTCCATAGATTGCACTGGTTTCATGTCAATCATGCTCGATCAAGTATTATCAACAAGAAATGAAAATATTTTTAAAGAAGGTGTAGACACTCAGAAGTGTGGTTTCAACAACCACAGGAGCGACAGAAGAAGAAATATCTGAAAAACACACCAACACTAGATAGGAAACTGATCATATTTTATGGTGTGTACTAAAAGGGAATTGTAGGATAGGTCATCTGAAGCTTCACTCTTGCGGCAGCTGAGTGCCATTAGGCTGGTTGAGTGTAGACAGACTGAGATCAAATAAGGCAAAACATTTTGTGTTCTTGCACAAAGTACTTATCGTTTTATCGCTTCGATTTGTGTATTTCAATACCGAACATACTTTGGTAAGCCGGCGCTGGGTCAGTCTCCTCTAAGTTTATTGAGGGACATTCCAGACAAGTGACGCTACACGTGCGCCGACGGCTTGTATGTAGCGGAGCATCGCTGCGTGAAGCAGCAAGTGAATTTGTCTTACCGGGAAATAAGAGAAACTCCCGAAAATAATCGCGCGGAGGATTCAAATTAATATGTAAATTGTGGCAACGGATAATCAGTTATCTGATTCTGCTTTGTGAATAAAATTGACGCAGTTAAAGCCCGATAATTGGACAAAAGCCACTTACACAGTTACATTATTTATAATAACGGAAACAATGAATGGGTGGAACTTTCATTTAATGCTTGATAAGCCGATTACGTGCGAACACATTGGACAGAGGCTGCTTCCTCGTTTGCCTGTTCCAGTCGCAAATGTTTCTCAGGATGAACAATTGCAAGTAAGCCTCTTATGCACTGACTTCATATCCTTAAATATGTGCTGCTGACTAGATACTTCCTTCACGACTGACTATATAGTCTTACTTTATCCCGAGGATTAGCTATTTTTCTCCATACCACATAGGTTTTACCTTCTTAAGACATTATTCAGACCCTTACATTACTGTTTGTAATGGGCTACTGCTGCTTGATTCTGACTGCTTATAACATTTTGATATAATTCCTACTTTGTTCTACACGATGTTCTTATTCCTGTTGGCAGCCACCAAAGCTGCCTATAATGTTAGTACTTTTGTGTCCCAGCCTCGTCGCCGCTTTTGTGTCTCGTTTCCGTCGAAGGTGTCGGTGGCCGAGTGGAATGAGACCGACACCGGAATAAAGATAGCACGCTGGTGCAGGTACGGAGGGGAGCAGCCAGAAACTAGAAACACTAGAGTAAATTAGAACGAGATATATATTGCACAGAATTTATACAGTACTTAACTTTTAGATAGTTCAATATGGCAGAATGCCGATACATAGTTGAGGCCTGCCTAGTGCCTAGCCGATAGCAAAGTCTTCACTGGTGCCTATCTGATTCCGAAGTGTTAACTGGTTCCTATCTCAGTTCCAAGTGACGATGTCGTTCAGTGGTGGCCACGAGCGGAGTTGCAGCACAGGGCGCTCGGGGCTGTCGTCGTAAGAACACCGCGCCGTGCGTGCATGGCGGCGCGCGGCGAAAGTAGGTGGCGCGCACTTTGGACTTGTGCGACACCACAAGTACCTTGTTTTGAGCGTTCTAACGAGAACCAGCGTTCTAAGAGGATGAGAAATGTGTTAAGGAAAACATTACACATATCGTCTGTATTACACATGTCGTCTGTATTGGTAGCCTCGGTTGCACAGTGGTAGAATGCCAGACTACAATTCCAAAGGTCGCGGGTTCGATCTCCGCCAGGTCCTAGGATTTTTATCTGTCACTTTCCACTTGTTTCACCTCTGGCAGTACAGCTCATGTGAAAAATACCGAGTAGCACCGTGGTTCGGAATCCACGTTAAACTGTAGGTCCCCCTATAACTGGCTGGGTAAGTCAGGTCGGAGGAAGGCAACGGCATACCACCTCCAAACAGGACCATGCCTAGTAAAGCACTGTGGTGTTCAAATCAATCTTCGGATTGTCGACTGCTTTACCTTACCTTATCGTCTGTATTATCAGCGGTAAAAACACCATGCCAATCTTGTTCCTTAATTAGGATAGAAAAGGCTTATATTGTAAATGGGTTAGCTTTTCTACAAAGTTAACAGTTATATTTGATACATTTTTGAACGCAAAACAGCTTGTGCATCGTGGTCGCCGCGGCGTAGCGGCCGAACGCATTGAGACGCTATCTTATGATGCGCGAGGCCGTTCCCCGTCGGGGGTTCGAATCCCTCCTCGGGCATGGATGTTTGTGCCGTCTTTAGTATAAGCTAGTTAATAAGCAGTTTGCAAGTTTAGGAACTGATGACTCCGTAGTTAAGTCCCATAAGCTCTACAAACATTTGAACATTTACATCGTGGTCTGAAAGGCCATTCTCTATTCTGTTAATAGAATGCTTCTCTAATAATAAAGACAGACGAAAATGTTGTCTATGGTTGTGCAGCTGTTCCTCTGAATTCTCGTTGGACAGCATTGTTAGCGGCAGGTGATGAGCATCCTTTTCCTTGCACAATAACTAACGCAATTAATGTGAGCGTAGAACCCTCTCTAGCTTGAGCATAAAAGTTTTAAAACCAGAGTCAGGAGAACTATAAACAACAACAGTTACAAGTTTAGTTTCACTTCAATCAGTCCTCAATACATTCAAATTTATTTTCAGTGCAGTGGTTAGATATGTCGATAATTTTAATTCCGTTTTCCACGTACAAGGCCACTTTCCCACACAGTAAAGAACTCCTAGAGAAACAGGCACCTAAATTCAACCCTCGTACAAGAAGCCTCTGAATTGTGACGTTTTTAAGAAGCGTTCTGAAATAGGAACAACTTCACAGTCAATATCTGTAAGGAGTTCACTAACTTTAGTGTACCGTATATTTTAGTGAAATACGATAATTTATTATTTGGGTAAGTCACATTTGCAGAACTTGGTCCCTTCGTTAGAGGGATTTTCTTTAAACAGGAATACCTAACAGCTGACTTCAATCTAAAAAAAAGGTGCAGCTCTAACACCCACTACTACAGGAATTCCCCCTTGTATGATCCCCCCACCCCCACTACACTGTCACCTATAAGCTTTTCCAGTGTCCCCTTCCCATACCTATTGAGGTGTAGGCGGTGGCTAGTGAAAACAAGCCTGCAGATACACTCAGCTGGTACCACAGAAATGTGAGCCTTAACTTCCGCCAGCAGCTCCTCCCCAAGCCTCATGTTAATGCGCCTGACAGCTGTATTAAGATGACGCCGATCATGGCGCTGAAATAGCTGCACAAAATGCACATTTGTGCCACCAGTTCCACTAGCTACGTTTTCCAGATCACCAACTATGTCATTCTCCAGATCCCTATCAAGACTTTCCCCAAAACACCCACTGTCACTGCCTGCATGGCTCCTCTATGCTAACAAGCATCTAATCCAAACCTGCGCTTGGCTTTAAAATGGTGACCTGGAACTCACTACCCAAAAGTTGCTGTAACTGCTGGCCTTCACCTCTCTCAAACGAGGTACCTAACAGCAGAACCTTCTCCTTTCTATTTGTCTAACACTTGGGGTCTGATGCTAGTTACCTACACTTGAGGGTCCTGTCCACTCACCTCTGACCGTTGGTCAAAACTATTATTGACACGCAATGTAAAGCTATCTGAGAACCTCCTCTTCCTAACTGCCCCTTTTTTGCCAAGGTCGTCTACTGTGTGATGTTCAGTTTTTATATGGTGTTACACATTACAGCTAAAGGATCAACAATGAATATCTTGGAAGAATTGGATATACTTTTACATCTCGAAAAAGAACCACTTCTCGTAATTAATGAACAAACAGACCTAAAACATAAAAGTTTCCTCGTAAATTTTATTGAAATATTCAAAGCGGAAACAGGTTAATAACAAAACACCCAGTGATAAATTTTAACGCATATTACACCCAAGAGCACCTTCTGAATTATTTTCGTATATCGTTGGTAAACAAACCATTGGAGGCAATATCGTTGCCTGTCATAATCAAGGACTAAATTTAATACACACTTTGACCTGTTTAATATATCAATGGTATAAGTATAAACAAGCTATTGTAACCATAGAATGTCGTTGACATACACCAGCAAATGACAGCTTAAGCAATTTAATGTAGCTAGCTACAGCAATTATAGCTATACCATATTGGTGGCATGACAACGATTTTATATGGAAAAACCAGGAAAGTATGTATAATCAAAATTCATGTAACTATCGTACCATGTGAATTTTATATTATCTAACGACTTTTATATTACACGATTGCCGAAATGTTCATTGTTAAATAAAAATAAAATATTACGTAGTGATTTGCAATAATTGAAAACGATAATTATAGTGTTTTACTCATGGGTGATTTCAACGCCAGGAGAGGCCAACAGGAACGGAAAACAGCTCTTGGATTTCTGTTCCAGTATCGGCCTAGTTATCACAAACTCCTTCTTTAAGTAAGATAACAGTTTTAATAAATATAATATCCTTTACTGCTGCTTATTAGCTTTATTTATTTGTCCGCTACAGCTGTTTCGCCTTATTTAGCATTGTCAAGTGGTCTGCAATAGTTGAAATAAGTTTTGTGAAAATATTTTTTAAGCATAAGGACATTCACAGCTATACTTGGGAAGGAAGGGGAACCAGATCTGTCATTGACTATATAATAACAGACCAGGAATTCAGGAAGACCGTAAAGGACAACGTGTTTTCAGGGGGTTCTTTAATGATACTGATCATTATTTACTCTGCAGTGAAATTGGTTTTGTGAGGCGAAAAGAGCAGAACGTCAGGTCCATGTGTAGAAGGATAAGAGTGGAGAAGCTTCAAGACAAGGAAATTAGGCACAAATATATAACAATGATCTCGGGAAGGTACCAGTTAGTTTAATGTAATGATTTACAGTTACTGAAATAGGAATGGTCAAGGTACAGGGACACACTACAGAAAGCAGCTAGAGAATGTATTGGAACAGTAGTGTGAAAAGGCAGGAAGAAGCAGACTGCTTGGTGGAATGACACAGTCAAGGCAGCCTATAAAATGGAAAAAGAAGGCATTTAAAAAATAGCTCCTTACTAGAAATCAGGCAGACAGAGAAATTTATGTTGAAGAAAGAACAAAGCCAAACGGATAATTGCAGACTCCAAGCAGAAATCATGGAAAGACTTTGGAAATAAGCTGGAAACTCTGGGTCAAGCCGCGGGAAAACCATTGTGGAGCGTAATTAGCAATATTCGAAATGGAGGGAAGAAGGAATTAACAAGTGTTTTGGACAGATCTGGAAAGCTGCTAGTCAATCCTGTGGATGCCTTGAGCAGATGGAGGTAATATTTTGAAGAATTGCTCAATGAAGGTGAAATGTTCAATGATGTGTCAGATTTTCGGGTACAATGTGATAGGAACGACGATGGTAACAGGACTCCATTTCAGGAAGTGGAGAAAATGGTCAGTAGATTACAGTGCAATAAAGCGGCTGGGGAGGATGAAATTAAGCCGGAATTCGTCAAATACAGTGGAATATCAGGTCTCAAATGGTTACACAGGATAATTGAGAAGGCGTGGGAATCGGTACAGGTTCCGTCTGACTGGACGAAAGCGGTAATCACGCCAATTTTCAAACATGGAAACAGAAAAGATTGTAACATCTATCGAGGTATCTCTGAAATTAGCGTTGTAGGCAAAATATTCTCAGGTATTGTTGAAAGGAGAGTGCGAGTATTAATTGAGGATAAGTTAGATGAAAATCAGTGTGGGTTTAGGCCTCTTAGAGGCTGTCAGGACCAGATATTTAGCTTACGGCAGGTAATGGAAAAGTGCTATGAGTGGAACAGGGAATTGTATCTATGTTTCATAGATCTAGAAAAGGCTTATGGCCGTGTTCCTAGGAGGAAGCTACTGTCATTTCTACAAGATTATGGTATAGGAGGCAAACTTCTGCAGGGAATTAGAGGGCTCTACGTAGACTGTCAGGCAGCAGTTAGAGTAGATGGCAAATTAAGCTAATGGTTCAGGGTAGTGTCAGGGGTAAGACAAGGCTGTAACCTGTCACCACTGTTATTCATACTATTCATGAATCATATGTTGAAAACAGTAGCCTGACAGGGCGGGATTAAAATAGGTGAAAACAAAATAATCAGTCTCGCATATGCGGATGACTTAGTTGTAATGGCCGATTCGATTGAAAGGTTGTAAACTAATATTTCAGAGCTCGATCAGAGGTGCAAGGATTATGATATGAAGATCAGCTTCGCCAAAACGAAAATAATGTCTGTGGGAAAGAGATTTAAACAGATTGAGTGCCAAGTTGGAGGAACAAAGTTAGAACAGGTAGACAGTATCTGGGATGTATTTTCTCACAGGATGGCAACACAGTGAAAGAACTGGAATCCAGGTGCAGCAAAGTTAATGCAGTGAGTGCTCAGCTAAGATATACTCTCTTCTGCAAGAAGGAAGTAAGTACCAAGACTTAGCGGTGCACCGCTCTATCTTTCGACAAACTTTGTTGTATGTGGATACAGGTTATCTTATTCCTAAGGTAGAGGTTACAGATATGAAAATAGAAAGAATGATTGCAGGTACTATTAGATGGGAACAATGGCTGGAGGGTGTCTATAATGAGGAAATAAAAGAAAAACTGGGAATGAAAACCATAGATGAAGCAGTTAGAGCGAACAGACTGAGATAGTGGGGGTCATGCTACACGCATGGGAGAAGCAAGGTTACCTAAGAGACTCATGAGCTCAGCAGCGGAGGGTAAGTGGAGTCGAGGTAGACCAAGAAGAAAGTACTTAGATTCGGTGCAGATTGATTTTGAAGTAAAATGCAAAACACCAGACGAGGCATCAATGTTAGTATTGAATAGGGGATCACGGAGGAATTTTATTAAAGGTACTATGGTCCAGACTGAACGCTGAAAGGCATAATCAGTGTCTAATGATGATGATGATGATGATGATGATGATTTAATTCGTTCAGCTCATCAGCTTTTTGTCAATCTATTTTTTTTATCTGTGCAGCTATCGTCAGGCGTGCCCCAGGGGAGTGTGATACGACCGCTATTGTTTTCTATCTATATAAATGATCTGATGGACAGATTAAGTTGTAATTTGCGGCTGTTTGCTGATGATGCTGTGGTGTATCGGAGGGTGTCGTCTTTAACTCACTGTAATAGCATACAGGATGACTTAGACAAAATTTCTAGTTGGTGCGAAGAATGGGAGCTAGCCCTCAATGTAGAAAAATGTAAGGTGGTGCGCATGAGTAGGAAAAACAATCCTATAATGTTCGAATACAGCATTAGTAGTGAGCTTCTTGATGCTGTCGCGTCGTTCAAATATCTAGGCGTAACATTTCAGAGCGATATGAAATGGAACGAACAGGTAAGGACAGTTGTGAGTAAGGCGGACAGCCGACTTCGGTTTATTGGGAGAATTTTGGGAAGATGTACTTCACCTGTAAAGGAGACCGCGTATAAAACGCTAGTACGACCACGTCTTGAGTATTGCTCAAGTGTTTAGGACCCGCAGCAGATCAGTTTAAAGGAAGACATAGAGGCGGTTCAGAGGCGAGCAGCTAGATTTGTTACCGGTAGGTTCGACCAATGCGCGAGTGTCACGGAAATGCTCCGGCAACTCAATTGGGGATCGCTGAAAGAAAGACGACGTTGTTTTCGTGAATTTCTGCTGAGGAAATTTAGAGGGCCGGAATTTGAAGCTGAGTGTAGTACGATCTTGCTGCCGCCTACTTACATTTCGCGTGGTGATCACAAAGACAAGATAAGAGAAATTAGGGCTCGTACGGAAGCATATAGGCATTCTTTTTTTCGTCGTTCTATTTGGGAGTGGAATAGGAAAGGAAATGCCTAGTAGTGGTACAGTGTACCCTCCGCCACGCACCTTACGGTGAATTGCGGAATATAGATGTTGATGTAGGACTATCAAATAAATATTAAAGATATGGTAAATTTGTACCTAAAAGGATAATGAAAATTTCCGGGAAATGTTTTAAAATAGTCTATCAAAATCACAAAAGTTTGATATTCGACACCCATACAAAGATCCAAAAAGTATTGGTTATATTTAGTGTCCGTCCGAAATATGATTTGTGGCTGAAAGCGAAATCGTGACCGAATATTCAGCTCCTAGTTTTGGCCGAAACCAAAACCGTAACCGAAACTTGCCTAATTAAGTTAAAATTTCTTTATACTTACGTTACACAACAAACCAATTGTTTTTCGAAATTTTTTTGGAAGTTCTCCTCCCTATACTAAGCAATCTTGTAGGCGAACAGGTTTAGACAAATCGATAGTACTTTTATTCAAGTACGGTACTTCCAGATTAGATTCCTCTTCCTCGTTGTGGTATTTTGTATCTAGAAAAAGGAACAAATAAAAGTTAGACACTCTGTAAACTGAACTCGATACAGTGGAGGCTCCAATTGTCGGATTTGTGAGTTTACCATAAATACGCGCGCTGTAAAACAAAACTACGGGTATATTGTATCGTCACAGAAAAAGGCACTCCACCATTATAACGCGAAGTAAATAGTGAAAAGCCATTACAACGTTTAGGCTTCTTTCATACTCGTATTCTTTTCAAGGTCGACTTTCTTCTTTTTCACACGTAAATTTAGATAGTTCGATGTGATCCCGGTCCCAATCACCTCGAATTAATGAGACTACTGTGTGGCTACCATAAATTCCACAGTCCTGCATACCTTCTTGTGCGAAAATGTTCAAATGTTTGTTAAGCTTATGGGACTTAACTACGGGGTCATCAGTCCCTAAACTTACAAACTACTTATGAACTACTTACGAACTAGGACGGCACAAATATCCATGACCGAGGGGGGATTCGAACCCCCGACCGTAGTGGTCGTGCTGACCGTGACTGGAGCTCCTCAGTCACCTCGGCCGCCGCGGCCGGCCTTCTTGTGCGAAGATAGTCTTTAGGTACGCAACAGACATGCCAAATAGATACTACGAAATGTCAGAGCATCAACATGGCTACCACAATACAAAATACGCAAAAAGTAATCATTTTCGTCCAGAAGTAGCCTTTACGATTTTCTTCTTGAGAGCCACAGGTATACAGATGCAAGTACATAGACAGGTAGTCTCTAGATGTCTGTAAAACGAACGTCTCTTTCAGTATCCATGTACCTGCCTGCATCTGTATGACTGTGACTGTAGTCAGAAAAATGTATATCTGATGGAAATGTATTTGTAATCTGTTCATCTAATACAGAGGACTGCCAATATTTATATTGCCACCTTCACTTCCGTTTTTTTGCAATCGACAAATAAATTTACATATATCCTTTTTGGCGTTCCTGAGTACACAGAGCTTCAATCAGTGCTGCAGAAAGTATTTCGAAAAATAAACTCACAGATCCGACTAACAGTATGATTTTTGTCGGTATGAATTTATGCAAACTGCACAGGTAAAGGTATGTATCATATGATCAATGTTTCCTAAACCAATATTAGTTATAAAGAAAAGCTCCTCGCTTTCAAGGAAACTCATTGACAATGTGGTAACCCATTCTATTACGTTACAACATTATTACGTTAAATTGTTACTAGTACAGGATGAAACACCTAACACTTGCTCCGCAAATATTGCGGAAACGAAAAGTGCGATTGATGTGCGGTTTCCACAGAAAGGATTGGTAGTTAAGGATTCGTATTGTTAGCCAATAAACAGATTGTATATATGTCTGGAAAGTGTATTTTTTATGCAAACATACAATTTTTCAAATGGAACAATGGTTGTTTCAATCATGACCCGGAATTTTTGACACAAGCTGTGTACAAAGAAATTTGAAAGACATTTTTATCACCTTTAGTTTGGCAGCTACAAACGTTCAAAGTTTTGGGGGTGGAGGCTACGACAGCGTAGCTAACTTGCTGGTGGTCATGAGACAGTGGGCCGTGCCCCAGGGGCTAGCCACTCGGCCAGTCAGCTACGCTATCGAAGCCTCCGCACCCAAAACTTTGAACGGTTGTAGCTGCCGAACTAAACGTGATAAAAACGTCATTAAAAATTCTTTGTACACAGCTGGTGTCAAAAATTCCAGTGCATGATAGAAACAACAATTGTTCCATTTACAAAACTATGTGTCTGCATAAAAAATACACTTTCTAAGTAATATTACAATCTGTACGAGCTCCTGACTATCAATCCATTCTGTGAAAACCGCACATCAATCGCACTTTCCGTTTCCGCAATATTTGCGGTGGAAGTGTTAGGTGATTCACCCTGTGTAGTATACCACTATAAGGTGAGATTGCTTTGTATTGCGTATAAAAACAAGATACCCACAATTTTTACGCCGGAGGAGAGACAGGTAGCAGTTAAACGGCGCACCGTCAATTGAGGTAAAGTGTTACTGTTGACTGAATCCATCTAGAACGCGACCGGTCTTCATCAGTATGTTCAAGAAAGAAAATTTCGACTAAGCCGAAAATTCGGCTGATTTCTGGCGGAAACAGGAACTGCCGTCGACACCAATATTTTCGCCGAAAGTGGCCGTAACCGAAACCAGATATTCGGTCGGTCCTTAGTTACATTCAACGGTTGCGCTGCCGAGCTGAGAATATATACCGGGACGCGGCGTTCTCACCATATTCAAACGTTTGTAAACCTATGGGACTTCTGTGGTTATCAGTCCCTAGGCTTACAAACTAATACTAAACTAAAGACAACACACACACACACACACACACGCGCGCGCACACACACACACACACAAACACATGCCCAAGGGAGGACTTCTACATCTACATCTGATACTCTGCAAATCACATTTAATTGCCTGGCAGATGGTTCATCGAACAACCATTATACTATTTATGTCTCAATCCATTCTCGAATAGCGCGCTGGAAGAAAGAACACCTGAATCTCTCCGTTCGAGCTCTGATTTCTCGTATTTTATTCTGATGATCGTTATTACCTATGTAAGTGGGAGTCAACAATATATTTTCGCATTGAGAGGAAAATGTTGGCGATTGGAGTTTCGTAAGTAGACCACGCCGCAGCGATAAGCGCCGTTGTTGTAATGATTCCCATCCCAGATCCTGTATCATTTCCGTAACGCTGTCTCCCCTGTATCGTGACAATACGAAACGAACTCCCCTTCTCTGGACTCTTTCGATGTCCTCCGTCAAACCCACCTGATAAGGATCCCACACTGGGCAGCAATATTCCAGAAAGGACGGAAAAGCGTAGTGTATGCAGTTTCTTTTGTAGTTGTGTTGCATGTTTTAAGGGTTCTGCCAATAAAACGCAGTCTCTGGTTCGCCTTTCCCACGACATTATCTACGTGTTCTTTCCAATTTAAGTCTGAAGTAATAGTAATTCCTAGGTATTTTGTGGAGTTTTTGGCCTTCTCTTTTGATTGATTTATCTTCTAAACAAAGTTTAACCTCCGACGGCGAGAAACCGGGAACTCCGCAGCAAGGGGCCTTAGAACTCTCGGCCACTCTACCGCGGCCGTTGTCGCTTTGTCAATAGTAGAGGCAGCTGCGAAATAGCATTCCTTCGGAACCTACATTTTTTTCAGTAGTTGTACATCCCTCTTAATTGAACTCAAATGTTTGAAAACACGCCTGTAACGAAACAGCGGTGACAGCATTGCAAACAAAACGAGGTTGTCGCGTGACGATGAGAAAAGACTACGACTGTAGAAAGAGCAGTGGGCGATACAGTTTGATATCAAATATGACACATCAGTAACCGCATATGTCACAGACCGTTCTGCAGCCCACATTCTCTCAGCGGGCGTGGGCGCAAGCGACAGCACACACACACACGCGCGCACACACACACACACACACACACACACACACACACACACACACACATGTTTAATATCCTGAGCGAGGAATGTAAATGTCACATCTGCAGAAAGGTACGTACCAACTGCGGAGAATCTCTCGTATGATGTAATAGTGGCTGAAATGCTTACGCCTTTTTATTACTGTTGTAACTAACCAACTATTAATTTTTATACCAACTATTACATCATTGGAAGTGTTACAACATTTCAATGCTACTGAGTTTAAGAAGTAGAAGTGTTGATCAAGGTAGGGTCAGTTGTGCTAAATCGACTGACGTGGTGTTAAGCATTACAAATCAGAGAGCATTGTGCTCGCTGTTACAAACCACTATATGGCCAACCATGTATGAGAAATTTCTTACGAAATGTGATCGGATTACCTCAACCCCCCCCCCCCCCTCTCCCTCCCTCTCCGGCCTCTGTTCGCGCTTTCTTTCTTCTAAATCTGAATAATTCCAACAAATACCATTTGGTAGGTTATTGGTAGATGAACATTAACAAGAGTAAAATGAAGGTAATGGAATGCAATGTCATAAAATCAGGCGATTCTGAAGGAATTAGATTAGGAAATGAGACAATAAAAGTAGTAGATGAATTTTGTTATTTGTGTAGCAAGATAACTTCTGATGGCCGAAGTAAAGAAGATATAAAATTCAGAAAGGCTATGGGAAGAAAAGCGTTTCTAAAGAAGCGAAACTTGTTAACATCCAATATTAATTTAAATGTTAGGAAGTCGTTTCTGAAAGCATTTGTCTGGAGTGTAGCATTGTGTTGGTGAAAAACGTGGACGATAAGGAGTTCAGATAAAAAGATAATAGAAGCTTTCGATTTATGGTGCTATAGACGAATGATGAAAATTAGATGGGTAGATCACGTAACTAATGAGGAGGTGCTCAACCGAATCTGGGAGAAAAGGAGTTTTTGGCATATCCTGACTAAGAGAAGGGATAGATTGGTTGGACACATTCTGAGACATCTAGGAATTGTCAACTTAGCGTTAGAAGGAAGCGTGTGAGGTAAAAATGGTAGAGGGACACCGAGGGTCGAATATAGTAAGCAGATTCAAAAGGATGTAGGTCTGCTGAACGTATTCTCAGATGAAGAGACTTGCACAGGACAGGGTAGCGTGGAGAGCTGCATCAAACGAGTCTGTGGACTGAAGACCACAACAACAACAACCATTTGGTAATATCCAAATATCTCGACTTCTAGAGGGTATTGAAACAAATTCAATTACAAAGCTGACAATGTATCCTGGAACTGGATACCAGTCCCGATTTCCCTTTTTCTCCGAAGAACAGACACCGTATCTACAAACAAAATAATTTGTTTATTAATAAGGAGACATTAGGATGACTTTTTATGGTTACGTACGTCAATAAAAAAAGACACCCTTGATCTCAGAGCCATGTTCTTTAAAAAAGTTTTTTTATTATTATTTTTTTATTTTATTTTTTTAATTTTTTTACATATTTTAATATTCGGAAACATAAAGAGTGCTTTCCTTTCTCCTAAAAGCATAAAATTTGCTAGAAAGCAAGTTTCACAGTAGAAGTAAAGTGCAAAAAGAAAAACTGTTAAATTTTAAATATACCACATAACAATATACCTTTTCATATTTGTACTCTGACGCTCAGATCAGTAGCCCGCCATTGCATTTTTGTGGCAGTGTGAGAGGGAGGACACAGTTCGTAGTAATCGATGGTAAGGCATCGACTAAAACAGAGGTGATATCGGGCGTTCCCCAGGGTAGTGTTAATTGGTCCTCTATTGTTCCTTATATTGGGAGAAAATCTAAGCAGCTCTCTTAGGTTGTTTGCAGATGACGCCGTCATTTACCGTCTAGTAAAATCATCTGCAGATCAAAACCAACTACAGAACGATTTGAATAAGATATCACTATGGTGTAAAAATTGGCAATAGACTCTAAATAATGAAAAGTGTGAAGTAGTCCACAGGAGTGCGAAAATAAATCCGTTTCCTTTGTTTACAAGATAAATCAATCAAATGTGAAGGCCATAAATTCCACAAAATACCTAGGAATTACTAGTACTGCAGACTTAAACTGGAAAGAACACGTAGATAATGTCGTGGGAAAGGCGAACTAGAGACTGCGTTTTATTGGCAGAACCCTTAAAAGATGCAACGGAACTACTAAAGAGACTGCATATACTGCGCATTCCGTCCTTTTTTGGAGTATTGCTGCCCAGTGTGGATCCTTATCAGGTGGGTTTGACGGAGAACATCGAAAGAGTCCAAAATATGGCAGCTCGTTTTGTATTGTCAGGATACAGGGGAGACAGCGTTACGGAAATGATACAGGGAATCGTTACAACAACGGCGCTTATCGCTGCGGCGTGGCCTAGTTACGAAACTCCAATCGCCAAGATTCTCCCCCGAATGCGAAAATATATTATTGACTTCCACTTACATAGGTAGAAAAGATCATTAGAATAATATACGAGAAATCAGAGCTCGGACGGAGAGATTCGGGTGTTCTTTCGTCCCGCGCGCTATTCGAGAATGGAATGGGAGATAAAATAGTAAAACGGTGGTTCGATGAACCCTCTGCCAGGCACATGAATGTGATTTGCAGAGTATCCGATGTAGATGTAGATGAAGTACTCGAAAAGTTGAGGATTCTAGTTATTTGTTAGGCGTTATGTGTGGCCGAAGAATGCTATCATTTTTTCCGCGATGTTTCAATCTTTATAAATCACTGAACTCCCATGATCCACAGACATTGCCGAGGTGGGGTGGCTTGCGTGCCTCAACGATACAGATAGCCGTACCGTAGGTGCAACCACAGCGGAGGGGTATCTGTGGAGAGGCCAGACAAACGTGTGGTTCCTGAAGAGGGGCAGCAGCCTTTTCAGTAGTTACAGGGGCAACAGTCTGGATGATTGACTGAGCTGGCCTTGTAACATCAGCTAATGTGGCTTTGCCACACAGCTACTGCGAACGGCTGAAAGCAAGGGGAAACTACAGCCGTTATTTTTCCCGAGGACATGAACATATGATGATGGCATCCTCTCGGGTAAAATATTCCGGAGTTAAAATAGTCCCCCATTCGGATCTCCGGGCGGGGACTACTCAAGAGGATGTGATCATCAGGAAAGACAATACTGGCATTCTACGGGTCGGAGCGTGGAAAGTTAGATCCCTTAATCGAGTAGGAAAATTAGAAAATTTAAAAAGGGAAATGGATTGGTTGAAGTTAGATATAGTGGGGATTAGTGAAGTTCGGTGGCAGGATGAACAGGATTTCTGGTCATCTGAGTACAGGATTATAAATACAAAATCAGTTGGGGGTATCACAGGAGTAGGATTGATAATGAATAAGAAAATAGAAATGCGGGTAAACTACTATGACCAGCACAGCGATTGCATTATCATTGTCAAGATAGATACGAAGCCAACACCGACAACAGTAGTACAGGTTTATATGCCAACTAGCTCTGCCGATGATGAGAAGATCGAAGAAATATATGAGGAGCTAAAGGAAATTATTCAGACAACTAAGGGAGAGGAAAACGTAATTGTTATGGGAGACTGGAATTCGGTAGTAGGACAAAGAAGGGAAGGGAAGATAGTGGGTGAATTTGGTCTGGGCAAAAGGAATGAAAGAGGAAGCCGCCTGGTAGAATTTTGCACGGAACATAATTTAGTTATAACAAACACCTGGTTTAAGAATCACAAAAGAAGGTTGTATACGTGGAAGAGACCAGGAGACACCGGGAGATACCAGATAGATTTTATAATGGTAAGACATAGATTTCGGAACCAGGTTTTGAAGTGTAGGACATACCCAGGCGCAGACATAGACTCTGACCATAACTTGTTGGTTATGAACTGTAGGCTGAAACTGAAGAAACTACAGAAAGGTAGGAAAATAAGGAGATGGGATGTGGATAAATTGAAGGAACCTGAAGTTCTTAAGAATTTCAGAGGGAGCTTCAGGCAACAATTGACAGAAACAGGGGAAAATATAACAGTTGAGGAGGAATGGGTAAAATGGAGAGATGAAATAGTGAAGGCAGCAGAGGACAAAATAGGTAGGAAGGCAAGACCTACAAAGAGTTCTTGGATATCACAGGAGATACTACATTTAATCGATGAAAGGAGAAAGTATAAAAATGCAGTAAATGAAACAGGCAAAATGGAGTACAGACGACTAAGAAATGAGATTGACAGGAAGTGCAAAATGGCTAAGCAGGAATGGCTAGAAGGCAAATGCAAGGATGTAGAAGAATGTATAAATAGGGGAAAAATAGATACAGCCTACCGGAAAATAAAAGAAACATTTGGCGATAAGAAAAACAGCTCTATGAATATCAAGGACACTGATGGAAAACCAGTTCTCAGCAAAGAAGGGAAAGCTGAAAGGTGGAAAGAGTATATAGAGGGGCTCTACAAAGGAAATGAACTTCGAGACACTATTATAGGAAGGGAAGAGGATGTAGATGATGATGAAATAGGAGATATTATACTGAGAGATGAATTTGACAGAGCACTGAAAGATCTAAGTCGAAACAAGGCCCCTGGAGTAGATGATATCCCGTCAGAGCTACTGAAGTCTCTGGGAGAACCAGCCATGACAAAATTGTTTCACATTGTGTGTAAAATGTATGAGACAGGTGAAGTACCCTCAGACTTTAAGAAAAATGTTATAATCCCCATTACAAAGAAAGCGGGTGCAGACAGGTGTGAAAACTACAGAACCATCAGTTTAATAAGTCATGGTTGCAAAATATTAACACGAATTATATACAGAAGGATGGAAAAGCTGGTAGAAGCCGACCTCGGGGAAGATCAGTTTGGGTTCAGGAGAAATGTAGGAACACGGGAGGCAATACTCACTTTACGGCTTATCTTAGAAGATTGATTAAGAAAAGGCAAACCAACATTTCTAGCTTTTGTAGATTTGGAGAAGGCTTTTGACAATGTTGATTAGAATAAACTCTTTCAAGTTCTGAAGCAAGCAGGAGTAAAATATAGGGAGCGTAAGGTTATTTACAACTTGTACAAAAACCAGACAGCGGTTGTCAGAGTTGAAGGGCATGAAAGGGATGCAGTGGTTGGAAAGGGAGTAAGACAGGGTTGTAGCCTTTCCCCAATGTTGTTCAATTTGTACATTGAGCAAGCTATAAAGGAAAGCAAGGAGAAATTTGGAGAAGGAATTAAAGTTCAGGGTGAAGAATTGAAAACATTGCGTTTTGCCGACGACATAGTAATTCTGTCAGAGACAGCAAATGTTCTGCAAGAGGAATTGAATGGAATGGACAGTGTGCTGAAAGGTGCATATAAGATGAACATTAACAAGAGTAAAACTAGGGTAATGGAGTGCAGTGTAAGAAAATCAGGTGATGCTGAAGGAATTAGATTAGGTAACGAAACAATAAAGGAGGTAGATGAGTTTTGTTACTTGGGCCGTAAAATAACAAATAATGGTCGCAGTACAGAGGATATAAAATGCAGAATGGCAATGGCTAGAAAGGCGTTTTTGAAAAAGAGAAATTTGTTAACATCTAATATTGATTTAAGCCTAAGCAAGTCCTTTCTGAAGGCATTTGTATGGAGTGTTGCCTTGTATGGGAGTGAAACATGGACGATAAGCAGTGTGGACAGAAAGAGGATAGAGGCTTTTGAAATATGGTGCTACAGAAGAATGCTGAAGATTAGGTGGGTGGATCGCGTAACTAATGAGGAGGTACTGATCCGAATTGGGGAGAAAAGAAATTTCTGGCATACCTTGACTAAAAGAAGGGATAGATTGGTAGGACACATTCTTAGACATCAAGGAATTGTGAATTTAGCGTTGGAGGGAAGTGTGTGGGGTAAAAATCGCAGAGGGAGACCAAGAGACGCGTATACGCGTTTAGTAAGCAGATTCAAGTGGATGTGGGTTGTCGTTCTTATGAGGGGATGAAAAGGCTTGCTCAGGATTGAGTAGGGTGGAGAGCTGCATCAAACCAGTCTCTGGACTGAAGACCACAACAACAACAAATCACTGAATTAGGCAAAAGTCTCCATTCTTCTATCAACACTTTTAAATTTGTCAGATTTTTTTTTTTTTTTTTTTTTTTTTTTTTTTTTTTTTTTTTTGTCGGTTTCCCATGTGATTCTCTGCGCTCTATGTAGTTTTAATGTTCTGCGGTCTATTGATGTTCTTTCATTAGCATTCCAGGTATTAATTTCATCACGATATATAAACTTTTTAACAACTTTAATTTTTTTGGCATTATGGAGCATGATATGAGATGTGTCAACTGCAAAGCAGAGCATCATTTCTGTTTTCTCAAACGAAGTTTGCTATCCAACCTTTGTCGCTAATTATTCTAGTTGTTCTATCGGAACCTTTGCGTCATCAATATTGTTTGCTAACAGCGCTGTTTATAATATTAATAAAAATACACCTTCTTCAGGTTCTTAAGCCAAGATCGCCAATATAATATATTTATTTTTATTAACCGGTTTCAGTGATTTATATCATGTTCATAAGGGTTTAAACATATTCACATAGGAGAACATGTGATATAAACGGTTTCTTGCAGAAATGTAAAATGAGTAAAAATGATTGGTCAACATGTTGAAACAATGTCACCAAAATGGATCTCACATCAGTGTGTAAGATAAAATATGACTGTTTGGCTCGTAAGTATAAGACATTTCGACGAGAAATACTTTATTTCACATGTTCTCCTAAGTGAAGATGTTTAAACTCTTCTGAAGATGATAATATAAAAAGCTGAAACCAGTTGACAGAAATAAATAGATTTTATTGACGATCTTGGCTTAACGCCTGTGGTAGGTGTATTTTTATTAAATATTTTCACTATATATTTGAAAGAGGAACTTCCACTTTTTCGACAATTTTACAAGTGGTTACCCGCAGAGCGAAGAACTTAATATTCAATCATACTTAAACATAATGCAATTAAGGAATTCTGACCAATTCCGTATTTAATAGTGTTGCACTGTTGCTGTACCATTCAGCAGTAATCAATAAGTGAATCGAAGTATTAAGAAAGACTAAATGTCTGTTGGAACTGAGCTTGAAAAAGAAGATTATGGAAATTTATACAATTTCCATATTCAGGTCACCGAGGACGATACACTACAGAAACTCAGGTCATTTACAATAATCACGTTTTCCATGACAGAAGACTTTCCAAATTTTTATTGAGATGTTCAACAGTCGTAAGATATTTGAAGAAATGCATACTGTAAACCATCAGCTGTTTATTATTTTTCAAACTCCTACCGGTTTCAGTTATAAACCATCTTCACGAAAGAGAACTAGACAGACTGCTTAAACGGGTGCATTATATGCCTCCTTATGCATACTGGCATGCATGTCACACAATAAAAATAAATAAGACGTCACTAGGCGTCAAGTCTTGATTAAAAACATAAAAGCAATGCCAGGCTGTGTGATAACTACATTGTGTTTAAGTATGATTGAATATTAGGTTTTTCGCTCTGCGGATAACCATCTTCTACCTTTTACCACTTGTAAAATTGTCGAAAATGATTATTTTCACACCATGTATACTTTGATCATCGCTAATTTTATCCCATTGACTGATGTGTTCAATAGTTGTGTTAGGTTCTCTTGTAATAGACCTTGGTTCACCATCACACAGCCTGGCATTGCTTTTATGATTTTAATCAGGACTTGATGCCTAGTGATGTCTTATTTATTTTTATTGTGTGACATGCATGGCGGCATGCGTAAGGAGGCATATAATGCACCTGTTTAATCAGTCTGTCTAGTTCTCTTCCGTGAAGGTTGTTTATAACCGAAACCGGTAGGAGTTTGAAAAATAATAAACAGCTGATGGTTTACAGTATGCATTTCCTCAGAAGACTTTCCATTTCAAGTTGTATGAGGGTGCCCAAACGACAGTGTTTCGTAACAGTCATTACTTTATCTAGTTTTAACAATAACAATATTTTGCTTACAATAACAGTCAGTAAGAAAGTAATTGGTAGTACCTTTCAAAGAGCTGTAAAATACTATACGAGACTTAAAAGTGTAGAACTCGTCACATACAGAAACGCTGCGTAAAACGTGTCATGTCTTACTATAACTCCTCATCAGTGTTCAGTCTGGAGCATAGCCACCCTAGTAAAATTGCTCCATGATCCCCTCTTCAGCGCTGACATTGATGCCTCGACTGTTGTTAAGCCTTTTACTTCAAAAATCATTCTTCACTGAATCTAAATACTTTCTCTTTGGTCTATTTCGACTCCTCTTACACTCCGCTGCCGAACCAACGAGTCTCTTAGGTTACCTTGCTTAGGTTACCTTGCTTCCCCCATGTGTGTAAGTTGAGAACAGCTTTCGGCGGTTTCTAGTGCACGTTACTTCATCAGAAACTGAAAACATGATGTTATCAAAGAGGAAAATTTTCTGATGTTCTGCAAAATTATTAATTGAGTCGCCAGCCAGCTTTTGGCTTCTTAGGCCATCATCAGGTAACATCTGTTGCTAACATTTCTTCATGGCCTAAGAAGCCGAAAGCCGACTGGTAACTCAATAAATAATTTTGCAGAACATCAGGAATTTTTCTGTCAGGCCCCGACGGCAAATTCAGTTAATAAGGAAACATAGTGTATTCGTAGGCGCATCCTTTCCCCTGCATTCATAGTACCGTGTCATATAAAGTTAGTCCGTTAATGGTAGCTACCCGTCAAATCTGATAAACTTGCAGCTCGTGCGGTTTTTATAGAGCGTGTTTAGTAACAGGGTTTACGAGACGTGCGATGACTTCCATCAACGAGTGTCCATTAGCTGCGAAAACGTCTGCATCCAGTCGTTAATCCCCGGGGGTCATTTAATTATTTACGCCTGAACCGAGATTTTTCTGCCAGTTGAAATGTTATGGAGCGAATATAGAGGTCAAAGGCCACCAATACTACGCTGTTTCAGCTAAACTGATTTTGCCCGTGCTTCCCTCTGGAACGATTACACTATGTTTATAATATTTCATCTTTATTTTCAACAATTACGTTTCTTGAATTGCTAAAAAACAAAATTTTAGTTCATATCAGAGATAGAAATGATGTAAAATTGACAACCAGTTTCTTCTGGCTATGGAAATGAGGTGTTTCATTCCTTGCATGGAGCACCGATCTTTAGCTGTGCTTCTATTTCCCACTAGCGACCCGCCAGATTTTGAGCACGTGAAATTTGTATTCTGTAACTATAAATACTTTTGTGTATTTATTTCATTCGTTACTATGTTATACGTAAAATGATTAAACGCAATGGATACTATGCTTCTACATTCCTCATCATGTTTAATCCATATTTACAAACTACTATCACATTGTAACATACCAAAGGCAAGAGACACAACTTAAGAGTATTACGAAATATCCTTCAGATGTGTCAGGATATTACGAAATAAACATTAGTTGTGTCACTTGCCTTTGGTAATGTTGCTACGATAAAATCCATGTTATGCCACGAAATTGAGCAATACATGTACATGTACATTGTAGACTTGAATAAAGTATTTGTTCACTTGAAAATGGCAACGAGTTTTGCTGAAACTAGTTGTGAAATAAAACAAACTGGTTTTTAACGTGATCTAGGCTGCTCTTCTTTAAGAAGTATTTGAGTTAGAAGTTTCCTAATGTCAGATAAACTAGTAGAGGCTAACTTCTTTCAATAACTCATTCGCCTGATGACGTCCCAGTAATCCAACCACCGTATCGTTTATCACCACCTCGAATGAAAA
Source organism: Locusta migratoria (assembly GCA_026315105.1). NCBI lineage: Eukaryota > Metazoa > Arthropoda > Insecta > Orthoptera > Acrididae > Locusta > Locusta migratoria. The sequence continues at coordinate 622,465,823 of CM048746.1, read as the reverse complement.
TCCTCTCGAAGATGCTTTAGCAGGGAGTTATTAGAGATTCTACATCCCTATACGCGGCTCTTATATTTTTGATACCTAAAGATGAAGGCCGTGACTTTCTCCCTGTAGTTGATTATCGGCGGCTTGATAAGAAAGTAGTTTTTGAGACAGTGCCTCCACCTGATCTCCATAATTCGTTCACATAATTTGCGGGAGTAAATTGGTTCATCGTGCCCGATTTAAACCAGGGTTATTATCAGATACCACTTGCTGAGCAGTGCAAACCTGCAACCTCCTTTTGTACTGATTGGAATCTTTTGAGTTCAATAGGGTTCCCTTTGGATTAGCCACTGCAGCCACTGTTCTTACTTGACTTCTCGATAACATTCTAGGTGGCCTCAAGTTGGTCTGCGTATATAATTTCCTGGATAACGTAGTTATTTATAGCAAAACCTTTAATGACCACCTCTACCATATTGAACAAGTCGTTAATAAGCTTCAGGCAGCAGGCATGACCGTTAAACCATCTAACGTGATAGTTACTTCCTAAGACTATTATTATAGTAGCAATATAATAAGGATCCAGGATAACACACGGGGAGTGACATATATATTTTCACCACAATATTTAGTGCAATTCTCTGTAACATAAATTTTAAAAAGGTCGCAATCACAGCAGGGATGATAAAAACCCTAAAATAATCAAAATGTACAAAAATTTTGCAAGTTAGGAACTGACCCACAATTAATATTTCATTTAAGGTTGGAGATAATAGAATGACAATAATAATAAATATTTAAAATAACAATCAACTCTGACTACTAACAGTGCCAAGTGTTTACGACTAAGATCGCTAAAAGAGGAATAATTTTCAAGCAAAGGATTTGAGCCCGTTTTAATCAGTTGGCGATTACACTACAACAGCAAGAAAGCCACAGGATTTAAACTCCTTAAAATTCAAATTACTAGAGGAAATTGGAATCGACGCTGAGCACATCCCAAAATGGTTGACACACGTCATAACTAGGTCACCAGGGGAGCAGCGCCACAGTAGACAAATCAATGGACGACTAAAAGAGAATCAACATAAGCCCTTCTCTTTGCTTCACATAAAAGGGGCGGGGGCAGGAATAACAGTAATGGGTCAGCCTATCTACCACATCTTATGTGCAATGACTGGACGACACAAAGGAAACAATGTCTTTTTTTTCTTTTTTTTTTTCTTCTTTTTTTTCAGAACAGGAAGATTGCAAATTTCAACTCAGCGCCGGCAGCAACAACTGCAAGAGGGGGGAAAGGTCAAACCAGACTATGCCTGGGAGCGTCAACCACGTCTTAGAAGGGCAAAACGCCACATAAATTCCGCTCGTTGTATTCAACGATGATGATAAATTATACTCATACCAGACACGAGAAAACTTAAAATCAACGGTATGGTCTAAAACAAGGAGTTAAACTTTTACACGCAGCAAAGGAGCCGACCACTTACTAAACTTGTAGATCGGCCTTGACGCCTGAGCAGAGAGCATACTTTCAGCACCAGCCCAACAGGAAACGCGTCGACTGCTCCACGCATATTGCCTCCTCGTTCGGCGCGGCCTTCTTTGTTCCTCGATGGGCGCAGAACTGCTGTGCCTTGCGTACGCGCCGCCAAATATATTCGCCAGTTGCGGCAACTAGCGCTGACTGGGAGACAAATAAAAATAGCCACGCCACCGGCAGTGAAGTGACCAATTCACGAGTAGGAGTGACGTAATGGGCGCCAGTAAATCTAGCCAGAATGGACACCTTGTTTCTGGCACAAGCGTTTGTATTGATGAAGAATGCACCTAAGCAATCAGAGCCCTGAAACCTCCTTCATAAAAAGGGTATCGGAAAATTCATTGGTATGGCAAATTATTTTAGGCGCTTTGTGCCTAATTTCGCCAAGATCGCGGCTTCACTCAAAGATTTAAGGCATAAAGGAGTTAAGTTTGTATGGGGCTATTATCAACTACATGCCTTTGAAGCCATTAAATCTGCTATCTGCAATCCTGTTGTTGGAGTACCCGATTTTAATAAAAGATTTGTCGTGCAAACGTACGCCTCCAAACTTACCATTTCAGCCGTTCTGTTACATCAGGACCAAAGACAACCTTTAGCCTTTGCCTCCTGTAAGGTTACTGATGTTGTAGCTAAATATTTTGCATATGAGTGCGAAGACCTTGCCGTGTTATTTGCCTTGGAGAAATTCCGTTTTTACTTGGAACATCGGGAATTTGACTTAGAAACCGATAATTGGCTTGACTTTTGTCCAAGCCGCGCAAGACCGGTCATATTGCTAGGTAGGCCGTCCGTATTTCCGCATTTTAATTTAAGGTGCGCCACTTTAAGGGAAGCGACAATGTTTTGCCTGATATCTTAAGCTGTATGTATGCTGATAGCCCAGCCGATACTTCTAGCACTACACCTGACTACGATTTGGTTTGCCCTGTACTCACTGACATTCCTGAATTTGACTGATAGACAAAATCGGGACGCTGATTGCGGACCAATTAAGCACCGCATTCGGTCTGGGGAACAATTTACCAATTACATGATCGTTAGAGATAGGCTTATATTATATAAAAGGGTGCGACCCATTGACGAATTTAAAGTTTGTGTTCCTGCTAGTCTTATTCAACCCTTTTTCTTATTTACATGATTTTTCTTATGGGTGGACACCTTGGTTTTCATAAAACTCTCCTGAAGATTAAACAGCATCTTACTTGGTCTGCAAAGGATAAAGATATTAGTGACATGGTTGCTGATTGCAAGTTGTGTCAGAGGACAAACCCTGCTGTGGGCCACAGCATGAATTATTCTACTCTGATAGGGAACAGGCCCCCCCTTGATTATTTCGATCACCTGAGCCTACTGCTAAGTAGTAGTAGAGGTAATCAATATATTTTGGTGGTGATAGACACTTTTACCAGGTTAACTTGGCTGTTGCCAACTCGTGACGTAACCACTGGCACTACCATCAATCATCTTGGCAATATTTTTGGTGCGTTCGGTCCTCCTATACAGCTTGTTAGCGATAACGCTCCTGGGTTCTGATAAGCCACTTTTAAGGCATTTTGTTTCCGGAATGGCGTCAAACTCGCGACTACCTGGCCCTACTTCCCTAAAGAGTCTTTTGCGGAGAAAGTGATTCATAACCTCAAATCATCACTCACTATTTACCATCAAAATTCGTCACTTAAATGGGATTTAACATTGCCTTGGTTGAGCTTTCCGTTCAATAATGCTAATCATGAAGCCTCAAAGACCACTCCCTCATCTTTGATATTTGCTTACCAGGACAATTCCCCTCTTGCCTATCACTGGGGCATTCATAATCTGTTTCTAAACCCGGTTACTTATCAGACGCAATTGGAGCAGAGTAAGAAATAACATCGCTATCGCCGCGCGGGAGTAGCAGAGCAGTGTGGAGCGCTACGTTGCAGTTTGCGCGACCCCCTGCGTCAGAGGTTCGAATCCTCCCTCGGGCATGTATGTTTGTGTTGCCTTTAGCGTATGTTAGTTCATAAGTAGTTTGTAAATTTAGGGACTGATGACCCGCAGTTGAGTCCTATAAGATTAACAAACATTTGAACATTTGAGCTTCGCTATCGCTCATAAACGGGAGAACTTCCGCTATAATCGCCATCGGTGCCTCTTTCCGGGCAAGGTAGGAGACCAAGTATACATTCGTAATTTTTCAAATGTTCAAATGTTTGTATACCTTATGGGACTTAACTACGGGGTCATCAGTCCCTAAACTTACAAACTACTTATGAACTACCTAATCCTAAGGACGGCACAAATATTCATGCCCGAGGGGGGATTCGAACCCCCGACCGTAGTGGCCGTGCAGACCGTGACTGGAGCGCCTCAGTCCCCTCGGCCACTGCGACCGGCTTCGTAATTTTTCTTCGAAGCAAGCACTGGGGTGAATTTTGCCAAATTGATTGCCCCTTTTAAGGGTCCGTGAACTTTACTCAATGTGGTGTCGCACAAGTATGAAGTGCGCGCCACGTACTTTCGCCGCGCGCCGCCATGCAAGCACGGCGCGGCGTTCTTACAACGTCAGCCACGAGCGCCCTCTGCTGGAACCCCGCTCGTGGCCACCACTGAACTGCATCGGCCACTTGGCCAGTTAACACTCTGATCAGTAGGCAGGCCTCTACCTAGTTAATGTATCAGCATTCCACTAGTCTGCTGCCCTCCAAGTTAAGTTTTGTATTATTTCTACGAAATATATATCTTGTTCTAATCTAGCTTGGAGTTTCTAGTTTCTGCTGTCCCACTGGCTGGTCACCTCAGACTTTGTACCTGCACGCGCGTGCATCCTATTTCCCTCTGTCGGTCTCTCTCTACTCGGCCACCAACACCTAGGACAACCGGCGGCAACGAGACACAAAAGTGGCGACGAGGATGGGATACAAAACTCAAGATCTTGAGTCCGGTCAAACTTTTAGTTAAAGAAGATCAATCTGGTAAAACTTATTGGGTTGATGCCACCCAAGTTAAAATTTCTGGCCGCTCCTAAGACACCCCCTCCCCCACAATCTCCTTTTCGGGCGGGGAGATTGAGCCAGGGGCTCGTTTGTTCGAAATAGCCTCACCGGTTTTCTGTTGTTTGTTTCTTCTGTCTTGGGGGGGGGGGGGGCGCTAGTACACGTCTTGTTTTTCGCCTTCTTGCTGCTGGGATAGAGCGGCGGACATTAGTTGGTCTGCGGCACCCGAACACGATAGTGGGATCTATGGTTGAAGTCATCGGACACAGAATTAGAGAGGTATTACAGTAACAGTGAAATGAAGCCGGCTGAGAGCGCGACACCCAACCAAGATGGCGGCCGAGCGCCAGGCGACCACAATTGCGAGCACAGTGTAGTTTATTGAGTTCGCTGTCTGTTAATTCCTTTTTCAAATATTTTAAGGCGTTCCTTTTTGACAATCTATTTTTGCCGTAAGTAATTAAAAATTTCAGCTAGGAACAGCAAATCATACTATTATATAAAACAGAAGCACGTTTTTCCTCTGTCTGTCTCTTTAACCTTTGATAAATCGAGGAGTACAGAACATATTGTCATGAGGTTTCTTTTAATTTCTTCTTTAGAATCCTGGGATAACTTAGACTATATTTAATGTCAATACAAATATAAGAAAAAAAGACTAAAACAAGAATCATAACGTAGAATCGTTTACCGCTTCTGCACTTTAGTCAGCTCTGGAGCCTAAACTATAAGAGCTGGGCCAGTGTGCATAGTATAAACTTGCAAACCTCACAAACATCTACAAAAAAAAAAAAAAAAAAAAAAAAAAAAAAAAAAAAAAAAAAAAAAAAAATAAAAAAAAAAAAAAAAATCACGATGTACTTTGGCACAGGTCTCATAGTTTACGCTAGAAAGGTCACGAAAGTGCGGAAGTGGTAAACAAACCATTCTACGTTATTATTCTTATTTCATTTATTTCTCATTTTCATATTGGCATTTAACATAGCTTACGTTGGACACGGGATTATACCGAAGAAATTGAAAGAAACCGTATCACGATTCATTCTGCAGTTCTCCAGTTTAAGTAGTTTAAAGATTACCCGTGAAAAGCCGGAGCGGCTCAGCTAATTAGTAATGAAATAACGAGCTTTAAATCATAATTATTGGATACCAAAAATCATATTCCAAAATACAAATATTTATCAATATTGGTCTCAAAGTACAAGGTGAGTGGGCTACAGAATCTGCGCTCGCTGGTGGGCAAGCTCGCTGAAAGTAACAAGTAGAATTTGAAAAGTTCCACCGCTCCATTGTATCCAAATTTTGTGAGAAAACCAGAGGAACTATATAAAAGTTGTTCAAATAAAAAGAAAAGTTCATTTCATTATCTACAACTTTCTCGCCGATTAAAATATCCTGACCCGAAAACAAAAAAGTGGCTGGCGACTAACTTTTTCGTGTCGTCATTTTAATTTCGTATGAAAGTAATGGTTTCAGTTATAAAATAATAACTGACAAGCACAATACGTATTTTACTAGTTAAGAACACTGTTGCATTCATTCAGTATTCACCTGTCTACGTGAAAAATTTGGTAATTTTTTTTCCTGTCCTAAGGGCTTCAAATGAAAATGTAATTAAGGCGAGCGCCACTTAAAGAACTACGCATTCATCGGCCCAGCTCCTTTCTACACCCACCCAAGATGGCTGCCGGGCTTCACTGCCTGTACGCTTATGTAGGCGGTATGGCCTCTCTAGCAAGCCGCGGTGGCCAAGCGTACTGCGGCGCGTCAGTCACATTCAGCACGGCCACTACGGTCGGGGGTTCGAATCCCCCATCGGGCATGGATATTTGTGCCGTCCTTAGTATTAGTTAGTTCATAAGTAGTTTGTAAGTTTAGGGACTGATGACCCCGTAGTTAAGTCCCATAAGCTTTGAACATTTGGCCTCTCTATGTTATTTTTTGCTCGCTGGGTTGGAGTACGCTCTATGCTCGGGTGTGGGGACCGGTTCCTTCCGTTTAACCGCGTGTTGGCAGCTTCCTACGTGTTGAAGTTTAACTTCTCTTGGTTATCACCATTACCTTGAAATCTTGAAATACCCCATCTTGAAATACCGGCGTCTTTCTGAATAACTTCGTTATTCCGTATAACGAGCTGAATTTATGTGCAGATTTGCCCTTCTGCAACCTGTTTTGCCCCTTTTGCCTCTCGTCATTGTTCTTGCCGGCGGCGAGTTGTAAGTTTGCAGTTCTTCTGTTTAGTTGGTTCCTTTCCCTCTCGTCGTTGTTCCTGCCGGCAATGGGTTGTAATTTTGCACTTTTCTATTGTGGTTGATTTTTCTTGGTGGGCTGGTCATTGCCGAAGATATGTGGCTTTCACCTGTCAGCGGTGGCGGAGCCCCCTCCGACAATGCTGTTATAGTGTTGTCAAAATGTGCTCAGCACGAAGGGCAAGCCCTGGCCATTGCGGTTGAACAAAGGGAAAAGGTGGTGAAGAACTTTAAATTGTCAAAAGAATCCCGTATCATATCAAACGCGTCTCAAATTTGGTTCAGTCTTATTAATAAAACCTGTTTATAGCTCTTATAGTCAGTTGCTAATATATATATATAAGATTTAGTAAGGACAGTTTACAACTCACCGCAAAGACGTGGCGACGAGCTGCGACAGGCACATACAAAAGACACACACATACAACACTCTCAGCTATCGGCCATGGCCTTCGTCAGAAAATAGAACACTCACGCAATCACACAGGCACACAACACAGTCATACAACCATCACCTCCGACAGTTAGACCGTGGAGCTTATGCACAATTCACAGTTAAAAGTTTGTGTAACTAAGGGTCATAGGAAGTACCTTGTATTAACGACTACACGCTGTTATGCCCAAAGGAAGGTTGGAAGCCGTGCGGGTATGGCCGTGTGGTCAGGGACACCACGTTACGCATCGCACGACTGCTTCGCGTTGGTGGTTCAAGTCCTCCTGCAAGTGCATGTGTGTTTTGTCCTTAGCATAAGTTAGTTTAAATAGTTTGTAAATTGAAGGAACGACAACCACAAGTGTTTAGATTCACAAACATTTCAGATGTTTTTCTCGAAGATTCCTAACTCTGATAGGAGTGATGGGAGCACTTTTCTTGACATAGCGCCTCAGTCCACGAAGTCATCTACGAGTGGCTCTATACAAAATGTCTATCTCCAAAATTAGACATCTATTGTTAACTAAGACCGTGACTACTAAATTTTCGATGCACATGAAGTTGTTACTATTAAAGTAGTTCTTTAGAATAAGTGAAAGTGCAACTCAGTCTATTGATTGATTGCAGATGGTGATTGTCGACAACTTATTGATATATTAGGACGGATAGGAGGGACACAAAATTATCTGAAAAACCGAAAATTTTCAGACGGGACACAACATTTTTAGTTATTTTGATCAAAAACCGATATTGTGAGAAGCGGGGCTGTGGTATTATAATGTTTATGATTAAAACCGCAACCATTCACAAGTATGGTAAAAAAAAAGTTTATTTTCTTAAACCATGGTCGGTTTTGCATTTATACAAATCCATCTTCAGATGGTTTTTCATGCTTTTGAGCTGGAACCTTTGTGATAATACCGGGGTTAAACGGTCCCTTGTGGGCAATAACAAACAGAATATTGTTCCTCCACCAGTTTCTATAAAATGGGACTGAAATTTACCTGACGAGTCCTGGGTTCTATCTGCATTAGTAATCGCAATTTTCTAAATGAACACTGTTCCCGTGTCTACCTGCGGAATAAATTTTCACTTTTAAATATACGTCACCATTTGTTTTCAACCACTTCCTCGTTCACAAAGTTAAGGAACACAATTTCCATCAGTTTGGCCACAACTCGCCATTCCGGTATAACAAATCCAACAGACTGAACAGACAGTATAAAGTACAAAACTTGTTGAAATCAATTGATACGTCTTATTTACCGAACATGATGACTGACTGGTTGATAACTGGCACTTGCTCCTGATGCTTCATGTCGTCCGCTTAAATACGATTTACATTGGAACTTACGTCACGTCATGTGACTTACGATTCCATCATTACAATTGATTTTATAACAAGGAGTATTTTCTAATTAATTTTGCAAACATATTTAAATTAGTTACAAAGTATAAATCATTATTTGTTCGTTTGTATACGATTTTCAATTAATTACAAAATTACGAAATTCATCTGGAACATGTGATGGATGGTTAAGTAGTCTTCCCTATTTGACAATCTTTGGTCCGGTGTCGCTGCTTCCAATTACAAAACAACGTATGCTGCGTGTGTCGGCCCAGACTAAAATAACAGAATATTTTTTTCTACTTCATCTATCAGGTAATAATTCTGTAAATGAAAACGTAATTAACAATGCTTAATTACGTAATGTTTAACTAATCAGAAATACGTCAAAGTACAGATTTACTTTGCATGTCTTTTACGAAAGAAAACTTTAGCAATGGGGTACTTAAAATCGATTTTGTGTTTCAAACACTTTATGTCAATAACTAGCATTAGTAGGTACAGTACTGAAATCAATATAACCACTGCACAATTTGCTAGTATTAGGGAAAAATCGTCTTTTTCTTGAGATTTATATACAAGGGGTAAGAAAATGTTTGCGAGTTCCTTTTTTATGACTATTCATATTATAAGCTGCTAAACATCGTCAAGTTCATCACATCTTGTTTTGCTTCATTTACAGTATCACAGCTATGTTTGTCCTTTTCTGTGATGAGCTTTTCTTGTATTTTTTGTGTGTGTATTTTGCTCTTTCTAAATGTGCACTGCATGAGTTCTTTTAACGTATGTGTGTCTCAAGACACGGTATAAGTGATGTTAATGTGTTTGACACGACAATCTGTTGTAATTCATCGTAATGCTCACTATAATCACTAATATCTGTAATCAATTACAAAACGTGGCCCAGCTATACATAAACATTCTTAAACAATGACTCTAAATTCTAGCATGGTATCGTGTGAACCTCATTAACAGTAGTGATGCAATGCACATTCTCTTGTGAAACACCTACGTTAAAAGCACTCATGCAGTTCACGTTTAGAAAGTGTAAAATACGCAAGGGGGAAAAAAAGAAAAAAAAAAGAAACACAGGAAAAATCTCATCACAGAAAAGCACACAATATGGCCGCGATACTATAACTGAAGCAAAACAAGGCTTCTGCCCAAAAGCATGATAAATCACCTGAAGATGGATTTGTGTATATCCGAAACCGGTCATGGCTTAAGAAAATAAACTTTTTTACCACACTTGTAACTGGTCACTGTTTTAAGTGCCGTAGGTTGTGCTTTAGCATCAACGTAATAGGACTTTCTGAAACAAAACATTATGAAATAGTATTAAAAGTGAATATAAAATAAACAGGTTGGTGAACTGTGGTTACTGTGCTCTTCATTTCGAAATCATTTTTAACATGACCAATATCTAACGTAAAACTGATCTGAAACTTACCTTTCGATATGACGACTGTATTTCAAGTTTACTCGTAATACTGCTTTTATCTTTACCGAAGTGTCATTTTAAGTTTCTTGACATTCATAAATACAAATACAGTAACGACTCATACGTAAAGGCACGATCAGAATTCGGTATGGAGGTCATTATCATGCTGTGAATGTCATTCACTCTGGATATCGCCCCTGGACCTGACGCATTCATTTATTACACAAAGCTCCGGAAATAGCAAGTGGCTCATGCAGTAACGATTTCTACCTATTCCATATTACATGAGTGTGAATTCGTGATGACCTCGTCCACGGGTAAACATGAGAGGTGGCGCGTTTTTCACGTGGTCCAAGGTAACTTCGCGCAGTCTAAAGAGAGCACAGATGACATATTGAACTTTTCCACTAAAAACAACTGGGTCTCTTAATTTGTTGCAAGTTTCCTGATTTATAACTCTGAACTGACCCATCACTTACAACCATGTATTAGTGCAATAATATTAATACGTGATCACAAAATTTGAAGTACAAATGTATAATATTTACCTTCTAAGCTGGCCAATGATATATAGCTTGAATGATTCATTGGTACCATATGTCGAAAAATATAGAAAAAAATAAGAAGGGAAATTTATGTAACGTAGCCGTTATAAAACATAAAAAATAGATTTAAAAAAAATCTGTAACTTTGATGTTACCTGCAATATCACGCATTAAAATCTCCAACTACTATCGAAAATTAAACTTCTGCCAGTTTCTGCACTACGTACCATTACGGTGCTACGCTAGCAATTAACACCTTTCGTGTCATCGATTGAGGGGGCGTTTAAAGGGTTCGTTTTTAGTAACACGCAGCTACAATATCAGCAGCGGAAGTCAAACAACTGTAGTCTGTTTTGTGTCCCAGCCTCGTCGCCGCTTTTGTGTCTCGTTCCGTTGTAGGTGTCGGTGGCCGAGTGGAATGAGACCGACACAGGAATAAAGATAGCACGCTGGTGCAGGTACGGAGGGGATCAGCCAGAAACTAGAAACACTAGAGTAAATTAGAACGAGCTGCTATAGCAGTCAGCTACTGTGACAATAACTTGAACAATGACAACGAATACTTGTGGTATAATTTTGTATTTTTATATTCCGACATGTTAAGCTATTAGCTAATCTCTGCTAACGCTTGACAATGGTACAACACCGAAACCGGTAGCACTGAGTATTAATAAACAGCTATGGTCAACATGTCGTTTTGTAATTATCTGAAAGCTGTTATGCCCCATCTATTCACCGTTATAAATATTATTCATATGACTGGTCTGTTAATTAAGATGTTCAAATGTTTGTTAAGCTCATGGGACTTAACTGCGGGGTTATCATTCCCTAAACTTACGAACTAGTTAGAAACTACCTTACGCTAAAAACAACACAAAGATCCATGCCCGAGAGGGAATTCGAACCCCCGACGGGGAACTGTCTCGCCCATCGGACCATAGCGCCTCAATCCTCTCGGCCACACCGCCGCGGCTCTGTTAATTATATTTTGTTAGGGGAATTTTCTGAAGGAAGCAAAAGTACTTTTGCCGAAACCCTGGTGAAGGTTAGTGTATATAAACCATTAAAACGCAACTGGTTGGCTGATAGTTTGTTCATTTTTTATTGTATTATTTTCAAAAATGTTCAAATGGGTGGGAAACATTATACGACCAAACTTCGTGGTCATCAGTCGCTAGACTTACACACTAATTACTTAACTTACTTTAACTTACGCTAAGGACAACACAAACACCCATGCCCGAGGGAGAATTCGAACCCCCGACCGCAGCGGCCGTGCAGACCGTGACTGGCGCAACGCAGACCGCTCGGCCACTACGGCCGGCTATATTATTTTAATTTTCTGAATACTGATTCACTTGTAGATCGCTCTGTCATTAGCGATTCTAATAAAAATAGTGACTTTGAGCATAACAATACCGAAATAAGTGATGAAGATTTCCAGCTTCTTTGAGTGGACATGCAGAAATACGACAATAAATTTTCTTATCACTTTTATTTAGTTTATTGTGACATTGGATACTTGAAAGACGTTCAAAGGAGATAATGAGAGACAGACTAGCATAGGCAAAAAAGAGAATCCTTGCAAACGTAGGATTTGGTTTGAGGAAAATTATCCAGCAACACCATGGTAAGTACGTGCCTCCTGAAATAAACTGTCCACCTACTCTGAGCTTTATTACGTCTGCAGAGAAGTCCACGTCTGCACTGGTAGAAAGTGCGTAATGGAAGCTGTGTGGAAAACAAGACGCAGTAGGCGGTTCTACAGTTTGTATCTAATATTTATAATTTACAGGTTCCTTTGGATACAAAATGACAGATGCGTTTAAAAAGACACGATGCTTTATGTTTCCATCCAAAGATTTCACAATTCAGTTCACTGGCAAATCCATATTAGTTCTCCAACGCAGTACTGCCCATCATCTGCAACCACAGGTTTAGGGTAACACTTCAATGTTGATAGTTAGGCTGAGCAACTGGTTTACAGAGTTGGCCATACCGCCTACATCAGCGTACAGGCAGTGGAGTGACGGCAGCCATCTTGGATGGGTGTAGAAACGGAGTTGGGCCGATAAATGCGTAGTTCTTCAAATGGCGATCGCCTCAATCACATCGTTATTTGAACCCCTTCGGATAGGAAAAAATTACCAAATTTTTCATGAAGTCAGGTAAATACTGAAGGAATGCAATAGTGTTCTTATCAGGTACAATACGTATTGTGTTTGTATAAAAATAATATTTGAAGTTTTTACTTTTCTATGAAATAAAAACTGCGACATGAAAAAGTTAAGTCACCTGCCAGTTGTTTTGTTTTGTAGTCAATAAATTTTCGTTAGCGAGAAAGTTGTAGATAATGAAATAACTTTTCTTTTTATTTGAATAACTTTTTTATAGATCCCCTGGTTTCTCACAGATTTGGATACAATAGAGCTGTGAAACTTTTCAGATTCTACTCGTTACTTACAGTGAGTTTGCGCACCAGGTAGCTCAGATTCTGTTGCCCACACACCTTGTACTTTGTGGCCAATTTCGATGTACATTTTCTTTTAAATTTGGGCTACAATTTTAAATTAAATTATTATGAATTAATACTTTATTTTATCACTAACTATTTGATCCGCCCCGGATTTTCATGGGTAATTTTTAAACTACTTTGACTCGATCACTGCAGAACGTATCGTGATGCGGTTTCTTTCAATTTCTTCGGGATAATCCCTGGTTCAACGTAGGCTATATTAAACGCCAATAAGAAAGTAACAAATAATTGAAATAAGAATAATAACGCAGAATGGTTTAGCACTTTCGTACTTTCGTGATCTCCTTAGCGTAAACTAACCTGCACCAAAGTACACATTATAGAATTATAGATCTCACGACGATTAAAAATAAATAAGTAAATAAATAAAAACAAAAACTAGAGAATAAAATAAAAAAGAAACTGCAAGTTCATATGTCTAACTTTTACAGATCTCCCACAATCACTATATTTGTTGTCTTAAGCTAACTCTTTAGAAGAGGAAAGTGGTAAATGTGGTTGACCCGTAAAAGTTAGACACATGCACTCGCGTATTTGTATCTTTTGTTTTTTGTTTTGTTTTAGATGTTTGTGAGTTCTGCAAGTTTATACAATGTACACTGGCGCAGTTTTTATAGTTTAGTCTCCAGAGCTGACTAAAGTGCAGAAGCGGTAAACGATTCTACGTTATGATTCTTATTTTACTTTTTTCACATATTGATTTTGACTCTAGTATTCTATAAATCGATCACTTTGAATGTTCATTTCTCGATAAAGAATTGCACAATATTCCACGCGGATTTAAGTTGTTTAGAAATCACAGTTTACATAACAAATCTGGAGTTTTACATTTTCATTCCTTTTAATTAGCAATGAACATGTATTAATACCTCTGATCTTCAAACTTCATTTTACCCCGCTATTGTCGAAACTTTTACTTCTTTCTACCTCTCTACATACACACTCCGACATCCACTGTAAGGTGCTTGGCGGAGAGCACTTTAGACTAGTACTTGTCACTTGGTTTTGTGTTCCATTCACAAACAGAAAGAGAAAGGAAAACAGGCCATATGACTCCGTGTGTTACTTATTTCCTCTTATCTTTGTGATCTTTATGTGAATCGTAACTCAGCGACAGTAGAAACGTTATCCATTCAGCTTCAGATTCAGGCCCTCTAAATTTCCAAACTGTATTTTAAAAAGTAAAAATAAATAAATAAATGAAAATAAAAATCTTCTTCTTCTATATCTATAAATATGAGTCTTTGGTGTACGTTTATCACGTCTGAACCACAAGACATAAAGAGCTGCAAATTTGTACAGTTACTAATGTCTGCCCGGGGAAGGCCTTGGGCACAGTTTTATGGCGATCGGATTGCTATTTATCTATATATATTAATGTGAATGTCTGTTCGGTGTACGCTTATTACGTCCGAACGACAAGACGTAAAGACTTAAATATCTGTGCAGTTATTAATTTATACCGGAGGTGGGTTTTAGGCACGGTTTTATAGCGATCTGATAGATATTTAGTAATTTGAAGAATTTAATGCGATATTCGGAACAATAATTACTCTTTGAAACTTATATTTACTCTTTGAAAATGCTTATATTGGTTGCATTATTGCTTGAGGGTTGATAATGATAAAAGGGAGGAGTATATTGGGATGGAAAGTTATCTGTGTATATAAAATTCTATGCATGCAAACGAATGGTCTGTGTGTAATTGTTGTCCGAAGTCTCCCGTTGTACACCATACCAGTTCCATGCCCATAGTCATAATGGGGTGGAAGATATGATGGTTGAAAGTCGTCAAATTATAAAAAAAAATCGGACTGAAGGCCAGCGATGACGTTTGCGACTCTATAGCAAGGAGGTTACATACAGCGAAACGTGATGCCACAGACCATATCTTTGGTCTATGCGAGTTACAATGTCTTCAGCTCTTTCTCTGTAAGGATAAGCATACGAATAAGGAAATATAAGACTAAATAAATAAAGCAGTAAAAAAGAAATTTCTTTTAATACTTCTCTTTAAAAAAATCGATTTGACGTTTCGCGCATAACATCAAGTGATCGACCTGTGATATTATTACAATCATTATTGTTGAATTTCGTTATTGGATTCTTCGAAACGAGTGCATTTTTAGTTGTGATTTGATCTCATAGCACACTAATGAAAGATGGCTTATCTATCATAATCAACCAACAAGCGAACGGGGCCGCGGATTTAAGCTAGTTAAATAATAAAAATCTTTCGAATCTAACAGAACAAACTGAGGAACCCACCCCCAAACCCTTAGTTGCCCAACTCCAAAACACTTGATCAATAGTCAAGAAGGGGTCACCCAAGCTTTCTATACACAACAAACAACACAGAAACGTACCACACAGAAGCAAAAGGGAAAGTTCAACAACATCATGGTGCGGAGAACAAATCGTCGGAACGCACCGTCAATGTGACGGCGGGAGATGTAGGCAGCGTGCTACGTGAGCCAACTGTTGCGAACGCGGCGCAGCGACTGCACCAAAGTTTGAAACGCGTGGTCGACAGTTAAGTTGCTCTACGTCAGCGCACCCGCACGGGGCCGCGTGCAACGTGCGATTCTGCGAAGCGGACGCGATCAACGCCACACGCGAACAGCCTGTTTGATAGTTTCGCGCGAAGCGGGCGCTGTTTGCGCCTGACAGTTGAAGTTACAGTGTCTGAAAATTGGATCGGTGCCGTTTGAGAACAAAATTATAAATCTGTTTATTCTCGTACCGTTAATGCTTGGAAGTTGTCAGAATAATTGCTACTACTAGTAAGTTCATATCACATTCGTTAAAGTAGTGTTGTTAAAGTGTTATGTGCAAGATTTTATTGAAAAGGTCGGGGGTTCGAATCCCATCTCGGGCAGGGATATTTGTGCCGTCCGTAGTATTAGCTAGTTCATAAGTAGTTTGTAAGTTTAGGGACTGATGAATGTTCAAAAATGTTCAAATGTTTGTACAGCTTATGGGACTTAACTACGGGGTCATCAGTCCCTAAACTTATAAACTACTTATGAACTAACTACGACTAAGAACGGCACAAATATCCATGCCCGAGGGGGGATTCGAACCCCCGACCGTAGTGGCCGTGCAGACCGTGACTGGAGCGCCTCAGTCCCCTCGGCCACCGCGGACGGCAGGGACTGATGACCCCGTAGGTAAGTCCCACAAGCTCTACAAACATTTGAACATTTTTTTATTCGAAATAATTATTTTTCTCTCTCGTTAAAAAACGGGTATTACAACTACGTCACATTTATTACTAAGTAGAATTTATATTACTAGTTTACGATTTTCATCACTTTTCAAAGTAACTACTACTACAAATAACAAAATATAACACATTTATTAAACAGCAAAGTTTACATTATTCGTATGGGATTTTGTTCAAAATACAGTTTAAAATTTTCTCACACTTCCACAATTGCACTCGAAGAAGCATTTTATCTCTTTCCAAAACAGCCTTCTTCTGCTCTTTGTGTATTTCGGAAAAATGCAGCCTCATCGTCATTAATTGTTTGAAGGTCAGGGATGAAGTTGCGCAATAACGATATAGCTTCCATATTGTGTACTGCATTTTCTACATTGGCTTCCATAAGTTTATACAAAATCTAAATTTAGATGTTATAAAACGGAATGAACATTCTACTGCCATCTTGTACAAGATAACGAACAATTGTAAAAATCATTAGTGTCCCCTACCGTTGTTCTTTCTGGATAAAGTCTAATTAAATATTGCTTCAGAGGAAATTTTCTGCATTGCCTAGGAAAACGTTATAGACACTTGATGGTGGATCCCGTCGAAACTTCTTCTAGTAATTTTAATCTTCCCATTTTCTTGCATGTCAGTGACAGGTAGCAATACAGTATTTGTAACTATAATACGTAGAACCAGATTTACTGTCCTTTTTTTATCCGAACTAGTTTGCGATCAATATTTTAAAACGAGTTCGAGAATTGCCATCTGTCCCGGATAAATTGTGCTATTTTTTAAAGACATTTTCTGTTTGTTCGGGCATGTGCTTATTACGAAGGTTGACTGACTGAGCTGCAGGCTAGAGGCCCAGTAGTTGTGCACATGGCGCGCCGAAGGAGAGCGCGCGGCACTAGCGACCTCAAACTTCAACACCCTGTTTGCTATACTGAAGCGATGTATCGCTTTCTTTTCAGCTTTAAAAACAATTTCACAATGTTGCGTACATTTCGTACGCAGTGTGTCTTTTTTATCTGCGTCCGCTGCTTCCAAACAAGTTTCGCAATATATACGTTTTAAAGAATGTCTCCGAGTGCTTATCATCTTGTTTATGTTTTGTTATCATAATGCATGTTTTTTAACGTCACCGTAGCTCATTATTTTAACTGACTGCGTCTGTTTTATTCATCTGTGAAAATTTTAATTCCCCAAGTTTGTCGTCTTGTCTGTGTTTTAAATCTCCATTGTTTTCTCTCAATTTCGTATTTTAATTCCTCATGTTCATGTATTTCACACTCTCTCGACTGAAGACCAGCACTGAATGCTGCTGCCAGACTACTGCTATGTGTATGTTCAGTATAAAATAACAATAAAGGAAATAAAGTCTTGACTTCATCAAGAAACGTAGGAAAGTACTGACCCATAAATATCAGTCTTAGATAGTAGGTTAATTTTGTGGGATTTCAGAGTCGCAGGACGCTGCTCGTAGCCATCTGATGGAATGGTGCAGTGTACATCTGCCCTAAATATTAGTTCTTTTCAAGTTTGCTTGCCAACTTTGGTAGCACAGAATAATAAATTATTTCTTTCATTTACGTGACAACCTCTACTGTCTACTTTCAGTCATAAAATCAAGTGTAGGCATGAAATATCAGCCCTGCGTCGGTTTCGTAATAATAGATACCTTTCCGATATATTATTTCTGATTTTTAAAAGTTAAATTTTTTTATGTGTTCAATGGTTCCTGAGTGTCAGAGTGGCACAACTTGGGAGACTAGGCACTGTTCTTAAATACTTTAAAACATAAGTTTTATTGTGTTCTTTTTCAAATTTTTTTCATAACTTTTCAGTTTTTCAGAGATGATAAATAAGCTAATTAATGAGTGAAAAATTTCTTTTGCCGAAATACTGCTATGTACGCCACTTCTGTACCGGTTACAGGAGTTGTGGTTCAGTCCGTTTTGAGTATCAAGTAAGAACCTTGCTGTCTTTGATTGAAACAAACTCTTCCTTTTGATGTCTAGAATTATGTGTCATTGTAGATTGTCTCACCTTGTAGAGCCAACCATTTGTGGGTAAAATTTAATACAGATCAATCCTTGCACGTAATCCAAGGTAAGAGAAATCGCTTGTTCAAATGGGATCAGACGTGTGCCACGTAAGGAGAAACTCACTACGACGCGTACAAAAGTTCCACGTGTATTTGTCTCTAAATGCAGGGAACATCGCATTAAAAGCATTCTGATGAACTTCTGGAGCTATCCAGTCGAATGGTTTACACATTCGTCGACCACCATGGACTATGAGGGTAATAAAATCTCTACCTGACGATTATAAATCTTTAGAATCCTTCTTTACTTATTCGAACTTAATCCAATAATTTATTAACAAACATTAAACACTTATTGTACCATTATGACAGCCACCTAAATAAATTGTTGCCAGCTTTCCTCTTTTAATAGTGCCTTAGAATTTAGTGTGGTTCCTGAATATCAGACGTCAACAACAGCACGAAAAAATTTAATCCAATGGAAGCAAACACAAATGAGCTATACTACAACACATGTTGATAGTTAATTTCATTATTGTATTAGTATAGGTATTTGTATTTGCATCTGATTCCTTCTGACATTTAAACGAATCAGAACGACAAAATACACAAGTTTGATTGCATCGAATAAAAATTTGTCTGATAGATGTAGAAGACTCATTACAATTTAAACCGCAAAGCAACTCAATAATTTGAGCTTGCCATTTTTCATTTCTTGGATCTTTTCAGGAGGTCGTCAGGTACCGATTTACAGTGGTTCAGGTTCCTAGCTATGCCACACAGATACTTAGATACTTCCATATAGTTGTCACCGCAATGCCTCAGCAGCACCTAAAACATAAAAAATAGCACCATTCACATACCTCTACAATTAATTTCACAGAAAAAACTAATAAACAATATTTTCATGTGAAAAATCCCGCATTAATATTTTACCTAGTGAGGGTAGTAATTTCACCTGGCTCTAACAAACTCAGTTAAATGTCTTGTACACTCACACACACTCTTAACTATATCAACGGCTTTCAATAATGTGCATTGCTATGGGCAGGGTCTTTTTAAGACCGATACAACAAAATAAGAAAAACAAACTGAAGTTGTCGTTTCAATTACCTCATAATTTTGAAGCGGAATCAATGTCCAAATGCTAAAAATTGCATTTAAAGACTTATAATTCAAAGACTTAAATTTTTGGTTAACTGAAAAATTTAAAAGATCATAAACTCGAGTTTGAAACAATAAACAATGATTGCAGAATTTTAGAGTTTGAAGTAACTGACTTGGTTATAGTACCTGTGAACCATTGTTGGTATTGCGAGGGTTATTAACCCAGAAATGTTTAAACAAACCTGGTGGAAATTAACTATTTTAATCACAGAAAACATACAAAAGATAATTTATCGTCATGCAAAGTTGCAGGCCAACTACTTCGTTTTGAATATATGACACCTGTGAAAAACTTATATTTCAATTAAATGCTTGATTATCATTGGCAGAGTTACTATAATTTAGTGAAAGATTTATTGGAGACAAGCTTCACTGTTTGAAAGATTTGCATCAGTCAGTTTGTTTGTACACTTTGATTTCACGACATTCATTGCTGCGAATACTGCCTGCTAGAGAAAAATTGACCCTAAATTGATAAAAAATAGGATACTTGTTTTAACATGTCACATCGCTAGCTGACTGGCTGCCTACTGTGGCACAGCCTACTGTCTGATAGCGACCAGCGATCGCGGTCTGAGGCCAACGAGAAAGACAGGCAGCGGCTTGTACATCATGTCACGTGATCAAGATTTTGTTTTGGAGAATCTTTGGCGTGACGTCACGAGTGCTGGACTGCTGTGCACATCGCTCTCGATTTTTTATATAATTTTAGGATTAATATAATTTTTTGAACTGATATTTCGTGATAATATTCAATCTAGAGGTGTTCTAGTAAAGGATCGTCAGTTATTTTAGCGTTTGTTGTGCCGTTTTTGCTTTAAGTGGTGTTATTTGTGTTCGCGTGTGCGAGTGGTGGCGAGTGGTTCCAGCCGTAGCGGTCTTCGAAAGCTAAGTTCCAATAAGTGGTTGTGTATTGTAGTTAAATTATTAAAGTTAGTAGATTTCAGGAGGTGTATTAGTTATTTATTAAATTTAGTACTTTTCAACAGGTGACTTGCTGTTTTTAACGTAGTTGAGGTCGGGAAACTTTAAGTTTCGGTATTTGATAGCTCTTGTACTCTCTCTGTGTTTAGTTAGTGTATTAGTGACGCTTGAATTTGAACTTGTTTATACAAGTAACAGTGTAAAGTTTCTGTGGTAGTATTATTTGCTCTTTTCTGATACTATTAGTTGTTGTTGTTACTTGATTTGTAGAGACTGGGGTTTGTTGATTGCTGTAGTTAAGAGTACTTCCTAGTTATTTTGTAGAAACGTAACTTCATAACGTAACTTCATTAACACATAATTGTGAAATTTTACCATGAGTGAAAAGTGTGGGCTCTGTCGTAGGGTCGTGCGTAGTGGGCGGCAGTGTGGGATTTGTAGTAAGTATTTTCATGGGGGGGAGTGCAGTGGGGAAGACAGTGGGCATTGTGGTGAGGTTCTCTCCTGGAACTGTAGGATTTGCAGCAGGAATAAGATGATAGAGGAGCAGGAGCGTTTGATCTGCGCTCTTCAGGTGCAGTTGAAAAACGCTGAAGAGGAACTAGGTAGGTTGAGGATGGGAAGGGGGGTTGGGGAATGGGAACTGGCAGTTGGCAATAAGGTAGCTAGGAGAAGGTATTCAGATAGCTTTACATTGCAAGTTGCAAATAGGTTTGACCAACTGTCAGAGTTGAGTGGAGATGAACCTCCTGTAGCTGTAGGTGTAGGAAGTACGCAGCAGACCTCAGCTTTTAGGAAGCCGAAATCTGTAGAGAGGTCTCTTAGGAAGAAGAAGGTTCTGCTGCTAGGCAGTTCTCATGGCAGAGGTGTGGGCCAACAGTTGCAGGAAGTACTTGGGAGTGAGTACCAGGTCACCAGCATAGTGAAGCCTTGTGCAGGGTTAGCTCAGGTCACTTGTAACATAGGGGACTTATGTAGGAATTTTTCAAAAGAGGATCAGGTAGTTATAGTGGGTGGGGCCGGGAATAGTCTTGATAGGGACGGGGAATATGATATAGGTGGTGATCTGGAAAGGATAGCAACTCTAACTGGTGGCACGAATGTGCATTTCGTGCAGCTGTTTCAGCGTTATGATAGGCCTTGCCTTAATAAGGCTGTCAGCCGTGTTAACATGGGGCTTGAGAAGGCGCTAATGACGGAGGGCATGGATCACATTGCAGTGGTGCCAGTTGAGACTATCCAAAGGTCGGATTTTACTAGGCACGGTCTGCACCTCAATAGGTATGGGAAGGGGAGGTTGGCAAAGCTCATAGGTGACAGTGTAGTAGGGGGTGGGGGTTTCACTCATGGAAAAATTCCTGTAGTAATTGGTGTTAGGGCTGCACCTTTTTTAGACTGAGGACAGCTGATAGGTATTCCTGCTTAAAGGAAGTCCCTCTAAGAAAGGAACCACCTTTGACAAAGTCTAAGAATATAAGTAATAAGGGAGTTACTGTTTTTCATCAAAATATACAGGGTATCAGAGATAAAGTTAATGAACTGATTATTGATACTGATTCTGACATTATTGGTATTTCAGAGCACTTTTTAAGTGGTGTGACAATTCAGAGACTTCCTTTTCCAGGATACAGGTTAGCTGCCTTCTACTCTAGGAGTTCCTTGCAGTGTGGCGGAGTGGCCATGTATGTAAAAAACGATTTTTCATCGGAGTCAATCGATTTTTCTAAACACTGCACAGAACAGATATTTGAATGTTGTGCAGGTGTTGTTAATGTTAATGGAACAAAACTAGTAATAGTTGTTATTTATAGATCCCCTGACTCAGATTTTAAAATGTTTCTGCCCAAGCTGGAATTGGTTCTGGATTCACTGTATAGGAAGTATAAAAATTTAATTGTGTGTGGAGATTTCAACATTAATTGTGTAGGTGATAGCTCAAGGAAAAGTCAGCTGTTAGATCTATTTAATTCCTATAACATGATGCAAACAGTATTTTTTCCAACAAGAGTGAAAGGAAATAGCAGTTCTACCATTGACAATATTTTTGTTCATTCTTCATTATTAGAGGGGCACTCTGTCAGCAGAATTTTAAATGGTCTATCCGACCACGATGCCCAACTTTAAATTCTAAAAAGTATTTGTTCTCAAACAAATGTTAAACATAAATATAAACTACTCAGAAAAGTTAATCCAGATGCAATTGACACCTTTTTAAGCTTAATTAAGGAACAAGAATGGCAGGTTGTTTATAGCGCTGATAATGCAGATGATAAATATAATACTTTCCTTAACACATTTCTTACGCTGTTTGAAAGTTGCTTTCCGCTAGAACGCTCAAAATAGGGTACTACCAATAACAGACAGCCAGGGTGGCTGACAAAGGGGATAAGAGTATCATGTAGAACTAAGCGGGAGTTGTATCCAAATGTTAGAAGCAGTCAGAATGAAGATGCAGTAGCTCATTACAAACAGTACTGTAAGGTTCTGAAAAATGTCATTAAAAATGCAAAAAGTATGTGGTACGCAAAAAGAATAGCCAACTCTCGGGATAAAATTAAAACTATCTGGTCAGTCGTGAAGGAAGTGTCTGGTCAGCAGCAGCAGGTAGAAGATATAACGTCAGTGCGTAGTAGGAATGTTTCTGTTACTGATAAGTTAGATATATGTGCAATATTCAATAATCACTTTCTGAATATAGTAGGGGAACTAAACAAAACTCTAGTTTCTACAGGTAACCATATAACGTTTTTAGAAAATGCCTTTCCAAGGCTGTTACCTGAAATGGTCCTTCATGATACTTCCATAGGTGAGATTGAGTCAATAATTAAATCACTAAAGACTAAGGACTCTTGTGGATATGATGGGGTATCTAGCAGAATTCTTAAGTACTGTTCTCCATATGTTAGCCCAGTACTAAGCCATATTTGTAATTTTTCCTTTCAGAATGGTCAGTTTCCTAACAGATTAAAGTACTCAGTAGTGAAACCGCTTTATAAAAAAGGAGAAAGGGATAATGTAGACAACTATAGACCTATTTCTATGCCATCGGTTTTTTCTAAAGTTATTGAAAAGGCTGTATATTCAAGATTAATTGATCATTTCAGTTCACATAATTTATTGTCAAACGTACAGTTTGGTTTTAGAAGTGGTTTAACGACTGAAAATGCTATATTTTCGTTTCTCTGTGAGGCACTTGATGGGTTAAATAAGAGGCTACGGACATTAGGCGTCTTCTTTGATTTAACAAAAGCGTTTGATTGTGTTGATCGCAAAATATTGTTGCAGAAGTTGGAACATTATGGAATACGGGGAGTAGCCCACAACTGGTTCACCTCTTACTTTAATAATAGGCAGCAGAAGGTAATTCTCCGCAGTGTAGAAAATGGCTATGACGTGCAATCCCAATGGGGCATAATTAAGTATGGGGTACCCCAGGGGTCTGTTTTGGGGCCGTTGCTGTTTCTTATTTATATAAATGATATGCCTTCAAGTATAACAGGTGATTGTAAAATATTTTTGTTTGCTGATGATACCAGCTTGGTAGTGAAGGATGTTGCTCGTAATATTAACACAGTATCAAATAATGCAGTTCAAGAGATAAGTTCATGGCTAGTAGAAAACAAGTTGATGTTAAATCACAGTAAAACTCAGGTTTTACAACTTCTAACACATAATTTGACGAAAGCTGACATTCTGATTACACATAATGGCCATGTGATAAGTGAGACTGAACAGTTCAAATTTCTAGGTGTTCATATAGACAGTAAGCTCTCATGGAAAGCCCATGTTCAGGATCTTGTTCCAAAACTAAATTCCGCTATATTTACCATTAGAACAATATCTGAGATAAGTGATTTTTCAACACGGAAAGTAGTCTATTACGCTTACTTTCACTCACTTATGACGTACGGCATTGTTTTTTGGGGTAACTCGCCTGATGCAAAAAGGATATTTCTGGCTCAAAAACGGGCGGTTCGAGCAATATCTGGTGTAAGTTCGCGAACGTCATGTCGACCCCTTTTCAGTAGTCTTGGAATTTTGACTCTGGCGTCACAATACGTTTTTTCTTTAATGTCGTTTGTTGTTAATAATACCAGCTTATTCCTACGAGTTAGTAGCTTTCACTCGGTGAATACTAGACAGAAGTCTAATCTACATTTGCATCACACCACCTTAACACTTGTGCAGAAAGGGGTACAGTATTCTGCGGCATCCATTTTCAATAAGCTGCCACAAGAACTAAAGAATCTTAGCACTAATCCACACGCTTTCAAATCTAAATTGAAGAGTTACCTCATGGCTCACTCCTTTTATTCTGTCGAGGAACTCCTAGAAAAGTTAAACAATTAAGCTAATTTATTTTTTCTTTATTGATTCTTTTCACTTTGTCTTAAGATTGTCGTGTGCTAAGGACTATTTAAAATTTTTTCCATTACCATTCTTGTGTAACAATTAATGTATCGACTTGTTCCATGACCATGGAGTCTCACTCCTCAATTGGGTCCTATGGAACAGAAAAAACCAATAAATAATAAAATAAAAAAAACCTCTGAAAAATTTGCTTGACAGATTCTAAGTAAAATTCAAGACACCTCGCTTTGAAAATCTTTATGGCCTGGTATGTTATTTTTAATGACAGTATTGAAGCCTCTACTTTCGCAACAAAATACATTTGCTCGAGTGGTAAGAAGACATTAGGGTTTCTATAATCTTCCCTTTCCACTCCTGCATTCCTTAAGTGATCGTACTTTATGTAGCATTTTTCAATGATTCACGTGAGAATCTGGCGAACTTCACTTTGCATACTTTTGTTGAGACCATTTGGAAATGGGCAAAAAAAATTGAAGGAACTCTATTTAGAGTTTATTATAAGGGTCTTTAAGCCTCTGAAGAATTGTTTCCGATGCAACCACCTGGTCTGACAGGGATGTAGAAGCTTAAGTTGCTTCACTTCCATAAAAACATGAAATTCCTTTAACACTTCTACGCGTTTAGCACTAGCGTGGAATTAATTCTACATATCTCGCACCATGTCTTCGGAAGCTCGAGGAAGTTTGTCACAAGCATATGATGAACACCAACTAAAGGAATAACATGTACACCTCTTTGCAGATAGGTGAGGAACGTCGTCTTTCATTAGAGTGGACAAAGACTGTCGATTTCCCATTATAATATCGACCCCATTAGCAAAAATACCAATTAAATTTACTTTGTAGGGAATACCTTTGGATTAGAAACACTCAAACACATTTTTGTGCAAGGTAATGGCTTTAGAATCACTCAGTGGAATTAAATCAAAAATACATCAGTAACTTTGCCTTCATTTGAGGTCACTCTGACAACAACGCACAAGTGTTTCATGGAGCTTATGTCTGTCGCCTCATCGATTAATAGAGAAAATTTGGATTTGCGAAGAGTATCGCAGAGAATATCTTTGCTTTCCAGCCCTGGAACATGTTTAACAATAGCTATTGTTGTCGTTCGTCCACGAGTGATTCTCTTAGCTATTTCGGAATCTGGACAAACAGACTTTATGAGAGCAGGAAAATGCTCCATTGTTTTAAATGCAACATTGTGTTCAGCAATGAAAGCTGAAAGACGAATTTCTGCCTCCTTGACTTTTGTGTCTACCATGCTGGATTGTGTTATCATTGACAATGTGAAGTTTTGACCAACGATTTTCGTAGATTTTTCCATGTGTTTCTTTGCGTCTGCATGCTTATCTATAGCGGTTTTCCCCGATGTTCCTACGTTTATGTCCGAATCACACACTTTACAGTACGCATAACAATCACCCTTTTTTGCCTATAGTTAGCCAGCCCTGTAATTTTGAATCTCGCTTCCATTCTGGCTTATAACTTTGGGAATACTTCATCTTTTTTGCACACTGTCACTCATTTTGGCAATACACTGAAAAAGTAAAAAAAAAAAAAAAAAAAAAAAAAAAAAAAAAAAAAAAAAAAATAAATAAAAAAAAAAAAAAAAAAAGAGAGAGAGAGAGTAACGTTTTCACTAAACTTCAACAGTTACTGAAGTACTGTAGCCTACTTGCAGAACAAGAACCACAAAACACTTGCTTTCTTTAATTTACGATTGTCACATCATAATTCTGTGTAAAACAATAACTTCTCGGTCCACACTGGTGACTACTGAATCACTCATAAAAATCACAATTCAAGATTGCGACAACACTCAACAATTTGACCCGACGTCAGATTAGAAACCCGAACAGAACACCCACCGTTGTTTAAGCAAAATAGGGAATTCTTGATTCCAGACTTCATTCAGATGTAATCCCACATAAGCAAAATGTTCAAATGTTTGAATAGTCTATGGGACTTAACTACAGGGTTATCAGTCCCTAAACTTACAGACTACTTATGAACTAGCTACAACTAAGGACAGCACAAATATCCATGCCCGAGGAGGGATTCGAACCCCCGACCGTAGTGGCCGTGCAGACCGTGACTGGAGCGCCTCAGTCCCCTCGGCCACCGCGGCCGGCCCACATAAGCAGTAAAGCAAGGAAGACAATTATTGAAATCACGATATTGTTGCGAGAGCAAAAATGCAGTCGATAGGAATGACTATATGAAAGCAAGCTCTTTGGTTTATACGCGCCTAATGAAAACACGCGAAAAAGATAATTTATTTTATAAGGTCTTTGTTAAACCACAAATGTATTCATACGAACTTCTATGCAGCGCCTTATCAAACGTTACAATTATTAAGCAAAGTAAATCTGTTTTCAGATTAAACAATTGTCGCCCAAGTTGAAAAATCAGGAGATTTGCTCATTTTTCCACCAGCTGAAAATTGCTTCTGCTGGAGCACAGAAAAGGCGAATATGTTCTCTGACACAAAAGAGTGGAACCAGCTGCCTCAAACCTCATTCCGACTTTCTCACGAAAAATTTTGGCATGCGAAAATATTCGCGCACTTTTAGTGCATAACTTTGTAAATACGTTTGCCCAGTTAAGCCGTCATAGTCAGAAATGTCGTCTTACTGTCAGTGTTTGCACATGTCTCTGCCCGTTTGTTTGTTGTCTATCCCACAGCCGCTTTCTGTCTTTCGATGTCTTCATCCCTCTCCCTCGCGATTCCTCACCGCTGTCTGTTTCTGCCACTTTCATCGTTTCTCTGCCCCACTGACGTTGTCCCATTCACTTCCTGTCCTGTTCCCAGTATCCTTTCTTTCTCACTTAGAGACGGCTTTCATTGTAACCACGATTGTCTTCTTTACACAAATGTCCATGGGGATGGTTTGCTTGGGGTTTGTCCTGTAGACGGGAAAACTTTAGCACGTAGGAACTGGGGATGGAAAAAATTGGACAAATTGTTTCGTGATATAGTATTGCAGAGATGCACATTCATGCTTTATGTATGGTCTCCATTCGTCTCAGTTTCCCACTGTTTTCTCTTTTGCTCCAATTGCTACTGGCTGCATCTGTCTTAGTTTGTTCCTGACTCCCGACATCTCGTTTCGCTTCCTACTGCTGTAGTCATTCATATGCCTTTCTCCTGAACTGACACTTTCTCTGTTCCATCATATATGGCTCTCTCTGCCTGTTGCACTGTCTCTGTGCTACTAACATTCAGCCAAAAAAGCGCGAATATGTTCGCATGCCAATATTTTTGGTGAGTAAGTCGGAATGAGGATTGAGGCAGCTGGTTCCACACTTTTGTGTTAGAAAACATATTCGCCTTTTCTGTGCTCCGGCAGGAGCATTTTTCAGCTGGTTCCCGTCTTTTTCCTGTTACATCAGAGTGTACTGCTTATATAACATGAAATCAGTGGTGAGTAAAATTTGGATGGTATAATAAAAAATTCGATGATTTGCCATGTATAGAAGTGTAGATTTCCCAATGCACGCAGTTGGATCTTTTGATACCAATAATTATGATTTTTTTAGTGTATCGCGATAACGAATACACATTTCCAAAAACGGGAAACGGATTTTCCAGATAAACACCTAAACATCATACACATAACATTTTAATCATTTCCTATTCCTCAAGATACGTTACCTCACAATCAGAAATAGCGTTTTCGAACCTATTACTGTCGCGTGCTGTCATTCACGGACCGTTATATCTAGAACCACATAAAGTATAACTCTGTTCTAAACTTTAAATAAAATTTCGAAATGTTATCTACATTTCATACGCAGCTATGTGTAACCAAAAAACAACCATACGAGAAGTCTACACAATGCGTTTTTACCTCTGCAATCTCTTTAAAATATGTTGCAATACTTCTTCACTAAACTGGATGCTGCATATTAATCGTAAAGTAAACAAAACTGAATAAATAAATAAATAAATAAATAAAATAAAAAAACAAAAATCACCACTTCATCTACCGAAGATTTCAATTTTTAAGATATACAAAAATCAAATTTTTTCACCCAGTACCTTTTTTCAAATCGTATGGTAAGTTTCAGAGCTGTCCGAACGTTGTCTTTCAGCACAATATGCACTTTTTCTAGCAAAATATAGCGGTATTTCGGTCGTATCTTGCTAGCGGACTAATATTTACGAAAACTGAAAAATTCTATTTATAGATAAATGTCTACAGGATGTATTGTAAATATTTGAACAATTTTCTATCGTTAGTTATTTAGATATTAGCAATTCACGGTGATAAAACGGCTAAAATCCGGATTTATGCAGAACTATGATAATTTTCAACCTCTGGATGTCGGTAACGGATAACGATATCGAAAAAATTTAAAAACGGCCTCGAGAATATCATCATAAGAACATATGGTAAAAATTTCGAAGATTTGCAATGAATAGAAAGTATCGAAGAGACCATCCACACAATTCGTTTTTTGAATGGTTTTTTGAGATTTTCTCCGGAACCGCCCATGAATGAATGGTGTTTTTTTAAGCCGTTTAAGGCCCACCATAGACTACACGTCATGTACAAAAACCAACTGATTTGCTGAATTTGGATGGGCTCCAGGAAGTGTGTAACTTTGAAAATTTTGACGATGTGCTGTATGATAGCTACGGTGTACCCATTCTTGTAATATGTACACTAATGATTTCTAAGCCAAGATGTATCCAGAACACTCTACCCCTCCACTCTGAGATGAATAGAACCTGACATATGGGCCGCTAAAGAATCGCAAATTCCCACGCGCCCTTTACAAACATATTAATACCGCGCACTGCCGTGCGCGGTATTATTAAAAAAAAATCACTATAGCAGTAGGTAGGTTAAAAATCAGGAGATCTCCTGAAAAAGTAGTAGGTTTGGCAACGCTGCACTGCGTAACTCGCAGCCAGCCACGCGCCTACTGAATGAACATTACTGGGTCACTGATGTAATGGGGGGGGGGGGGGGGTGCTCACAACAGCTGAAAACTGGGCCGCCTTTGTAGGTGACGCCGACTATACCCTGCGAAGCGCGGAATGAAGGATCTGGAATTTTATACCTATTTTTGCTTCGTTCAGTGAAACGCAGCCAATTAGAAGCGACCTGGTTTCTATGTGACAAACAGAACTTTCGAGCCGCTTTATTTCAAACGGGACTCCGTATTTCGTGCCCTCATTCGTTGTAACGTGCAATGTATGAATATAATCCTTTTTAAAGCGTCAGAAAATTGAGGACCTTTTGAAAACGCATCATTTTAGCTATGATTTGTTGCAATAAATTTCCGGAAAATACATTTTCATAGCTTTAAAGGTTATCGTATTTAAAGAGTGTCAGTGCTATAATTTGTATACTGTGAAAGTATATAGTTCCTTTTCTACATTGTAAGTCATTCTATTAAATGAGCGTCTTTCTGATGCTATGTCACACATAAATAACTTATAACATGTTTTAGATGTGTAATATAGCTGATAACAAGATGTGTAAAAACCTAGTCCGGAAACACCGTAATTGGTAGCGTCGAAGGCTGCAGCATCGAAATTGCAAGCCACATTTCGCATCTGCATACTTCCGATTTTTTTTTTCCTTTTTTGTTTCCTTAACGTTTCTGGATATTTGTTGCTAATTTAAGTATAATATACGATGTATTATTGTGGTGGTTAACGTTCCTGGTTCTTTGTTGCTAATACAAGTATAACATACGACGTATTAGTGTGGTGGTTAACGTTTCTGGTTCTTTGTTGCTAATGTAAGTATAAAATACGACGTATTAGCGTTTCTGGCTCTTTGTTGCTAATGTAAGTATAAAATACGACGTATTAGCGTGGTGGTTTGCGTCACGAGCTGTGGAGGAAAAGAGATGTAAATAACATATTTGCATCTGCACTCTCCCCGATATTATTAACGATTTGGTTTAATTACGGTTTATGTGATTTTTTTGTTAAATTGATACAATAATAATAATATTAATAATAATATCCTATATCAGACGTTATTTATTAGAAACAAGACCGAACTCTTTCCACGACGGAATTAGCTGAGATTCAAGACAGTGCCCTATGTCCATCGGTTTTCCGCACGGTGTTTTAATTCTGCTGCAGTTCAGTCTGGTGTTGGAATAGTTCAGTTTCACAGAACAAAGAGAACATGGCTAGCGCGTGGTTATGGAAGCAGTTGCTGTGGGGGAGGAACAGTGTTTACGAACCATACTAAAAGCAAAAATTATCACAACGAACATTGTCGAGCTGAGGCGTTGTCCCGCATGTATGAACAAGTAATATGTATCAGGCATAACCTATTATCTCCGAAGGAATGCTGAAGTAAACATTTGAATATGAAGAATATATACAACGTGGAGAATGCGAACATAAAAACGAGACAAATGGAGCTGTGGGGAAATGATGTATTTCACCGTCGACAATTTTGTTTATAATTTTTTTCAAAACGTGATTTGGTCGTACATTTTGTTATCATTCTCAACTACTTTCTGGTAAACGTACCGTCTTTGTGTTTCTTAAAAAAATTAATTAAAAATAAATTTCTGGAAGGGTTTTGATGCCACTTGCAACAAGCATAAAGCCCTTTCTTCACGGGAAGTGAGAGCTTACGAGATTACCCATGATGCACCGGTCACGCCGTCCGCGTACAGTGTAGACGCGTCCACTTGCACAAGATGCACGCATACGACCGCTAGTAGACGGAATATGATGGATCCTATTCTCACGCGTATGGAAGTGCTTCGCGCATGCGCAGGCGACCGAGCTGACAAACGAAGACAAGTCCGGAATTCGTTTGAGAATGTGTACTTGTCTCCTGCTCAGAGGAACGTAGTTTTTCAACTCAGTCGTAAGTTTTTTAGGGGTGATACTATAGAGGAATTCCATTGAAAATTTAATATAACCTATGTACAATTTTATTGAATACAGAGATTTAGCTGTTAATATGAAATACAAACAAACGTAAAGTAATTGTAAATCAAGAAATTATCCGTCGGTTCTTGGTAGTACAACATCACACTTACTTAAAAGTAGAATTTTGAGTATCTTCTACACTTTCATTACCACTTAGTTACCCGGTTTTCGGCTTACTAGTACATATTCAGACTTTAAGCTACGTCGAAAGCCGATTGTTTAAATAAAAACCAATATGGTGATCTACCAAGAACCGACGAAAGAATCAGTCAAAATATCAAAATCAGTTTGTTGTACATACCAAGACCTGTATCTCTGTACCCAATTAAAACTGGACCCACGTTATATGAAATTTTAACTGAAAATCGTCTTTATTACCATTTTCTAAAATATTGCTATTTTTCCTGAAACATGCTATAGTTAAGAGATGAAATATTTGTTTTTGGTGAGCGTGACTTGAAGCTTTATCAAAGTGAAAGGTCTATCTATAGGCACCTGAGCTTGTTCATCATATACATAGGCGCCTCAAACCGCAGGGGCTGGAACTAGACGTAGTTACACATGAACTGCACGAAAACAATCAAATACAGTTTCACAGTGGAAGTAAAACACAAATGTTTTAATCATCACAATATATCATACAGTTTCGAAAAGTGATGTTAATGCATTTGCTGTAAGTTGACAACAAACGAAGTAGACGACTCAACAAATGCGTACCGTTTGAACGTGTCTTTGTAGATCGACGGTCTATTGCAAGGGGCGCTGCAGCTGACAACGACTTCCTTGTGCGTGTTGCACGTCTCTTATAGAAAGGGCTTAAGAAAGCTATAGTTTCAGGTTTTTCTTTTTTTCTCTCCGGTGATCGGATCAGAGGAACCGTGTAATTCTACGAACATCCATCTTTGTAAACACAATGACTACGCGCCTGCTCGCAGATCGCTAGTTCGTAGTTCCCTCTTTCAGCGGGATGTAGCGGGTCGTTCCAGAACGTGCTGTAGTCCGTGAGACGATTTTGAAGGGAACTACACTGCAATCTTCCTTTGTAAAATAGCTTTGAAGTAAGACTTTTGGTATTTTGCCATTTTGTGTGTCATCCTCAATTACGGCCGCATAGTGTCTAGCCCTGGGAGTGGACGATATTTCCTCAGAGCGACTGAAGTTTCTGACAGAGCCAGCCATGACAAAACTGTTTCACCTGGTGTGTAAGATGTAAGGCGAAATACCCTCATACTTTAAGACAAATGTAATAATCCCCATTCCAAGGAAATCAGGCGCAGGCAGGTGTATTACAGAACCATCAGTTTCATAAGTCATGGTTGCAAAATTTTAACACGAATTATTTACTGGAGAATGGAAAAGCTGATAGAAGCAGACCACGGGGAACATCAGTATGCATTCAGGACTATTGTAGGAACACGGGAGGCAATGCTTACTTTGCGGCTTATCCTAGAAGATAGATTAAGGAAAGGCAGACCTACATTTCTAGCTTTTATAGATTTGAAGAAAACCTTTGACAATGTTGATTGGAGTACAATCTTTCAAACTCTGAAGTCATCTGTGGTAAAATACAGGAAAAGGAGGCTTATTTAAAACTTGTACAAAAGCCAGATCGCAATTATTAGAGTCGAAGTGCATGGAAGGGAAGCATTGGTTGGGAAGGGAGTAAGATAGGGTTGTAGCCTTTCTCAAATGTTATTCAATTTGTACATCCAGCAAGCTGTGAAGGAAAACAAAGGAAAAATTCGGAATACGTATTAAAGTTCAGAGTGTAGTAATAAAAACATTGCAATTCGACGATGACATTGTAATTCTACCTGACAGAGCCAAGGACCTGAAAGAGCAGTTGAATGGAATGGACAGTGTGTTGAAGAGAGCGTATAAAATGAACATTTACAAGAGCAAAACGATGGTAATGGGATGCACTCTTAGAATGTTGTTGGAATGTTATTTGTAAATCTATCAGACTTAACTTCTAGGTTATCAGTCCGTATCTTACAAACTACTTACACTAAGATAAACTAACCTATGGACAACACAAACACCCATGCCCTAGGAGGGACTCGAACACCCGACGGTGAAGAGCCACGCGCACCGCAATACGACGCTCCAGTACTCGCGGCTAATCCGCCGCGGCGCAGTCTTAGAAAATCAGGCGATGCTGAAGGAATTAGATTAGCTAACGAAACAATAAAGGTCGTAGATGAGTTTTGTTACTTGCGTAGTAAAATAACATGTGACGGTCACAGTACAGAGGATATAAAAGGCCGAATGGCAATGGGAAGAAAAGCGTTTTTGAAAAAGAAATTTGTCAACATCGAATATCAATTTACATGTAAGAAAGTCATTTCTGAAGGTATTTGTGTGGGGAGTTGCCCTGTACGGGAGTGAAAGTTGAACGATAAATGTTCAGACAGGAAAAGGATAGAGGCTTTTGAAATGTGCTGCTACAGAAGAATGCTGTAGATTAGGTGGGTAGATCGCGTAATAGAGGTACTCAACAAAATTGGGGAGAAAAGGAATTTTTTGCATAGCTCAACTAAAAGAAGGGATCGCTTGATAGGACACATTCTTAGACATGGAGGAATAGCAAATTTAGCATTGGAGGGAAGTATGTGGGGGAAAAAATCGCAGAGGGAGACCAGAGACGCATACAGTAAGCACATTCAAATGCATGTGGGTTGCCGTTCTTATGAGGAGATGAAGAGGCTTGGTCAGGGTAGTGTAGGGTGGAGAGCTGCCTCAAACCTGTCTCCGGACTGAAGTCAATAACTACACAACATAGTGTCTCGATGTTTAAATGTTCGTTAAGCTTATGCGACTTAACTGCTGGGTCATCAGTCCCTAAACTTACAAAGTACTTATGAACTAATACTCAACACAGCACAAACATTCATTTCCGAGGGGTGATTCGAACCCCGACACGGGAGGCCGCGCGATCTGTAACGTGGCGCTCCAGACCGCTCGACTACTCCCGTTCGGTCTAAGATGTTATCTCCACGATTCGGCCTTCTCTTTATCTGCTCGAGGAAACTGCGATACAGCCTTACACATTCAGCCATCGGCTACCGCAGTTCAATTTTACATATTTCCTCGATACGTAAATGAAAATTGTCTCGGTAGCATTCCGCTTTTGGCGGGCGAACGGTACAGACGTGCAGTAGCAGTTTAGCCATGGTGTTTCGAAGACCTTGGAAGTACTGAACAACAGGCGGTCTCAGTGTTGTTAACGTCAAAAAAATGGTTGTATAGTCTATGGGACTTAACTACGGGGTCATCAGTCCCTAAACTTACAAACTACTTATGAACTACTTACGAACTAGGACGGCACAAATATCCATGCCCGAGGGGGATTCGAACCCCCGACCGTAATGACCGTGCAGACCGTGACTGGAGCGCCTTAGTCCCCTCGGCCACCGCGGCCGGCGTTGTTAACGTCGCCGGGGCTTGTAAGTACCGCTTATTATTGCTATTGGTGATGCATCCGCTTTCCGCTCGTTCATCATGCCAGATAATCTCAGGAAAAACACGTTAAGATTCTCGTTTGAACATAACTTCAGCCTACTGCTTTAGAAATATACGACTGGTTATATGAAACATTTGGAATTTCAAGAGATAATGCAGAATTTACTCAGCTTGACAGTGAAAAGTATTGTGGTTTTGTTAAGTTCTATAAATTGCTTATGTGTGACAAGATTTTACTGCAAACTGAGGAACAGGTTCAGTTTCGCCACCACGATGATTTTGTTAACTTGGTTGATGTTAGCAATGCAAACTGGGAATGTTAGAATTCTGAATCTTTGCCCGGAACTTGAGAATACTGACTTAGAACAGGTTCTTGCGAAAAATGGGCAGGTGAAACGCATCGACTTTGAAAAATGGTCCAGCAGGTATAAAATACAGTGCTGTAATGGCATAAGGTCCGTGCAGATGTCTGTAAAATCTGACACTCCCTCCCACATTATGGTTTCGGTATACAAGGCTCATGTTATCTCCTCTGGGCAGCAAGCAATATGTCATGTTTGTAACGAGCCGGGACATCTTCGTGAAAATTGTCCACAGCGGATATTTGTTCTGAAGAACAATCTGCAAAAGCGTTCCAGATTACAGTTACAGGATTTAGCACCCACAGCCACTTTACGAGGACCCGTTACTGCTTCCCCAAAGGAAGATACCGAACCGCCTCTTATCACCTCTGATGACTTTCCCCGTTGAGGACAGGAACAATAAATGCATCCCTCGCTCCAAAGACAGGTGGCGAGAACAGTGCAAGTGGTACCAACGCTAAACCCGCACGTTTAATGAAAGAAACCGGCATAAAAAGTAATGACACTGAAATTCCTCGAGAAGAATCCGTCGCTGAAATGAGAGTGTTCACCTGCCTAAAACCAAAAAACGACCCCTGGAACCGGTAAACGTGGATTCAGAAGAAGGCGACTACGGTGGTAATATACGACAAAGGAAATGCTCTAGACCATTGGTGTAAAAGCTCCGTATCCTCCAGCAATCCTAATGAAACACAAAGACTTAAATCGGAAATATGTGTGGTCCAATAAATGATTTAAACCCAAGGAGGTTTGAATCTAGGGAGGTGGCGTTATCTATGCTGAGAACAGGCATTGGTTGAAGCCACAGAGGCCATGCTTTTGTGGCCAAAACAAAGATTACTCGCTTAAGATACCATGTGAATTATGCCCCCTTTACGAAAAGCCACTAAACGTAGTCATATTGGAGTATTTACTTAGATATGACATAAATTTCACCGACAAGAAATACTTTCCTGCTTAGTACGACCAATGTTTTGGGCACAAACAAATGCCGGAATGCGCAATTTGCTGGCTTCACTTTTTAAGTGTTAGGGCATCTCCAAAGATTCTAACCTCCTTGTTTAAACCCGACTGCTGCCCGTCGCCACAGAATAAAGCTCACCGGTCACCCGTATTGCCAGCACTGCGGGTTGATCGATACTGCCATCCACCGTGTGGTAGGATGCTCCAGAATAGCGAATCAATGGAAATTGATAAGTTTAAATCGCCTGGATTGCTGTCCCTGAGTGTCAACGAAATCAACACGAGGAAACTGGTGTACATGGATGTCAAGGCTTTCCCGGCGTCCAAGACCAGAACTCTCTCTTGGTTCATATATTCGTTCATCAACTACGCACTTGCGGTAGGTGGATCCGTGACCGACTTTCAACAATACATCATTATTTTTGTAAGACAACATGTTTAACAAAATTGTAACTACCGGGTGATCAAAAAGTCAGAATAAATTTGAAAACTAAATAAATCACAGACTAATGTAGATACGGAGGTAAAAATTATCAAATATGCTTGGAATGACACGGAGTTTTATTAGAACAAAAAAAGTTTCATGAAATGTCAGACAGATGGCTTCATCTGATCAGAAAAGCAATAATTCGCATAACAAATTAAAACAAAGCAAACATGATGTTCTTTACAGGAATATGTTCCTGAACAATAGCTCTAGTCGAGAAATATTGCACTGTAAAGCTTGTCTGGAGTTATGGTGAGGCACTATCAGTCCCTATCGGAAGATGCACTTGAATGCCGGTCTTGTTTAAACAACTGTATTACAGCACTGGTGCATACACTTTTACCGAAACATTCAACACTAGAGTAACCGAGGGTAAAACCTATGACCTAGAAGGATTTTAGTAGTGAGAGCTTGTCATCTGCTACGACTCTCATAAATGTTTTTACTCTGTCTCTTTTTTTTTTTTTTTTTTTTTTTTTTTTTTTTTTTTTTTACATCTTCTTTTCTTTTCGTTCTAATTTTTGTCTCTCTATCTACATTATTCCGTGATTTATTAAGTTTTCAAATGTATACAGACTGTTTGATTACCCGGTATTGTAGACGCAATTTATATATAAAGTTCTATATTCTAACAAAAAAAAAAAAAAAATAAAAAAATAAAAAAAAAATAAAAAAAAAAATAAAATAAATAAATAAATAAATAACAATAAAGTAGCATAGAGGTAGAGGACCAGACTATGAACTATGAAGTAAAAGGTCACGGGTTCGATTTCCAGCAGGTCCTCGACTTTTTATCTCTCCTTCTTTCTCCTTTGGCAAGGTTGCTGATGTGAAAAATATCGAGAAGCACTGTGGTTCGAAATCCACGTTAAACTGTAGGTCACCCCTATAACTGGCGGGGTATGTCACCTCCAAACAGGACCATGTTTAGTAAATCACTTTTCAAACCAATCTTCGGATTTTTATTCCTTTACCTTTTTTACCTTTGCTGCAATTTTCAGTAACTCCTTCATGGTGTGTAATTTTTCTTTGCATTAGGGAGTTTTGCTAGATGAAATAGAATGTGTTTTTCACAATCCTATCAGTGAAAAGGAGCGTTCATGTACGTAACGTATCTCAGTAGTCCAGAGCATCTTTCACCTCGGACTAGTGTATCTTGTCGCTCTCTGCCAGCATGAGTAGTTGCCCAAGCACATGGACCACGGCGGCGTGTTCGGCGGCAAATGTCAGCGATCAGGCACACGGCAAGCAGTCAGGGGTAAACGTATGACCTGCGGAGCAGTCGTTATGACCACAAAAATATAAGCTGGTGGGCTGCTCTCTCTTCGACTCTCAAAGTAAAACAAACGCCACATTAGCAGTGAAAACCAGAGCCTCTTACATTAAAAAGATGAAACGCAGAGTTCTACCCGCAAACTTATTTTGTAATATTTTCTGCGAAAGTGTTTTAGTTAAATTGCCCTGTTTAAAATTGTGGTCAAGCGTTTGTCCTGAGAACTTTATCTTTCAAATGTGATGAACACGTCAAACCAAGC
This sequence comes from Locusta migratoria, assembly GCA_026315105.1. NCBI lineage: Eukaryota > Metazoa > Arthropoda > Insecta > Orthoptera > Acrididae > Locusta > Locusta migratoria. Next base: position 622,427,324 of record CM048746.1, on the reverse strand, counting down.
TGTCAGCATATCATATGAGTAGCTTATTATCAAAAACGGAGAGCTGTCATTTGCCACAAACTGAGGTAAGCGTCATTTTTATTGCGAAACGTAGAGCTAATATATTTGCAAGCTTATTTGCGCATTATCAACTTTAATGCTCGAGGATTTATACCTGGAAGTGGCTAATATCAGTTTCACTATTCAAGCACCTTCAAATTGTGTTTGAAAATACAGATGTTCGTCTTTGAAACCAAAACGTGTAGGTGTCCGGTTTTGGCGTGATCACGCTATCAGATGTCCGTTTTTGATACAGAGAGATTCGCTTACTGCTGACGAGAATCTTTTACAGGTGTATAATCTGGGAAATTATAGGAATATCGACAAAAAGTGGAAAATATTAAATTTAAAACTCTATTACATATTGGAAAATGAAGAACTACCATAATCATAACAATCTGTTTAATTTTATATACAAAATGAAATGTTACGTCTAAAGTAATTTGAGTAGTAATATAAGTATTTGTATTTTTGAAGTTACTATAATGTGTGGAAATTTCCCAAGCAACTTAACATTTTGCTTTGTATTTGAAGATATGTATCTAATTTCAAATTGCCATTAAAGCGGGATCATCGCCAAAATCGCTCTTCCAGATTTCACATTCACACTGATTGTCAGCCAGATCTGAGTGACAAATTGGTCACTGTTGTAATTTTTTGTTCCAATGAAGAGTGGTAAGAGCCTTCCAATTATCTCCAAAATGTTTTGTTAGCAACTTCTCAACATCTCGAAGTTTTTTCTGCCTTAATTGGTACACCACTTGTAATTGTCTGAGGGGCTTATAGTTTAGGTTTGCTGTTCACTTTCTAGATTGGTCTCTCCGCTTCCACATCTAACTCATTTCCAACAAGTGATAATTTTGTACAACACATCTTACAATAGAACAGTGTAGTTTACAAGCTATTCGTACCTTTGTTTCTTTTCATTTTTTACCCCACTTTTCAGGTTGTCTCAACCGCTTCCTAGCTTTTCCTTTGGACGATGGTGATATATTATGTTGCACATCACTCGCTTTTAGATTAGTAATAATACTATAAAATTTACTGGAAAACTTAAGTACTGGCTAATACGTCTTAGTACCTGGCACATACTATCGCCATGTCTGATTTTCGAGGACATGTGATCATATACTGTGTTCCAATTTGTACATACTGCTTTTTTCAACAAATGTCCGAGTTTGATATCAAGCTATTATGTAGGTGTCCGCTTTTTGATGTGAGCAGTCAACTTTAACGTGTCATTTATCATATTTACGCCATTTTTTGGAAAAATCGGACTTCATCAATGAAAAGAACGGGAAAACTTCCCCTAGGATCGACTGCTAACTAAACTTCGACTATTAGGTCAGATGTCCAGGTTTGATATTACGCTATTCATATATCCCATTTTGGCCAATTGACCTTTGCCTATGCTTAGAAATAAAGGTTAACGTTAACTGATAGTTATTTCTTAGTTTAATGCTTCAGAAAAAGACGTACACGGCTTTGAGATGGGAAGCGAAATGTCACTGAAAAGGAGTATTCATCAGTTTGGATTTGCAGCTCTTACGTTTTTCCTTCTTTGAAATAGAATTATTGGGCATGAATTCCGCCAGATATGCAAAACTTTGTTTATCTTGTTACCGAAGCATGTTTCGGTACCTCTGTACCCATCATTGTTCTATTTGATTCCAGCTGTAAAAATGAAAATATTTTAGTGTTGGTATAAAAATTAGACCCAAAAGTCGTATGTTTTAATTAGGATGATTACCTTAGTTTTAGGTTGTATGGCCATCCAGGAATGTTTTTACAACATTCAATACTGGTGGGTATTTTGATGAGCTGTAATAAGTCATGAGCTGTAATAAGCTGTAATACAGAAAATTTTCTAGTTACTAGCAATACCTCCCTACATGTATGTCAAAGGTTCATCATTAACAGTTCATCCCCAACACAGCAGAACGTCGAATTTCGAGATTAGTTCATCAGCGTAGACAACTCCATTTCTGTTCATTTACATACGAGTCGCTGCCGATGAGTTTTATTTTTTATAAAGGCAAACGTCTGACATATGCGTGAAAAACATTACTTACTAAACATATTTATTCTTGAACAGTTAAACATATTTATGTGATCATTGTTCGAACTTTCTTAGCGCAACTAAAGAAAACTATTCTAATTTTTATCCAGTGTTGCAAGAGTTTAATCCGTAAGTGTGATAATTTCGTTAAATGAAAAGAACACGCCTTCAATCACAATCGTGATTTAGGAACGATACGATGCGTTTCAAGTCATGGGGGACTGTTTTCCAGGAGCTTCTTGAACAATTTACATTGGTCTTTAAGTAATTCTGGACCTTCTATTGGTATTTGGTTTTGGAAGGGACTAAACTACAAAGGGCATCAGTCCCTGGGGCTTCAAGATCAAATACGAAAGATAACAACGAAGTACATTGCAAATACAAGTTTACAGATTTAAAGAAATTCAAAATTAACTTAGTGATTTACAATGTGAATGCAATAGAACGGTAAATAGAACACATATGTACTGTCTGCACTGTAGCACATGTTTAGATACAAGTAAACATCCATACCGTCGCACTTTGTTCTGCAGCACATTGTGATAAAAAGTTCAAGTTTTGCAGCTATACAGATGTTTAACTTCTATATACACACAGATGTTCAGTTTTTCACAAGGTACAGATTTGATATGTTATTGTTTTCATGTAGATAAGTAAATACCTTAACTATGGCTATATGTTGTCAAACGATTGTGCTGCTAAATTTCTGCTTCATCAAGAAAAAATGCTTTTGAAATTGCTGAAAAAAGTAAATCCTCATTTATTTATTTATTTTATTTGGCAAGTATCTTACAATTGACTTACGTGTGGAGTAGTGTAAGGCTATTGTGGATGCTACGTAATCTGAGTTTATTAAGATGTGTGTAGTTAGTTATTGCAGATTTGGCAAAATGATTGTCTATAAAAGCATCAGTATGTACTTTGCCACCTGTGTGGAAATTTCTAAGAGTTTTGTCTGTGTGAAATGTATGTAACTGATACACCGTAATTTGTGTATCGCACAGTGTTGTGTTATTGGAGTGTTTTTGTTTACTACTTGTGACAAGTGGGTCCTCCTTTGCTGTTGGTGGAGGAAGATATTGTAATTTTGGTGTTCCAGAATAGCTTGTCTATTTTTGTGATGATATCCCTGAATAGGGAGTACTTGTGGAAATCTATGTTTTGTCAGTGGTTTCACCTATACTGTTCTTGTTACTGACGTTGGACGGAATTTCTTATCATTATATAGCAACCGATTTTTCAGAGTGCCCATTATTTAATGCTGTTGTTTTGATTGCATCAGTTCTTTTAGTGTTTCAGGTTTAAAGGTTCAGTGTGTGCCCTATTCAAAATGAATCTAAATGCAACATACCTGTCTATATGTTTGCATGAGGTACAGATTAGCGTATTATGATATCTTTGTAGTTTGGTTCTGTAAATGTAAAAAATATGTTCTTGTAGTTAAATCTTAGTTGTGAATACTAAGAAATTTATGTAATGGTTTGTTTCCTGCTCAATTTTGAATTTTATTTTACTATATAGTGAACTGAACGATGAAAGATTTTCCTTTAGTTCATATTTAAAGCCATCTTATACGATTGTTTTCACCCACATATGGCCTGTAGTAAAAAAGTATTTCAGATCTTTTAGTTTTTCCCTTCCGAAAGTTTACTTTCTTGGTAGTTGATCAATATTTCACACAGGAAGCATGACAAGGAGTTACCCATAGGTAAACGTTCTTTCTGTTGGTAGATTTTGTTATTACATTATAGGTAGATGTGAAATGAAACTAGATCAGTAAATGTAGTATCTCTGAAAGCTGTGGTATGGTTAGTTTTTTGTATTTTATAAGACTTTTCTAATAATTTCTATTGTCTCTTTAGAAGGTAATTTTTCTAATAGGCAAATCTGGCTACACTGGGGAGTTTTACATTTTCCATGATTTGTTAAATCACCCGCATTTTCCCTACATACATGGTTTCAAACGTGCAATCGTCTCCAAGGTTATTTAACAGTCGTGAAAGTTTATATATAGGAGTATTCATGGAGTTCACAATCGGTTTAAATGGATAATTAGTTTTGTTGCTTTGGGTAGGTGGTTATTAGGTGCTCATAAATATTTTATGAAATGTATTTTAACCATCGGCTGTTTTAATATTATCTATCAGATCCGGCCACTGACCATCACTGGATAAAAGTTTCTAAACAGATTAGGAAAATATATAATATAAAACAGTAATTTGATGATGACAGCAGCAGTCCATGGATATGTTGTTGTGGTCTTCAGTCCGGAGACTGGTTTGATGCAGCTCTCCACCCTACTTTATCCTGAGCATGCCTCTTCACCTCCACTTCTATGTGAATCTGCTTACCGTATTCATCTGTTGGTGTCCCTGTGCGATTTTTTCCCCACATACTTCCCTCCAATGCTACATTTATGTCTCCTACTAATCTATCCCTTCTTTTAGTCAAGGTATGTCAAAAATAATTCTCCCCAATTCTGTTCAGTACCACCTCATTAGTTAGACGATCTTCCAACCTAAACTTCAGCATTCTTCTATAGCACCACATTTCAAAAGCCTCCATTCATCTCTCGGAGGTTAGGGCACTGGTCAGCAAGTTGCTGAAGGGGCATCGAAGCTGCACTGTTCGAGTTGCTGACAGATTATCCGATACGTTGTACTGCAGTTGTGAAAGGCTGTGAGGTTGTTGCGATACACACAGTAACCGCGCACTAAAAGATGAGGTGTCCTGGGAGATCAGCGAGGGCCGTGACCAGACGGATAACAACCCAGTGAGGAGTGAAGACTAAATTGTAATGTGCTTCTTGGTACGGCCGGCTGATGGGCCACTTGCTCCTTGCTATGGGAAGCAGCTTGAGGCCTTTTCCTTCTCGGTTTATGCTACCAGAGTCGAAAATAAGAGTCACGAAACTCCCAGTGAATTTTTGCAACCTTGTGACTGCAGCGCTGCCTAGCGGGTGGGTCGTAAAAACATATCGCGAAAAGATTGAGTAATGAATGTGTGTTTGAAGAGAAGCAGCACACTCAAAATTGTTCGTATTTAGGAGCTTTTGTGAAGCTAAGAATTATAGCAACTATCAAAAACGTAATTCGGAAATCTGTCATTTGCAGTGGGTGCTCCGAAGTAAGAGAATATTGTTACGTATAACAAGTGTTAATTTACGGTGTTTGTTATAATTTTAGACATAGAAGTAAATCCTTAACAATTCATTCACGTCTAAACTTCTGCTCTTAATCATCATCACAAATACTAGACCACTATTTCATAATATTACTGCAGTATAAAAGTAATGTCTGAATGCTTCCAGTAGAAGCCATTCAACTGATTCAGTAGAGCTTGCTTAGTTTCGTACCTAAAAAATTATTAGCCTGTATACCAACATATTTTGGCGCTTACCTACAAGTTTGATAAAGTGAATGCGTAGCTACAAATAAATGATATGTCCATATATAAACTGTTAATTTTAGCACGTCATATTTTTGGATATTCAGTTTGAAAACCTACCAAGTGGCTAAAAATTATTAAGATAGGTACTCGAAAGACACAGAAGCAAGGACAAGGTGAAAGTAGGGTTTAAAGCGATGTAGAGCCCAGTTTCCTACTATGTAAAAATCGTGTGTAGTTTTGAAAATATTACAAAGTCAGAAATCCATTAAAACTCACGCAACATGTCAGTACGTACAGAGCACGTAAACATAATCATAATAAGTTACTTTTATATTTGAGCACAACAGGTTGCAATTTATTTCTGCTTTCGAAAAGTTTTTGGACGATATGATTGCGACTCAGGTATTGTGAACTGTATGAATTACACCGCACAGACAATTCGTCAGAAAGTTCACAGCAACGTTCAGTGACGAAGAAATATGAAAGTAACAGCATTAAAAAAAGCAACTTCTCAGCTTGTATCATTCCATTCCTCTGTTGTTCCCTACTGGCCGCTTGGAGCGCTAGTATCGCTTCAGCTGCAATTGTTCCCTATAGAGTTTCGCGACTGTCCGTTGTACACTGTGATGCTACCATGAATGGTATATACTGCTCTGTGTCACTTCCTTTAAGGAGCCTAGTATCGAAGACGCTCTATTTTTCGATCTTCTGATTTCGGTATTTCCTCCAGTATTTTCCGAGTTGAATCGGATGGTAGCCTTAGTGACAAAAAAGATGAAAAGCCGTTCTGAAATGTCACTTCGCTTCGAAAATGGCAAAGTCCAAAGACATGTTATTTTAAAGATGCCCAATCAAAACACAGGTTTCAGTTCACGCAACACATCTCGTTCTGTTTAGTTTCGTGCGATGTTTCAGTTGGGGCTGTTTATCATAGTGTTTTGGTTGAACTGAAAATTGGTTTTTAAAAAAGAAATGTTCCTTCGAACGAGAAAGGGTGTAGAAGAAGATAACGATTTAGTGTTCAGTTCACGTCCTTAGTCCTTTTTGCATACATTGAAAATTTTTTATTCTTGTTGAAAGTGTTTCTCCTTTTTTTTTCAAGAGCAACCAGTGCTAAAATAAATTTTTTTTTTGATGACTCAGTTAATAGACGCACCACCAATTTAGTAATTCATTAACTGCTTTTGTTCAAACCCTTCCATCGTTTTGTGTTGTCATTTTAATATATTTAAGCCTAGCTAAGAGGACAAATCCAGTAGTCATATTTAAGCCAGCCATGTAGAGCTTTCAAACCATTCGCATGATTTAACTATTCATTTTTACATGTATTCGTTACTGAAAATAATTTTCTGACAAAAAACACCAGACAGATTATATAAATAAGTGCCAAGCATGGGTGTTTTGCTAATATGCACATTTTCATTTTTGGCATGTATTCGTTACTGAAAGTAATTTTCTGACAAAAATGTTCAAATGTTTGTATAGTCTATGGGACTTAACTACGGGGTCATCACTCCCTAAACTTACAAACTACTTATGAACTACTTACGAACTAGGACGGCACAAATATCCATGCCCGAGGGGGGATTCGAACCCCCGACCGTAGCGGCCGTGCAGACCGTGACTGGAGCGCCTTAGGCCCCTCGGCCACCGCGGCCAGCAATTTTCTGACAAAGAGAGACCAAACAAAATAAATAAATGCCAAATGTGGGTATTGTGCTAACATGCTCATTTGTACCACCCTGTATAACTCCAAACGTCGGTCTGAGTAGTTTGCGATACTCGACCCTTTGTAGAATTACATTATGTATTTTCGCATAAAATACCCGCAACGCTTGTAGCCAGCCTATCCGTTGTCACTTTAAAGCATACTTCTGCGAATCTATTTGTTTTCGATGCTCAATTTTTCCTGATTTTGAGAGGGAACGGAAACGTTCTTCGTCTTTTACATTTACTCTGTGATACTGAACGGACGTCGCTTCTTCTTGTGTGAATTAAGTTTTTTATTGCAATAAACCCTCTTTGTGATATTTATTCATTTTATTATTTCACTTCCAAATGATGAATCATTTTCTAATTAACAGATTATGTGTCACTGTTTTCAGCAAGCCGCGTGACCGTAAAAAGATGCTTGGCCACCATTACTGTTCGCTTCGTTATTGCATTCAATTTTAGCTCAATTTCGTATCTTTTCAACATTCCATTCATACTGATTTTGTATTTCAGAGGCTGCGATCAATGTTTATTTCCCACGAAGTCCGTTATTGTTTCGTTTTGTTCGCCTGTTGGGACAATTTTTAAACACTGACGTAAAACTTCATTCCGCGAGGCGCAATAATAATCAAGCATCTCGTTAGGGTGGAAAGTTGTTTATTAATTATCCTCACCAAGTTATCAATTACAGCTCGTCACAATCTCACCAGACTCAAGTTGCAAAAGAAAATAACTTTTCGCTAATTTTCTTTGTGGTGATATTTCCGTGTGTTGTCTTGCTATCCCGTTACTCCGGTTTCATTCATGCTCTGCTTTGACTTCTCCCCTTTAGAATTTAATTCCAAATTTCATTAATCTTAAGTTCTTACTGTTTCATATCCGGGTTTCAGTCTGAACCTGTATAGCGAAAATAACGAAACATGTCGCTACACCTTGACAGAAGATTCGTTGTCTGCTTCGTCATTCAGAAGTCGTTTGGTCACAATGCAAACGTCTGCGCCACAGTGTCCTGTAAAGCTACATTTTTGGTGTGCACTTCCGCAAATAAAATGTGGATTGTTTTCTTCACAGGTAATGTAGAAATTAAATTACAACACAATATCCATGTTATGTATTTCTGCTGCTTCCGAAGCGTGCTATATTACTGTCCGACAGAAATATTTCACTGTCCAGCAGGACTACAGACATGTACCTGCAAACAATCGAAAACCAGTTACGCAACATTTACTGCTATTTTATTCATGATAATCAAAGCTGTATGACTTTCCCTCTTATTCACGCAGTCTTACATGAGGTTTATTTTATTTTATTTATTTATTTTTATTGTATTATTGAGGTCCGTTTCCTGCTTGTTGCAGAGAGACCCTTACCGAAGGCGTATTTCGTGAGAGTGAAGTCTATCAACGAATCGAGTGAATACTGCGGTACAATGGACTTCGATGAAGACATAAACAGTACGGTAAGCCTCTTCACACTCCTTGTTCTTTGATTTTAGGCTTTCATTTATCTAGACACTAGAGTATGAGAGTTAACCTATTTTTCAGTTGTGTGCTATGAGATTGGTTTTGAAATACAATACCCTCTTTAGCAATAAATATTTTTAATCAACATTCAAACGAAAAAATAAAGGTATGTTAAGTGCTTAATGATTGGCAATAAATAATATATAGATTATACCTTGCACCCTGTGTCGCCTTATCTCAACACGTATGCTGAAAGTAAAGTCCAAGTTGATTTTCATTTCATCTTAAGGCATTCCGGTAAACTACGTTAGCCTACTTGCTATATTGTTTCGAGTGTAAATAAGCCGTTATAGATTTTTTGAGTTGATGTCGCTTGAACAAGCTGACGGCTTGTGAATTCTCCCCTGCGACATTTAATATTTGACCGAAGAAGCTAGCCGAACTGGAAACTGAAGCCTTTTGAATTCAAACGGTATATCAAAGAGATTTGAAAGGATGCGAGGTATAAAAACATCTTATCCGGCTGATGTTCCGTACAATCGTTTCTTCAGTGAGGTTTTGACGGAAATTTTTTTACGATCAGTCGAGTCCTATTGCACATTTGTTGAGGCCTCAAATTTCTTACCATCGCGATCGGTGATCCTACTTTCAAAAGTAATAGATGAGTTGGCATACCTGTTTACTCTAGCTAATTCAGGAACTCCGCAGGGTAGTTCACAGCTTGCTCTTGATTACCGACTGTGTCAGTTGACTATATTTATTGTTATTTATCCTTATTCGTACGGTTGTCCTTACAGAGAAAGAACTCCATAACGCATAGACTAAGGTTTGTGCGCTGATATGAAACTTCCTGGCAGATTAAAATTGTGTGCCGAAACCGGGAGTCGAACCTGGGACCTTTGCCTTTCGCGGGCAAGCGCACTACCGACTGTGCTATCCCGACACGACTCACGATGCCGCCCCACAACTTCACTTCCGCCAGTACCTCGCCTCCTACTTTCCAAACTTCACAGAAGCTCTCCTGCAAACACGCAAGACTAGCACTCCTGGAAGAAAGGATACGGTGGAGACATGGCTTAGCCACAGCCTAACGGATGTTTCCAGAATGAAACTTCACTCTGCAGCGAAGTTCGGAAAGTAGGAGGCGAGGTACTGGCTGAAGTGAAATTGTGGGGCCGGCATCGTGAGTCGTGTCGGGATAGCACAGTCGGTAGTGCGCTTGCCCGCGAAAGGCAAAGGTCCCAGGTTCGAGTTCCGGTTCCGGCACACAATTTTAATCTGCCAGGAAGTTTCATAACAGCGCACACTCCGCTGCAGAGTGAAGTTTCATTCTGGAAACATCCCTTAGGCTGTGGCTAAGCCATGTCTCCACCATATCCTTTCTTCCAGGAGTGCTAGTCTTGTGTGTTTGCAGGAGAGCTTCTGTGAAGATTGGAAAGTAGGAGGCGAGGTACTGGCGGATGTGAAATTGTGGGGCGGCATCGTGAGTCATGTTGGGATAGCACAGTCGGTAGTGCACTTGCCCGCGAAAGGCAAAGGTCCCAGGTTCGAGTCCCGGTTCCGGCACACAATTTTAATCTGCCAGGAAGTTTCAAGCTGTAACATTTCTGATGTAATAGAAGCAGTGAAAGTGGATACTGCAGTTTACAATTTCTCGATGGATTTTGGACGGTTTTTATACGCAGTTGCATTGCCGCACGTCAGAAAAAAAAGTCATATGGTGTTAGGACAGGCGATCGTGCAAGCCAAAATCTTTGAAATTATGCGATCACCAAAGACATCACCACACAGAGACATTGAAACGCGAGCTGAAAATAGCTTTTTGGGAATAGCCGTTCAGTATTTCACTTAAGTCATCGAGGTGCGTCCAGAAAGTAAGTTCCGTTTGGTAATAAAATGAAATTGTACACAGATACAGAAGAAATTTTTATTGCACAAAATTCTACAACTCTTAAACTACTTTTCCACATAACTGCCGAAATTTTTCAGGAATTTGTCATAGCGTGGCACCAGGTTTTGTATACCTTCTTCATAGAAATCTGCCGCCTGTGTCTTCAACCAGTTGGAAACAGATTCTTTTAGCTCGTCGTCCATAGCGAGAGCACTAATTGTAAACCTATGGTTTTCCTGGATCTTTTCATAAATCGCGTGAACCAGTTCTTCTGTAACCAAACGTGGACGCCCACTTCGTTCTTCATCGTGCACATCACTACACCCGCCATTGAACTGTCGGACCCATCTTCTCACCGTCGAATCACTCATCGCATTTGGTCCGTAAACATCGCAAATTTGCCGATAAATTTCACTCGGCTTCACTTTCCTCGCATTCAGAAACCGAATAACCGACCTGATTTCACAGGCGGCGGGATATTCAATCAACGCCGACATTTCAAACAAGCACAACAAAGCGTACGTAAGTGACAGCGATCTCCAAATGGTGCACGTTCTTCTCCTTGATACACATCGTCTGCAGCGCATGTGCGGAACTGAAATCCCAGTGCTGCAGCGGAGATAAATTGAAACGGAACTTACTTTCTGGACGCGCCTCGTATATTAACATCTGTAGGTACAGAGGCGTAGTGATTTATGACGGTCAACCAAGAACTTGTGCGCCTGGTCATGTTCGATCTGAATGCATTCAGAGAAGAGTTGCACAGATGCCCACAGGCCACAGACATACATTACTAGTCTGGCAAACTTACATGTCTGACTGAAGCCTGACGCTGCCATCTTGACTCACCTCGCGTCAAAAAGTTTCCATACGTTAATATTATGATCTTCTGACAAGATATGACGTTGTAAGCTTTAGCCTAGTAGTTGATTTGAATATAATTTGCATTTGAGCTAATACATCCGCAATATTTGAATTTAACAGATAGGCCTACATTGTCGAATCGTGTTTCGAGAAGAACGTGTTACGTACGATTAAATTTTACTTACTGTCCTGGCGGCCTCACGTTATTATGCTGTCAGTCGTTTGACGTTGGCATTAGCCATTCGCTTGACGATGCAAATGTTTCGTCATGACAAATTCGTTTTACGAGGGCAATTACTGTTACTAAGTGAACGAGGGCACATACAAAAATCTGTCAACCGTAGAGCACGAACAGCATTTTTGTATACTTTATCATCTCTACGAAACACTAATCAACTCACACTGTATAGATTACTAAAAATATCAACATCTTGGTTACGGTTTTCTACCGTTTCGTTGTTGTTGCGAACATAATCATACGAGGCCACTGAGATGGTAAGTAAAATTTTACCGCTATATACATTTAAATCAGAATGTAATTATGGGAAAAACACTGGGAAGAATAAAGATACCTGTTATTCACGACAAATGGCTCAAACATTTAATGGTGTTGAATGTAAACGAAGGCTTCCGCGGCCGTTGTCATTGCTGATAAAACTCTTCTGGGTATTGGACCGCATCGTCAATATATCAAATATTTCACCGACGTTTCGGCCACTATTGCAAGCGGCCATCTTCTGGGTGTTACCTTTACTGCTGGATGAGGGAAAGCTGGTATCTTAAATGTTGCCAGTTATGATTGGTGCTTTCAGAGCTCTTATCATTGGTGTTTGCTTTATTTCTTCCTATTGATGGAAAAGGAAGTCCAGGATTGGTGTTTATATTAATGTTTGCCATTGGTTCAAACTGGCGAATGGGGAGCGGTGGTAGCAGTGACGTAGCACTGGTGCCTAGCGCCGGCTAGAGCGTGCTGTTTGCTCTGTGTACGCGCGACCGCTGTTGTCTCCGGGCGGGCCCCCTGTTCATATTTCCGGGTCGCTTGACTATTTCTCTTGCTTCCCTGATTTTTCTCTTCAAGGTGTAGGGTTGTTTTGCCAGTACAGTGACTTCCTGAAAACATATCTGTTTGCCGCACTCTTCCTGGTGTTCTGCTACTGCCGACTTTGTATGCTGTCCCAGCCGAATGTACCTCTCGTGCTCGGCTATCCTTGTGTTAATCGGCCGCCCAGTTTCTCCAATGTACACCTGGCCGCACTCACAGCCGGTTTCGTAGACTCCAGCAGTGTGCAACTTGTCAGTTTTGTCCTTCATTGAGCCTAGGACATTTCTTATTTCCAATAGGAAGAAATAAAGCAAACACCAATGATAAGAGCTCTGAAAGCACCAATCATAACTGGCAACATTTAAGATACCAGCTTTCCCTCATCCAGCAGTAAAGGTAACGCCCAGAAGATGGCCGCTTGCAATAGTGGCCGAAACGTCGGTGAAATATTTGATATACTGACGATGCGGTCCAATACCCAGAAGAGTTTTATCAGCAATTTAATGCTGTTGTTTCCGCAATTCCAGTATTAAACTATGACTTTCTACATAAAAGATCGCCACTCATGACCTCACTTTGAAAATCGGGTATTAGGATAACGAATTGACGTGATGGACAGTGTGCATAAAACGTGAAATGACGTTGATATGACGGACAGTATGAATTGACCTTATATCTTCGGTTTTCCGTACGAAAAATTACAGCTACATACAACACATGTATCAACCAATATCAAATCTCTAAAGACAGCGTAGTTAAGTGGGTTCATCCGTATGTTTACGAATGTTTTCTGTAAATACACATACGACTGCTCACACGTTTGTAGTATAATAATATGGCGGCGAGACTTCAGTGACAACAATGATACTGTATATGGCATCGCCAGTCTAGTAACGTATGTCTGTGCCACAGGCGAAACTGTTCAGCCCCCACAGACAACTTTGATCTCTACTTACGCAGCTGCTGTTCGCGGTAAAGTGCTAGAACAACAGCTAGAACAGCAACACACTCGTAGAACAAACAGAACCTCCTTGCATCCGAAACGAGACACATATGGATACGCCTTCAGCTGAACCGAAGGACACAGAAGTATCTCAGCCGCTGGCAAAAGAACAAGCCTGCTCCACCAGCAAACACACAGAATTAGAAATGCCTATGGAGACATCTGTGAGCGAAACTACTCCGGCACCAGCATCGACACCATCAGAAGATCGTCCACAGCCGTCAACCCAAAAACCTTGCCTTGAAAACGACAACAGGGATAACACTACTACCCGATGTACGACCTGTGGCATCTTCCCAAAAAGGGACGTTGGATTCTGACGACAGTCAAAAATCCCGCAAATCTCACCGGAAACATAAGAAGCGAAGACTGGCTCAACAGGGAGCTGAAGAGAAGGCTGTGCCACTACGGGAGAAAGCGAAGAAAATCTTAAAAGACCTAAAAGCATCCAAATCAGGAGACTCAGGACAACAGGAACAGGCCTCTGCAAACACGCGGGCAGAGAAGCGAAGTGCAAATAAAACGGAAGGGAAACAAACGCCATCGGAAACACACCCGGAGCCAATACAAATAATCTCCCACCTTTACTACAAGAACGCTGCCACCAGGATGTGATGCCAACTGACTGGGCGACAGAGATATCAGATGGAAACGCCGACGCTGATATGGAAGAAATTCCCGAGACTACCGGCACCACTGGGCAGTTACTGACAAACACTGGCATGGTACAGGGTAATCAAAGTATGGAGACGCAAGGAACAGACACAGAAGACGACTCTGACTTTTACTAATATGCCACAACAAAACATAACCCTCCGTAATAAAAAATTAACAGCCAATGAGTGATCTACAAGCATATAAAATAGCGACATCTGATATGTAAAGCAGAGTGTCCGTATGTTTGTACGTGTTGCATACAAATCTACAGTTTTGTTCCAATCTTTATGAAATTTTGTACACGTAAGCGTCAATCCATGAGGACGGTCGCCCTAAGTGTAAGAACCACATACGATATGTAGTTCACGAGATACGACGTCATTACCAATGAGATGTGCAAAAAACTGATCCAATTTGCTACAAACCATTGGACCGATTTCACCCAAATTAGGTACACATATTCCTTACCTTGAGGTAACAATTGCTGCATGGTTAAGAATCACATAGGGCACATGGTTCAAAAGATAAGCAATAGGAATCGCAGAAAACTGCCACATAATACGGCGAGACATTATAAATACACTATATGAGAATGAGAGTACTTAGCGACTTGCAACAAACTTTAAACATAATTTCAAACCTTTATTAAACTTTTTCTCGCTTACACCCACAGTAAAATGATGAAAGGAAAATAATTTCTCGCTTACTACTTTTCCGCTGTTTATGGAGTAAAACTACGGCATTCAGTACGACGTTACAATTTATAATTTGTATACTACAAATTGTAGCCACAGGAAATTTTACAGATAATATACACACGTATAGTTGATTGTACCTTCAAAATTGTATCACAGTACGAAACGTAGTTCATGAGATATGAGCACATAAACAGTAACGTTCCGCTGTTCATGGACTAAAACAACAGCTTTCGGTATTACGTTATAATATATAATTTCTGCGGTACAAATTGTAGCCGCAGAAAATCTTACAGACAGTATACATGCATATAGTTCAATGTACCTCCTAAATTGTATCACAGTTCATGAGATATGAGCATGTAAACGGCAACTTTCATGGAAAACCGCCCCATCACGCACCAAGTTTTAATCTATTACTTCTTTACTACTAATTGTATTCGCAAGAGATTTTACAGAGATACAGCCCTTATACAAATGAATATAAACGTGAAAAGTGGCAGGAATAAATAGATAAATGCCTGGGCAACGCCAGGTTTTCAGCTAGTTAAACATAAACAAGAGCCGCAGTTCTCTTAAGCTTGAGAATATCAAAGACTTTTTATACGCCGCCGATGTTGACATTCTTCTGCTTCAAGAGGTAGGAGATATAGATTTGGAAAACATCTGGATATAACGTGATAGCAAATCCGGGAAGTGGTGCCAAGTTAGAAACCGCAATTCTCACTAAGAAAGGAATAATTGCTCAAGATATAGAACGGTTGGTATCTTGCAGAGGAATTGCAGCAACTATTCATAACACTAGAATAATAAATATTTATGCATCCTACGGTAACAGTAAGAGGACACGTAGAGCAGCCTTTTTTTAAAAAAGAAGATATCCTTCCTTTAATTACAGCACAGTATGACCACATGACCCTGGCGGGAGATTTTGAACTGTGTGATCAGTGCAAAAGATCAGGTATCGAATTTTAACAAGTTAATAGAACTGGAACAGATAGTTAAGGATTTCTCCTTTACTGATGTATATGTTTGGAAAGTCGATTGGACCGGATATATGTCTCAGAACACGTAAAACATCAGATTTTGAACGCTGAAGTCTGGCCAACCAGCTTCTCAGACCATACAGCTTAAATCTGCACTTTGAAGAAACAAGGCACCTATCGAGGCAGGGGACACTGGAAATTTTATGTCGCACACTTAGCAGATCCACTGTGTCGAGATGCATTTGTCCTAGCATGGAATGAAACCGAACTGAAATTTAACACCTATGCATCGGCGGTGAATGCGAAAACCCAAAAATACGGAAGGCCATGATGAACTACTCCCGCGACAAGCATTGCTGGTTCAAGAGAACCAATGAGTTCTAATTTCAATGTCTACGAGAGCTGTACACACTTGATGTCACAGAGATTGACAATTACGTCAGAATAAAAAAGATACGAGCCAAAATTTTAGCCGGTCGCAGTGGCCGAGCCGTCTTCGGCGCGTCAGTCACTGTCTGCACAGTCGCTACGGGCGGGGGTTCGAATCCTCCCTCGGGCATGGGTGTTTGTGTTGTCCTTACAGTTAGTTTAAGTTAGTCAAGTAATTAGTGTTTAAGTCTAGCGACTGATAACCACGAAGTTTGGTCGCTAAACACCTCACACACATTTGAACAAAATCTTACTTTTGAAACGGAAAAAGATAGAAGGCTTCAAAATCAGAGCTCGACTCCAACATACAGTCAAAACCGAACAGCTCTCCGTCCATAATACGTTTCGCGAGACGAAGAGTAGAAGAATGAAGATCCTAACTGAACTCAAAACGGACGACGACACAGTTTTGACGGGACAACAGGAACTCAGGAGCGCAATTCAAAACAAATTTACAGATCTGATATCCAGTTAAGTGATTGACGAAGATGCACTTGAACTTCAGAGCGATTTAACACGCAGACTTACCTCTGCAGACACAGAATAACTAACAGCGGATGTGACGGAAGAGGAGTTGGAAGAAGCCGTCTATCACGCTCCAAAAAGCAAGTCCCCTGGTAGTGACGGTATACCCGCCCAACTGTATCAGGCATTCTGGACACAAATGAAGGACAAACTGCTACTGATACGTAAAGAACTGAGCATCCCGGGTTCAATTATTCCTCCAGAATTTACAGAAGGTCCCGTGATTTTAATCCCAAAACGAACAGGTTTCAAAGCGCTAGAGAATTTCAGACCGATTACGTTGCTCAATAGCGACTACAAAATTTTTGCTCGAATTTTGGCAAGGCGGATAAAAAATATGAAGAAAACTGTCATTGGACTACATCAGACGAGAGTTGGTAGAGACAGAGCTATATACCAGACACTCTCCGACTATAGGGATATAATAGCCGTCGCAGACACGTGCAAGATAAAATGTGCTATAATAGTACGCTTAGATTTTCGAAAAGCCTTTGGCAGAGTCAATCACTCTTATCTTTTTAAGATGATGCACTCCGTGAATTTTCCTCTGCAGTTTATCAATATAATTAAAAACATGTTTGATTTAATTTGATTTGATTTTCTCAGGGAAGCCAAAACAGTCTTGGTCCAACCCGCCACTGTCCGCACCGAAAATAAGTTTATTGTGCGATTTCACTAGTAAAGCCAACCAATGCCCTTGAACAGTGCAAGGAATCCCTTTACCAGTTCTTTATTAGACACAATTTCTTCGGGTCTGGTTGCCCAAATGTTCTGTGCCTTTTACTCTCCAATGCAATGCATTCAAAGATTAGATGTGATGCAGTTTCATCACCGTCATCACAGATCCTACATTTAGGGTCCTCTTCTGTTATTCCCATTGTATGTAGGTGTTTTTTGAAATTCCCATGGCCTGTCAGCAATCCAACCATGAGTCTAATCTCTCTCCTATTCAGGCCCAGGATTGCAGAGCTTCTTTTAAAACATGGCTTTGGCATCATTACCTTGCCATGTTTTTGTTGATAGACTTTGGTACAATATTCTACGTGCTGTCTTCTGAGCCAGTTACGTAGCTCCAATTTGATCAGTGCCTAGTGATTGTCAGGACAGGTTCCGGTCCAATAAATGGAGTCTCTGCCCTCATCCTGGCTAATCTGTCGGCATGTTCGTTGCCACTGATCCCCGAGTGGCCAGGGACCCACAATAGGTTTACTCTATTGCTTTTCCTTAACTCCACCAGAAGCCTGTGACATTCTGCAACAATTTTAGACCTTGTTGCAGGAGCTTCCAGTGAGCTCAGGGCTGCCTGGCTGTCTGAATAGATATAGATGCTACGATCTTTGTAGCGCCTACGCAAATTCTCCTCCACACACGGCCTGGAATACTGAGGCCAGTTTCTGTAAAGAGATGACGCCCTCCAGTCTAGGCTGCACCCCGTATACCCCGGCCCCAACGCCTTGGTCTGATTTTGACCCGTCAGTGAACCAGACAATATCCCCGTACGGTGTCGAATTATTTTCTCCCACTGCTCCCTACTTCCAATTGTTATATTGAAAGGCTTGTTGAAGCAGTATGGGGTTATAATATAGTCGGCTGGCATTTACCCAACCTTTCCTATATTTACCTCTCTCACTATTTTAGTGTGTGATTGTGAATATCCCAAAGAGTTACAGTTTTTGCCAGTTTTGAGTCTGTATGCAACAGCCACTGCCTCCACCTTGACCCAAAGGTGTAAACTTGTTGCAGCACAGTTCATCTGGAGTAGTGATAAACGGTCAGACAGGGCGTGCAATCCCAGTCTGTATCTCTGAGGCAGGGGTGCCCAACGGCAATGGTCCTCTTCACGATAGCGATAGAACCGCTGCTTGTCACCCCAACGAAATGTTTGACAGTACTGCAAATACATGGACAGAAGATAGTGTGTAGAGCCTTCGCTGATCATGTAGCCTTATTAGCAACATATGTCGATGAGTTAGCGCTGTCTCTTCAGATAGTAACAAAATACGAGAGAGCATCAGGCGCCAAATTGAACTGCACAAAATCAGGAATTATGCACATCGGTCGAGGAAAATTCCGACAAAGTCCAGGCCCTACACAATACATTTAACTGACTCCCCATTGTGCCTCACATGCAACCTCGTTGACAACGACAGACACATATTCGTCTGTCAAAAAAATTGTTCAAATGTTTGTAGAGCTTATGGGACTTAACTACGGGGTTATCAGTCGCTAAACGTACAAACTACTTTTGAACTAGCTAATACTAAGGACGGCACAAATATCCATGCCCGAGGGTGGATTCGAACCCCCCGACCGTAGTGGCCGTGCATACTGTGACTGACGCGCCGCAGACGGCTCGGCCACCGCGGCCGGTATTCGTGTGTCATATAGTAAAAGATATATGGACTGTGTTATGCATTACAAGACCAAGCGCCGTTACTTTATATTTCTGATGTGAGCGCAATTAGTGCTGTTTAGTAGTTACGTACAGTGATATTTCACTACTAAGTGAAAGTACACTAACCCGTCTTTAGCAAAAAAAGCTGAGAAACATTCATAAATAAATATATTTTAAGAACATGTAAAATTTAGGTTTTATTATGTCAGTTATGACATATGGCCCTTGGACTAGTGATGCATAACGCCGTCAATATGGGACTACATCCGGTAGAAATTGGCGAGCATTAGGAGGACCTTCACCCAGTGCAATAATACCGGCTGATTTTCTCAATCCTGAAGGCCAAAACGAAAACCAGTCAACTGGCTGATGGGCCATACATACTACTTACTCAGTACAGAAGAAAAGACGAAAGGGGCATTCGTGATGTACCTGCACATAGAGCACCACAAGATTGAGAAGACAATGAACTATAAGGAAGATTTTGCTAACTTTTTGAGCAAGACCATTAAGTAGAACTGGATAATAAAATTCTAAATAGATAGACGACGAATTTCATATTCTTCCTTTTCATTAATGAAGTGTTATTTTATATTGCATCTTGAAGAACAGTTTTTTAATTCATTTACTCAGTTCGTTTTCGCCCTTCTGTCTGCCCCTAGTGAGTGGATTAAGGGCCAGAGAATACTTTTATTTACAACTCCAATCATTTTATTTAACAACTACTGAAGATGTAGTTGGCACGCGCATTTTGGCAAGCGACGCCTAAAGTTAAGAGAAGGCAAGTAACGACAAAGAACGTTTGAATCGAGTTCAGAACGAAGAATGAAAAGCATGGAAAAACACTCCAATATTGAGAAGAACTTTGTGGCAGTCACTACGCCGGAACAGACACGCAAATGTGACTGGGTGTGTAGAGAAAAAAATGTAAAACGTCAAGGAACGGAATAGATACATTAGGCAGAAGGCCGTTTGTTTTATTAAAGGCACTGCAAAGCCGACGCCGA
Source organism: Locusta migratoria (assembly GCA_026315105.1). NCBI lineage: Eukaryota > Metazoa > Arthropoda > Insecta > Orthoptera > Acrididae > Locusta > Locusta migratoria. The sequence continues at coordinate 622,407,166 of CM048746.1, read as the reverse complement.
GGAAGGCGAAAAGTGGTGAACGACCCGAGTTCATATCCTGCTCGGATTTTTTTTAATACTTGTTCGATGATTGATTGTGTATAATTATATTCCTTTCCCATTTTATCAATTCTCATTGCAAACAAAGTTATATCAGGTAATTACAGTTACATGTGAACGATACGCTATAAATGACCAGCCGCCTTGTCACAGCATAATAATCCGCTGGGATGCGTCAAGTGGGCACAACACTGTATTCCACGGTGTAACAACAATAGGCATGGGACTGTAAACGCAGCTAGCAAATGCTGCATAAATGTTATATATGATAACTATAGACTGTTTACTGATCTTTCAATCGCCGTAAAATTATGCTTCGAAGTAACGAATTAAATAAAAATAATCGTCGAGCAATATATTAGATATTGAGTACGAAAAGAAATCCGTTAAACTTTGTTTAGAAGATAAATCAATCACACGTGAAGGCCGTAAACTCCACAAAATACCTAGGAATTACTATTACTTCAGACTTAAACTGGAAATAACACGTAGATAATGTCGTGGGAAAGGCGAACCAGAGACTGCGTTTTATTGGCAGAACCCTTAAAAGATGCACCAGAACTACTGCATACTCTACGCTCGTCCGTCCATTTTTGGAGTATTGCTGCCCAGTGTGGGATTATAACGTTGCCCTTGCTTCGTATGATGCCATAATTGTTAAAGTGATTATATTTTGAACAAGGAATTGATGGTACCGAATTTTTTTTAATTCGAAATAATTTAAGTACAGCATAAAATGAACATTAAAACAAATAAACCGCGGGTTGCATATTAAAGTCGGGCACCATACAAGCAACAGCACGTTATAAGACTTACGGAAAGCATCTAGCTGGATCCTGTGCTTCGTATAATTTTTTTTTTTTTTTTTTTTTTTTTTTTTTTTTTTTTTTTTTTTTTTTTTTTAATATGTGAACGTTGGAGATACTTTCCGTAGTAGATCAATGTTCAGACTGTTCACTTCGCTTTTCATTGTTGTGTGACCGTGCGTGGAATATGAAGTTACTGGTAATGATAGAATAAAAAAAAAAAAAAAAAAAAAAAAAAAAAAAAAAAAAATAATCGGAATTCGTGAAATGACTGCAGATTCTAAATTCAAGCAAAGTATAGTATAAGGATGATTGATTGATTGAAATTTTGCAGACAATGCGAAGAGATTGTAATGGCGTCTGAACATTAAACTATTACGGTTGACGAGGAGCTAAAAACAATCAAGAAATTAAATATTTGAGGTGGAGGAGTTTGATTTAAATGAAAGCCAAAAAGAGGGGATGATTTTAAATTTAAGTAATATATTTTTACAACAACTTGCATCACGATAACTTACATTGAATGGATAGATGAATGGAAGACGTCCGTACAGAACGAATATAGACAAGAGAGTGAGTTGAAACTACTATCACGGTTCCGTCTTCTCGCCAGTTTTTAAGTAAAAAATGACGAACGAAATTTAATTAGTTACATTGCGAGTCAGTGGGAACCGCGGGCGATGAGCATCGCTGATCAAAGATAAACAAAAAAATAAAATTTATGTGTATCGTTACAGGATCCTTATCAGGTGGGTTTGATGGAGGACATCGAAAGAGTCCAAAGAAGGGCAGCTCGTTTCGTATTGTCGCGATACAGGGGAGACAGCGTTACGGAAATGATACAGGATCTGGGATGGGAATCATTACAACAACGGCGCTTATCGCTGCGGCGTGGGCTACTTACGGAACTCCAATCGCCAACATTCTCCTTCGAATGCGAAAATATCTTGTTGACTGCCACCTACATAGGTAGAAATGATCATCAGAATAAAATACGAGAAATCAGAGCTCGAACGGAGAGATTCAGTTGTTCTTTCTTCCCGCGCTCTATTCGAGAATGGAATGGGAGATAAATAGTATAATGATGGTTCGATGAACCCTCTGCCAGGCACTTAAATGTGATTTGGAGAGTATCCCATGTGGATGTAGATGTAAACATAAATTATTATCATGACCAATTACTCAAGAATTAAGATGAGAGAGGCTATGAAAACATATAATTATGCACAATCAATCGTCAGACAAGAGTAAAGAAAAAAAAAAAAAAAAGAGAGAAAAAAAGGTATGTTTCGAAAAGGATTTTACTGTGGGTCGTCTGTATGAGAGGCAAGCGGCTTGCTAATTACACCACGCTGACTCTCATACCGTTACTGACTTAGTACAGGTGTAGCTTTTACGCACTAGACTTTGATCTTAATTTTCGTGGAAACCTAGTCACAATGGAACAAATCCTTTTAGCCTGGTGGTCTGGATGAACTCCCGCGACCCATCAAAATTCGTTTGTACCATACTGCGTGTTCCCCTTGCAGAGTCCTGCACCGCGGGCCGCCGCGCAGCACTGCAAGCCCACGGGCCTGCCTGACCCAGCCCAAGGGCTGAATACGTCACTTTACGCGGCCCGAGGCCTACGAGAAAGACAGGCCGCGGCGCGCACGTCATTTCTCGTGATCAAGTGAGGCCTGTGCCGACGCGATCGCTAGCGGATTGGCCGGCCGCTGGGGCACAGCCCACTGTCTCATAGCGGCTAGCCAATCCGCTAGCGATCGAGCCGGCACAGCCGTCACTTGATCACGTGGTATGACGTGCGCTCCGAGGCCTGTCGTTCTCGTAGGCCTCCACGCTGCCGCACTGCAAGCCCACAGTAGTCTTGTGTAGTTCGCAATCGAGCTAGTTCGGAAGAGCGCTCCCACAGGCGAACTACGCGAACTAGTTCGCAGATCCCTCGCCTCTTAGTTCGTCCGCTCCTTTTCCGATGACTGACGGGTAACAGCGAGACGACGCTGTTCCCTTCTGCCAGTTGCCGTCATTTTGAGCTGAGATGCAGCTCAGCTGTAGTTTTAATAGCGGTAGCAAAATCCAAAACGAGCGGACGAACTAAAAAGAGCGACCTAATTTGCGGCCGAGCTGCGAACTAAAAGGAGAGCGACCGGTCGCGAACTAAAATATGCACGGTAGGTCGCGAACTAAAAGCAAACTAAAATATGCGTGATAGGTCGCGAACTAAAATATGCATGATAGGTCGCCAACTAAAATATGCGTGATTGGTCGCGAACTAAAATATGCACTATAGGTCGCGAACTAAAAGCGAACTAAAATATGCGCGATAGGTCGCGAACTAAAATATGCGCGATAGGTCGCAAATAGAATTAAAAATCACTTGTTTGCCTTCTGCTGATGAGAGCCATTTCGAGGTCTGCGTGCTAGATTACTTAGTTCAGTGCTACAAAATTTATGCTTTGAAGTATAGAGGTAGTGGTTCGGAATCTTAGCTTTCTAATAAAACACGTTGTTTAGAACCCGTTGCCAGCGATGTGAAAGGCGGACTGCACCATTAGGAGAGCCTGTTCTGTTGATGATGCGAATGGAGAGGTCTACTGCCTGGAACAGTTCTGAAGCGAATGCCGCGAAGTAGTTCTTTCATCTTCGAAATCAAGCCGCAGGGTCCTGGGTGTAAGGTGGATGCTACACTACTTCCCAGTCCCATCGACCGAAATAGCAGCTATAGCATGAGTTATACGCGTCCGCACATTGTCGTGCAAAATGATGGGCGGATTACGTAGAAAGTGTTGCCGCTTCTTTAGCAAAGATTAAGTCCTTTTGACGTTTTTGTATCGGTTGTGAATAAATAGTTGTTACTATTAAAGTTCCAACCATCGTACATCTAGGTTTTATACAATATATTCAAGAAATATGTTCCTAGAAACCTCCATGTATTACAATGCAAGTATGTGTCCAAATTTCAAAGCAATCGGTCAAAAACTTGTTGAGATTAATGGCTATATACAAACATACAGAACATTTTTATGTATAGAGATTACTGACAGCGGAGAGAGGATTAGAGGGGGGAGGGGGGACTTTTGGAAAAGTATCCACTGTCCATTCTTAACCCTTTAATGCCGGACTTTTTATTTGAAGCTGTAAAAACTACCGCGATTAATTTATAGTGCGTATATACTGAGAAAAATGTTGAAAAGAAATTCATCACAAAAGTGAGCCTCAGTTGGAAAATTTTCTTTATTTCAATGACGCTTTTCGCCCTCTTGAGACATCATCAGATAATCTGAAGGCAAAAGGCTTATTACCTGTCAAACCTTAACTTGTTCCGGCGTAATGAATGTTCAAACAACGTACGGGTATGCTGCCTGGTGACGTCGTCGACAACCGCTGATATTTCGACAGGAGGACACCCTGCCAGTCTCAAGGCACAACTGCACTCAAGGAAGCAGTGTGTAAGCGTATTTAATACATTGGTTTGCAAAGGGTAAACAAGGAAGATAACACACACAGTACAAGTTACTGCAGAGAAGTTGGATAAACTCCGCAGCAGTAGAGTAAGGTTGCGATGTGTTTTGTCGTTCGTGGTGAAATGTCGTAATCATAATATTGTTCCAACGTTTGCTAAGGTTGTGCACCATATTAATTCTCCTGCCGCCAAACGTATCAAGCAAGGTGCTGGATTAGCTCTTGTTCTTGGAAGGATCCACTTTACTCCTAGTCACTTAGATTTTGTTTTCAAGGAGTTATTTCGGCTTCATTTAGTGATTGCTGCTAATGTTTCTGAATTTTCTTGGGATTGATTGGACGGTTCCTCTTGGACACAGTCTGATTGGGAATTTCAATCTGTAACTGCTCGACATTCGGCGAAATTTGAACGATTCCTTGGCTCGGAGTCTGATTCTAATGTTATTTCGCGACGGTCTGTGATCAATCTCACGGAGAAAACTTATGACGACGCAGCTTTATCTGTGTTGTGGAACGGTTTGAATTTTGCACCGGCGCCTAAGCGTCTACCGGTCGTTGATTTCATAAGTTATATTGAACAGGCTGTTTCTAAACTACCTTCCGATACTGGGAAGAGGCTAAGAGAGAAGCTTGTCTTGTATTGACTGGGGCCCGTTCACAAGTGTAACATAACAGCAGCTGAGGCGTCTGCTTTACGTTCTTTCAGAATGGATGCTGATATTGTCAACTTGCCTGTGGACAAGGGAAACGGCACAGTTTTGTTGAATAGGGACGATTACATTCAAAAGATGCTATGTCTACATTCTGATTCGGCATACCGTAGGATCTGTGCTGATCCCACAAAGAGTGTTAAGAGAAGGACTAATAACCTCCTGAAGAAAAGTCCTTTCTCACAGGAGACCATCAAGAATCTTCATTGTTACCGTACTGTACCACCTAGATTGTGTGGCCTTCCTAAGGTCCACAAACAGAATATTCATTTAAGGCCTATAGTATCTACATTTGGTGCTCCGACATACCATGTGGCAAAACATCTTGCTTGTTTTTTGAGTCTAATGGTAGGTAGGTATGAACACCACATTAAGAACTCGGCGGATTTCTTACGTCGATGGCAGGGATTGCGTTTGAATGACTCTGATATTTTAGTGAGTTTTGATTCGTTGCAGCTAATTGAGGTTAAGTTTTGTGTCGAGTTAACAAATCTTTTTCGACATGTGCTGACTTCCACTTACTTTTTATTCAATGGTCAGTACTACGAACAAACTGATGGAGTTGTAATGGGAAGCTCATTGTCACCTACTGTGGCCAATGTGTTTATGAAGGATTTCGAGGAACGTGCTTTAGAGTCAGCGACGCTGAAATCTGCGTGTTTTTTCAGATATGTAGACGACACTTTTGTTGTTTGGCCTCATGGTAGTGAGAATTTAAATGGTTTTTTGGAACACCTAAATTCAATCCACCCGAATATTCAGTTCACATTGGAGGTGGAACAGAATGGCTGCCTTCCTTTCCTTGATGTGTTGGTCAGAAGGAAGGTTGATGGTACATTGGGACATTCTGTTTATACGAAGCCTACTCACACAGATTTGTATCTGCGAGCTGATAATTGTCACCATCCAGCTCAGCGTGAAGGAGTACTTCGTACTTTGGTTCACAGGGCACATGTCATTTCAGACCCTGAAAGTTTGTCAGCTGAGCTGTCCCATCTCGAGATGACCTTTCGTCAGAATGGTTATAGTAAGAGACAGATAAAACGATCGTTGCGCTATCAGCTTACTGTGCAATGAGTGAATGAGTGAATGAATCTAGTAATGAAGTGGCACCTAAATCTATGGCCTTTTTGCATTACGCAGGAAGCATTTCCAACACGATTGGTCCTATTTTGCGGAGATATGATGTGAAATGTGTTTTTCGATCACCTTCTAAGATAAAGACCCTGTTGGTGTCCTTAAAGGATGATATTGGATTGCGTAAGGCAGGTGTATATCGTATTCCCTGCAGTTGTGGCATGTCATATATTGGTCAGACAATCAGGACTGTGGAAGACCGTTGTATTGAACACAAACGTTACACGCGCTTACAACAGCCCAACAAATCCGCTGTTGCAGAACACTGTCTTGGCAGCGGTCATCCTATGCAATACAACAACACGGAGATTCTGGCATGCACTTTACCTATTGGGATAAGGTCGCTTGCTAGTTTAATTTCAACAGCTTCCTTAATAACAGAGATGGTGGTTTTTGTTTAAATTCTGCTTGGAACCCGGCACTGTCTCTCGTCAAAAAACAGAGGGACAAAATTAATGCTGCCTCACTTGTTGATTAAGTCTGTATCGTTATTATTGATGTTTGGTCATCTTTGGTTTTGTTGACTCTGCATGACTTTTACTGTGTGAGTTATCTTCCTTGTTTACCCTTTGCGAACCGAGATATTAAATTCGCTTGCACATTGCTTCCTTGAGTGCAGCTGTGCCTAGAGAATGGCAGGGTGTCCTGTCGAAATATCGGCGATTGTCGACGACGTCACCCGGCAGCATACCCGGAAGTTGATTGGGCTTATTATCTGATGATGCCTCAAAAGTGTGAAACGCGTCACTGAAATGAAGAAAATTTTGCAACTGAGACTGACTTTCGGGATAATTTCATAACCTGTTTTAGACCAGCCACCAGTATGGAATAGAACAAAAAAATCCTTAAAAATATTATGCACTACTAGCAACAAAAAGTTCATAGCTGGTCAGCTACAATTCTGTTTCCATGATGTACCCGATGCAGTAAATGTAATAATTACGAGTCTCATCTTTGCAGAAAGTAACTCATAATGTAACAGTAGTATTTGATTGACTACCTTTACTTGGTAAAGATGGAATACTAACGTAGACAAACCCACATGCTAGGAGTGACGCAATGCAGCAAATTGTCGAAATGAGTCAGTAGCACACTGCAATTTATAACTTTTAGGTCGAGCTACTAACATATGTAACGCTATGTATACAAGCAGCTACAAATGGATTTGTGGTAAAATGTTGATCAGTTTGAGAGATAATGGAAAAATATGGTATTTAGCTGATCAGCTACACTATGCACTAAAGGTTAGAAAATATGAATCGCCGTGCCAGGTGGCTGAGGTAAATCAAACACTGGAATGTCGGAACAATCCACTTGAAGGGAAGTAAGCCAGGCTGGCGAGCAATGATACGGCACGCGCGGCTGACACACATACGGCATTGCGGAGAAACTTTTAGAACACTCCATATAATAAGATATTTCAAGACCTATCTGTCTACCTGTAGCTGGTTGCAGACTCCGCCTCACACCATTATTTCAGTTTTGTCCCGCCTCCTTCTCCCCCACCGCCTTTCTCCAGGCGGCCATTCTACTTGGGTCACGGAAGTGAAACTACAAGAAGAGTGGCAGTGATGGCTTCAAAAAGGCGTTCGACCCGGTGCCAGACTGCAGACTGCTAACGAAGATACTAGCTTATGGAATAGGTTTACAGATTTGTGACTGGCTGGAAGACTTCCTAAGTAATAGAACGCGACGGCGAGTGTTCATCAGAGACGAGTGTATCGTCAGGCGTGCCCCAGGGGAGTGTGATAGGACCGCTATTATTTTCTATTTATATAAATGATCTGATGGACAGAGTAAGTTGTAATTTGTGGCTGTTTGCTGATGATGCTGCGGTGTATGGGAGGGTGTCGTCTGTAATTGACTGTAACAGCATACAGGATGACTTAGACAAAATTTCTAGTTGGCGCGAAGAATGCCAGCCAGCTCTCAATGTAGAAAAATGTAAGGTGATGCGCATGAGTAGGAAAAACAATCCCATAATGTTCGGATACAGCATTAGCAGTGAGCTTCTTGATGCTGTGGCGTCGTTCAAATATCTAGGCGTAACATTGCAGAGCGATATGAAATGGAAAGAACATGGAAGGACAGTTGGGAGTAAGGCGGACAGCCGACTTCGGTTTATTGGGAGAATTTTGGGAAGATGTACTTCACCTGTAAAAGACACCGCGTATAAAACGCTTGTACCACCACGTCTTGAGTATTGCTCACGTGTTTGGGACCCGCAGCAGATCAGTTTAAAGGAAGACATAGAGGCAGTTCAGAGGCGAGCAGCTAGATTTGTTACCGGTAGATTCGACCAATGCGAGAGTGTCACAGAAATGCTCCGGCAACTCAACTGGAGATCGCTGAAGGAAAGACGACGTTCTTTCGTGAATTTCTGTTGAGTAAATTTAGAGGGCCGGAATTTGAAGCTGGGTGTAGTACGATCTTGCTGCCGCCTACTTACATTTCGCGTAAAGATCACAAAGACAAGATAAGAGAAATTAGGGCTCGTGCGGAGGCATATAGGCATTCTTTTTTTCTTCGTTCTATTTGGGAGTGGAATAGGAAAGGAAATACCTAGTAGTGGTACAGTGTACCCTTCGCCACGCACCTTACGGTGAATTGCGGAATATGTATGTAGATGTAGAAGTTGTTTGCAGGCAACGAGCTTAAATTTCATAGAGTGGCGATAGGGCCGCCACGTTTGAGGCAAATTGAACTGGCGTCCGCCATGTTATTTGGGGTGTCGGCTGACAGCTCGTATGCCACACCCACTCGAGAATTGTACGTATTTACAGTTCCACGTGTTAAATAAAGACTGAGTATTGAGTATGGATGTACATCAATTTCCGTCTGACTTTTTCGAAGCTGCGAATAAACGAGCTTGGTAGTATATTTCCTAAAAATTCGGTAATGAAATATCACGAATCAGTCAGTATTACAGTTCCAGTTCGAAGTATAACTGTTACCTGAGGTTTGCAATAATAACCAAAGTGCCGCTGTGAAAATATTTGTGTAGATTTTAATGCAAGTACATGATCTAAGCGAGCTGCGAAACATACCGTAAGTAGTACGAGTTATGACGAACAATCATGGCCATGGATTTGCATCTGTTGTTAATGTGTTGTAACAACACCCTTCATAAAGTCTAGTATACATTTATCTTCTTTTTACTAAACCTAATAAGTCTACATACTTATAAAATTGTTGTTAAATGGTTTAGTTTTGAACTTTGGTGGACGAAGTTTGCGTAGAAAGACGAAAGTGACAACAAAATACTGCAGTTAAAAATGCCCCTAGGTCATCTGCCACAAAAGTATTCCACATCTAAATAAGATGTTAATAAGTTTCCTTGTCGCCATGCTGAAACAAATAATGTTCGGTACGTGAAATTTGAGTACAAAGACGAAAGTGACAATAGAATATTGCAATAAAAATGCGCCTGGGTCAGCTGCCACAATAGCATTACACACCAAAATAAAATTCATTAATAACTTTCGCTGTTGCCATGCTGAAATAAGTACATATCAGCTACAAAGAACACAAACGTATACAATTCAAATAATTCTGGCTGTCACTACTGCTTCCAAAATTTGCACTGGTTGCATGTCAACCATGGTCGATCAAGTACTGTCAACGGTATTGTAAAACGGTATAGCCACTCAAAAGTGTCGTTTCATCAACCACATGAGTGACAGAAGAAGAAATATCTCAAACCACACTAGGCAGAAAACTGAACATTTTTTATGGTGTGTACTTCAAGGGAATTGCAGGATAGGTCATCTGAAGCTTGATTCTTGAGGCAGCTAAGTGCCATCAGTCAGGAATTTTGTTTGAGTGTTGACAGACTGAGATCAAACAAGGCAAAACATTTGGTGTTCTTGGACGAAGTACTTGTCCTTTTATCACTTCGATTTGGGCATTTAAATGCTGAACAGATTTGAGGCATATGTCATCAGCAAAAATTGTACAGGCAACACACACTAAATACAATATAAACTAAATACAACACATCAAGCTCAATAACAACATACGATAGACATACTCCTCTCACTCATACTGACCAACGAACTATATAAACTACATTGAGTGGCTATCTCTGGGTTAACAGCGCTGCTTGTGGCAGCAACCAGGAACTGTGGAAACCATTTTTTCCAACGTCCAGTTTCCAACGAAAGTTGTTTTGGATCCACATTTTATGTATCGTAGTAAGCTTGAAAGGTTATTTATTAAGCTGAAATCGTGCCCAGTGTATGCGCAACATATAAATGTACCAATCGCGGTAATAATATCGTGGAATATCGTATTTTCAGTTAGTATTTGTGTGTTTTGTCCTACTACCTTTCTGCATACAATAGTCCTACTGTAACTAAAGTAAGCTGTAATTATATTTTTATGTTTTCCTTTGAAAAATGAAGAACTTACAAAATGATGGTTAGTCAATACGAGGCGAGATAAGTGGAAACCTACTGCATACAGTTGAATTTTTTCATCGCATTTTGAGAAGAATTACATGTATGCAACAAATGATACAAAGCGATTTCTGGCTAATGAGATTCCGATGATATTTTCGTTCGCTGAACATATTCAAACATCAAAAACGCCAGCAAGGAGATCTCCAAAAAACCCCAGTTGGCTGAATCAGCTTTCTTTGGAGATATGTCATGTAGCCAAGCAGGAGAGATAGAACCTCTTTTATTACCTCTGGCAAATCATGATTTAAGTCATTCAGAGAACAGTAAGTCTATTCATTGTGACCATGACTATGTGGCAGAATATGAAATGCTGACATTATATTCCGAAAAAGTAGGTGAATATAGCCTATATCTGGAAGTGAGTGGAAAACTTAAGTGTTAAGATTGCTTGGGAGTTCTCCTTGCTTATAAAATGAGAATCAAGCAGGATTAATCGGATTATAAAGAATAAAAAACAATCCCTCTAAATAGTTTGTAGAAAATTTTTTTCTTCTGCAAATATATGTAGATGTATTTAGGATTTTGGGAAACAGAACAACTTTATTTACCAACTACGAGCAGTTAATGGTATCCTCGGAATTTTGGGAGGAATCTCATTATTCCGGCCTAATAAAGCTGTTATTAAAACATTACTTCGGTTGTAGAATACATAATTTATGTAAAGCCAAATCTGCGCAGGAAAGAGGTAAGCAGATTAGGCAAATGTACACGAAATTAATACTGTTTAAAGGACAGTGAAAAGGCGTATTTTTTGTGTGTGAATGAGATGATGATTAGCCGATGTAGTGTATGTGCCATTTGTAATTCAACTATCCGATTTGCCTGCCACACACTTGTTTTCTATCATATATCCTTTGTCCATATTAGCATGGCTATAAAAATAACAATAAGCAGGTAGAGAATGAAACTTCCTGGGAGATTAAAATTGTGTGCCGGAACCGGGACTCAAACCTGGGACCTTTGCCTTTCACGGGCAAGCGCACTACCGACTGTGCTATCCCGACACGACTCACGATGCCGCCTCACAACTTTACTTCCGCCAGTACCTCGCCTCCTGGTTTCCAAACTTCACAGAAGCTCTCCTGCGAACCATGCAAGACTATCACTCCTGGATATTACTAGCCTCCTAGGGTTTTATTTGCGGACGGAGAAGTTAGTACTGCTTCCTCCCACAAGTCCCCTAAAACCTCCACATCCTTGCGGATACTGTTGCGTAGCAGTGTGCGTTTGTACCGCCCTACAGTACGCACGAGTTGCCGTAGTTGCTGTCCAAGTCTTTATGGAAAGCATAGAGTTCTGACTAACCTGTTGTCTTCTATAGTTGTGTCCCCAGCACACAGGTCGTTGGTTCTTGTACAGCATAAAAGTCAGGGTGGCCACCGAACCTTGAAACCGGGAAAACCGGGAAAAAGCCTTGAATTTGAAAAAACCGGGGAAAACCGGGAAAAATCCTTGAATTTCAGCCAGAAACCGGGATTTTTAACCCATGAGATCTCGCAGCTTTAAGAGTTAAACGATCGTTCACATGTATAGCCTATTGCTCAGATTACACAACCAGTTCGAAATGTACTTAATAAGTGTAAATAAGTAATCCCTGTAGTTTTAGTAAGAAAAAATCTCAAAGTTTAATATTTACAAGTAACAAAATGCCAGTCGTTTTAAAATTACGGTGAGCAAAATGCTCAGATCGCTAGTGCCCGCGGGTTAAATAATAATCATCGCTTCATTTTTGTGTACAAAAACATTTTCAAATATATTTCTGGACGGTTTAAAAAGTTTTATAATTATAGGTTACATATTCCGTTATCTATTTCTGTATTTATCTCGAAGTGTTGTTCAACCACGCGATGTACGTCGAAAAGACGCGATGTTATTGCAGGGCGCGACTATGAAATCGCAGTTAGAATGAAAGACATTTGTACTCAAATTTTAATTTTTAACACAGATCTCGTTTGTCTGATTCTGTGTTGAAAAATCTCTTTACGGAAGCATGTTGTTGATTTTAACTATACTTCGTAAAAGTTGGTATTCGTTGGCATAGGCGCCGACTACGGGTATGCTCGGCCGTCAAGCATACCCCAAAATTTGAGTGGGTATGCCCCACCGAAAAGTTTGGTATCATTTTTTCTTTACGTTATATTTCTTGACTGTAATTAAAATCGACTGTCTCATCCCATTGTTGACCGGCTGGGTTTTGTAAGACACCACTCTAAAAAGATTATTTTAAACAGGTAATTGAATTCGTAGGCATTAAAATCCACGTTCACATGTGAGTGAAGTGACCGTTTTCTAAATAGTCCGAATGTTAATGGAATTCCGCTTGTTAAGTCAATATTGACTTAAACTGAAGGCGGCAACCTTTAATTGTATTAAATAACTAGAAATGGAGTGGGTTTGGTAGGATACATTGAAAATGTTTACAAAACAAATTTAATTCCCGGTATCATTTGAGATAACCTTTTGACAACCGCATACGTTACCAGTGAGCCGACATACTTGCTGCGAAGACTGCCCTATCCCTTCTAGCTAAAACATTCTGTAAACAGACAGTCCTCATAACAATTTGCGAAGGTCTTTGTGTTTTAATTGGCAGTTGTACAAAATTCTCAAAATGCAACAGCTAGTGATTCTTTTCTGAATTTGAATTTTCAGGGTTCAACTATTTGTCAACAATTGAACGTAGTAGTCGGACCTTAGTTTTTGCTCTTTTTGACCTGTGTCACCTGTGCATGGAATTACGTCTTAACCCTTTCCCTCCCCTCATCTTTATCTGTCCGTCTAGCCACAACCATTTGTTCAAAGATTGTAAATAACATTGCAGGACTTCCAATAATTCATTGTGACTAGACTGTCTACCATTACCTCGAGGAAACAAAAAGCATTAGGCTACAAAGCGTTGTCGAAACATATATCGTTGCTTGATGTCTAAGTTGGAGTAAATGCAACAATACTTTCGAATAATTGTATCAAGGTAAAGGAAACAAAATAATTTGAAAACTTTATTACTAAATAATTGCTCAATGTCTAAATTAGTAGTCAACAGTTTGAAAATGTTATTAGTTACGATAAAGGAAACATATCCTGCGCACTGATGCCATCTGTAGTCATCCCAAATTTCCTTCCAAAAACTAAAAATAATCAAAAATTCTGTCAAATATACATTAATCCAATTATTATTTATAGATATATGCAAAGAAATATTTTTGTTCATAAATCAATAAAATTTGGGGTTACAACAGTTAATGTCTTGCATGTGAAAATCGTTAAAAATGGATAAGCATATAGTGAAATACAAAAGACTTCGGCTTATAATCATGATGGTGACGGTGATATGGAATCGATAGCGTGTATGTTTTGCATAAGTTTTTGGCTTTGCTTTGTATTTATTTATTTTTCTTTAGAAATACCTAGGAACGCCACTGAGCATACCCCAAGATTTTCAAAAGTTGGTGCCTATGTTTTTAAGTAATAATTATAGAAGATTCCTGTGACTGACGGAACATTGATAATTTATAAATAGTAAACAGAGTCATCATGTACGTATTGTTGATGGCTGAGCTTTTTTTTTCATGCGGGCCTGACTAGGGCCAATGAGGAGTCGCGGTAACAATCTACATCTACATACATACTCCGCAATTCACCGTAAGGTGCGTGGCGAATGATACACTGTACCACTACTAGGCATTTCCTTTCCTATTCCCCTCCCAAATAGAACGAGGAAAAAAAGAATGCCTATATGCCTCCGTATGAGCCCTAATTTCTCTTATCTTGTCTTTGTGACCTTTACGCGAAATGCAAGTAGGTGGCAGCAAGATCGTACTACACTCAGCTTCAAATTCCGGCCCTCTAAATTTACTTAATAGAAATTCACGAAAAGAACGTCGTCTTTCCTCCAGCGATTCCCAATTGAGTTGCCGGAGCATTTCCGTGACACTCGCGCATTGGTCGAACCTACCGGTAACAAACCCAGCTTCTCGCCTCTGAACCGCCTCTATGTCTTCCTTTAAACTGACCTGCTGCGGGTTCCAAACACTTGAGCAATACTCGAGACGTGGTCAACAAGCGTTTTATACGCGGTCTCCGTTACAGGTGAAGTACATCTTCCCAAAATTCTCCCAATAAACCGAAGTCGGCTGTCAGCCTTATTCACAACTGTCCTTACATGCTCATACCATTTCATATCGCTCTGCAATGTTACGCCTAGATATTTGAACGACGCGACAGCATCAAGAAGCTCACTACTAATGCTGTTTTCGAACATTATGGGATTGCTTTTTCTACTCATGCGCATCACCTTACATTTTTCTACAATGAGAGCTAGCTGCCATTCTTCGCACCAACTAGAAATTTTGTCTAACTCATCCTGTACGCTATTACAGTCAGTTACAGACGACACCCTCCCATACACCACAGCATCATCAGCAAACAGCCGCAAATTACAAGTTACTCAGTTCATTAGATCATTTATATAGATAGAAAATAATAGCGGTCCTATCACACTCCCCTGGAGCACGCCTGGCGATACACTCGTCTCTGATGAACACTGGCCGGCCGCGGTGGCCGAGGTGACTGAGGCGCTCCAGTCACAGTCAGCACGGCCACTACGGTCGGGGGTTCGAATCCCCCCTCGGGCATGGATATTTGTGCCGTCCTAGTTCGTAAGTAGTTCATAAGTGAGGTTTGATTCCATTACTTGGAGGTGCTCCACGACCACACAATGATGAACTCACCAGATGTAATTAGCAGCATTGGCCGTTAATGTTTTATTTAAAAAAACCACAGATCGATTTCGATCACATAATGATCATCTTCAGTGTCCTTCCAACGAGCATATGCATGCCCTGAATGCAACTGCAAGGCAGTTGCATTCAGGGCATGCATATGCTCGTTGGAAGGACACTGAAGATGATCATTATGTGATCGAAATCGATCTGTGGTTTTTTAAAATAAAACATTAACGGCCAATGCTGCTAATTACATCTGGGTAGTTCATAAGTAGTTAGTAAGTTTAGGGACTGATGACCTCGTAGTTAAGTCCCATAAGTTCTACAAACATTTGAACATCTTTTCCTATCACACTCCCCTGGGGCACGCCTGACGATACACTCGTCTCTGATGAACACTCGCCGTCGAGAACGACGTACTGCGTTCTATTACTTAGGAAGTCTTCCAGCCAGTCACAAATCTGTGAACCTATTCCATAAGCTCGTATCTTCGTTAGCAGTCTGCAGTGTGGCACCGCGTCGAATGCCTTTTTGAAGTCGAGAAAAACACAATCCGCCTGTTGCCCTTCATCCATGGCTCGCAAGATGTCGTGTGAGAAAAGGGCAAGCTGAGTTTCACATGAACTATGTTTCCTAAACCCGTGCTGATTCATGGAAAGAAGCTTTTCCGTTTCAAGGAAATTTACTATATTCGAACTGAGAAAATGCTCTAAAATTCTACATGCAACTGATGTCAATGATATTGGCCTGAAATTGTGTGGGTCAGTTCTCTTTCCTTTCTTATATACGGGAGTCACCTGCGCTTTTTTCCAATCACTAGGAACTTTGCGCTGAGTTAAAGATTCACGATAAATGCAAGCTAAGTAGGGGGCCAATGCCGCAGAATAGCCTTTGTAAAACCGAACTGGTATGCCATCCGGACCAGGAGACTTTTTCGTATTTAGCTCTCTCAGCTGCTTCTCTACACAGGAAATACCTATTGCTATGTCCGCCATTTCGGAATTAGTACATTGATAAAATGATGGCACATTTGTGCGGTCCTCCTGCGTGAAAGATTTCTTAAAGGTTAAATTTAGAACTTCAGCTTTCCGTTTGCTTTCTTCTATTACTGCCCCGGAATGATCAACGAGTGACCGGACAGTGGGCTTTGACCCGCTTATCGATTTTACATAAGACCAGAATTTTTTTGGGTTCTTGGAAAGATCTTTTGCTAAGATATGGCTGTGATAATTATTGTATGCTTCACGCATCGATCTTTTTATAGACGCACGAACCTCTACTAACTTTTGCCTGTCATCATTTGCGTGTTCTTTTTTGAATCGAGAGTGCAACAGCCCCTGCTTTCTCAGCAGCTTTCTAACACTATTATTATACCACGGTGGATCTTTTACATCCTTCATCGTCTTTACTGGCACATATTTCTCTAACCCTTCATTAACAATGCATTTAAATTTAGTCCACAATTCCTCTACATCCATAGTCCCGGAATTAAACGATGCCCATTCATTTTCTAAGTGCGATCGTAACATTTGCTTATCGGCTTTTCCCAACAAAAACACGCTCCTAGCCTTCTTGATTGGTTTATGAAATTTGGTCACCATCGACACTATGACGATATCATGATCACTAATTCCTGTCTCTACACAGACATCGTTAATAAGGTCAGGCCTGTTTGTGGCTATAAGGTCTAGAATATTTCCATTGCGCGTGGGTTGCCGGTTTAACTGCTCCAGACAGTTTACGGTGGATAATTAATTTACTTAGCGGTCAAGGGTCCATCGAGAACCTGGCAACCATAGACAGGAACAGCATTATTTATTTTATGGCCAACACAAAAGATTATTCCCCTCGTTACATGTAAATGGGTTTTCAAAAAGCACACGTAAATGCAACGCCACCTAGTGAACGCTAGCAGGGCCCGTATGAAATACAGTTGTTATACTGTTGATTGCGACTTTTTGACATGCTAATTGCCCTCCAAAAAGATGTAACTGTAATACTGTACGCGACTTCTGCGGAAAGGCAATTTCTTTCATTTGTACTTTATTGCTTTAACAGCTGTCTTATAACAATACATTCAAAATATCGTTAAATATATTTCGAGACTAACGTCATATACATCTTTTTGAGATGGAACAGAGTGAAACAATCGTTGCAGAGAACAATAGAGTGAATCCAAGTGTGAATCGACCTCACCTGTGCCTGCACAGATGAAGTAATTCAACGTGTTTTAGAATGAAGTGTTTGTCCGACATGTCAAAACATAGAATAACTCGAAATCAGAGCTCAGACGAGTCAGTGTATCCGTGGGTTACATGTGATCCCAAATCACAAACGAATGCTTTATGCTCATGGTGCAACTCAATGGGGAAGAGTGCTTTGAACAGCCACGCAAGAAGCAAGAAACATAAACTTTCCATAAGCAAATGGAAGTCTGTTGCTTTCCACAATATATATTTCGTGGTCTGTTTAGTACTAAATGAATTTAAAAAATGAAACAAATTCATTAGAACAAAATAATGTTTTCATTAAAATCTGCTGTTGAGTGTTATTTTACCAGATGACACTTGAATGCAAATACCACACAGCTGTTGCTCCAGATAGGTTTTTGCATTCCCCATTTCATCTCCTCGAAGTTCAAGAACTCGCACACAACATTGTGCATTATTACGCATACTGGGTCATTAACATTCATTAATCTTTTAGCTAGAGTTTTCCAGGGCAAAACTTATTTGACTGTATGGACTCTGGAAACTGAAAACCATCATTGGGAACAATCTAAATGAAAACTTGCAATATATTGAGCATAGATAGTGGGACGAAAAGTGAAATGTTTACCGAAATCTGTTATTATTTATCTAACATCGACAAACGTGCAATGAAAATTGCGACGACGTAGAATGTGAAGAGGATGTCGATGACGCTCATGATGAAGAAAAGGATGCTCTGCAAATGGCATGCCATAAAAGACTGGGTTTACTCGAAAAGAAGACAGATTCCGATATAGAAACAAAGATAAATGCGAAACGCAATAAGATCAGTGTAAATGTTATATGTCGTTTCGTGACGTAGAGGGTGCTCTTAAATCATTTAACGGCAGTGACGGATATTCAGTTAAAAAATAGATCTTTGACTTCGAAGAAACAGCGTTTTTAATGGACTGGAGTCAACTGCAAATGCTTATTTTCGCAAAAAAAAAAAAAAAAAAAAAAAAAAAAAAAAAAAATCGCTCGAAGGTTTAGCAAAGGTTTTTGTTCAAGGTAAGAAGGATCTTACATCGTGGTCTGCATTGAAGAAAGCTTTGCTGGAAGGATTTGACATGAAAACGAGTGCTGCAGAGATTCATCAGCTGTTGTATCGACAAGAAGAGTCTCTTCAAGAACATTTCCTCGTAATGAAAGAAATTGCCAGTCGTGCTGATATTGATAACCCAAAGGAATGGTACAAGGTGGTACCATCAGTTCAACGTGCTATGAATTCAACATTTCACAGAAGACACCATTTGAAGTGCTGATGGGAGTCAAGATGCACACACAGTCTGATCTTCAGATCACAAAGTTATTGGATGACGAAATTATTAACTTGTTTGAAGAAAAACGCAGTGCACTGAGGGAAGATGCTAAGCTACAAATCGGCAAGGTACAAGAAGAAAACAGTGTTAACTTCAACCGTCATCGGAAGAAAACCTACAAGTTCAATTTTGGTGATCTGATAGCAACTGAACACAAACTGGACCACATCTGAAGCTGAAGGCCAAGAATCTAGGTTCTTACAGAGTCACAAAAAAAAAAAAAAAAAAAAAAAAAAAAAAGACACCTATGATGTGTGCCGAGAAGGTGATAACCAAGAGGGTCCCAGAACTACAGCAACGTGTGCTGAATTTATGCAACCTTGGCCAAGTGGCTACTAATTATCCGAGTCGGATGATTGTCAGGATGACCGAATGTGGGATTCGGATGGGGGATTTAAATGATTTCCTGCTGACGAAACTGAAGACACGCCACACAAGCTAAATATTGGACAGTAGGTTGCTGATCACGGAATAAACACAAGTAGGAAGAGTTTTTTCTTTGTTTCAGTTTATCTCTGTTGTTTTAATTTAAGTAACTTTGATTAAATAAAATGCTTATGTTGGAAAGACGAGTCCTGATTCCTACATATAGATTGGGTTCTCGATCACTAGTTCATGAGATGTGACTGTATTTTAATGTATCAGGAAGTCTAGTATAAATTAACGGGGTATGTTGCATAAACCAATGCAATTCACATTAAAACGTAAAACGCACAGTATCCTCCAACTACTTGAACTCAACTTAATCGTCCATTATACAGGGTGTAAATTTTAAGTCGACAAACCGAAATAACTCGGAAAAACAGTAGATTTTCAAAAATGGTTTTCACCAGCATGTGCGGATGGCAGGGGCTTATGAAATAATACTCAACCGGAACCGTTTGTATGTTTGTGTGTGTGTGTGGGGGGGGGGGGGGTGTCAAGTGTAAAATTTTAAATGGGAACCCCGATTTTTTTATTGAAGATTCGGATTCTAAGACCACATCATGAATAGTCTATTTTTTCCTCTCTTTCTTTTTTCTTCCCTAGTTATTCTGGTTTGTCAACTTAAAATGTGTTACATGGTTCATCTTGGATGCAATGTTTTAAAAATATGTAACTAATTTCTTTATGGAATAGTGTTTGCTAACCCCTTTGATCAAAATTACGTTTCGTGAAAACCTGGAAAATAATTATTTTTAACCTGGAAAACCTGGAAAAAACCTTGAATTTGAAAATGAAGATTTGGTGGCCACCCTGATAAAAGTGAAGCTAAAATAAGTTCTGTGGAATGGAAGCATAAGAAGCGACTCGCGAGATTTTTAGTTGTCAGGGATGCAATTTATTAAATAAATAATTAAATATGAACAACTTTTGTTAATACGACACGGCCTAAGCTGCCCACAGCTCATGTTGAGACCTCGACTGTTATCACTATTACACAAATTTTACTCATGACCGGCGCGATTCGGCGCGTATAGCGGTCAGTTCGAGACAGCTACTGCGGCGCGTTGCGAGACTAGAGGGCACCTGACGCTCTATTTCGCGCCAAAACAGGGCCGTCGCGTGACTTCTGCAAAATCGCTCTTCTCTTGTTACAGTAAGAGAAGGACCTTAAACTTTTTAAACTGTCAAAATCTAGCACATCCTTGAGAGATATTTATTACAAATTCTCAGCTCTGAATAACTAATATTTAGTATATAATAAACAAAACTAATCACAAGTAAGGATGGAAAAAACCGACCGGTTAAAACCGATACCAGTATTTTAGTTTTGAATAACCGTTTTTTTCGGTATTTATTTGGTGTCGGTTGTAACCGGTTTTTCTTAGTTATTGCCAAAAACCGAGTAAAAAAACCGTTACGACTACTTCCTATACTAGTGGTTCAAAATGTGTTTTTTATAAATAATTTCAAAAACTTAAAACTAGTAGACTGATATTTAGGGCTAGTACTAAAATTTCCACTTCTGTGAAATATTAGGTCATCGCAGTAACTAAGAAAAGCGATCAGTGATAATTTAAGAACAATCCCGGCAGTTAGAAACGCGCAACAAACGCGTGGCATAAGAGCTTACGAACTAGTGCAGCTACTGAGTCATCGATGCACCTGCTGCCGTGTGGCGTGGCCTATTAGACGACGCGCGTGCACCGGCAGTGTACGAGACTTGCCTCCGTCTGGACATGCGGCAGTTCCTTGCTGTCGTCACCAGACATCGATTGTGTCTTAAATGGCACCATCCCGAGTGTGGAAGTACTTCACGAAGTACGGGAGCAGTGAGGCACAATGCTCCTTTTGTTTTAAAAATCTGAAAACTGGTGGAGGTACTACAAACATGCTGTGTCATGTAAGGAGAAAGCATCCAAAATGTTTCTTGGAAGAGAAGGTATACCTATTACGTAAGCTTGGAATAATAATGTATTAATGGAATATTAATGTATTAATTATTACATTAATGTATTAATAATGGAATATTAATGTATTAATGAAATATTAATGGAATAATAATGTATTATCATATTGTTTTATTAATGTGATTCCTTGAAAGCGAGGGGCTTTTTTAATAACCAATATGGGTTCAGGTAACATTGATCATGTGTTGCCTCGCGAGGTAGCCGTGCGGTCTGAGACTCCATGTTATGAACGGCGCGGCTGTTCCAGTCGGACGTTCGAGTCCTCCCTCCTCCCTCGGTCATGGGTGTGTATGTTGTCCTTAGTGTAAGTTTAAGTTAGATTAAGTAGTTTTTAAGTTTAGGGACCGATGACGTAAGCAGTTAGGTCTCAATAGAACTCACACCCATTTTAACATTCTTTGATCATGTGGTACACAGCTTTCCTAGTTCAATTTGCGTAAATTTACACTGACAACGATCATACTGTTAGTCGGAACTGTGACTTTATTTTCCGAAATACTTCTGCAGCGCTGATTGAAGTTCATTTACTGGCTGTAACTTATATGTATATAACGAGATATTCGTATGCACTGGCTCCAACTTACGGAGTGGTTGGCTCAATATCCGCAACTGCCGGATGCAAATACTAGGCCAGTAAATCAGTATGCTTTGTATATCATCTTCTACGGCCTCCTGGCTAGGCTTACACACACTCAAGAAGGCGTAGAATTGGGAGGGGCTCTTGCAAAATATGGAAAGATTAGTGATTTGTCGTATAACGTAAATTTACATAAATTTTAACCAAATTTCGTATGTTTCGGTTTCGGCCGAAACTAGAAGAACCGAAAATTCGATTACGGTTTCTGTTACGGCCGAAAAATATGTTTCGGTCGAACTCTACTGGAAATAATAGCAATAAAAACCGAAAACCGGTTATTTGAAAAACCGGTTATCTTGAGCAATTTTTACGGTGCGGTTAAACTGGAGATAAAATGAACCGGTATAACCGAAAGCCGGTTGTTTCAGCGATAACCGCCATCCCTAATCACGAGCCGCAGACGGCGACAAGCGGCGCGGAAAAGGAGGACCATACTTTCCCTATACAGAGCTTTATGTGTTAGCCCCTCTGTGAAATTTAAGCACGCTGGTTGCAGGTGACGTGGCTGCTGGTGCCCCCCGAGGTGTCGGAGGTGGAGCACGACCCCCGCGTGCTGCACGAGTGCGCCTACAACGTGCGCGTAGAGTCCCTGCCCTTCGGCGGCCGCCACGCCGCGGAGCTCAACTACACAGTGCCCGGTGAGTCCAAACGCACCGCTCACAACAACTGGGGGACCAGCAGGCGTACGGTGACGTACATTGTTCACATACTGCTAACAACTGAATCTGTGTGTGATACATTACGCTGTTTTGCTGTCTCAACTCTTTACCTGACGTTTACTTAGATGTCGTCCACATGAGTAAGAAAAAAATCGGTTAAATTTTGTTTACAAGATAAATCAATCAAAAGAGAAGGCCGTCAACTCCAAAAAATACCTAGGAATTACTATTACTTCAGACAGAGGAACGCGAGAGAAAGTGTTGAGAAGGAGACCAATAACCTCCTTAAGAACTTTGTCGCAGGAAATTCAATTGTTCAATTGTTTGTAAGTCTTATGGGACTTAACTACGGGGTCATCAGTCCCTAAACTTACAAACTACTTATGAACTACTTACGAACTAGGACGGCACAAATATCCATGCCCGAGGGGGGATTCGAACCCCCGATCGTAGTGGCCGTGCAGACCGTGGCTGAAGCGCAGGAAACTATCAAAAGTCTTCACATTAGGCAAGAATTGACTGAAACTGGGGAAAGTAATACAGTAGAAGAAGAATGGTAGCTCTGAGAGATAGAGTAGTGAAGGCTGCAGAGGACCATATAGGCAGAAGAACAAGGCCTTATAGAAATCCCTGGATAACACAGCATATACTGAACTTAATGGATGAGCGGAGAAAATATAAAAATTCAGTAAGTGAAACAGGAGAAAGGGAGTACAAACGTCTGAAAAATGTGATTGACAGGAGGTGCAGACTGGCTAAGCAAGAGCGGCTAGAGGACAAATGCAGAACCGTAGAAGAATGTATAACGAGGGGAAAGATAGATACCGCCTACAGGAAAATAAAAGAGATATTTGGACACAAGAAAACCAGCTGTATGAATATCAAGAACTTAGACGGAAAACCAGTACTAAGCAAAGAGGGGAAAGCTGAACTGTGGATGGAATATATATAGAGGGTTTATACAAAGAGATAAACTTGAAGGCAGTATTCTAGAAATAGAAGACGAAGTGGAGGAAGATGACATAGGATATATGATACTGCGAGAAGAATTTGACAGAGCTCTGAAGGACTTGAGTCGAAACAAGGCCCCTGGAGTAGATGATATTCCGTCTGAACTGCTGATGTCGTTAGGAGAGCCAGTCGTGAACAAATTGTATCGCCTGGTATGCACGATGTCTGAGACAGGGAAAATACCCTCCGACTTCAAGAAGAATACTGTAATTTCAATTCCAAAGAAAGCAAGTGCAGACAAGTGTGAAAAGTACAGAACTATCAGTTTAATAAGACATGGGTGCAAATACTAACAAGAATTATTTACAGACGAATGGAAAAACTTGTGGAATCTGACCTCGGGGAAGATCAGTTTGGATTTAGGAGAAATGTAGGAACACGGGAGGCAATACTGACATCACGACTTATCTCAGAAGATAGGCTAAGGAAGGGCAAACCTACGTTTTTGGCGTTTGTAGATTTGAAGAAAGCTTTTGACAATGTCGACTGGAATACACTCTTCCAAATTGTGAAGGTAACACGGGTAAAATATAAGGAAGAGAAGAGTTGTATTCAACCTATACAAAAACCAGCAAGCGGTTATTAGAGTCGAAGGGCAAGAAAGGGACGCAGAGTTTGGGAAAGAAGTAAGACAGGGTTGTAGCCTTTCCCCAATGTTGTTCAATCTGTACATTGAGCAAGCAGTGAAGGAATGGAAGGAGAAATTTGGAGAGGGAATTAAAGTACAGGGAGAAGAAATAAAAACATGTGGTTTGCCGATGACATAGTAATTTTGTCGGAGACTGCAAAGGATCTGGAAGAGCAATTGAATGGAATTGACAGTGTCTTGAAAGGAAGATATAAGGTGAACATTAGCAAGAGTAAAACGAGGTTCATGGAATGTAATGTCAGAAAATCAGGCGATGCTGAAGGAATTAGATTAGGCAATGAGACAATAAAAGTAGTAGATGAATTTTGTTATTTGGGTAGCAAGATAACTTCTGATGGCCGAAGTAGAGAAGATATAAAATGCAGAATGCCTATGGGAAGAAAAGCGTTTCTAAAGAGGCGAAACTTGTTAACATCCAAAATTAATTTAAATTTTAGGTAGTCCTTTCTGAGAGAATTTGCCTGGAGTGAAACGTGGACGATAAGGAGTTCAGACAAAAACATTGTAGAAGCTTTTGAAATGTGGTGCTACAAACGATTGATGAAAATTAGAGGAGCTGCTTAACCGAATAGGAGAGAAAATGAGTTTCTGGCATATCCTGACTAAGAGATGGGATAGATTGGTAGGAGACATTCTGAGACATCAAGGAATTGTCCACTTAGCATTAGAAGGAAACGTGTGGGGTAAAAATCGTAGAGGGAGACCGAGGGACGAATACAGTAAGCAGATTCAAAAGGATGTAGGTTGTCGAACGTATTCTCAGATGAAGAGACTTGCACAGGACAGGGTAGCGTGGAGAGCTGCATCAAACCAGTCTGCGGACTGAAGATCACAACAACAACAACTGTACTTCCTAGATTATATGGCCTTCCTAATGTGCATAAATATGGGTTGTCCTCTTAGGCCTATAATGTCAAACATTGGTGCTCCCACATACCGTGTGGATAAAACATAATGCTGGTTTGTTGAGCCCACTGCTAGGGCATTGTGAACACGACATTAACAACTCGGTGGATTTCCTCCGTCGATTGGAGGGATTTATCTTGGCTGAAACGGATATTTTAGTTAGTTTTGATGAGGTTTCTCTTTTCATTCGCGTTCCTCTATCGGATTCGCTGTAAGTAATTGAGTCGAAGTTTGGTACTTATTTAACAAATATATTTCGACATGTTTCGACTTCCACGTACTTTTTATTCAGTGACGAGTACTAAAACAGACAGATGGAGTTGTGACCCCTTTGTCACCTATCATTGCTAATTTATTCACGTAGGACTTTGAAGATCGTGCACTGGAGTCAGCGGAGCTGAAACCTGCTTGTTTTTTCAGATATGTAGACGACACTTTTGGTTGTTTGGCCTCATGGTAGTGAGAACTTGAATTATTTTTTGGAACATCTAAATTCAATCCACCCCAATATCCGTTTCACCATGGAAGTGGAAAAGAATTGTTGTCTGCCCTTCCTTGCTGTTTTTAGGAAGCCAACGCGTACTGATTTGTATTTGAAACTTGATAGTTGTCACCACCCAGCTCAACGTGAAGAGGTTCTTCGAACCTTAGTGCATAGGGCTCACGTCATTTCTGACCCTGAAAGTTTGCCCACTGAATTGCCTCATCTCGAAGTAACGTTTCCACAGAATGGCTATGGTGAAGGGCAGATTAAAAGAGCGTTGCGCTATCGACCACGTGTGAAACGGGCTGGTGATGATAGCATGGTCGGCACCCACGTCAGTGGCCATTCTGCCATAGGTTGGCAGCACTTTGGCAGCACATGACTGCACTTTGCGTAAAATCAATGTAAAAAGTGTGTTTCGTTCACCATATAAACTTAAGGCACTGTAGGGATCCGTTATGGATTAACTCTGTTTGCACAAGACGGGTGTCTACCGTATCCCATGGAGATGTGGCATGTCATATGTTGGTCAAACATTTAGGACTGATTAGGACCGTTGTATTGAGCATAAACGTTACACACGTTTACAGTAGCCAAACAAATCTGCTGTGGCCGAACACTGTCTTGACACAGGTCACCCTTTGGAATACAACAAAACGGAAATTCGGGCATGCACTTCCAACTACTGGGACTGTGTTATCAAGGAAGCGATAGAAATAAAACTAGGTGAC
Organism: Locusta migratoria; assembly: GCA_026315105.1. Classification (NCBI taxonomy): domain Eukaryota; kingdom Metazoa; phylum Arthropoda; class Insecta; order Orthoptera; family Acrididae; genus Locusta; species Locusta migratoria. The sequence continues at coordinate 622,380,787 of CM048746.1, read as the reverse complement.
AACCTTATGAATAGGGATGGAGGCTTCTGTTTAAATTCCGCCTGGGATCCTGCTCTCTCATTTGTCAAGAAATAGAGGGAAAAAACTAATCCGACCTCATCCGTCGAGAACTGATGTTTATTATCGACATTCTGACCGGTTTCATCTTTGGTCTTATCGGCGCTGTGTGCTTGCTTGCTCGGTGTGTGTTGTCTTTCCTGTTATTGAAAACCGAAGTTTTAAAGATCGTTGCACATTGCTTCCTCACTGTAGTTTCACCTTGAAAATGGCAGGGTGGTCTCCTGCCGAAATATCGGCCGTCGTCGATTTTGATATCTGGCAGCATACCCGTAAGTTTTTCGAAGTTGTTATTCGCCAGGAAAAATTAAGGAATTACTTAAACTAAGGTAAACTAACCTAAGGACTACACACAAAAACGCACACACACACGCACACACACACACACACACACACACACACACACGCCCCAGGGAAGACTCGAACCTCCGACGGCGAGCAACCGCGCGCTCCACAGCGTGGCGCCTTAGACCGCTCGGCTTCTTCACCGCGGCTACACCGTGTAAACAGTGAATAAAAGGAAGCCCTGTGAACCGTTGTCAGGTAACAAGCGACTGCTAAATTTTCAAGATACAATAAGAAACTTCGAGACATTAGATTGTTTAATAATTAACTTTACAATGGGATCACCCTCAACGAGCATAATTCGATTCTGAGCTTTACGTGCAATGCGAAACCTCGTTATGCAAGACATATTTTTCTGTCGGACTTCATGCAAGAACAGGATGTGTTCCATTGTGAAAAACGGACTAAAATATATCTTGTAATGTATAATACTATATTTTTTTTACAAGAAATTCGTATACACAGAAGATGATTAAATTTCTTGCCTTCGAATTATATTACACACAGTTGAATGATGTTTCCGGGAGGTTGGGGACTGCCAAGATATTTTTCGTTGGAGAGGAGTCGCGGTATTAAAAAAGTTTAGGATACACTGCTGTAGACGATATGGAACTTTTTGTGTTCATATTGCGAGTCCTCTTGCTGCCTAGAAGGTGCGTTACAGCTGAGTTACATTCAACCGTCTTTCTCGACGGACTGTTAACAAGAAATAACGGTCAGTTCTTGCTAATGCTACCCTGAAATGACCTTGGCCTTGCCTTCTTTTAACCGTTTCTGTTGCCACAAATCGCGTGCAAGTCCTGGAAATTACACTTTGGGACATTCGAAAAGCTGCAGCCACCTCCCTCTGTGTCTGTCCCGCTTCTAATCCTCCTGTTTCTCCATGCCTTACTGCGAGTAAGTTTTGCTGTTGCATTGCACCACCTGCTCACTACACTGTGTGAACCCAACTGCCCGTGTAATTTGCCTGGTATAGTAAACACGTCAACACCAACATTATTTCGGTTGCAGTCATATTGTTATATCCACTCCGTAGAACCGACGGGACACGTCGAACCGTTTTAGTTTATTCTGCCGATGAAAATGCTTCAGAACACATACCTCAAGTGATCCCATAATTAATTTTCTTAACCAGCGTATTTTAAAAAAGTATCTACTTGACACGATATAAATTCGTCGTTTTTCTGAAACGAAGCGTGTATTTTTATACGCTTTCCAAAGGGGAGGCGTGATTTTCAAAAGAAATTCTGCAACTATTCCCCACATTCCCATACATACTGTTTCATTTTGAATACAACCTCACCATGACTTTCCAAAATATTGCTTATAATACACTGATAGATAAAAAAAATAAGCGCCCTCTCTTATTTTCCAAGTCCCACACATTTACAAACATTTTAGCATTCGAATTTAATTATTGAAGTAGAATAAATGTTTGTATATCCAAGGGACCTTAACTGGGAACACGAACTGCTTGAACTAAATTATGCTAGGGGCAATACACACACACACACACACACACACACACACACACTCCATGTTTCGTTATTCACTTATTTTAATAATGGAGTTGCGCTGCATTACAGCGTCTTTGGGCGAGGCGAATAGCCAATCAGTGAGCTGATTGTTGGAGAATGTAGAACTTGATCCAAGCTGTAGGTAGGAACATTTCTACTCCTTCTATCACTCTTAATAGCTAAATGCACACATAATATTTATATTCGTGAGTTCTACGACAAACAATCTTTCGAATTATGTAATTTTCATTGGCCTTCTTGTATGAATTACTTAGTAATCTGTATCAGAATTTTCGTGTTAGCGTATTTATATCATGATACTTTAAATGGAAGCAAGGGACTGGAAGGTCACATGAGTAAGGAAAAAAGACGACAACAGGTTTCGGAGGACTATGCCACAATCATCTGGTCATATTACATTTTATAAGTTTGTCATTTTATTTTGAAAAAAAAAAATGGAGATACTTGAGTATCTTGCAAGCTGTGATCTTTTAATTTATGTTTTTATACTTAGACTAAGTGCTATTTTGCACATATTATTTAATCTCAATTTTTTAAATAAGATGACGAACTTATAAAATGCAATACGACCAGAAGATGGTGGCACAGTCCTCCGAAACCGGTCGTCATTAAATAAACAAGTATTTCGCGATCTTTGCGTTTCACTTTTGAGAAATATTAAACTATTAGATCGCCTCCACAACCTGTAATGTCAGCTTTATCGAACGAATTACACAAGCTCTGGGTTGAGATAACACAGTGAGCAGGTAGTGCAATGCAACAACAACATTTACACGAAGCTAAGGCATTGAGAACCATAGGAAGGTTGGAAGCGAAACAGACATAGAAGGGGATGGCTGTAACTATTGGTATAAATGCGGCGGCTATTTCGAAAGAACAGACGTCACTTCTGATCCTGCAGTTATTATTCTTTCATGTTCGCAGAATATATGACATCAACTGCGTACGGGCAAAGCTGAATATGTGTACCCAGCCGGAATTCGAACCCGAGCTTCTGCTTTCTATGTAGTTGCGCTGACCACTATACCACTGGGGACACAGTGATCACGCCACCTGGAAGGTCAATCTAAGCACGCCTCACGTCAGATACGAATCACGGCTGGGTAAACATTTTCAGCTCTGCTCGTACGCAGTTGATGTCGTATATTCTGTGAATGTGAAAGAATAACAACTGCAGGATCAGAAGTGACGCCTGTTCTTTCGGAACAGACGCCACATGTATAATATATAATATGCTGGTGACGGGCAATTATCGTTTCAATAGCGGTGAGGGGTGGGCTCTTACTCTTACGGGAATTAGTTTCTATAACTACGAGTTTGAGTACTGTGAGCAGGATAAAGCTAGAATTTTGTATCCGACCTGAGGCGTGTTTAGGTACCTTGCAATTGCGGTGATCACTGCGTCCCTAGTGGTGTAGTGATCAGCGCAAGTGCCTAGAATGCAGGAGACCTGGGTTCGAATCCTGGCTGGGTATACATTTTCGGCTTTTCCCGTAAGCAGTTGATGTCATATATTCTGTGAATATCTAAGTATTAAGAGTGTACCAAAGCGTAATTTTCTAGACCTTGACGCGATTTCAGAACAGGATCCGTTAAGAGAAAGGCGAGGTCAGGGTCGTCCCCAGGTAACATCAGCAGGAGATGACCATTACTTCCGGTTATCAGCCTGTGGAGGCAGGAGGCCGATTGCAACTCACATGCAACGCACCCTCCGGACAATAATAGGACGCGCAATATCAACACCAAAATCGCCTCTGGGAATGTGTCCTCTACGCACGGAGGCCTATGGTGTGTGTGTCCCATGAAACCACGACACCGTCAGTCCGTAGGAACTTTGAGTAAGAACATCAGGATTGGAGTCATCAGGAATGGCGCCGGGTTCTGTTCACAGATGAGTCATGATGTTGTGTTCAGCCGGACAGTCGCTGTTCTGGAGAGACCGTGTAACTCGGAACAATCCTGATTATGTGTAGGAAAACTATATCATGATGGTGCTTCATTGGTGTGGACAGGAGTTAGTACTGGTGGATGTAAGGACCTTTTGTTGTGCCCTAAGCTGGTGCCATAGCTGATGGGTTCATTCTGGTGGAGGATAGCGCTGGTCCCCAAAGAACTGTCGTCAGAAATGTTCAAATGTTTGTAAATCTTATGAGACTTAACTTCTGCGGTTATCAGATTACAAACTACTTAAACTAACTTGAACCTAAAGACAACACCTATTCCCGAAGGAGGACTCGAGCCTCCGACGGCGAGCAGCCGCGCACTGCGCAGGAAGGCGTTTTAGACCGCTCGACTACTCCACCGCAGCCGGGAGCTGCAGTCTTGTACAGCATGCTTGAAGCTAGGAGAATTGACCAAGTGGAGTAGCCAATTTACACTCGATTATGTCTGGGATGCAGTTGTCAGCCGTATTGCAGCCAGACAGCATCACCCACACAATGGGTGCAGAGCTGGATGTTGCACTCATGGAAGAATGGCCAAATATCCCTCAAGAGCTGATAGATAACCTCACACTGTCCACGCCACGCAGGTGTGAAACTGTGGCCATGCGAGGTGACAGACCATATTAGAGGGCACTATTATAGTAGCCCAATGGCGGCTCGCTTTAAGTAAACGCCATGTAGAGCAGAAGTAAAGAGTTGGGACACAAAATGTCGTACTGTATTACATACAAATTACAATGGTAACCAATAAAATACTTTACCATATGTATATTGCTCGTGATATCTCACCTGATCCTCTAACTGATTTCAAAAAATCAAATGTTTGTATAGTCTATACGGGGTCATCCGTCCCTAACCTTACAAACTACTTATGAACTACTTACGAACTAGGGCGGCACAAATATCCATGCCCGAGGGGGGATTCGAACCCCCGACCGTAGTGGCCTTGCAGACCGTGACTGGAGCGCCTCAGTCTCCTCGGCCACCGCGGCCGGCTCTAACTGATTTGAGCAGTGTAGTTTCAACATAAGCACTCTTGGCAATCCGTACAGCAAGTCATACCAGATCACCCGTAACAATAATGACAACAGAAGAAAATTAAAATTATTTAGCTCAAAGAAATCATGAATACAATAGCAAATTAAGCTGTAGTTATTCAGGGTGAATACCAACTCCACTGAAAAACATTTAGTGGTCTTAATATGGTTCAAAACATAAACATATACCTTGTAGACGTGTACCTTAATATTATTAGCACTTTTCATCTTCGATACTGTGACACCCCCATGTTGTACTGTTCACAGTAGATGGATCACGTATGGGCCAAAGAAAGAAAACAAATCCAGTAAATATTAAGTCTAAAATGAGAATCGGTATCATAAAAGCAACAATTGCTTCTTTAGTAAAGAGATGTGTTTCACAATAGCGAAGTTGAATGAGTACCTGGATATTTTAAAGTGTACATTTCATAGCCCACTTTTATTAGATTTGCTACTCGTTTTGTTCCACACTACCAAGAATTGATTATTATAAGTGTTCGCAATCACTAATGCTGTGAATTTTCTTTCTATTGGCCCTTCGCATGCTTATGGAGTCATTATCTAAGGAGACAAGAGACAGAGAAAGATCCTAGCAACTCTTGCATTAATAAGAAACGCGTTGTACGAAATCTATGAAAATTGCTCCTGTCGAATTCTGGTGAAATGTCAATCAGATAATTCTAGTAAGTTCTGCTCATATCTTAAGTTAATGAATGGTTCCGAATCTTCCAGTCAGACTCTCTGGTCTCAAAACTGGGGACTGCGAAGGAAATCAGAAATATTCCGGACTGTTGTTATTATGCTCTTCAGTCCGTAGACTGGTTTTATGCAGCATTCCATGTTATTCTATCCTGAGCTAGCCTCTTCATCTCCTCATAAAGAACGGTAACTCACATAAATTTGAATCTGCTTACTGTATTCGTCTCTTCGTCTCCCTCTGTGGTTTTTTCTCGAAAACATTTCCGTCCAGTGCTAAATTCACGATTCCTTGATATCTAAGACACGTGTCTTACCAATCGATCATTCACTCCTGTACATGCCAACACTCCACACAAATGCCTTCCAGGAAAGACTTCCTTACCCTTAAATAAAAATTTGATGTTATCAAATTTCTCATTTTTAAAAATGCCGTTCCGCATTTTATATCCTCTGTACTGCGACCATCATATGCTATTTCATTGCAAGTATCAAAACCTTTATTGTTTCGTTATCTACTCTAATACGTTCAGCATCGCCTGATATTCTTAAATGCGGCTCTTGTAGCTTGAAGCAATAAAAGCACAGCATCATAACGATGAATGAAAGATAAAACTGCTTCTGAACCTTGATACGAGTCCCATAACTATTCTGTACACATTTTTTTAAAAACAATAAAATGATAATATCTCAGTATAACAACATTTAAATCATAGCAAAGTATGCACAAACTTTAATTCGCTGTCCTTGAACTTCTCTTTACATCAGAATATATGACAATCAACTAAGATTATCTGAAGCTTCTTCTGATCTCTAGATCTTAGTGTGTAAACACGCTTCTTCCTTAGAGCATATCTGGAACGAGCGCCTTCCGGCTGAACCTTTCTCTTCCTTTTTATCTTTGGTAACACACTAGGCTGTGAGGGAACGGGGGTACCAGAGGAGACGGTGACGCAGGCACATAATACGGCTTTAACCGGTCCATGTGAACAACTACTGCCCGATCAGGCAATTCAATCTCCGACAGGGGAGGTCAAACATATTATAGGGTATGGTCTCTAGTAATGTGGCGTGAACATTTTCGTTCTGCCTTTCTCGATGTCAGGGTTTATGTTGTGGAATAACCGCTTTGAATATGTCCTTAACGTTGTTTCTTAGCGGCATTTACATTGTTGCTTTTGAGTTGTTTCCAATGGATTTCAAACGGCGTGTTAAACCTTTTACTACAGCCAGATTTATTCCAGGTTGTAGTTTGTATAAATCAAACGGGGAACTCATAGGTCTGCCATATACAACTTCGTATGGGGTGTAGCCAGTAAATTCATATATAGGGTGTTACAAAAAGGTACGGCTAAACTTTCAGGAAACATTACTCACACACAAAGAAAGAAAATATGTTATGTGGACATGTAATTTCCACGTTAGAGCTCATTTTATTGCTTCTCTTCAACTCACATTAATCATGGAATGGAAACACACAGCAACAGAACGTACCAGCGTGACTTCAAACACTTTGTTACAGGAAATGTTCAAAATGTCCTCCATTAGCAAGGATACATGCAACCACCCTCCGTCGCACGGGATCCCTGATGCGCTGATGCAGCCCTAGAGAATGGCATATTGTATAACAGCCGTCCACGATACGAGTCTCTACATTTGGTACCGGGGTTGCGTAGACAAGAGCTTTCAAATGCCCCCACAAATGAAAGTCAAGAGGGTTGAGGTCAGGAGAGCTTGGAGGCCATGGAATTGGTCCGCCTCTACCAATCCATCGGTCACTGAATCGTTTGTTGAGAAGCGTACGAACAAGTCGACTGAAATGTGTAGGAGCTCCATCGTGCATGAGCCACATATTGTGTCGTACTTGTAAAGGCACATGTTCTAGCAGCACAGGTAGAGTATCCCGTATGAAATTATGATAACGTGCTCCATTGAGCGTAGGCGTAAGAACATGAGGCCCAATCAAGACATCACCAACAATTCCTGCCCAAACGTTCACAGAAAATCTGTGAATCGAGGAAGTACAGTACATACTAACGAAACAGTTGGGTATTTTGACAATTGTCTGCATGAATTTTTTCAATTTACATTTAAAGAGAAGTACTAAAATGAGCTCTAACATGGAAATTAAGCGTTTTCGGACACATGTCCACATAAAATTTTCTTTCTTTATGTGTGAGGAATGTTTCCTGAAAGTTTGGCCGTACGTTTTTGTAACACCATGTATACAGCCAGTGGCGCAGCCAGGATTTCTTTCTGGGGGTGAGGGGGGGGGCTCATATTTTTAAAAGAAAGACTACTGAATTTATTAATAGTAAAGTGTTCTTATCATTCACTATCAGAAATATGAGAGGCTCGCTGATGTTACAACTGTTTAATTAAAAAGAGACTCTATGTGTAAAAATTGAACGCTATTGTTCGCAGTTTGTGGCGGCCTTCTTAAGATTCCACTCGGTAGCGCCGCTGACCTGTTAAGCAGCGGGTCGCCGCATATGAACAATCGGCTCGTAACTTCAGCAGAGCAGTAACAATAGCGGCAGCATCAAAGCTGGTCGCGCCGGCATTAAAACCGCCCACAGTAACAGCAGCTCACGTTCTCAGTGGCGGCATCACATTGGCAACCAATTCTCACGTTAACTTGTGCTTGACAAATCAGAGTTACATTGTGATTTATCACAAGTGTACTATTTCAAATATTCGATACCGCCCATAAAAAATAAATAAATAATAAAAAAAAGTCTTTAGGAGGTGCTGGGAGGGGGGGGGGAGGGCTTCAGCCTCATTAGTCCCCCTACCCATGGCTGCGCCACTGAATACACCTGTTGTATGCAGAAGGTACATAAGGAAAATTACGGTCCCAATCAATGTGTAGGCGGTTTACATAATATCATAGCATTTTGTGGACGCGTTCCAGCTGTCATTGCGGTAATGCAGGGGGATGCGCAGAACGGCCCAAAACTGGGCCGCCTTCGTAGCTGACGCCGACTATAAACATTCATCAACCAACGGTATGGCGACCTCTGCAACTCTGTTTTCACCTGAAAGGGTACAAATTGCAGTTATTGCAATCTCAATACGTACGAATTTTGTACTGGCTATAATGTCTTATCAGAAGTGTTCCATATCTGTAAACAAAGTTTATGGGCCTATCTTCTTCAGTAAAAAAACTGTGCAGACTAAACTATCTACACATTCGTCAAAACTGACGATTTACCTCAACTTGAAGATTGAGATGATTTCATATTTACAGAAGATGATGCCCCATCTCATTCCTCTACGCAAGTTCAATGTCACTGACTAAAAACATTCCAGGACGTTGGATTGATCGAGGAGGAACATATGACCAACTCCATCATCGATGGGCTCCCAGGCCTTCTCACCTTTTTGCAGGGTTACATAAAGTACCCCTCACCCTATTGCTGACACTCGTCAAAGTCTGTGAATCTAATTAGTGAAGCTGCCAGTTCGATAATGAGACACCAGCTGCTTCGTGTGTGTGTAGAAATGAGGCACCATTTCGATAGCTTCAATGCGCTTGTGATCGACATAGCTGGAGCATTTGATAATCTCTGTTGGCCGGCCATTTTCGCAGCCTCCGAGATCTGGAGGTCCCCAAAAAGCTTTGTTAATTATTGTAACGGGCGTAGCGTCCAATGGGTTGAGGGACAAAGTAAGGTAATCAAAAAGATTACCAAGGGCTGTCCTCAAAGTTCCATAAGTGGTCCATTGTTGAGCCCCTATTACATCTACGAGATGAGGCAAATACTGTTGATGGTGTTGTTACATATGCAGATGACATCCTAGTAGTTGTGTCTGCAGACTCCAGGGCGAAACTTGAGGGAGGGGTCAGTGATGTGCTTGTGCAACGGTGGTGCAGTAGCAACAAACAATTGCTGCACATAAAACCACTTACATACTCCTGAAGGGAAGACTATCTCTCACTAGAAATCCGACTATACGGCTTGACCCGACCCCTATAAAACGAACTACTGTTTGTCGGTATCTAAGTATTTTTCCTGATGCAAAAAGAAACTTCCTAGAACATATAGAATATGTTACTCAATACCCGGCAAATTCATGCATAAAATTGCTCGTGCTGGTACTGTTGATTATAAATGACCACATCATGCTGTACGGTCTTATCATGAGGCTTTTTCTAACGCCATCGTGGGTTTCGCTGCTAGCGACTGGGCGCATCGCCTTAGGCTGCAGAGCTGCAAGAAGGTACTATGACGAATTCAGCGTACTTCTAAGGCTTACCGGTGCCATTTGCACTACACCTGTTGAGGGTTTGCTGGTGATTCTAGGGGTATGTCCATTGGATATCGTGGTATGTTACAGAACAGCGATGTACTGGTTAGGGCGCGAGCAATATGATCGTGTGTATGAGATCACAGGTGTTCAGGTTACAGATAAAACTTACGAGCCTGGAAATTATGTGTGTGACAGTCTGATTGGGACTCTATAAGCACTGCAAGACGGGTATCAAAATGTTTCAAATGTTTATAAATCTATCGGACCAAACTGCTTGGTAATCAGTCCGTAGCTTACAACTATTTAAATTAAGGTAAACTGAAGTACAACACACACACCCATGCCACAGGAAGGTCTCGAACCTCCGACGGCGGGCAACCGCGAGCTCCGCAGAAAGGTGCCTTAGACCGATCGGCTACTCCACTGCGGCAAGACAGTATATTTCCAGACATTAGAAGCAGACTCCGATTGCGGTACATTGCTCCTACTCGAGGTGTGGTAGACCTATTAACAGGCCATGGTCAATATCCGAAATATCTTCATCGCTTTCAACTCAGTAACACACTAATTTGTGAATGTGGAGATGACGGTACTGCTGATCACGTCGTTCTAAGTTGCCCCCGTTTCCGGGTAGAGAGGGAATGTAGACAATTAGATTGCGATCTGCAAGCAGTCATAAGGGACCAAGCCTTGTGAGTTACAATTAATGCTGTTGCACAACGAATATCTAAAACCGTAACTGCTTAACTTTCTGTCTATAACTCCAAATCGACGATCCTAATGGCAAAAATCTCTATAGATCAAATAAAATATAAACACAACTATCCAATAAGTTAAAAATACAAAATAAATGAATTGAAAACTGTAAAATTAAAAAAAAAAATGCTTAGTTAGTCTCACGGATATGCACAGACTCGAGGTTTTTTGCCGGGGCACGCATATGCCCGTGGAGGTACTGTAGAATAGTGTAGTTAGAGTAGGTCTATAAGCAGTTATTGCCCATGTTAGTTGGAAAACCTCGAGTTCTTCTGAGGTTGCCAGGAACTTTTTTTTTCAATTAATCTAGAAGAATCCACTTAAGCCAAAGATCAATTTATTGTATTTCAAGATTAATTTCTTTTTCTCTTTTTATGGAACTTTTCAATACTTTTACATTTCTTTTTAATTTTATTTACATTAATGTTGTAAATGATTGCATTTAACATAAGTAATAACTACATTTACATTTATAAAACATTGTATGAGACAATGTAAAATGATTATGTACGACCTGTTTAGAGTTTCAAGGTAACAGGTCTAAATATTGTGGCAATAAATTGAAATTGAAAAAAAAAAGAAAAAATGAAAAAATTCGGAAATTGAGGGTCACTTTTTCAGCTACTTTTTTCCATCTGTGAGGTAACATTCAGTACAGAGTATGTTTTATATGTGAGGCATGAGTAAGGGATTGTCTCACAAATGTAGGCGTTTACACCAGTTTGTTAAGTGAACGTCATATATGATGTCCACAAGAACAGACACTATTTTGATCCTACAAACACCATTAATCAAAACAGAAAGTAATTAAAGATATTAGCTGCTAATGAAGATTCAGTTACATGTCTGGTAATTTTTATTGGATTCGAACCCAGGTCTTTAATTGACTAGGCAGTAGTGATGATCACCATGACATACAAATAGTAGGTGTGCTAGGCTAGTCACTCTCTCAGTTGAGGGGGCACTGTGTATAGATGTCATACAGGTAATCATGCCCGCCACGTGAACTGGACACCTGGCTACGAATCCCGTCCAGCACAATTTTTTTTACATTTTTAATGATGTGACTTAACGTCGACAAACGTGTGGTGCCTTTAATTAGTCTGTATCTTGAGCAAATGTTCAATTTTGTTTATCAGCGTCAGACGTATTCCTAGAACGTGTCACTGCATTGGTGCCTACGTCTTATGACTGGTTACCTTGTGCTCACGTTGTTCGCAGAACTAGTTGGCAGTCTGTGGTCGTGCCGTCAGAGTGCAGCACTGCCGCTGCCACGCGACCTCCACGTGTCGGTCGTCGACAACACAACCGTCGACGTCGCCTGGGAGCTGGACGCTGCCGACGTCCCGACGGTACAGGCATTCTCTCTCAAGTGAGTCACTCTCACATTTCACACATCCTGCACTGACACTAAAGTAGCTCAGCTCACTGTGTAATAGGTTTTTTAACTGATTCAGTACTCCAATAACTACACTGACCGAAATCTAGGTTCTGAAGTATTGTCATCGGCAGAATAAACTAAAGTGGTTCTCCGTAGTGGAGACAACAATATTACGGCAACCGAGATAGTGGTAATAACAGAAAGTTGCTGCATAGGGTGTTCATGTTGCTTCCGTTTACTCTACCAAGCGTATTAAATTCAAATGTTCAAATGTTTGTAGAGCTTATGGGACTTAACTACGGGGTCATCAGTCACTAAACTTACAAATTACTTATGAACTAGCTAACACTAAGCACGGCACAAATATCCATGCCCGAGGGGGGATTCAAACCCCCGACCGACCGTGCAGACCGTGACTGACGCGCCGCAGTCCCCTCGGTCACCGCGGCCGGCACCAAGTGAATTACTCAAGTAGCTTCGTTCTGGTAGTTTAGTGAGCAGGTAGCGCAATGCAACAACGACGTGACTTACCGGAAGCTGTGGAATGGAGAGCCATAGGAAAGTCGGACGCAGGACAGGCGGGACAGATGGCTGCAACTATTGGAGTGTCCCAAAGTGGAATTTCCAGGACCTGCAGGCGATTTCAGACAACAGGAACCGTTAAAACAAGGCAGGCCCAAGGACATCCATGGGTAAATCAGCAAGAGATGACTGTTGTCTCTGGTTAACAGTCCGTTGAGACAGGAGGCAGAGGAAACGCAACGCACTCTCAAGGCAGCAACAGCATGCGAAATATCGACACAAACAGTCCGAAACCATTTTCGGAAGTGTGGCCTCTACAAACGGAGGCCTTTCATGTCGGTACCATTTGTGGTATCGCACAAGTCTAAAGTGCGCGCCACCTATTTTCACTGCGCGCCGCCATGCACGCACGGCGCGGCGTTCTTACGACGTCAGGCACGAGCGCCCTCTGCTACAACTCCGCTCATGGCCACCACTGAACGACATCGTTCACTTGGAACTGAGATAGGAACCAGCTAACAATTCGGAATCAGATAGGCACCAGTGAAGACTTGGCTATCGGATAGGCACTAGGCAGGCCTCTAGCTCAACTATGTATCAACATTCTGCAGTACTGGGCTATGTAAAAGTTAAGTATTACTACGTCTCTAAGAAATATATATCTCGTTCTAATTTACTCTAGTGTTTCTAGTGTCTGCTGTCCCACTGGCTGGTCACCTCCTACCTGCACAAGCGTGCATCCTTTATTCCTGTGTCGGTCTTTCTACTCGGCCACCGACACCTACGAAGGAAACGAGACACAAAAGCGGCGACGAGGCTGGGACACAAAACCATTAAAACGATGACACCGTGTAGCCGGCAGAAAGTGGGTCGATGAACATCGTGATTGAAATAGTAATGATTGGCGCCATGGTCTTTTCGCAGCCATATAATCGCCGTTCCCTCATCTGGAGAGAACAGTCCTGCTTATGTGCAGGAAAACTATCATAGTGGTGAACGAACTGTATGGGCTGGAGCCGATAGTGACGGACGTACTGATCTCTATGTTGCTGTTGGTATTTTGAAGGGACTAAACAGCTAGGTCATAAGTCCGGAACTCTATGTAGGGCAGTATTGCGCTTCGACTGCTCAAAGGTATAGAGCACCTTTTGTTTTGCCCTACGCTTGAGCCATAGGAGATGGGTTCCTTGTGGTGGACGACAACACTCGTCCACACAGAGCTACACTGCTGCACAACATGTTTGAAGATGAGGGAGTTGAACGTATGGAGTGGCCAGCTTGTTCATCGCAGTTAAACCCGATTGAGCATGTCTGGGACATACTTGGCAGACGCATTGTAGCCAGACATGCACCTACCACAACGATTGCAGAGCCGGATGTGGGATGCCAGACTCGCAGCCTTTGCTCCTAATGCCCAGGCTTAGAACCTTGTGCAGTATTTCACAAAAAGGAAGACGCGTATGCTTCCACTTACCACGCCAGGTGGACCAGTTTTCCCTTCCGTCGACAAGGCCAGTTCCCTCGCCGACGTGTTCGAGCGCAACGTCACCGCCATAGATTACCCGCTGGACAACGACCCCGTCCACCAAGTAGAAGACCGACTATTCCTCACTGCCGCCATGGAGGAACCTTATGAGCCGCTGGACCCATTCCTGGAAGCTCGTATCTGGAAGACATTTGCGTACCTGCCTCTTTGGAAAGCTCCTGGCCACGTAACGATCACGGCACCCATGCTCCGTGAACTACCTCCCTCTGCAATTGCCTGGATCTCTGGCATCTTCAATAAGACCCTCCGCCAACAGACGTATCCACCTACCTGGAAGAAGGCGGTCGTCGTGCCAGCTTCCAAACCTGGGAAGCCTGGCAACGACCTGAAGAGCTAGCGGCCTATCAGCCAACTTCACACATTGAGTAAGGCTTTCGAGCAGCTACTACTCCCTCGCCTCCTCGTCCACCTGATGGAGGGCGCGCTAGTACCAAAAGAGCAGTTTGGATTTCGCCGAGGACATTCTAAACCTCTTCTGCTCCTTCGCGTCGTAGAAGAAGTCGTCCTCGCCTTCAATAACCAGGGAATATGTGACATGATCCTGCTCGATGCTTCCCGTGCATTTGACAGCGTGTGGCATTGTGGCCTTGTCTACTAGCTTTTCACTGCTGACCTCCCCTTTCCGCTTGTCATACTACTAGGGGATTATCTTCTAGGGTGCACCTTCATGGTACGAGTCGACGACCAGACCTTGACCTAACGACCTGTTGCAGCAGGAGTCACCCAAGGTTCTGTGCTGGGTCCCATCCTGCATACAATTTACACTGCAGACTTCCCCACATCACCACAGGTCAGCAAGTATATGTACGCGGACGACGTCGCCATCCTCTCTCGCCACCAACGACCACTGGTTGTTCAACGGCGCCTCCAGGATGCTTACCACGACATTGAGGGTCGGGCCTCGAAATGGCGTATCAAGTTTAATGCAGAAAAGAGCCAGGCGACGTGTCACCTACATTCCAAATGTCACGCTCTCCATCCAATGGAATCCGCACGCCAAATACCTCGACCGCCGCCTTACTTGGTAGCCCCAAGTGGAAGCCACCTGGAAGAAAGCCTCTACTGCTCTTGGCGCTCTTTATCCTCTCCTCAATGAGAGGTCAACGCTCTCCATTGATTGTGGACTGCACATATATCGTGCTACCATCCGCGCGTTAATGGGGTATGCCGCACCAGTCTTTGGCCTTGCAGCAGACTGCCATATTGAACGCCTCCAGCGAATCTTCCACGTGCCTTGGAACTTCCCTGCACACTATCTCCATGAAGTAGCAGATGAGGCATCCGTGTGTGACCAAATCCAAGCCTCTGCAGAACAACTCTACAGCAAGACGCGCTTGTCCCGTAACGTCCTCATCAGACAGCTGGGGCTAGCCAACGACCCTCGTGACCGCTTCAAGCGGCCTGTGGCCCTACTCCGAGTAGGCCAATGCTCCCTCACCTTGATGAAATCAGAAAAGGGCACCGAGCATGACAACAAAAAAGCCAGAGAAGATCACAACCTAAAACCAGCAACGAGCCCGAGATGAAGCAGGCAATACCCTCGGGTAAATCCTGCAAGCAGTAAGATAGGACCAACCTATCCCGCAGATGCCGTGCGACGACCGCTCTTCAGTCGTGTCACAACTACGCTCTGTATACGTTCGTGTACTACGTTGTTGTCTGACATCTTACTCGGCTACGTCAAGGTCTCGATTGGTCCATGCTATGGTCTGTCTGTTCCACTGCGTTGTCGTCGTTGTTTGTCGCCCCCGGTTGTCTCGGTTAGTGTTGATTGTTAGCGGCGACGGTCCGCCGACTCCCTCGGTCGGTAAGTTCTTCTCGGTCGTACGGTCACTGGTCTGGTCCAACGTCAGTCGCATTTCTGCTGACACCCTCAGTCAGTCGGTCGTAGCCGGCCGCGGTGGCCGAGGGGACTGAGGCGCTCCAGTCACAGTCTGCGCGGCCACTACGGTCGGGGGTTCGAATCCCCCCTCGGGCATGGATATTTGTGCCGTCCTTAGTATAAGGTAGTAGATAAGTAGTATGTAAGTTTAGGGACTGATGACCCCGTAGTTAAGTCTCATAAGATTAACAAATATTTGAACATTTTTGAACATCAGTCGGTCGTTCGCGACCTTTGGTCTCAATATATTTACAAAATAATTTCATTGTATGACCAAATTGTATATGAAAATCACAAGCGCGTTCTGTGACAGTGATTGGCTGATTGTTCACTGCAAATGTTTTCATAATATGTTGATTAATATCTGCTACCAGACAGAACTGCAGGTGATTGTTTAAGCGGTTTCGAGCTTGTACGAACCTTGAGATAGTTTAAATTCATTTGTATGTTTCGGCATTCGATGAAGCTCTTCACTGTTTGAATGTAAAGCAAATACAGTGATGTTAATGATTCTTCCGTCGCTCCTTGGAAGAAGAAATTCATTATAAAAATTAATTTTGTTTGTTCTACAGGTTTGTTTATTTTGTGAGTCGATTTTCGGCTTATTAGGACATCGTCAGACATTTATCGAAGTTCAGTCAAAGAATTTGTATTGTCAGTAAACCAGAAGAGATGTTACCAACAGAAAAGTAATTTAACTTCTTTGATGGAGCAGTTACAGTGTAAATAAATATTTGAATAGAATCTGTAAATTAATGGTACTGAAGAAACGAAACAAATACCAACATACTCATACAGAAACACGTCGAAACAAATTCTTACAACATAATTACAGTGATTAAAAATTAAATTAAACAAGAATCTAATGTTATAAGGGTTGTTTAAAGCACATGGTGACACAAATATTAGAAACATTAGAAACATGGCACACTATTATAACTAAATAAACAAATAGACAAAACTATAGAGGTGGGATAGGAGGGTATAATGGGGTGCATTTGAGAATTGAGAAGCTTGACAAATAAGAGGTATGCACTCGAACTCAAAAACGGTGAAAATAAACATATTCAATTATAGTGCTCACAAGTAAATAAAGAATTACTGTAAGGGCAGAGTACAGAATAATTTGGAATATTGGTACCAACAAAGAAAGATAAAAAGCTGGTGTGATACATTGGAAAGGTAGACTGGTATTTATGTTTCCTTTTTTCGGTACTACATTAAATTTACAAATATCATTCATATATTTATTTACAGTGTAACTGCTCCATCAAAGAAGTTAATTTACTTTTCTGTATATAACATCTCTTCTGGATTACTGACAATAGAAGGTTTTTGACTGAACTTCAGTAAATGTCTGATAATGGCCTAATAAGCCGAAAATCGATTCACAAAATAAACAAACTTGTAGAACAAGCACTAAATTTTCGTAAATAACAGTAAATAACAGTCACGAAACAAGTCAAAGAAATGAAAGCGGTACAAGCGTATGAAAATGGTAGCAAACTTTATACTACACCTTATAAACGAACTTTATCCGTTACGGTTAAAATTCACTCTACTGATTTTCTTTGTCCGCCGTTTGATCGGTCTATGTATCAGAGTTTTCGATGCTCGTCATTTTCAACGCTTTCACTGCCTTCTCTGAAACTGTTATTCCAGTCGTAAAGCCTTGTTCTCATCACAGAATCGTAATTGGTTTAAAGCGCGTGTGGAAGAGTTTTAAACTACCCTGCAGAAGCACCTCGTTGCGTAGATCGGCAGGCAATTGGGACGCACAGCTCGGTCATGAGTTTACAGACGAATTGTAATCCGCAGTCCCATAACGAAGAGACAGCAGAAGACACCTGCACTACATAACGACGGAGGTCACTCCACTACACATGTCGCTAAGCTGTTGCCTGGTGCGCTACTTTGGGATATACAGGACGCAATGAGCGGAATAAATAGTCGCCTGTTTCGGAGTTGCGAATTCGGTCTGCAAGGCGAGGCTATGGTCAGTGTGAGGTCCAGATCATCTCGGGGGAAGCGTGGCTCTGAAACCGTCTCACGAGAACCCCCCTCCCCGTCAAAAGGGATTTGCGAAAGCCAGGATTTGACCTTGGAGCAGGTCTGCTAGGACACAAGAGTTCGGGGAGTGGAAAGTCACTGAGCTCTTTGTAGACACGACTTTATTTCAAACATCCCAGTAGCGACACATGAGCAATGTAGGAAATCAGTTTTAATATAACTGAAGTAGTTGTTTTCAAGTCCTTTAAAGAAAAGAAATGTGATATATGTAAATATATGTAAATATTTTAATGTTATTGTACAAGTAAAACTAAACAAAAAAGGTCTATAATGTTCCAGCCTGGCTATTAATTTTTGAGATTAACAAATTACAGAAGGAAGTGGTTTGAAGTTAGAAGCTATGAAAAATCCCAATCAGTAAATTACGGGGGGAAATTTTTGGAAAAATTATTACATGCATTTAAATGAAATGGCAAGCTAATTAACGGTGGAGTGTGGTGCAGGCAGAACATTACAAAAAGAATCGACGAGCAGTTACCTTTAACAATAGATCCATCGGTGGTTGAAATTTGGCTGTAAATGAAATTTTAATAATATGATACGCACTCGCTGAACAGTGGATGGGAGTTCGTCAGTATCAAACTACGACTCGTGTAGCAAACCGTAAAGTAAGATAAGTGACATGATATAAATCGGATAGGAATATTACGTAAGTCAAACACATCGGACTTCTAAAAATTCACAAGAAAATCGACTGCAGATTCTATTGTCGGTAAATGATAATATTATGGAATAAATTTTTGAAATAAGAGTGGCAGGCTACACGAAATATCACCAGTCAATATCAACCAAAAAAAACTGTGCCATCCATTGTTGCGGTGATTCAACAAGGCTGAAAATGACATTATGGGCGGAGGGATGATAGGGCAAAATTATTAATAAAAATTCATAAGTGCGAATTTAAGTGAGAGGTGGGGGTTTATTTATAAATTTAAGATTCGCGCACATCACATATATTTACCTGAATGTACATAATAGCGGCCACATAAAAATAATAAAGTACAGCTCCCGTCTGCAAGATGCTATCGCTACGAAGTACAAAGCAAGAGTACCTTCTGTCTTAAAAAAAATTGAAAGTGTTGTTCCTAATTTTTTTTTTCTCTGACTTTCATAGATAATTATTTTAACATGCCGAAATAATATAAAACACAAAACTTTCTCTGATAATATCGGGGAAAGGAAACCGTGTTATTATAGGTCCATAAATGTTTAGTTATGGAGTTACGGCTAGTAAATTTTTTGCCTGAAATTTAGCTACCTCGCTAATATGAATCCATCATAAAGCTGTACGAGATTAAAGTAACGGACGGTTTCATTTATTTTGTTGTTATTGATCCGATGAATCGAATAAATATGCCCCAGACTTTTATCTCAAATGTTCAAATGTTTGTAGAGCTTATGGGACCTAACTACGGGGTCATCAGTCCCTAAACTTACAAACTACTTATGAACTAGCTACAACTAAGGACGGCACAAATATCCATGCCCGAGGGGGGATTCGACCCCTGACCGTAGTGGCCGTGCAGACCGTGACTGGAGCGCCTGAGCGCCTCAGTCCCCTTGGCCACCGCGGCCGGCAGACTTTTATCTGCAGTAGTTTTCCAGAAATACCAGAGATTATACAAGTAAACAACCCACTGAAACTAAAACTAGCAACAAAATGTCTTCAAACACAGCTAAATGCATTGACAGTCTATTTGAGAAATAATAAATTGCGCAATCTTTCGCCATTGTCAGTTGTAACGTTTTAAATACCACGAAACTGTCTTATTTTCCCAGCACTTTCTTGCGCATTTATCTTAGAAAGGAGCTTACTACTGAACAGTCTGTAGACGAAATGTTTTAATTTTACTAGATAAAGTCAAATGGTCGTGGTATTCGAACAAGAACATCAAGTATAAAAATACTTAGTCCAGGAAAACATTTTACTGTGGTGGGATTATGGAATGCGTCGTCATTTCTCAATTACAACCACAAGCGACTTTTTCCTGTCAAACGAAGCATAATACATGAATAAGTACTAGCTGAAGTTCGTTCTTGAAGTGTATATTATTTAGAAGTTTTTAGGGTTCACGTAGTGACACCTAGGTGATACTGGTTTGAAAAGTGAACTATGCAGCAAAGTGTTTCAGTGGATAGATACTCACGAGCTTAGCGAAATTACAAAAAAAAAAAAAAAAAAAAAAAAAAAAAAAAAAAGGTTTTGTTTTTAGCCATTGCGTTCCATAGATAATTTGTATATTATTTACTGCCATAGTACAGGTAATTATACTTTCAGCGTCCAGCCATTGAAAATGGAAAAGGAATTTTATAAATTAGCCTTACACGAGCTCATTAAGGAAACTTGTGGCAGACCAGTCGATAGGAAATGACGATATTGGAAAACAAAGATGCTGAAATAAAATAGGTACCAAAATGGCAAGAGAGGTTGTCTAAATCGTCACTTAGATGTTTCAAATTTGAATTTAAGAAAAATGGGATTTTAGCGAAGTATGAAGAGAAGAAATGTAGCTTGAGACATTAAAAATTCGTAAACTTATGAGGAACCAAATAATTATGGAACAAACATGCACATGACGAGGCATTTGGCTACTTAAGCCGTCTTTTTACATGTAAGTCAGAGTGGGGATAAACCCACACAGAGGGTTTTACAAAGGTAATACATATACAACACAAAAGACAATACAGGGAATGAAAACACGTGAACAATGAAAACACTCTGCGCCTGAGGAAGATGCGCCAGGCCGCAGCGCAACAAAAATTTAGTCGCCTAACCAATGCCAATCCGTTGCATCCAGCTTGTCGCTGTCACTTGCTCGAAATGCCGTGCTACCATCACGCAGAACAGGGCCCTATTCTGTATCTTTTTGGCGTGTCAAAGTTCGTTTTGATCAGATAGCGAAACGAGGGGTCGAGTTATCGAAGCAGCTCCATTATTTAATTCTGTATGCCTTTCGGTGGCGTTGCGGTCTGTCTTCGTGGACACCGAAGCTCATGGTGGCGCTGTTGTCAGATCTGCTCGCATCAGCCAATCAGAAGTGCCTGACTGCTTCTCTGCGCATGCGCACTGCTGGTGAGCAGGGGGGACGGCAGCCGGCAGCCGGCGTTCGCTGCGTTTCCTACCGTGAGAGACAGCCCATCAAAATGTAAAAAAATGAAAGTGTGTATGTTATAATTTGGCGACATAACACGACAGTGTGTTCCGAGAACTAACTACTGAAACTTTTTTTTAAATTAAATTAAAACATTTTGTCACTGAAAAAGAGAATATTTAAACTTTTAAGAAAAGTTGTTTCTTCGCACTACTCTATATTTATCACACCGTATCTCCTAAACTTAGCGTCGCACAGCAAAATAATTTTGTAATTGCCTTCAGTGCTATGTGTTGTCGATGTCTGCAAACTTACCGGCAAATATATTCAGTGATAGTGCTTTGACCCATGACGACATCAACATGTCGGATAACCCGTTTTTCATTCGTAGCCAACTTCAAATAATCTACGTTTCAATTAATTTTTGTTTTTAATTAAATCACGGGGCTTGTTGAAATTTTACTGGTAATTTGTAAGAAGTGTTACATTTCGCAGTTGCGGTCTACTCTCGGTACATTTCGACACGCGAACATCGCAGTGCCATCGTTGTTTGTTCACTCGCAACTGCCAAACCACATCATTTAAAATTATGACATATTCTCAAAAAAATATTATAGTACTTTTGCCAATCAGAATAGACATCTACAGTCTAAAGTATTTCGTGTACTATGCAACTTGCCGAAGCCACGGGTGAATGCCAACAGGTAGAATCACGTCTTATAAATAACCCATGGATTACAGCAATGCGTAGAGCAACTTTAAACAGAATAGTTATTCAGCACTTTGCAACGTGTTAAAAATTGTCTGACATTAGCTGAGTATCACGAACGTCTCACAGGTGTGGGGAATTAGTTGAACCAAAAGCTCTCAAAGCGCCTCCGTCTGTGCTGCCTGAAGGTGGGTGTTGTATTTAACCGTTGCGTGACCCATTTCGGATTACGTGCGAATCCGCTGATCACATTTAAGTGCGTGGCAGAGGGTTCGTCGATATTTCTCTGCCGTTCCATTTTCCAATGACACGCGGGAAGAAGGAACGTGTAAATCTCTCCGTTTTCGATATGGTTCCCTTATTTTATTATGATGTATCCTCCGTTAGCTCCACTCAGTGAGATCCCAGAATGCGCAGCAATATTCCAAAATAGGACGCACAAGTCTAGTGTAGGCAGTTTCTTCAGTAGCACTGTTGTATTTTCCGTTTTGCGAATGAAACATAGTCTTTGGTTCAGCTAACCTGCGATAATATTTTTTTTTTCTCCTATCCACTTTCAGTTGTTCGTAATTGTTATTCCTTAAATTTACGGACTGTAGTTCTGACTAGTTTACCGTATAAATGGAGTTTAACGGATTTCTTTTAGAGCTCATATGAATCCATACATTTTATACTTTGGATCAAATGCCAAATTTTGCACCATGAAAATATCTTATTTAAATCGTTTTGCGATTGCTTTTGATCCACTGGTGACCTTACTAACTGATAAATGACAGCATCATCTGCGAATAGTCTAAGAGAGCTACTCAGATGGTCTCCTAATTCATTTATAAAGACAAGGAACAGCCGGGGACCTAAAACACTTCCCTGGGGAACGCCACATAACATTTCTATTTAACTGCGTGATTTTTCAGTTACTTAATACAGTGTCCTTTCCGACAGGAAATTGTGAATCTAATAGCACAACTCTGGCGATATTCCATTATAACGCAATTTGATTACAATCCGCTTGTGAAGAACTGTTTCAAATGCCTTCTGGAAATCTATAAATATGGAATCGATTTGAGGTAGCTTCTCGGTAGCACTCATTACTTCATGTGAGTAAAAACTTGCTGTGTTTCACAGAAACGACACTCTGAGGGAATATACTCTCTAAAATCATGTGTCAATGTACAAATATCTGAAAGTTATGTGAAAGTAAATTGAACTAGTTTATAAAGTAAATTAAAAGGAATTTACATGTACCACCCGGAAAGAAAGTTACATGTCAAAAAATGCAAGTGTCAGGTCTCTTAAGAAATGCCCCATTGTGCTGGAAAATCTTCCTATCCACATGTTTCCACCTGAGGACACTTCCAGACAAAAACAGTGGCGCTTCGGTGTTCCTTCTGGAAGAAGAAGCAGTATGTTTTGAGATGTCAATTTCCTTGCCGGCCACGATGTGTTTCAGTAATTCATTGTTGAGTGGCATCAAAAGTAAAGCTTGTAAACTCGTAAGTCGTATCAATTTTCTCTCTTGCCGTGTAAATCGTGGCCGAGAAATAATCCAGTTTCCTCGCTGTAGCGATCTTAGACTCCTGATAACTTTTTCCTCGCTACTTACCAAAGCAATATTTAATACTATGCGTACTGTCTTCTATCTCGTGAAAGAATTATAGCTGCGGTATTCTTTCTTGGCGATTTTTTCCTACACTCATTGATCCTACTGGCGTGTTAATTCTTTCGAAGCCATAGTGGAAAATTTGAGACATGGACTTTTCTTTTTTAAAGTACAACGTAGATTATTTCGATTGTGATAGAATAATACCGAAGGTGTAATATGAAGTATGAAAGCACACAGGAAATAAAGCAACGTACGTTAATATATCATTTTGAACTTACAGTGATATTAAGGATGCTCTACAAACGTAAATAAAGTGCGCACAAAGAACTTCAATGTAAAACAAGTGTGATATTTAGAGCATGATCATAACGTGGCATGTCATGCAAGTGTGCTACAACCTTCCAAGATATTTAAAATTGTAAAAATATCTTCTAATGTTATGTTTTAATTTGTAGCTGTCGGTATCTATTGTAATTGTAAATACAAATGTTTGTGGATGTCAGATAGAATGGTGAAAATATGCTCATAAAAATTAGGTAGGCCCCCTACTGGAAACAGGAAATTTAACTTGCCATGTAAGTTCTGTAACTAGTAAATCTACCTTTCCGCACTTTTGTAGAAAAACAAATTAACGAATTTTAACGCTTGAAACAAATTTTACAGAAGATTTTCTGTGAATCGTAATAACAAATCTTATGTGGTTCATTGTTTATACGATGAGAGGGAATAGTTGAAACAAGTCTGAGTGATTACAAATGCCTTTGTATAGACAATCAAACAATTACTAATAATTAATTTTTTTGTTCGTGTCTCCATAACAACAGAAAAGTGATACACTTGAATATAAAATTACTTTCTTTTGCTGCGAAATATTACAATTTTTCTTCGGCGGCTTCTATTTTCTTTTTTTCCTTAGTATAACGCAATGACGTCAAAATCTGCATAATTTCCTCGAATGTTTATAGTTTCTTTAACACAGAATATCACTGTATGCGACATATAGTCGAAGCTTGTGCCTTTAAAAGTGAAATCTGAGTACAGTTGTGCATACTAAAAGACCGATGTTTCAATCAAGTGAACTGTAAACAGCCGCTCGTTTGTTTGATTTCTGTCGGCAAAATTTTGTGCTACATATATTAATACAGTGGAAGTTGCATGTGTGAACATATCTTAGAGGAGCGTTTTTTAAGTAAGTTCAGTTTCAGAAGTACACAACGAAAGGCTATTTCAAAAAATAAATTTATTTTCAGAAAGTACATACTTTATTTTTCGACATAGTTGCCAAGTTTGTTCACTTATCATGCCTCTCGACCAATTTGAAAATACCCTCTTCATACAATCTTGTCGCCTGTTCCGATAACCAGGACTTCACTGCCATTTCGTAAAGCACTGATCTCGACACGTCAGGAAATTCGTTTGTGACACCTGTTATTGTGAAGCTCTTGTTCTCACGAACCCTCGCTTCAGCTGAAATCACCGAATCGTCTGTAATCGAAGATGGGTGACCGGAGCCGTACTCATCATGGACGCTGTCACAGTCATCTTTGAATTCTCGTACCCACTTACCCACTTCGCCTTTACTCATAACAGTATCACCGTACACTTTGCAAATCTCTCGATGAATTTCTGCAGCGGACAGGTTCCTTGGTGGCGGCGAGTTGATAGTCTTCAGCATTTTGAAAGCACAGAACAGAACCGTACAGGTCAGCTACAGAGCTGAAACTGAGCACAGTTGTTCCCGAGGCATGCCGGTACACGACGCACGCGTTCGTTACGGTGTGTGCGCGAACTACTAGTGTGCACAAGAAAACGGAACTTATTTGAAAAACGTGCCGCGTATTACACAGTTATCTCGTGTGTTTCATTCAAAATGAAGAACATTTTCTGTCAATTATATTTTACTCTTTATCGCAAACCAGTGAGTATTTTTGCGAATTTCCGATATTCACCGAATTACGTGACGTTTAAAACATGTCAGATCGCCTGAAAAATAACAGTAAAATTGGCTTTATATGTTTGGAGATATGGCACAGTCGCAACTCCCTCCCTGGTCCGAGTTCCATGAGTGCCATGAGTTTCGGCCATGTGGGCGTTGAATCAAAAAGGATTACTGTCTGGGAGCTATATTCTGCGCCGTTTGCAGGAAAAAAATCCGCAAAAAGACTAGAGTGTTCCATCACAAGAGTGTTCTCGTTCACGCCTCAATGTTTAGTTGTAATTTTTTGGCAAATAATAACAAAATAAATAAAAATAAAATATAAAATAAAAAACTTTCATGTTCCCTCAGTTAGCGTATTCACTGAAATAATCCCGTAGACTTCCTTCTATTCCAGAAGCCGAAGAGAACCGAGACGACATAAAAACAGATTCAAGGAAGGAACAAACACTTTAACGAAAAGCGAGTTCCGGAATGATTCAAGACTATTATATCCGAAAGGAATTACTTTGAAAGACAAAAAGTTAATGTTGATGACTAAATGATGAACCTCCAAGAAAAACAAAAATATCCGTTGCATCTGGAACACACACAGATGCGAAGGTGGTGCTGGAATACCTGCATGGGAGGTACTGGTAGAATTGAAGTTGTGAGGACGGAGCGGGAGTCGTGTCGGGCTAGCTCACTGGTACAGCGCTTACCTGCGAAAGGCAAACGTTCCAGGTTCGAGTCCAAATCAAATGTTCAAATGTTTGTAACGCTTATGGGACTTAACTACAGGGCCATCAGTCCCTAAATTCAGAAAATACTTATGAACTACCTAATACTAACGACGCCACAAATATCCATGCCCGAGGGGCGATTCCAACTCCCGACCGTAGTGGCCGTGCAGACTGTGACTGTCGCGCAGGATCAATTCCTCCCGCTGTTAGAAAAATAGGACTGAAACCTCCCGAGCCTGCAAGGGTGTGGAAAAGGACGGGACTGAATCCTCCCATAACCTGTTTGAGCAGGTAGTTGGTGGTGGCCCGAGACGAGAGTGTGTGGCCAGGCCTTTATGAATATTCCAGGTAAGCAAAGCTATCTAGCGTATGTTCCTACACTGTACAGTAAAGTAAGAGTGAGAATTAAGCCCCAGTTAATTTTAGAGCCAGAGTAAACGTACAGTAATATCACTTTGGTTCTTACAATCTAAAGATTACTTTTTACTCGCAATTGATAAATCTGTGCAACATTTTCAACAGTTGGTATACAAGTTTATTTGATACAGCGTCGAATTATAAACATAGGACAAGGCAGGCTAATGTTTTTCCTAAGGAAGAAAAAATTCTGCTTTCAACGGGAGGGCGGGACATGAGCCTCATTGAACTGGCTTGACTTAACGTGAATAGAAGTAAGTTGTGAACATCTGTAGTTTCTAATAAAACTTGCTTTAATAGGAAATCGGAAAATAGGAAGTACTCCTGGAAGACTTTCACGGATATTGTATGTATTATGAGCAATACTCTTAAATGTGGTGCTGGGGCATAGTATGTAAGCGAACAGACTGCTATTTTTGCGAATCAGGCTCGATTCACACTAGAAGCTTAATTTCATTTATTAAATTTCTTGCAATATTAAACTTTTAATTATAAAAAGACTATCTTCAAATTTGGAGGTAATAAGTATAAATAGGTAACACGAGAAAAAAATTCCATTAATCAACGCCGAAACGTGGAAGAGATATAAGGAAGCATGAGGCTGTTATAAACAAGTACAACGAAAACATTACAATAATGAAGAATGACAGTTGTATTCACTTATTTTTTACAAAAAATTGTTTATTGCTAGTGGTACCTGGGTAAAAAGCTTCAAACGTAAATAATCCATAAGACAACAACAAAAAACTTTGGAAGAAACGGTAGGAGCAGTAGAGAACTTACGCATGGAGACGAGATATATAAAGGCAAACTTCAACACTTGTTATGTAATCAACACTGACCATACCCGATGAAAGTATGAATCAACGCTGAACACTGGTTGGTATACAAGGATGCGGAGAGCTTTTGCCAATCTTGCAATTAGTACTGCTTATTGTTATGCTGTTAGAAAGATGGAACATTAATTTTTAGCGTTCCACCGAGATCGTCATTAGACCGGTCTATTGGGGAGAAAAGAAGTCTTTGGCATATGTTGACAAAAAGAAGGGATAGATTGTTCGGGCACATTTTGAGACATGAAGGTATCGTGAAAGAGGGAAATGTATGGGGTAACAATCGCAGAGGTAGGCCGAGAGACGATTACAGTAAGCAAACTCAAAAGGATGTCAGATGTCGTTCTTATTCAGAAATGAAGAGTTTTGCACAGGATAGGGTAGCGTGGAGAGCTGCATCAAACCAGTCTACGGACTGAAGACCACAACAACAGCAACATTTCATACTAAATTAATTCACCTATAATACCATAGAGTAAGTAAACTGTTGGTTTTGTTAGACGAAACCACTTGAAGAAGTCTCGATTTTCTAAAGTTTCATAATAGTTTATTCTAGTTTTCACTACGTAGGATCTCCTCGTATGGATCATAATTTGACGCCAGCGATATCTTCAGAGTCAGAGTCATTTTCAAATAACTGAGTGTAGATTCGTTTGGCCATTTGACACCTTACTTTAAAATACGCCTCTGTTAAGAGTATACTAGAAACCAATGTTATGGTAAAGATAACTGCATGTTATTGATAGTTTACGGACAGAGGTCTCTTAACTGAACATAATAAAAACAGACTTTCGGTAAAGTTCTCATAAAACTAAACAGTTTATCCGCCATTGTAAGATCGAGCCTAAATGTGACACGGGGATTTCATTTTTTATTCCTCAAGTTCCGTCAGACCGTAACAAGTCCATAAAACGGTTCGATATAAACTAGCACATCAATGGAAAAACAGAGGAGTTGGATGAAAATTGTTCTGCGAACTGCTAGACATTATTAGTGAGCCATGAGAAAGTGCGAGGATTTCCGCTACAATTTTGACATCTCATGGTAGATTACTGACGAATGAAAGCTGCTAATTCTTAGGCATAAGCTCATTTTGATAAACATCAATAAAGAAAATCCAAGAAGAGAATACCAGTTCGCTTAGCGTTACCCAGGGTGCAACAACGAGGAGGCGAACTGATTCACACCCCACAAGTATTTACATTATTTACATAATTCTTTTGCATTTTGTCCTATATTTACAAAATTTATTCACTTATTTCCTAATAAGTACATCTTCATCAAAAACCACTTTTCTTACTGTGTAATTCCCGGTTTGGTTTTGTATGAAACGGATTTCACATATTGGAATCTGGAAATTTTCCAGCTTTGAAATTTGCCACTTGCTGTATCATACATTTCAAGTTTGGGCAGTTCCTTTCCTGTTTCGTCGTTTTTGATGAATTTTTGCGATTTTAGAATCGAGCTGAATTTGTTTCAACACCTCAAGAAACCTAAAAATATCGGGACTGCAGGAGTAGATCTATTTTAGGAGTAGATCTATTTTATTTATTTTGAGTGAAATACACGTAATAATTGTGCAATATTCTGCAAATTTTATTTGTTACTAACAGGTTTCCGGCAGTTACGCCATCGTCAGGTAAACACTACAGAGATATAGTTATGCAGTTTAGAAGTTCATAGGTCAAAGATCTTAAGTTGTTGTACAGATAATACGTATGCAGAAATTTCTTAAAGAAGACTAGTGTTAAAGGTATAATTAAATCATTGAACTTTTAGAACTTTGATAAAATATGTGACACAAAATATAAATTACAATACAAAGAAATAATTAGTAACATTTAAAATTGAACAAAATGGTCTATTAATTAACTGCACGAATATTCAGAATATAGAACGGTGAGTATAAGATGAATGAAACATCTGTGAATATATAGATTCCATTTTATGAACTGTTACTTGGCATAAATGTCCATTAATAACAGAACTAATTTATATCAGGCAAGTAGGCTATAGAACTGTGATAGGGATGTGAGGCAAGTGAATAGGAGTCAGTGGTTTATGTGGGTCCATTAGATTCTGCAGACAGAAGTGGTGAGTAGGGAAACTGAGTTTGATCATTCAGCACAAGGTGCGGAGAAGTTGACATATGTTTATTAATTTCCAGTATTTCTAAGAAGTTAATTTCCTTCCCATTTTGGATATGATGCAGGACATCATGTTTAACATGGTAGCTATGGTTTTCATTTAGTAGATGGTCGGCAAATGTTGAGTTCCCTTTCCTGAGTTTCTAACTTCTGTAATGTTCTTTCAATCTAGTGCTTATTGCTCTGCCTGACTGTCCAATGTAGAATTTCCCACAGTTGCAAGTGATCTTGTATATCCCACTCTTTTCCAAAGCTGGAATTTTGTCTTTGCCATTGGGTAGAAAGTGACCAATGGTATTGTGCACATAAAAGGAAGTTTTGAAATTCCTGGATTTAAGTTTTTTGACAACATGAATAGAAACCTTTCCTAAATATGGGAATATAATATAATGTAATATTTTATTTGCTGTGAAAACTTTCACAAGCATGGGTGGTTCGCTGTCTATTACAGCCATATTTATTGATGACTGTATCAAAGATATACTGATATGACGACATTTTCTTGTCGTTCAATAAGGCAAAAACCATTGGAATGTAATGTCCATTAACTAGGCCGAGTATAGTAAACAACTGACAAGAGAATTTTGTGCAACACTTGAATGTTCCATCAACATATATTGTTGCACATTGAGTAAGCACGTTAAGGTTTTCACAGTCACAAAATATTACAACTTTTTTCTCGGCATTGTTGTCCAGCAAGAAATTTTTCCCGTCTGTAGTTTCAACATGTAACGTATTGAGAACTTCATGAACATCAACACTCGTCGGCAATTTTCCGCCTAGCATTGTAAATAGATTTCCGGAAGCTGTCGACATCTGTAATTGTTACTTCTTGAGTATCTTCCCCTTTTAAATAGTGGTAAATCAGCTTAGATGGCCTCTCACAAATGTCTTCTGTGGCTTTTCGCTTGATATTAGCAATTAATTTTTGCCTCTGAATTTTCTTGGAAGGCACGTCTGCGTGGTTGTGGTCCTCATGAATGTCCACAACATCCAGTTCCTCAACAGAAAGTGTTTTAATAAAACTTTTGCAATCCTTAATGTTGCACGTCTATCGCCCTACACCACATTTCAACATTTCAGCATTTTTCGACAGAATACAGCGATTGTACACTCTATTTTCGGCATCTACAGAAAGGTGGAATATTCTCACTGAGATCTGTTCTAAGCTCACCTTAAAGAGGGTCACTGATGTTAGATGGGAATCTCGTCTTGAGAGCGTCAAACCTGTCAGGTACCAGCTGAGGAAAATTTGTGAAGCACTCGAAAGGGTTGCCGAAACACCAAGGGATTCATCTGTCCGATCTGCAGCACTCCCTTTAGTAAAACATTCCCTCAGCTATTTCGAATTCATTTTGGCTCTTATCATATGGTACTAATTCTTGCCGTCAATGAGGTCAGTAAAACTCTTCAAGCGCAAGATATGCAGTTAGACGTCGCCGTACAAGAAATCTATATCTATAAATGTGAATGTCTGTTCGGTGTACGTTTATCACGTCTAAACCACAATACATAAAGAGATAAAAATTTGTACAGTTACTAATCTCTACCCGAGGAAGGCTTTAGGC
Source organism: Locusta migratoria (assembly GCA_026315105.1). NCBI lineage: Eukaryota > Metazoa > Arthropoda > Insecta > Orthoptera > Acrididae > Locusta > Locusta migratoria. Next base: position 622,349,730 of record CM048746.1, on the reverse strand, counting down.
ACGTTTTTCTGGAGATCGGATAGCTATATATAGTCTGTTCGGTGTACGCTTATCACGTCCAAACGACAAGACGCAGAGACTTAAATATTTGTACAGTTACTAATTTATACCTGAGGAAGGTATTAGGCACGGTTTTATAGCGATCTTATATATGTATATTTAGTAATTTGGAGAATGTAACGCGAAATGCAGAACAATAATGGTCCTTTCAAAATTATATTTACTCTTAGAAAATGGTTTTTTTGGTTACATTGTTGCTTGAGGGTTGATAATGATAAAAGCGTGAAGTATATTGGGATAGAAAGTTATCGGTGTATATAAAATTCTACGTGTGTGTCTGATAATATTTCGCTCTGCAGCGAACACTACAGAACGCAAACGAATGATGTGTGTGTAATTTTCCGAAGTCTCACCATAGTCTCACCATAGTAGTTCCATGCCGACAGCTATAAGGGGGTGGAAGATATGGTGGTTGAAAGTCGTCAAATTGTAAAAAAATTCGGACTGAAGGTCAGCGATGACGTATGCGACTCTATAGCAAGGAGGTTACGTACGGCGAAACCTTGTGCCACGGACCATATCTTTGGTCTATGCGTGCTACAATGTCTTCAGGTCTTTCTCTGTAAGGATAAGCATACGAATAAGGAAATATAAGAATAAATAAATAAAGCAGTAAAAAAGAAATTTCTTTTAATACATCTCTTTAAAAAATCGATTTGACGTTTCGCAAATTACATCAAGTGATCCATCTGTGACATTACAAACATTATTGTTGAATTTCGTGATTGGATCTTTCGAAACGAGTGCATTTTTACCTGTGATTTCTCATGTATTCCTGATAAATGTAACATGTTTTTAGAAAAAAAGGAGATGGACAGAGAGTGGATAGGAAAAGTAATAACTCAAGGTTTGAATAAATAAATAAATACCCGGGCAACACCGGGTTTTCAGCTAGTATACGGTTAGTGGAGGTGCGGTCGCATTATTTCATCGTAGTCAGACATGGTGATCTTGGTGTAAAGCGCTCGACTAGAAACCGAATGGACGCGTTTCGAAACCCTGTCGGATTTCAGATTTTTTCAGTCTGCGTTTTCACCTCTAAAAAATGTGAGGAGTCGAGAGAAACGACACGTGGTTCGGGTTCCACGTTAAGCTGTAGGTCTCCTATCCCTGGTTGGATAACTGGGGTAGGCTAGGGACATGCAAGTCGCCGAAGCGGCGTCCAATTGAATGACTTGCGCCAGGCCAATGAGCCACTAGAAATTATTATCGTGGGAATTTGTGACTTAATTCAAATGTTTGTAAATCTATCGGGCCAAACTGCGTGGTCATCAGTCCGTAGCTTACTAACTACTTAAACCTAGGTAAACTAACCTAAGGACAAACACACACACCCATGCCCCAGGGAGGACTTGAACCTCCACGGCGAGCAACCGCGCGCTCCGCAGCGAGACGCTTTAGACCGCTCGGCTACTTCACCGCGGCTTTGTGATTTACAATCAATTTATTGCACCAACGTATAAGCCTAAGTTGCAGTATGCTTGGCGAGAGCCAGGGTATGACATTGACAGACCGACATCATCATTTGAAAATGTAAGCCGCGGCGGAGCGGCCGAGCGCTTTGAGGCGTTATGCTGCGGGATGCTTGCGGGAGGCCGTTCCCCGTCGGGGGGAAGTAGTTTGTAAGTTTAGGGACTGGTGACCTCGCAGTTAAGTCCCATTAGCTTAACAAACTTTTTTTTTTTTTTTTTTTTTTTTTTTGAAAATGTAATTATTGTGGCCTTTGATACAAGACTGCGTGATTGCAAAAGTGATTTGGGATGTGATGATATGGCTTTAGCGAGGTGTGCACATTGTTATCTCTCGCTTTGTTTTAACCACTTCATCGGAAACCCGCATCTGCACTGTGATGCCTAATATAAAAACTTTGTGAGGTACTGAAGTACCTATGTGCGATTTCTGCCGTTATGAGTACCGTAACTTGGGGTGATTTGGAACTACTGGGGTGAAATGAAACACTGTCTCCATTTCAAGAAATCATCTTTGCTGTGGAGAGATACTTTGGTGTAACTAATAAAATTCACCTCCCACAGTCACCAGAGATATTTCCCGTAATATGAAAGTCTCAAAAGAAACTATTGCGCAGCTACTCTGATAATAGTAATACAGTATTCTGACATTGGTATGTTAAGGGTATCTATCAGCCACGATGTGTGAAAAGTTAGGTTATGTTTGCTTATGTTATTTATTAGGTAGAGGTATAAATATGCAAAATCATATTTTTCAAGGTGAATTAGAACATGCCGCGAGTGAACGAAAAGAAGATTGGGCCAGCTGGCTATCAAACCAATAGCGAGATAAGCCTCCAGAAAGCTCTGAATGAAGTCAAGACACGTAAAATATCTCTCAGAAATGTTTAAAAAAAGGAATACCTGTTAGTACACTCTCAAGCAAGTTAAATAATAAAAATCCTGAGAAAATGGGTGGACAAACCATCTTGACAGTAGAAGAAGAGAGGGCTTTAATCTGTGGTTTATTGAAATGTGCAGAATGGGGTCAGCCAATTACGACAAGTGAGGTTCGGGATATCGTGAAGTGCTATTTGGACGAAAGTGGAAAAGAGGTCTGATGGCAGCAGGCCTGGATATGAGTGGGTTAAAAATCTGCTCTCACGTTACAGGCATCTTACAGTACGTTTGAGTGAAAATGTAAAGAGAGCTAGGGTGTAAGTTAACAAAGATGGAAAACTTTCAGAAATTTTGTGCAGACAGTGAGAAGTGTTCCACCTAGTAATAAGCATTAATTAATATTAAATAGAAGTAATATAAAGACATCCTGCACAACAAAGTTCTGTTAGATGTGTTTACTGTGTTCCCGTTTACCCCTTCACATGTTTAAAATGCAATTATTTATCTAAAAAGTCAGTGTTCCATATCACCCCAACCCCTGGGGTGATCTAACACACAATTTAGATTAAAATATAAGGAAGGGTTTTGATAGAGCATTTTTATCCTTGCAACACATTGATATATTTAAGATTTCAGATATTAATTTTCAGTAAAAACTACATTTTCTGTTCCATTTCACTCCATTTCACTACTCCGGTACATTAAGCAGTGAGCTTTTGACACTGGTGATTCAATATGTAATGGTATACTAACGCCATTTAATTACATATAGTTTCCTTCGTATCTTATTGATATCTCGTTATTTTGTTTCTCTCTGTTAAAATGTTACCTGGGGTAAAAAGCAATGTTTTGCATGGAAATTATGCCCTCAACTGGCCTGTTTGCCTGTTATTCCGAGCATAGTTTCATGCGGTTGCGAGCATTCGAGGTGAAAGATAAGGTGACACTTGTTAGCACCAGGTCGCTGACTACCACGCAGGGAGCCCAGGTTCGATTACCGGCAGGGGACTAGAAAAGTCCCGACTCAGTCGGTGAGCATGAGACTGTTCTCCTCAGGACGTGGGTTCCAGCCCCAAGTTGGGTGCAAAATTGAAATGTAACATTATTATGTTTTGATTTTTGCTGGAGGGAGACAAATAAAAATAAATCTATTTTATCTTGATCGTACTGCACGCAGAGTAAGTGCTTTTTAAAAAAATGTCAGTATGCTGTTCATTTACTATCAGCCTGAAAAAAATAATTATAGTTAATCTAAATTCCTGTTTGAGAAAAGATTATTTGTATTTAAGCGGACATTGTTACATGTCCTTCGTAGTAGCACTGCATTTATCATGAAATGCAAAATATGTAGCAACGCAAATATAATGAAGTAGTTGGCTTCAAAATTTAATGATGATACCAAAAGTTAGCAGTCAGTGCACGATAATTTAAAGAACGGTAGTTGTTGGCTCTTGCGAAACAATGCCTATTTATTAAACGAAACCCGCGGTCAGCTCAAAATCATAAATCTGATAAAATTTAAATAACTCGGCAAATTTCAGGGAGGTGGTAAACCATGGAAAGCTATTTCACTCACTTACTCCATGATCGGAATCGGTTTTAACACCGTACGAATCTCCAGCAATTGCATCAGTTCCGCGCCAAGATTCTAAAATAACACATCGCATAGTATTAAATTTTTTGTAAAATTATGAAAATGAGATCAAGGTTGTTTAAATCATGACAACGCATAGGATTTCTGAACTGTATGTTTGTCATTGCGAAATCACAGACGCTTTAACTAATACGCCTTTTAAGTAGAGAGTCCTGAACGAGAGAGAGTTATCATTCTGTATGCGCACCCGGTGCTAGCTCAAGACAATTGGCAACTGAAAATTTTCATTTTTTTTTATCGTCTCTGCTTTCCGGTTAATTAAACAGTTATTTGTCTTTAGCGTTATCAAATATCATTTGCTGTTAATCTGACATAGATTTTGCATTTGTAGTTCGTGTTAAATTCAATTAATTCTCACTTAAATCATATACAGGGTGTTACAAAAAGATACGGCCAAACTTTCAGGAAACATTCCTCACACACAAAGAGAGAAAACAGGTTATGTGGACATGTGTCCGGACACGTTTAATTTCCATGTTAGAGCTCATTTTATTACTTCTCTTCAAATCACATTAATCAGGGAATGGAAACACACAGCAAGCATAGTTTATCACACGATTTCGGTTGTAATCCTCGATGTAATGACAAAAATTACACAAATAATTTAATTTAGCACGAAAGCTCTTGCAGGAAGGAAGGAAGGAAGGAAGGAAGGAAGGAAGCAAGCTTGGAGCTTAACGTCCCGTCAATAGTGTGGTCATTAGAGACGAGCTTACGCTCGGGTAGTTTGGACAACGATGTGGAAGGAAATCGGCTTTGCCCTTTGAAAGGAACCATCCCGGTATTCGTTTGGAGTGATTTAGGGAAATCACGGAAAACCCAAATGTGGATGGCCAGAGGTGGATTTGAACCAAAGTCCTTCCGAATGCGAGTCCAGTGTGTTACCTCTGCGCCACCTTGCTCGGTACAGCTCTTGCAGTTGTTTAGATTCGTTATGCAAGCGTAGTTTATTACCAGATTTATGTTTCACCATCGAAGCACAACTTTGTTCAAACAAGCGTTGTGTACTGCGCGAATGAATTGAATTATGTACCGTTGACTATTATAACTTATAATAATTTATGTAATATTTAATGGCCCGGTACTTTAAAGTGCGTGCAATATTATTATTATCTTTTATACAGATGTACTTGAATCTGCCTTTTCTCCATTACTATCTTACCTATCTGTGACTAATCAAGATACTGTGTGAATTATTCGCACGAGTCAACTACTCATTTCTTATTCCCTGTAATATTACATAGGAGAGAGTATTACACACTGAAACACAGTACACAGTGAAACATTCCAATTCAATTGTTTCTAGAGAATGGTTTTCGATAATCTGGTATCCCTGTATGCGTATCATGATAAATTACATATTTGACTTTGATGGTGGACAGTCCTGTTGAGTGTTCTTATTTTTATACGTTTTAATTTGTTTTTGGTGGTCAAAAGTTACAATTAACGTCTCTTTGTAAGACGAAAATTGTCAGTAGAACACGCAGCTAAAAGAAATATATATATATATATATATACTTTAAGAAAAATGTTATAATCCCCATTCCAAAGAAAGCAGGTGCAGACAGGTGTGAAAACTACAGAACCATCAGTTTAATAAGTCATGGTTGCAAAATATTAACACGGATTGTATACAGAAGGATGGAAAAGCTGGTAGAAGCCGACCTCGGGGAAGATCAGTTTGGGTTCAGGAGAAATGTAGGAACACGGGAGGCAATACTCACTTTACGGCTTATCCTAGAAGATAGATGAAGAAAAGGCAAACCAACATTTCTAGCTTTTGTAGATTTGGAGAAGGCTTTTGACAATGTTGATTGGAATAAACTCTTTAAAGTTCTGAAGCAAGCAGGAGTAAAATATAGGGAGCGTAAGGTTATTTACAACTTGTACAAAAACCAGACAGCGGTTGTCAGAGTTGAAGGGCATGAAAGGGATGCAGTGGTTGGAAAGGGAGTAAGACAGGGTTGTAGCCTTTCCCCACTATTGTTCAATTTGTACATTGAGCAAGCTATAAAGGAAAGCAAGGAGAAATTTGGAGAAGGAATTAAAGTTCAGGGTGAAGAATTAAAAACATTGCGTTTTGCCGACGACATAGTAATTCTGTCAGATACAGCAAAGGACCTGGAAGAGCAATTGAACGGAATGGACAGTGAGCTGAAAGGTGCATATAAGATGAATATTAACAAGAGCAAAACTAGGGTAATGGAGTGCAGTGTAAGAAAATCAGGTGATGCTGAAGGAATTAGATTGGGAAACGAAGCAATAAAGGAGGTGGATGAGTTTTGTTACTTGGGCAGTAAAATAACAAATGATGATCGAAGTGCAGAGGATATAAAATGCAGAATGGCAATGGGTAGAAAGGCGTTTTTGAAAAAGAGAAATTTGTTAACATCGAATATTGATTTAAGCCTAAGGAAGGCCTTTCTGAAGGCATTTGTATGGAGTGTTGCCTTGTATGGGAGTGAAACATGGACGATAAGCAGTGTGGACAGAAAGAGGATAGAGGCTTTTGAAATGTGGTGCTACAGAAGAATGCTGAAGATTAGGTGGGTGGATCGCGTAACTAATGAGGAGGTACTGAACCGAATTGGGGAGAAAAGAAATTTCTGGCATACCTTGACTAAAAGAAGGGATAGATTGGTAGGACACATTCTTAGACATCAAGGAATTATGAATTTAGCGTTGGAGGGAAGTGTGTGGGGTAAAAATCGCAGAGGGAGACCAAGAGACGCGTGTAGTAAGCAGATTCAAGTGGATGTGGGTTGTCGTTCTTATGAGGAGATGAAAAGGCTTGCTCAGGATAGAGTAGGGTGGAGAGCTGCATCAAACCAGTCTCTGGACTGAAGACCACAACAAAGTAGAACACGCAGCTAAAAGAAATATATATATATATATATATATATATATATATATATATATATATATATATATATATTGTGGATTGGTGTGCACCTTTAGCTATATACTGATCAGTTTTATCAGTTGTAGATGTGATATCTCGTTTTTATTTTATTTTATGGTGATCTTAGTACACAGTGAAACACTGGCACCATATCTAATAACATATTTCTATTTTTACATAGGTTAAAAATATGCAGGCTTTGTATGCAAAACAGGGTTATTAGTAACTATAATGAAGAGCAACCCGGGCACACTTATGCCAATTTATAAATTTGCAGAATGAGCTGGTGAGATTTTGTTCAAATGTTTGTAGATCTATCAGACCAAACTGCGTTGTCATCAGTCCGTAGCTTACAAACTACTTAATCTTAGGTAAACTAACCTACGGACAAACACACATCCATGCCCCATGGAAGACTCGAACTTCCACGGCGAGCAACCGCGCGCTCCGCAGCGAGACGCTTTAGACCGCTCGACTACTCCACTACTCCACCGCGGCATGAGATTTTGTAGTGTTGCAAGACATGCCTATGTGCGTGCATGACCGTGCTTACTTTATGGCTTATTTGCCAATCACTACATGGGGCTCTTCATTAGTGTCGTTTGCAGTTCAAATTTCCATTTATATCAAGATAATTCTTCTCTGTTACATATTTTACTGCTCCACGAGGTCCAGCTAATCTGTACCTCTTGCAGTCAAACAATTTATCACGTAATATTTCGGAATTCTTGGGCCCGAAGACTGTTTTCAGCGTGAGAAGGAAAGAGAAAAATCTAGAATTTATTGCTAAATGAAATTTAACAGGCGAAGAAAGAATTTTAAACTCATTAGCTGTTTATTGTTTCTTTCTTTTCAACAGCATACTTAAGACTTACTCTTCTTCCTTATTACAACAACAATATCCTCTGAAACAAAAAAGCATAGTCTCTCTTAATCATAATTGTTATTAGGGACTGTGATACGTCAAAGCACTCTGTATTATTTGAAGCATTGTCTTCCATGGCGGTAGCAGCAAGTGGATTTCTCGACGGATTACCTGTAGGGTAAAGAAATATCGAAAAAGAAATATCTTGCTACCAAAAGGCCCTAATAAACATTTGGCGATCTTGTTTCGGTACATAGGGCAAGTTTTATTAAGACAGTGACACAACCAGATGTAAGAACTGCATTCAGAAAAAAAGGAAATTGACCCCATTAATGTTGACATCTTTGGCGAGTTAGACTTCCTAATGTCTGCAGTTTCCCACCACTGTATAAATCCTGATGAGAATGTTTAATCCAGTAGAACCATTGACTTCAGCTGGATGTATGTTCAGACACTTTGAAAGGTAATATGGATATGAAATTTTAAGGCAGCAAAGTCAGAAAACATACTTTCTGGTAAAGGAACTTCGTGGTTTAACCAAAGCTCTTCCCAGAAATACAGCTGGACGTTTTAAAGGTAGACACATCATATTAGCATCAACACCTGAGAAAGCATCTATTTAAGAGACGAGTTTAAGAGAAGGGCAGAGATGGATGAAAGGGAGAAAAGAACTGTGAATAGATTCACCATAAAAAATAAATAGATAAAAAAAAGCAGAGCAGGGCGTAAATAGAACAAAGTGATAAAGATGAAGTGCCATCCATAAAACAGGGAGAAGTTTATTATTAGATCTTATGAACTTGAAATGGAACGTTATGATTAGGGATTACATTTTGGGGAAATCTCCAAACTACGTATATTTTGTAGCCAAATCGCGAAGTCAGTTGTTTGTGGTGATGAGTATGAAGTTCCATACCTTCAGAAAAGAAAAGGAAAATGCTGTTTCTGTATCCTCACTTACGGAAGACATAGGCTGTGTGTCACATAAAGGAACTGCAATGATTCTGCCACCAGTGTTGCAGCTGGCTACTAAGGGACTGCCTAGAAATATTCGTCTTCCTCAATTTTGGTAGACTTAATATTCACTGTACAAAACGTATTGTTTGTTAATGTTTGTAATTGTAATAAACAAACATACTTATGTTGTATAAGTCACTCCAAATTAATAAATGTGAAAACTGAGAACTGTTTTACTGTGTATTGTAGATGGTACGCCTTGAAACATTTGCAGAGGCTTTTAAAAATAGTAATTTCACTCGCTAATTAACTGCAAAAATAGTATTTTCTATTTCTCAATATTGAAAAATAAATTTTCTTTCTTGTAAACAAAAAAGATTTGCTCTGTGAGGAGTATATTACACGAAATAATCAAGAGTGTAATTTTATAATAAGAGGTTTGCAAACAAGATCGCTTTCTTCATTTAATTACATAACCGGTTTCGGCGTGCTAGACGCCATCTTGAGATCTGTAGTAATTTTACATGAATTAACTGCTATTACAACAATATTTTGCATAGGAAAACGGTGTACATCCACATTGACGTGTCATCAACATAAAATTTACACGTCAATAATAAAACGTCTCAACCCATCTTTCTATGGTCTTAACGAAAGGCACTTCAGAATCCAAGTTCAATACTGACTGAAGACAGACGTTTTATTATTGACGTGTAAATTTTATGTTGATGACACGTCAGTGTGGATGTACACCGGTTTGCTATGTAAAATATTGTTGTAATAGCAGTGAATTCATGTAAAATTACTACAGGTCTGAAGATGGCGTCTAGAACGCCGAGACCGGTTATGTAATTAAATGAAGAAAGCGATCTTGGCTGCAAACCTCTTACAGGGTGTCCAGAAACCGGCTCCCTGATTTCAAAATTAAATATCTCGAAAACAAAGCTCATAAGTGAAATAATCGTATGAAAACACTCTTTGCAAACAATCACATCACAACCATTGGCACTACAGAGGTGGCGCAAACGAAGAATGAAATTCGCCATCACATTTCGTAGTGTCTCAACCGAAATGGATTCACATGCCACAGAGATCGCCGATTCAAGCTCGTCCAGCGTGGCGGAATGCTTCGGGTAGATCATGTCTTTCACTGTGCCCCACAAAAAAAGGCACAGGGAGTCAAATCCGGCGAATATGGAGGCCAATCCATGCCTGCACCAGTAAATGTGGGATATTCCAAAGCAATGACTCGATTCCCGAAGTATTCCTCAAGAAAGCGAAACACTTGTTCGGTCAGATGTGGTCGGGCTCCATCTCGCATAAACTATTCAATACCTGGTCGATCCTCTAACGATTGCTGTGTGCCGACAAATTGTTCCAAAATTGCAACGTAATGTGCACCAGTGACCGTTTCTCGAATGAGAAAAGGGCCAATAATGCCTCTGCTGCATACTGCAGCCTCTGCTGCATACTGCAGCCTCTGCTGCATACTGCAGCAGAGAATGCAGGGGTTTCGCTTCACTCCAATATGGCTTTTCGGAACCCCAAAATCGCCAGTTCTGCTTATTCACCTATCCATTCCGGTAGAAGTGTGCTTCATCTGTAAACCCGATGTAGCCAACATCAAATCCTTCACTATCAATCATTGTGAGCATCTGATTAGCAAAGGCAACCCTTTGTTGCATAGCTCGTACGGGTAAGGCGTGGTGCGTTTGAATTTTGAATGGAAACATGTGCAGGCTCTTTCGCAGTATTTTATGCGTACTGGAACGCTTCAAACCAGTCTCAGAAGCAATTCTACGGACGGATGACATTGGATTTCGCTGAATAATTCCAGAAACTGTGGCGATATTTTCAGGCGTAACTGCAGTTTGCTTACGGCCAACATGCCCCACTAGATCAGCTTGCCTTTTCGTTGAAATTTTTCGAAGAGCTTACGAATGGTTTTCACATCGTGTTCTTTTGGAACATTAAATCGTTCTTGAAAACATCGCCTTGTTTCTGTAGGACTCTCTTCTAACCTGTGGTACTCTAGCACCAGAAAAACGCGTTGTTCAATGAAGTACATGGTTTTAATATCTTCCTTCGGTACGCTAACCTCCTTTCACGTTTCAATGGTGGAACTGATCGCTCTGGGCTTCGGATCACTATTTATACTAGGCATTACGTATAGCGATTACAGCGCCATCTGTCAGCAGCTTTCGTAACTATTATTTCAAACTGCTGTATGCACTTCTTACAGCTTCCACAATAAACATACCGTTTACTGCATTCCTCTATCGATCTTCGTCTTGGAGATACTTAATTTTGAAATCAGGGAGTCCTTTTCTGGTCACCCTGTATTAAACAATTCTAGATCGCTCCAATAATGAGTTCCTTATATAAAAGTGTAATTTTTGTTACATTTTGTACTGCTCCCCCTACTGCTTGACGTACCGATCTGTGATGTTACGTACTACATAAGCACTGTTTCACAATAAATGTTTAGAGAAATAGGAGACTGTTGAGAGGGCACAGTAGCCCTTGTTGCAGTAGTGTTGTAGCAGCTGGTGCTTGACGTTCACAGCAAGAACGTGTTTTGTGTCGGGCAGGCTGGGCACGGAGATAGTGAGCCCGCTGCAGGACTGGTTCGAGTTCGGGCCGGAGGTGTTGGTGGAGGCGGGCAACTGGAGCGGCGGCTTGGAGCCTCTGCGCATGCGCCAGCGCCTGCGCGGCGACCTGGCGGGCGGCGTGCAGTTCCTGCTGCAGGCCAGGGCCGTGGACCGCCGCGGCTGCCGCGGACCGCCCGCGGAGGCGCGCTTCCACGCCGCAGGTGAGCGCCACAGCCTTTCTATACGAGGCGTGCCACACGCACAAGAAAGTCGTCGTCAGCTGCAGCGCTCCTTGTGGTAGACCGTTCAAACCGTACGCAATTGGGTATTTTCCTGTGTTAAAAATATGCTTCGAATTCTTGTTATTCTGAATGATTATAACATTCAGATAGCATTTTCGCTCATTATTCTTACTCAACATCTGTTAATTTTACGTAATTAAAGCTTGAAAATTATTAAATTTCACGATTAGATCACGTGATCGAAAAGCTCTGTTATTGGCTGAAGTACTGGTGACGTCAAAGACCACTAGGACGCGGCAACTAGAAGACGGAGCTGTATCGTTGTTAGCGTTTCCTTAATTTCTCTGTGTAAAGTTTAGTTTCTTTCGTGATGTAAACGCTTTTACACCTTTGATGCCACAATGAAAAAGAATTATGTGAAGGCTGATGACGGGAACTTCCCTAAAGTTGATGCATTTATCATATCTTCAATCTTCAAAAACAATCCAAATTTTCACGTGCAAAAAACAAGAAGCGTGAAAACTGCATTGGAAGTAACGCATGCCTACATTTTAAAGCTAATTATTGCTAGAGACATTTTATGTTATTTGAAAAAAGATTTCATGACATGACAGAACATTTGCGTTGTCTCGCGTATGCCTAATGGCGACGTCACATGATTCTCGCTATTCAGCATCTGTTGCCAACATTATCACAGGTGGCCGCCGGGATGGATGGTAAAATTTAACCCAGTAAAGCACACAGTTAAGGGAATAATTTCAAAATGTTCAATTGTTTGTATAGTCTATGGGACTTAACTACGGGGTAATCAGTCCCTAAACTTAAAACCCTTCTTATGAACTACTTACGAACTAGGACGGCACAAATATCCATGCCCGATGGGGGATTCGAACCCCCGACCGTAGTGGCCGTGCAGACCGTGACTGGAGCGCCTCAGTCCTCTCGGCCACCGTGACCGGTCAATACTGAAAACAAGGTGTAACATCAAAATCTCTCAAATACAGCAAAATGCCTTGTGTATAGTCTCTAAATAAACGCATTTTTGGCTAAAACTTTTAACCGTATTTACACTTGCAAATTCCGAAAATTTAAAAGCTAAATAAATCCCCATATTCGTATTTTACAATAGGGAATATTATAGTAAAGTAACAAGAACGCCATTGTCGATGTATAAAACGATTACCGATTATTGAATCGGTTGTTTGTATAAGATCTACTGGCGATATTAGTGCACTTACGGGAGATAAATAATCAGTGCTATACTGTATAGTGGGCTAAAACAATATCAGTATGTATTTTCACCAAGAATATTGGAAAGGGCTTTAATTACACATAAATCGTAGGCGTGTACATTATGAAGTTTTACTTTCCAAATGTAAACATCAACTAATTAACCTGCACATAATACTACTCTACACCTTTGCAGTAAAAGAGAATGATACTTAACAGTGAAGTAATGGAATAATATTGTTTACTTACATCAAAATGATCCTCACAGAAATAAACACATCAAGTGGCCGCTATTTCATTTGTACCTCTTCGAGCGAGTGTCAACCACATTTTGGACACCTTCTCATTTTTTAATTCAAAAAAACAATTTTTCTGGTGTCTTAATAGACGTATTGCTACAGTGCGCAACTACGCCTAAACAATATAACACTATTTGTGTGTCTTACGAGAGCAGCAACAGCATCGTGGTTTGTGACGTCACAGGCATCACGTGAGTCAAATGTAACGTCTTAGGAGGCTTTCAAATTATTTGAATTTCATTTCGTTTTTAGGTTCGAAGTAATGAAATTCACAAGGTAAAAAAGGATGTTCGGAGCATAATATGACATAATTAACAATTTAAAACGATTTCCAGAAAACTGTCAAATACCCTATTGTCGAGTCGTCTGCTTCACGTGCTTGGTTTGTTGTCAATTTATAGCAAATGAATCGACGATTTATGATCACTTTTCGAAACTGTAAGATATATTGTGATGATTAAAACATTTGTGTTTTAATAGGACACGCCCCTGAACGGGCTGCATTTTTAGCTCTACATTCTCCCTCACGTTGCTACTGTTCTATAAATGAGAGATAGCTCAAACTTTTTACAAACAGTTAGGGTCATTACTCAAAGCAATTTCCAAAAGAAATTATTGGAATATTTATTATAGTTTGGCACTGACAAAAATATTTACAATAGTTTCAAAAACGGAACACTATTTCACTGCGGTACCATTTTCTCTGGAACTACTGACCTCACAGCTTGGGAAACAGAGTCACAGTACACACAACATTCACATAAATGTTTTATGCCTCCAATTTCCTTCCCTGATGCTGATCTGTGAAAAGACAAGTAATTTATTTTACAACAACAATAATATTTAAAAAAGTAGCTCAAATATCACCGGTACCATCATCATGATATAAGTTTTTCAAAGAAATAATAGGCAAGGGAGGTAGATGAGGTCATTCTGAATATCTGTACAAATTTTTGTGAGTTTAACTTCAGTGATTTAGGAGAAAAGTGTACCTGAAAGATGAAAATTCAAGTTTTCGGTAATTCGCAAACGAAGATTTACAGATTTATTAACTTACCACTATGGTGGTTTAGAACATTACAGGTGCATAATCCAGTTGTTGTCCTGTTTCATTATCCTCCACACTCTTTCTCTTCATTCTTTTCTTTATCCTTGACTCCTTGGTTGCAGCTTCTGCAGCTGTCTCTGCTTCGGTCACCCGTCGCTTATAAATAGCAGTTAGAGCCAAAGCCATATTCCTTTCCGTCTGGATGTTCAATTTCTTCATAACATTGATCCTTGAAATTGCACCATAATTGAATGTTATTGCATCCGTTACACCAATCTTCAGCACTGTCAGCTCAACAAATACAGTTTTGGGTATTCTCTCCCATATACAACTGTCGAAGATTTCATTTGCATTCTGCGAGAGACCATTTCCTAAGCAGATTTTTATTTGCCAGATCCCTATATATAGGCTTAATTGCCCCCATTACAGCAAGTGGCAAAGAATGGTTGTGGGTATATTGTATGCCTCACTTCAAACTGATAGATGGGCGTGGCCCATGTGCACCATTACGTTCTACCTCGATTTTAGAACGAACAGAAAATGATAATGCCCATAAACTATACATTTTTGAAATCAGCATGAAAAGCTCTTTCCTACAGATTAAAATATTGCAAATTTTTGGTCATTTTCACGAGCATGTCCCCTTAAACTGCCACTGTGAAACTGTAATTGTTTTCATGCAGTTCATGCGTAACTATGTCGCTCACTTGTGTTAACGTCCTCATTATAAAATGCGATTACATACTTCTTAGCCCCTGCGGTTTGAGGCACCTATGTATATGATGAACAAGCTCAGGTGTCTATACATAGACTTTCCAATTTGATTAAGCTTCAAATAATGCTCACCAAAAACAAATATTTCATCTGTTAATTACAGCATGTTTAAGAAAATAGCAAATATTTTATAAGACGGTAATAAAGACGCTTTGAAGATTAAATGTCATATAACGTGTGTCGAGCTTTTATTAGGTATACAGATACAGCTCTTGCTATGTACAACAAACTTCAAGCACATGCAAATTTGGATATTTTGACTGCTTCTTTCGTCGATTCTTGGTAGATCACAATATTGACTTTTATTTAATTAACTGATTTTCGACGTACTTTAAATTCTGAATATGTCCTAGTAAGCCGAAAACCGGGTAACTACTGCAAGTGGAAGTGAAGGTGTAGAACATACACAAAATTCTACTTTGAAGTCAGTGTGATGTTGTACTACCAAATCAGTGAAAATGTGTTTATTTACATTTGCTCTAAGTTTATTTGCTTTCTTATTAACATCTATATCTCGAAATAAATAAAAGTTGTAGACATGTTATGTGAAAATTTTAATGCAATTCCTCTGAATTGGACACAAGTATTCATTCTCAAACAAATTCGCGACTTCGCTTCGTTTGTCAGCTGGGCTCCCCAGTCAGTCGTCTGCGCATGCGCGAAGCACTTCCATACGCGTGAGAATAGGATCCATTGTATTCCGTGTACTAGCGATCGTATGCGTGCATCTTGTGCAAGTGGAAGCGTCTACACTGTATGCTGCCGGCGTGAACGGTGCATCATGGTTAATCTCGTAAGCTCTCACTTCCCGTGTAAAAAGGGCTTTACATGTGCAAACTGCTGCCATACCTTCGGAAGCATTGCCTTTTCCAGGCAGTTCCATTACTGACTGCAATTCCTCTGAAAACCTCACAGCCCATCTTCACAAGTTAAGTTCTGGCACACACACACACACACACACACACACACACAAAGACACACACACACACAGACACACACACAAAAACGCCTCAAACCTGCTTTTATATCATCTGAACACATACTGTAGGCCGGCCGCGGTGGCCGAGGGGACTGAGGCGCTCCAGTCACGGTCTGCACGGCCAGTACGGTCGGGGGTTCGAATCCCCCCTCGGGCATGGATATTTGTGCCGTCCTTAGTCTTAGTTAGTTCATAAGTAGTTTGTAACCCAGTAGTTAAGTACCATAAGCTGTACAAACATTTGAACATTTTTGAACATACTGTAGACTTCCTTTCTGAAAGGGTGTTAGCATGGGTTGGGATGGGATGGTGTGGGGTGTAGTAGGTAGAGGGGGGGGGGGGGAGAAATGGCAGGTAAAAACAGATGTTGAGATTGGTTCTCTGGCAACTCTGCTGCCTTCAGTCAATCCGTCAACTGTGCGTGATTCTCGTTCTGGTCAGCCACTGTTTAGTTTTTCCCGGCCTGTCTTTCAGTATAGGTTCTATTAGGATGCGTGGACATGTATAACAGCTTTAAAGATTAGTAATACAAGTTGTATTTGCAGCAATAAATACTAAACTTTCATACAATGTTCAAATCAAAAATGTTCAAATGTTTGTAGAGTCTATGGGACTTAACTACGGGGTCATCAGTCCCTAACCTTCCAAACTACTTATGAACTACTTACAACTAAGGACGGCACAAATATCTATGCCCGAGGGGGGATTCGAACCCCCGACCGTAGTGGCCGTGCAGACCGTGACTGGAGCCCCTCAGTCTCCTCGGCCACCGCGGCCGGCTCAACTTTCACACATACAGGGTGTTTCACTAAGTGTGTTTGCCTCTGTAACTTATAAAATAATAGGTGACGGGAATTTTAATGCGGTAGGTCAACACAAGAAATGTAACACTTTCTGCGGAGCTATGAACATAGTTTATTGTATCATTTTCCAAAGAGTTACAGCAAAGAGATAATTTTTAAATGGAACAATAGCTTTTTCTATCGTGCAGTGGATTCGTTGAAACCAGCTGTGTCCAAATCAATTTAAACTACATTCCTATCACTGTTAGTTTGGGAGCTACAACCATTCAAAGATTCAGGGGCAGACACCACACGCTGTACATAATACATGGCTGTGTGGTGGGATTGGGGCGCCATGGTCCTCATTCATGGCCCGCAAGGTCGCCCGATTTAGCACCAGTAGATTTCGTTTTGTGGGGATATCTAAAGGATCGTGTTTATGTCACAACCCCAGATGATCTAAAACGGCCCATCGAGGACGCATGTCACTACGTCACACCGGCGATGTTACATTTCGTCCGCAGATCCTTTCGACGGCGCATTGCATTATGCATTGAGGAACATGGACACACATTTGAACATCTCGTGTAAATCAACTTCCCACCGCCATAACATCCATCACCCACCACACAGCCATGTATTATGTACAGTGTGTGGTATCTGCCCCTGAAACTGAAGAGTTGTAGCTCCCAAACTGACAGTGATAGGAATGTAGTTTAAATTGATTTGGACGCAGCTGGTTTCAACGAATCCAATGCACGATAGAAAAAAAACTATTGTTCCATTTAAAAAATGATATCTTTGTGCTGTAACTCTTTGGAAAATAATACAATAAACTACGCTCATAGCTCCGTAGAAAGTGTAACATTTCTTGTGTTGACCTACGGTATTAAAATTTCCCGTCACCTACTATTTTATAAGTTACAGAGGCAAGCACACTTAGTGAAACACCCTGTATGTCTCTTTTCACGGCGGCGTCTTCTGGTACGACGCTAGCTGCACTGAGTCCTAGTGACTGTCTATTTTGGAACCGAGTTCAGATGGGCTCGTCCAGACGCATGTCGGCCTACCTATAGCCGATTGTAGATGGCGCGCTTCTAAGGTTGCCCCTCCAGGATGCGCGGCGCCGGCGTGTGATTGGCTGCCGGTCGTCCGCTGCCTTCTTCACGATCGTTCTCGTGCGTCTGGCGTGTGGCGCTGACTTTACGCCACAACGGTGCACGCAGAGATAGAGGAATTGTACACGAACGGGCTAAGGCAGGCTGTTCTAGCAGGCTGCTCTGTGAGCAGGAGCGCTCACGAGCGCTCACTACCCTAGCTCGGAGATGCGGTGGTGGGGCCGAGGCCAACGAGAAAGACGTCACGCATGATAGTAGTCGGGCGGGCATAAGGAAACAGACGCGGTCTTTGATTTCTCGTCAATGCATAGTTGTGACAACAACAAAAATGTGCAGCCGCCAAAGTCTAGTGCCTACTCCTTAGAACTGACGTCCGCAAAGTCTCATATATCACAACTCTTATTGCACAAAAATATTCGATCTAGAGCGTCATTACAGAAAAAAATCGAACTGACGTGTATTACGGCCCACTTTAGATTTTGAGTTTTATAAGTTTCTGAAAACATTTTGGACCAAAATAATAATCTAAATAATAAAAAAATGAATTAATAAGAGTGTCTGAAACCGTTAGAGAAAAAAATGGGTAGTGGCGGGTTCCGAACCACCGACCTTAGCGTCATTGTCCAACGCCTTACCCACTACACTACGGCTAGCAATCTAAAGATGAGTCCTTTAATCTCATACTATTGATGGCCGTTGTTACCTGATGCTAATATGGCATTTGTAGACACTAGATTATTATTTATCGTACGAAGAACGACGTGTTGTTGTTAATTCTTCAGTGCGCCATTGCTTTGAAATGACAACGAGTAAGTTACATTAAGAAAATCATCAAAAATGCAACGCCAGATTGCGTATGTCAGTGAGAGTTCTGGGCGAGGACTGTCACGTGACATCTCTGAACGGCTGGTTTTCGTTAATTCAATAGAGGATGTCAAATCTCCGTTATTTTTGCAAATACGTCTCAAACAATACGAGATATGAAAAAAAAGAAACAAATAAGGGAGCTAAGTTGTAGAGAATTGTCTCCTCTACCGTATAAGGGTATAAGGTTATTCAATGTTCGTTTCCTATGAACGGTTCGTTTGCAATTACAGTTATATTACAAACGGCTTTTGTTTTGTATTACTACCGTATTTTTTGTGCGAAAAATTTGAAAAAGGGAGGTTCTAGTCTCTGGCGGCCTAAAATCACGTTTCTAAAATTTGGTGCTGATCGGTTGAACGGTTCGTCTTAAAAAGAGGGAACACCTTACGGACAGACAGATGGACAGACAGACATCCCAAAATCGCCGTTATTTTTGCAAATATCTTTGAAACGCTACGAAATAATAAAAAACATGAAAGAGCAAAGTTGTAGAGAATTGTCTCCTCTAAAAATTCGGTTATTCAATTTTTGTGTCAGATGAATAGTTAAGCCGTTATTTTCATTTAAATTTCGAGCTGTCAAAAGACGATCGCAAAGGCCCACTTTTAGTGTTACTACCGTAACCTAAAGTGGACCAAAAGAACAGTCCCGTTTTTTGCTTGTGTGTCTCACATCCATACAAATTTTTTGAGAATGCAAATAAGGTTCGTATTTTCTTGCACTGGAAACCTTAGTATGCCACTTATTGTGATAAATGCTGGATCGACCGATGTCACTTATTGTTGGTCCTATTTAGTGCATCATCTTGGCATTTTATTATTCACAAAATACATTTAACTATTTAGTGCGTTCCGGAACTTTCAAGACAGACGACTTTTGGTTTCTCTATTTATTAACAGTTAAGGTGGTGTATTACTCATTTGCCTGGAGTTAGCTGTTATGCCTAAACGCAAATGATCCATTTCTTTGAACCTAAAAGACTACTTTTCTCGAAGACCAATATCCTATTTATGAATTGCACTGTAAAATTAGTATTGCCATATTTAGGATTAACGTAGTGGAAACTAGGATGCGGTTTAGCTTTATAAATCATAAAGTTATAGATAGAAAAGCAAGACCTTCAAAAAATTTCTTGGATATCACGGGAAATACTAAATTTAATTGATGAATGGAGAAAATATAAAAATGCAGTAAATGAAAAAGGTAAAGTGGAGTACAGACGACAAAGAAATTAAATAGACGGGAAGTGCAAAATAGCTAAGCCGGAGTGGCTAGAAGACAAATGCAAGTCTGTAGAAGAATGTATAAATGGGTGAAAGATAGATACCGCCTACAGAATAATAAGAAACATTTGGAGACATGAAAAGCAGCTGTATGAAAAGAAAGAACTCAGATGGAAACCAGTTTCCAGCAATCTGTATATGGAAAGAGTATTTAGAGCAATCTGACAGATGGAAAGAGTATATACAGGTGCTATACAAAGGAAATGAACTTAGAGACAATATTGTATGAAGGGAGAAGGAAGTAGATGAAGATGAAATAGGAGATACTGTACTGAGAGAGCATTGAAAGACATAAGTCGAAAGAATGCCCCGGTAGTGGGCGACATTCCTTCAGAACTACTGAAGTCTCTGGGAGAACCAGCTACTACTTTACTTGGTGCGTAAGATGTATGAGACAGGGAAAATAGACTTTAAGAAACATGTAATAATCCCCATTCCAAAGAAAGAAGGCACAGACAGGTGTGAAACTTACAGAACCATCAGTTTTATAAGTTATGATTGCAAAATTTTAACACGAATTATTTACAAAAGGATGGAAAATCTGGTAAAGCCGACCTCAGGGAAGATCAGTTTGCATTAAGGAGAAATTTACGAACACAGGAGGAAATACCTTATAAAGTATCTTAGAATATAGCTTAAGGAAAGGCAAACCTAGATTTCAAACTTTTGTAAATTTGAAAAAAAGTCTTTGACAATGTTGATTGGAACAGATTCATTGAAACTGTGAAATCTGCAGGGGTAAAATATAGAGAACGGAGGGTTATTTAAAACTTGTACAAAACAAGACAGCAGTTATCAGAGTTGAAGGACATGAAAGAGATGCAAAGGTTGGGAAAGGAGTAAGATAGGGTTGTAGCCTTTCTCCAATGTTGTGAAATTTGTACATTGAGCAAGCATAAAGAAATGCAAGGAGAAATTTGATGAAGGAATTAACGTTCATGGAGAAGTAATATAAACTTTGACAGAATTGTCATCGGAAATATGCAGAGACAGCAAAGGGTCTAAAAGAGCAGTTGAACGGAACTGACCGTGTGCTGAATGGTGCATATAAGGTGAACATTAACAAGGGTAATGGAATGCAGTCTAACAAAATCAGGCGAAGGCATTAGATTAGGTAACGAAACAATAAAGATGGTAGATGAGTTGTTACTTGGACAGTAAAATAACGGACGATGGTCGCAATACAGAGAATATAAATGCAGAATGGCAATGGGAAGAAAAGTGTTTTTGAAAAAGAGAAATTTTTTAATATCGAATATTAATTCAAGCATAAGAAATTCCTTTTTGAAGGTATTTGTATGGAGTGTTGCCTTGTATGAGAATGAAAAATGGACGATAAACAGTTCGGACAGGAAGAGGATAGAGGCTTTTGAAATGTATTATCGACGAATGCTGAAGATTAGGTGGGTGGATCGCATAACTAATGAGGAGGTACTGAACAGAATTGGGAAGAAAAAGAATTCCTGGCATATCTTGACTAAAAGAATGGATCGATTGGCAGGACGCACTCTTAGACATAAAGGATACGTGAATTTAGCATTGGAGGGATGTGTGTGGGGTAAAAACCGCAGAGGGCGACCAAGAGATGAATAGAGCAACCAGATTCAAGTGGATGTGGGGTGCCCTTCTTGTGAGGACATGAAGAGGCTTACTCAGGATGGAGCAGGGTGGAGAGCTGCATCAAACCAGTCTCCGGACTGAAGATCACAACAACAACAGTTTATATATCGATCAATAAAATTCTTCCGGTTATGAGACCGCGTCGTCATTTTATAAACTCTACCGAAATTTCGGCCACTGTTGCAGGCGGACTTCATCAGGGTCTGTGACTGCGAGAAAGACATTAAAAAACCACAAACCAGATTCTTAATGTTTGACTGCGAGAATTTTAAGCAGATCAGTACCCGATTATCAAAATTTAGTATCATAATCAATTAACTGTTGCATGACAATCATTTACTACGGCACCCAAATCGAAATCTGTTCAACAAGATTATAAAAAACAATACTGCAATTTAAATCCACAAATAACTAATTATCAAATAAAGGAAGTAGGTTAATCTTCTAACTACGTAAATGAAACAGGAAATAAAGGTCAACTTTGTTACTTATTATTAACACAATACAAAATTTTCATAATGACATGAAATGCAATTACCTTTATTCCAGCGGTGGTACAACGTTTTCATAGTAATAAAAAATACAATATATATTCCAAATACATCCAAATCAACTTGCTGGCACAGCAGCCTCTGCTCTACCTCGGAGCCATACACGCAACTCAACTGCTCTCTAAGCGAGCTGAACCACAAGTCTCACACTTTATCTGTGCGAGCTACAATGCTATGCGATACATAATCTTTGCCAAAAATGAAACTTCACAGACTTAAGTACACATATCGATACACACAGTAGAAGCAATATTATACATTTTCTTACAAACCAGTTACTCGACACAAAACAGGAGGCACAATATTAGACATTTTCTTACAAATTTTTTATGGACACGTTTCAAGCTTGTTCACCAGACTTAAACGCGATTGAGTACTTGGAAGAAGCCTTGCAGCCAGACTAGCTTATCCTAGAATGGTTGCACAGCCGGATATTTCACTCACGGAATAATGGCCAAATATTCCTCGAGAGCTGACTCATAGCCTCATACTGTCCATGGCACGCAGATGTGCAACAATATTGGCCGTCCGAGGTGATTACACACCATATTACAGGACAACGAGAATGACTTATTCACTATTATAGTAGCCCAATCGTGCCTCGCTCTAAGTGAACACCATGTAAATCGTAAGAGCAAAATATGGAACTGTATCACACACAAATTAAAATTACGTTCTATATCTGTATAAGATACGCTATTATAGAGGGTGTTTCAATAAGTGTGTTTGCTTCTGTAACTTATAAAATAATAGGTGACGGGAAATTTTAATGCGGTAGATCAACACAAGAAATGTTACACTCTCTGCGGAGCTATGAACATAGTTTATTGTATCATTTTCCAAAGAGTTACAGCACAAAGATATAATTTTTTAAATGGAGCAATAGTTTTTTTCTATCGTGCATTGGATTCGTTGAAACCAGCTGCGTGCAAATCAATTTAAACTACATTCCTATCACTGTTAGTTTGGCAGGTACAATCGTTCAAAGATTCAGGGGCAGATACCACACGCTGTACATAATACATGGCTTTGTGGTGGGGTTGGGACACCATGGTCCTCATTCATGGCCCGATTTAACAGCAGTAGATTTCTTTTTGTGGGGATATCTAAAGGATCGTGTTTATGTCACTGAGCCCACATCCCCAGATGATCTAAAACGGCGCATCGAGGACGCGTGTCTCTCCGTCACACCGGCGATGTTACATCTCGTCCGCAGATCCTTTCGAGGGCGCATTGCATTGTGCATTGAGGAACATGGACACACATTTGAACATCTCATGTAAATCAGGTTCCCACCGCCATAACATCCATCACTCACCACACAGCCAGGTATTATGTACAGCGTGTGGTATCTGCCCCTGAAACGTTGAAGGGTTGTGGCTCCCAAACTAACAATGATAGGAATATAGTTTAAATTGATTTGGACGCAGCTGGTTTCAACGAATCCAATGCACGATAGAAAAAACTATTGTTCCATTTAAAAAATTATATCTTTGAGCTGTAACTCTTTGGAAAATGATACAATAAACTATGTTCATAGCTCCCCAGAAAGTGTAACATTTCTTCTGTTGACCTACCGCAATAAAATTTTCTCTTCACCTATTATTTTATAAGTTACAGAAGCAAACACACTTAGTGAAACACCCTGTATGTATATTGTATATATCTTACCTGATCCGATAATTGTTTTGAGCAGTGTATTTACGTCAAAGAAATATTCGAAATTGGAGAAAAACATTAGGATAGACACCTGGATAACGTTACATGTCGTATCCTTGGTTGGCTCACAATACACGATACTACGCTGGGAAATAGAAAAGAGCGCGGGTGGTGTGTTGAAGGCCGTGCCATTAGCGAAGTCGCGCAGTTCCAGGAAAGCAACAGCCGCTAACAGCGTTAAAAGTCGCGCGCGGCGGCTGAGCGCTCCAAATTGGATTACGGGCTTACGGTGTTGTGGCTCCCACCTGGCCATGGGCATGCCTTCTTTCCGCCGCATGCCTTCTTTCCCCTCAGGTCTCTAAAAGAAACTTAGTTCCGCCAGCCTGAATCGGAAGCCACGTAAAGATATATGCAACCCTCCTCTAACGAAATGGTAGCAAACTAGACAAGGTAGAGGTTTCGTATCTCACTACTACTCCCATTATATAGGGTGTTTCACTAAATGTGTTTGCCTCTGTAACTTATAAAATAATAGGTGACGGGAAATTTCAATGCGGTAGATCAACACAAGAAATGTTACACTTTCTGCGGATCTTTGAACATAGTTTATTGTATTATTTTCCAAAGAGTTACAGCACAAGGATATAAATTTTAAATGGATCAATAGTTTTTTTCTATCGTACATTGGATTCGTTGAAACCAGCTGCGTCCAAATCAATTTAAACTACATTCCTATCACTGTTAGTTTGGGAGCTACAACCCTTCAAAGTTTCAGGGGCAGATACCACACGCTGTACATAATACATGGCTGTGTGGTGGGTAATGGATGTTATGGCGGTGGGAAGTTGATTTACATCAGTTGTTCAAATGTGTGTTCAAAAATGTTCAAGTGTTTGTAAATCTATCGGACCAAACTGCGTGGTCATCAGTCCGTAGCTTACAAACTACTTAAACCTAGATAAACTAACCTACGGACAAACACACACCCATGCCCCAGGGAGGACTCGAACCTCCACGGCGAGCAACCGCGCATTCCACAGCGAGGTGCTTTAGACCGCTCGGCTACTCCACCGCGGCTCAGATGTGTGTCCATGTTCCTCAATGCATAATGCAATGCCCCGTCGAAAGGATCTGCGGACGAGATATAACATCGCCGGTGTGACGGAGCGACATGCGTCCTCGATGCGCCGTCTTTGATCATCTGGGGATGTGGGCTCAGTGACATAAACAGGATCCTTTAGATATCCCCACAAAAAGAAATCTACTGGTGTTAAATCGGGCGACCTTGCGGGCCATGAATGAGGACCATGGTGCCCCAACCCCACCAAAAAGCCATGTATTATGTACAGCGTTTGGTATCTGCCCCTGAAACTTTGAACGATTGTACCCGCCATACTAACAGTGATAGGAATGTAGTTTAAATTAATTTGCACGCTGCTGGTTTCAACGAATCCAATGCACGATAGAAAAAATATTCTTCCATTTAAAAAATTATATCTTTGTGCTGTAACTCTTTGGGAAAATGATACAATAAACTATGTTCATAGCTCCGCAGAAAGTGTAACAGTTCTTGTGTTGGCCTACCGCATTAAAATTTCGCGTCACCTATTATTTTATAGGTTACAGAGGCAAACACACTTTGTGAAACACCCTGTATGTGTGTAACCCGCACGTTCTTGTAGTTAATCAACGAAAATAATTAGGAAGAAAAGTCACAAAGTACCGGGTAATCAAAAAGTCAGTATAAATTTGAAAACTTAATAAATCACGGAATGATGTATGCGAGGGTAAAACGCAAAAAGATTAGAGACAGAACGACAAACGAACCAAAACTGCAGCACAACTGCACAATAAAGTCTCGTCTTCGAAAAAACTGCTGTACTGTCTGTAATGTAGTCCAAGGGTATGATTGAGCACAGTTCCTGCGTTTTCCCTGCATATACAACAAAGAAATAAAATATTCAAAGTTCTGTAAGATAAGGGTGTGTAAATCAAAACATCAACACTATTTCAGTTCAAATGATGTAGTTCCGTTTATTTCTAATTCCTTAATCCCTGATGGCTGATGCCTCTGGCCTCTGGCACATTTAATTTAACACTGTTCATAGCTCGTGAGCCCCCATAAATAAAATGTTATTTGTCACTGACTGTTTTAGTGTCTTGACGCTATCAAAACCAAGGTACTTCTATTATTCACTTCGTCTCTCCACAATTAGCTCTGTTTTAAGACACAAATTCACACGGTAACTTTCCGATGAACTAATATCTCAGCATGTACTTCACTTCAATACGCTCTTCAGTAAGCTATCTCCAAGTAAACGCATGCACTCCTTCGTATTGCAGCTACAAAAAGTCTTCCACCTCGATAAACTTACAGACGTTGAGATCGTTGCACTGACTGATGTTGTGGCCCGCCTCGGACACACATACACACACACACACATACACACACACTGACTGAAGATAAATACTGCCGTCGTAGCGGCGAGTAACAGAGCCTCCGGCCAAGTGCTCGGAACACTGACTCGTCTGCACAAACAAACACAGTGCCAACTCGAGGCACAGACCGACGCAGCCCCCACGCAGGTAAGCTACCGTCCGACTGCCCCGTACAAAGGCCGCGTGCGCCCTTTTACCCCTACGTCATCAAATTCCCAGCCTGAACTGCCCAAAGCCTAGCCAAGACGCACAGAGTTCAGCCAGATACATTTCTAACATTTGTTTTAAAATTGCAATAGTTATGAAATACATGAAATAATATTTGCTTATACACTTACATGAACATACACATACTTGCGTAAGTTATTTAAATTGTATACCTGCGCATACAGTTGGTATTCTATTTAAATGAACATTTAACATAAAATTTACTATTTACAGGGATATCATATGAAATAATTATTGAAATAACTTTATATGCAAACATTGCCATGCTATCTGTGTAATTGTCTTGGATATAAATATGGTAGCGACTGGAATGTTACTTCTCTCATAATTAAAATGCGTTTTCTGCATCAGATCAACACCTTTCGTAAAATATATTCATATTAGCAGATAGAATGAATAATGTGAGCCCACGCACGTCTTTGTATCACAGTTGTATAAATATTAACATGCAAAATCGTTACATATTTATTTAATGTTTGCTGCATGCCTGAGTTCCAGTTCAAATAACCAATTATCGTACATTAAATTATTTATTAAGTATCATGTTATCAGTGAGGTCCATAGATGTTCCTCAGTTCGTAGTATTGCTACAAATTCAAGTTTTTTTTGAATATTTTATACTGGACGCTGCACCTCGGCCGGTAGCTCCCATTGTCCAGCACTCCCCCTGGTAGGACTTAGCCTGGACTTCCCTAATCCGAGAAAAACCACAACCTACTGGCCACAAGCCCACAGCCCTCGCCAACATGAGAAAATTCTGTCCATGACCTAACTATAAATGTTGCTTTCACAATAAATGTTATCTTACTTAATACATATACTGCTACCATTAAATGAAACATTTTGTGCAATGGCATGGACAATGTCTGCAGTGTATTTAATGCTATTTAGGTCTTATATTTTATGACCAAATGGACGGTAATCTCACATGTAGATAAAGAGGTACAAATTGACACACATGCTTGGAATGACATGGGGTTTTATTAGAGCCACATCTACCGTTATCGGGCCTTTTTTTCTTCGAGGAACTGCGTGATTCTGGTTTTATAACCGCTACCGTGACAGGTGCGAGGTACGCCGATATGTTACAGAATCACATCATCCCCAACATGGCTAATAAACACCTGCTGGAACGTACGATTTTTATGCAGGATAGCGCTCCAACCCTTATTGTTAGACGCGTGAAAGATTTCTTGCGCGCGTCGTTTGGTGATGATCGTGTGCGGTGGCCGAGGTGACTGAGGCGCTTCAGTCACGGTCAGCACGGCCACTACGGTCGGGGGTTCGAATCCCCCCTCGGGCATGGATATTTGTGCCGTCCTAGTTAGTAAGTAGTTCATAAGTAGTTTGTAAGTTTAGGGACTGATGACCCCGTAGTTAAGTCCCATAAGCTTAACAAACATTTGAACATTTTTGATGATCGTGTGCTCAACCACCGTTTTCGTCATGCTTGGCCTCCCAGGCCCCCAGAACTCTGTGCGTGCGATTATTGGCTTTGGGGTTGCCTGAAGTCGCAAGTGTATCGTGATCGACCGACATCTTTAGCGATGTTGAAAGACAACATCCGGTGCTAATGCCTCACCATAACTCCGGACATGCTTTACAGTTCTGTTCACAACATTATTCCTCGACGACAGCTACTGTTTTGGAATGATGGTGAACATATTTGAGTATATCCTGTAAAAAACATTACCTTTGCTTTGTTTTAATTTTTTATGCTAATTATTGCTTTTCTGATCAGATGAAGCACCATCTGACATTATTTGAACTTTTTTTTTGTTTTAATAAAACCCCATGTTATTCTAAGCATGTGTGTCAATTTATTAGGTTTTCAAATTTATACTGATTTTTTTATCACCCGGTACAATAAATAAAACTGTTAAGCTTGAAACCACAGACTAATATTTAAGTAACAAAATTAATAAAATCAGTCAAGCCGTTGGACAAATTATCCGTTTAACAAACGTTTACATTGCTTTCAACAGGTTTCAACCTGTTTTCTTTAGAAGTACTGTACATTTGATTAAAAATTCCTACTAAATTGAACATTGTACAATGTAAAAAAATGTCACAATAATTTAACAGGCAGGTAGTAACACTATATGGACTATAGTCGGTGTCAGCTACGAAGGCGGCCCAGTTTTCAGCGCATCCCCCTTCATTACCGCAGTGACAGCCACTGTAGGCGCGTGGCTGGCCTCGAGTTACGCATTGCTTCTCCCGCAGACTCCACTGTTGACGTGCCTTTATTCGTAGAACAGTTTTCGAGTGGCACTTCGGCTCTCAAAGGCGTACTTTGGAGGCAACGATAAATATATGTCTAGCAAAAATTTCTTTCCCTCCAATGAAAATCGCTGTTACGACGACTTTGGAAAGTGACTTGAAAACGATATTCACTCGTTTCTTCCATGTCACAGACGCTACCTTGATTTGCCGTATATATCTCAGTTTTGGTTTTATAACTCGCAGTAAACCGTTTCAGGACAACAGCGAATTAACGATGAATTACAAAATCATCTCTGGATGAATTTATTATAATTAAATGTAATTAAAATCATATTAAAATTGAGAAACAAAATTGTGGGAACGAGTATATAAAATATGAAGGGATTATGAACGTCGAGTTGCTGTAGCGTAATGGGTAGAGTGGTGGGCTACCAAGCAAGAGGTTCTGCGAACCAAACCCGTCTCATGCATTTTTTTTAATCTTAATGATTGTAACACATTGTAGGAGTTATTTATCCACAACACTTTGTGGAATTTTCATATTCACATAACAGTATTCTGTTATCCAGTACACTTATATGCTGTCTCAGGAGTTAATAATATAGATTTGGTGATTTTTTTGTGTGACTGAAGAACGGAGAATGAAACTGCTGCTGCAAGTGGAACGATAAGCAGTGACATTTATGTTCTTCCTTCTCACAAATATCTGACGTTGCTCCAACTATGTTGCGATTTTCGAGAATGTGGTTGGAGACAAAACTAGGGGAACGTTAAAATTGCTGGTACAGTAAGTGAAATGAGTATCAATGACATTTAGGCCTACACCATTCGCTAGTCAGAAAGATTTGGCTAATTATTTCCGATTATCTCGTGATATGAAAAGGCTATTTCATATTTCTCCCCAATATTTTGCTACTTAGTCTCGAATATAACGCAATTTCCGAGAGTGTGCTCAAACCGACATTGCTTACTTGTCACCAATATTTGGTAGTTTGTTTCTGAATATGTTACGATTGCAGTGTGTGTGGTTAACTAAAATCCTCTACATCTACATACATACTCCGCAATTCACCGTAAGGTGCGTGCGGAGGGTACACTGTACCACTACTAGGCATTTCCTTTCCTATTCCACTCCCAAATTGAACGAGGAAAAAAAGAATGCCTGTATGCCTCCGTACGAGCCCTAATTTCTCTTATCTTGCCTTTGTGATCTTTACGCGAAATGTAAGTAGGCGGCAGCAAGATCGTACTACACTCAGCTCCAAATTCCGGCCCTCTAAATTTACTCAACAGAAATTCACGAAAAGAACGTCGTCTTTCTTCCAGCGATCCCCAATTGAGTTGCCGGAGCATTTCCGTGACACTCGCGCATTGGTCGAACCTACCGGTAACAAATCTAGCTGCTCGCCTCTGAACCGCCTCTATGTCTTCCTTCAAGCCGATCTGCTGCGGGTCCCAAATACTTGAGCAATACTCAAGACGTGGTCGTACAAGCGTTTTATACGCGGTCTCCTTTACAGGTTCTCCCAATAAACCGAAGTCGGCTGTCCGCCTTACTCACATCTGTCCTTACATGCTCGTTCCATTTCATATCGCTCTGCAATGATACGCCTAGATATTTGAACGACGCGACAGCATCAAGAAGCTCACTACTAATGCTGTATACGAACATTATGGGGTTGTTTTTCCTACTCATGCGCATCACCTTACATTTTTCTACATTGAGAGCTAGCTGCCAATCTTCGCACCAACTAGAAATTTTGTCTAAGTCATCCTGTATGCTATTACAGTCAGTTACAGACGACACCCTCCCATACACCACAGCATCATCAGCAAACAGCCGCAAATTACAACTTACTCCTAACAGGATAACTTTAATTTCTGTTGTAAGTGGATACGGAATACGCAGAACAACATCGTCTGCTGGCATCTCTACACGTGCCTTTAATGGGCAGTCTTCAGGCCTATAGATATTATGTTCGTTGTCCTCTTTAAGATCTTAAAACGTAAATAAAGGCAACTGTAAAAAATAAAAAAAATTGTCGTAATTATTTAATGCATGTTAGCTTTGAAATTGCACTGGTCAATGATACGCGAGCTACGTGCCTTGGAATTCAAACGCGAAATTTCCAATTTTCCAAATAATCGCTAGTCACATGCAGCATTCTGGCAGTGGATAGTAGTTCCGGAATCGGAAAGTACAAATAACATTTTACTTTCAACTCGGAATATAAATACATAAAAGTTACGGAAATGCAGGTAACACTTTCTAGTTGCACAACTAAACAAGTAATGAACAACTGGTTTAATTCGTCTGTTAGAATGGCTACCGCAGACTACGCTCGGCCGTAGCTCCTCCCCTCAAAACTTCCCCTATCGCTCCGCCTCTATGCGCGGAAGCGCCTTCTTATATGACGTCGGATATAACAGTTTCTTTGAAGAGAATCAAGCTGACATTTAATTTTACTGTTAGTTTAAATAATTTGACATTACATTGATTATATAAATGTGTATTTTAATATGAGCAGGCTAAGAAATCATAGAAAATATTGCAGAGAAGGTGAACCAAAGGCTTCTTTTCATTGGCAGAACACTGAGAAGATGCAACAGTTCTACTAAACAAACTGCCTACTCTAGTGCGTCGTGTTTTGGAGTATTACTGCGTAATGGGGGCTGACAGGCAGTTTAAAAAAAGTTCAGACAACGAATGTTCGTTTTGTATTATCGCGGGGTTAAAGTGCCACGGAAATGATGCACTAGTTAGGGTGCAAATCACTGAAAGGAAGGCGTTATTAGTTGCGGCAATACCTATTTGCGAATTTTTTTTCCATCAAATTTCTCCTGACAATGCCAACATATTTTGTTAGCTTCCACCTATATAGGGAGAAACTATCACCATCATAACAGAAATCAGATCGAAACCTAAAAGATTTAGGTGTTATTTTTTCCTGCACGCCATTAGAGAATGGAACTGAAGAAAAATACCATGATAGCGATCGATGAACCCTCTGCCAAGAACTTCAATCTGATTTAAATTTATGTAGATGTAGAATTATATCGTTAAACTGACGCTAAACATCATATTTAATTACAAAGGCGTGCGGAATATGTATGAAACGCCTCTTTCTATGCGGGAATTTCATAATGGAATGAACAAGCACACATGGGTAGCAACAAAGTGTAGCATATGAAAGTTTAGGTCAGTCTGGGAGGTGTGTATAGCTGTCTTAACAGTTAATGCGAGCGCTTACGAAAAGCGAAACATCCGGGTTCGAATTCTGGCGCGGCACAAATTTTCGTATCTTATCAACAAACTATGCAGCTGATAAGATTCATAATCGTTATTGCCAATTCTTGTATAACTTAAAATGGTTATGTTCGGTTAGTTGGAGATCATAGTAATCATTCATAGACTTGTCAAACAATGATGGAATTTTTCTGGATGTTAAGCGCCATTACATCGGATAATTTTTCGTGTTCGGTTCGAAGAGCAATCCGCACATTTCCTGCTAATGATTTAACCAAACATATCGCGCCCGACATCAATCACATGGAACATAATAGAGAACTCATTCCGTGGATAAAATCCTGCACCGAAATAACTTTCCGAATTGCGAATAACAGTAGAGTTAGCAAGCTTCAATATTCCTCCATGGGACTGTAATGGGACAGCTTTGTGGGACACTTGAAGTCTGCAATTCTGTGATCAAACGCGCGCACGCGCGCGAATCGTAATGTGTTTCGAGAGCTACTGAATCGTCGTAGTTCAGGGGTTAGCTTCGTGGACTTAGAATTATACAGCATTGTTGCTGGACTTCAGTTTTATTCAGCGAGTGTGGTACTTAGTAATGATTCAGTTAAGTTTACATTTATTTGTTTGGTAGCCTTAAAGAACTCAGAGTTTACTCTAAAGTCAGGACTGATGGCTATTAAATGAAATAAATTCCCGTTTAGTTAGTGAATGTGTCGTATGGATGTTAATTGATCCTGCCTGCATTTATCTGAAGGAAAACGTATTGTGGCATTGCAGCAGGTGTGGCTGGTACCCCTAGACAAAACGCAGTCATTTTATATAGTAAATAGGGTTTACATCCGCAGTTCATGGAACCCCAAGGAAACACAGACTGTGAATGGGTGAATTATTTGTATTATTATTTCGTGCTGTAGTACTGGAGACTCCAGCCAATTGAAGGAAGTAACTGAATATTTAGTGTATAATTTCATCACCCTGTACCGAACAGTGTCTTTTTTTTTTAATTCATTACAAACAGTAAGTTTAAAAAAATTACATGTGTAAGCTCGCACGACTTACTTGCTTCGCCGGCGAAAAGGAGTACAGTCACCCGTAAACTAACACATTTCTCGCAACTGTAAAGGAGTTTTTATTTATTCTTTTAAATTGTTTTCAATCACACAATGTAAGCTTTCAAGACGGACGATGAACTTTACTTAAAATTTCCAGGCTAACAGATCATGATAGATGAGCAAAACCTTCCCGTAATTTCGTCTCCGCCTGCGTAAGACATCGTTGGAGGTAAACCGGTCACCACTTCATCACCGGTGATGTCTTCTGCAGCCGGAGGGGAAACTCAGGAGAAAGTTTTACTTATCGACAACATCCTGTCAGCCCGACAATTTTAAGGGTTCTTCCTTTTTCTTCCGACTTTTATGGCTCCACAACCTGACAGCTTACTTCGTCTCTCCGTCCTAGGTGCATTAATAACCTTGCGCTTCCTCTGGAGTGGGGGAAAAACCATAAAAATTGCTAGCAGGCGGTGGAGTTGGTTTCAACTTCCCATTTCGCAGAGTTTCTGCAGATGCGCGCTTGGCGTGTAGGCGAGCGTTCTCACGTTGCAAGGTTCTTCGAACCGGGCTGCCTCTAACAAGGAAAGTACTTGGGCTCGAACAAACGCATATACACCAAAATCGTATGAGAGGTAATGTAAAGGTCCCTTATTGCACTAGTGATACTCCCACATCTGAAAACTCTGCAGTCGTCCGTTAGAGGCCTCTGCGGGTGCCATGCCGCATTGCACTTTGACCTGTCGGTTTGCCAGTAGGGTCGGTTCAGTGTTCCTCCGAAGTTGCGTTTTGTGACATTTGTGTGGTGAAGCGTCAGATGAGGCGGCGAACGATAAGAAATCTTGCTAATGTATTGCGATTAGTTGAGATGAAGTTACGAAGAACCCTTCTTCGTCAAGATGGTGTTGAAGATGAATCATTCGCATGCTTTCACGTATCTGTTGTGGTACAGAAATATGACCATAAGTTAGATACTGTTGTAACACTAATACATAATTATGATAATAGGGATGATAATGACGAACAACTAATTGCAAGCGGTAGTGATACGGTAAGTGCGGGAAGAGGCGATGGAAGCAGTGGCAGTGAATACCAACAGTCTTCCGAGAAGAAGGTTAAAGTTGCAACTATCATCACGGATTTGATGCAATACGCCAGAGGACATGTACGATGATTATTACATAAGTTATAGTTAAGATATCTGCATTACGTATGGCGTCTACAATTACATCTACAGTGCTATCTAGAGCATCATTGTAGAGTTTTGCATAAAAACGACATTCACCAGCACATTGAAGTGTACGTAGAGATCTTGTAACCAAACGTTCATACAGATATGTTTGTTCGAGCCCATGTACTTTCCTTGTAAGACGAGCAAACAGTTTGCGGTACTCGATTCTCTCTTCATTTTTGTTCATATCGTCGACGAGTGTTCCGAATTTTGTCTTCTGTAGCAGTGATCTGACGTTAGCAGCATGTTCATAATTACTTAGGGTTTTTCCACGTTCGCAAATACGAAATTTCGTTATCCATAAATTAAGAGAATATATAAATAAAAAAACATAAAGGACGATTAGGATTTTACGTTACGTCTCATCAACGTGGTCATCAGAGATACTAGGAAGCAACCAGACATTTGCCTGATATAGTTTAGGGGAATCACCATCGATTTACAATAGACCTAACAACATTATAACCATATACAGCTTTAAACCACGATATGTGTTACTAGGAGTCACTTTTCCAGAAATTCAAAATTCGATAACAGCGCGCTATATGAAATGTTCAATGTTTGTCGAGCTTAGGGGGCTTAACGACCGAATCATCAGTCCCCAAACCTAGAAACTACTTATGAACTAGCTTATAACTTACACTGACTTAGATTAGATTAGATTAGTTGGTTCGTTCCATAGATCCGTGTCGAGGCGATCGTCGTGGATGTGGAACATGCAAATATTACTAATACAGATACATATGCTTTATACAAGCTGATTATACAATAATACTAATAGTATGAATACAGATACATACATCATTTGGTTCTATTTAAGAATTCGTCAGTGGAGTAGAAGGAGGTGGCCACTAGAAAGTCTTTTAGGCTCCTCTTAAACTGATCTTTATTTGTAACTAAATTTTTTTATCGTTGTTGGTAAGTTATTGAGAATATGTGTTCCTGAGTAGTGGGCCCCTTTTTGAATTAAAGTGCTTTTAAGTCCTTGTGTTGATCATTTTTTTCCTAGTATTGTATGAACTGAGCTGTTTGTTGGGAAAAGGGATATATTATTTGTGACAAATTTCATTAAGGAATAAATATAGTGAGAGGCAGTAGATAATGTACTCAGTTCATTGAAGAGGCTTCTGCAGGATGTCCGTGAATTTACAACACAAATAATACGTATTACACGCTTTTGGACTCTGAAAACTTTTGCTTAACTTGAAGAGGTACCCCAAAATATTATACCATATGACATTATGGAATAAAAGTAAGAAAAGTATGCAAGCTTTTTTATTTTTATGTCATCTATGTCTGATACCACTCGTATCGCAAATACAGATTTGTTAAGTCGTTTCTGCAGTTCTGTGGTGTGCTCCTCCCAACTGAATTTATTATCAAGCTGTAATCCCAGGAATTTTATACTGTCAACCTCTTCTATCTCCTGTTCTTTGTACTTTATGCATATACTGGATGGCAATCTCTTACATGTTCTGAACTGCATGTAGTGAGTCTCTTCAAAGTGTAACACCAACTGGCGGCGTGGCGCAGGGGATAGCGTCACGGACTGCGGAGCAGAAGGTCGCCGGTTCAATCCCGCCCACCGGCAAAAATTTATTTCTTTGTAATTTACAATTCCAGAATGTTCTACGTCTTTCTTATGTTCACTTGTAAATTCTACTCGTTTCTTATGTTAACTGTTCTTCTAATTTCTGGTAAATTCTGTCTGTGTATAAATAGCAGAGCACTCTGCCTGAGAGGCAGTCAGTGCTGCGTGTATGTTGAGTTCGTAATAAACGTGCTTTCAGTATAAGTGCTGTGTTTAGTTGCCTTCGAAGTCAAGCCTACATTGTT
This sequence comes from Locusta migratoria, assembly GCA_026315105.1. Taxonomy (NCBI): domain Eukaryota; kingdom Metazoa; phylum Arthropoda; class Insecta; order Orthoptera; family Acrididae; genus Locusta; species Locusta migratoria. The sequence continues at coordinate 622,313,639 of CM048746.1, read as the reverse complement.
TGGTGGAGGCGCCGGGTACACTGTGCAACAGCTCCATCACCGTGACTCAGATTAGGCAACGTAAAAGCCGTCGCTTACACGGACTGGAACCGGAATACAAGGGATACACCGAGTACATCCTTCCAAAAGTCCGTATTATCAGAAGAACGATGGAGACGAAACCAGCAATAAGCCAGCTGCACATCAGACACCCGTCGGTGTTCTCTGGAGATGCTGGACAGGACCCCAACAAATGGCTAAAAGGGTTCGACCGAGTCGCCAAGTACAACAGGTGGGATCATACGATGTGCTTGGCCAACGTTTATTTCTACCTGGATGGAATAGCCCAGCAATGGTTCGAAAACAACGAAGACAAGTTGAATGACTGGGAGACGTTCCAGGAGGAACTTAAGAAGACGTTTGGAGACCGCCAGCGACAAATCCGCTCGGCGGAAGAACAACTGAAGAACCGGGCCCAACGACATGGTGAGCCGGCACAATCGTACATACAGAGTGTTTTTGCCCTGTGTAACGTAGTCAATCCGAACATGACTGAAGGGGACAAAATCACGCACCTGATGAAGGGAATTGCAGAAGATATGTACCAAGCTCTTCTGATAAAAGACGTCGCTACGACAGAAGAGTTCATCAAGTGGTGCCAGCGTATTGAAGAGATGCAACAAAGGAGGGTTGGACGCAAGAAGTATGACAGACTCCCAAATGTAGTCCCTATGGCCGTTGTGGAAGACCAGCATGACTTGGCTTCTCTCATACGTCAAATCGTGAGAGAAGAATTACAACAGTGCATGGCAGCCGGGACTATTAGACCGAGCGAGCATCAGATTATGGTCATGGATGCGACCCCTGTAAGTCACGAGGGAGCCGACGCCGCTGAGGACGAGGTATTTCAAACATTAGCTCCTGTCTGCCCGTCAGTTGCACCCGACGTGAAGAATGGCGTCGCCCTGCTATGACTTACGCTGCAGTCGCCAAACGGCAGCCCATGGACCGGCCGACGCGACCACAGCCAACTCCCCCGGTAACTATGACGCCCCGCATAAGAACAGACGTCTGGAGGAAAGACCACTGTGTTTCCACTGTGGACGCCCTGGACATGTCGTACGCTACTGCAGAGAGATGAGGCGAGTATTCGATGATTATTTTGCCGCAAGACGTCAGCCGTCGGAGCAGTTCTATCCAAGGCAGTCACCTGCTGATGAGTTCAGTCGACCGAAGGGAAGAAGCCCATCGCCGTACCCTAGACGAGGTTGCTTCCCGACGCGCCGCAGCCGTTCACCGTCGCCGTACAGAGGTACCAGCCGCTCCCCTAGCCGCCGCGCCCAGGAAAACTAAGCGAAGCGACCATATACGGAGGTGAGGCCACCGCAGATGAAAATGCTCCATGGACGACAGTCACTAAGATGTCGGGAAACCTCATCGACGTCATAATCGACGGCCAACCTGTCCGGGCACTTGTTGATTCAGGAGCCTCTTTTTCTGTATTATCGGATAATTACCGCCGCACACTACTGAAGACAATGTTCTGTAATACGGGAGCAACTGTGCTGAAGGTCGCGAATGGAAAGTACGTCCATCCAACAGGAACTTGTGTCGCAAGAATAACCATCAACAACAGGACGCAGCCGTTTGAATTTGTCGTGTTAAGAGAATGTAGTCACAATGTCATCCTCGGATGGGACTTCCTTCAGGCATCCCAAGCTATCATTGACTGTGGAAGATCTGAGCTGCAAATTGAAGAAGTTGTTCCGCCAGATACACGTATTACGGAATTTTCTGGGAAGTTATTCGTCGTTGACAATGTGACCATACCGCCGTTGACAATGAGAAGAGTTGCAGTCACAAACACAGATGACTGGTTAAACTGTGAAGTTCTTGTTGATAGTAAAAAGTTTATCTGGCTCACAAAAGAAATTTACATACCAGCGGCTATCACAAATTGTCACGAGTAGTCATAACTTATCCCCAAGGAAATGTGTATCGGGACAGCTGAACCAATCCAGGTCGGTGAGCTCAATGTCATCAATGAAGATCCATGCTCTGCTATTAGTACAGACAACACGCTGGAGGAAACAAACGTGGAAATGCCAATAGGGCCTGGACTGACCAAGGAACAACGCCAGCGGGTATTAGGTATACTACGCCAATTTTCGGGTGCATTCACAGCAGGGGAAAAGTCAGACGAAACGGCCCACGCTAAAGCACCGTATCAATACTGGGGACCATCCGCCAATTAGCCAGCGTTCGTATAGAGTGTCGCCAGCTGAAAGACGGATAATTCGGGAGGAAGTGGAGAAGATGTTGCGAGATGACATTATTCAACCTTCGGAGAGTCCTTGGTCGTCTCCGGTGGTCCTCGTAAAGAACAAGGATGGCACGTGGCGATTCTGTGTCGACTATCGGCAGCTGAACAGTATCACAAAGAAAGATGTCTACCCATTGCCGCGTATTGATGACACCTTAGACTGCTTGAGAGGAGCTACATACTTCTCAACTATGGACATGCAGACAGGTTACTGGCAAATCGAGGTTGACGAAGCTGACAGGGAGAAGACGGCTTTTATTACACCTGACGGTCTCTATGAATTTAAAGTAATGCCATTTGGATTATGTAATGCTCCATCCACATTCGAACGCATGATGGACAACTTGCTTCGACACCTTAAGTGGACGACGTGTCTCTGCTATTTAGATGACATTGTCGTTTTCTCGAAAACATTTGAAGAACATCTGAGTCGCCTGTCAACTGTGTTGAAGTGTGTTCAGGCGGCAGGTCTCCGCCTCAATCCAAAGAAGTGCCTCTTCGTCGCCAAAGAGATAAAAATCCTGGGGCACTTAGTCAACGGAGATGGTGTCAGTCCTGATCCAGATAAAGTAAGGGCAGTCACAGAATTTCCAACTCCTCAGCACATTCGTGATGTGAGAAGTTTTCTCGGGCTGTGCTCATACTACCGACGTTTCATAAAAGGATTTTCTAACAAGGCATGTCCATTACAAGAACTTCTGCAGGGTGACGCCAAATTTTACTTGGATGAGGCAAAAGAAGAGCTTTCCGAGCACTTCAGGAGGCTCTAACTTCCGCACCAGTGCTAGCCTTGTACGACGAGAATGCAGAAACGGAACTTCACACAGACGCCAGTGGCTATGGGATTAATGCAGTGCTTGTACAAGTTCAGGAAGGTGCCAAAAAAGTGATAGCCAATGCGTCAAGAGTACTCTCAAAGTCCGAGATAAACTACTCTACAACTTAAAAAGAATGTCTCGCGGTTATCTGGGCTATCAACAAGTTCCGGCCGTATTTATTCGGCAAACCATTCACCGTCGTGACAGACCATCGTTCTTTGTGTTGGCTGACTAGCTTGATGGATCCATCAGGTCGACTAGCAAGATGGGCACTAAGACTCCAAGAGTACGATGTCACAATGGTATTCAAGAACGGGCGCAAACACAACGATGCCGACTGCCTTTCGAGGAATCCATTAGTGGAACACAACAGCATTAATGAAATTTCAGCTCTCATTGAATTAGATGAAGTTACAGCTGAACAGAGGGAAGATCCAACACTATTAAAATGATAGAGGCCTTGGAGAAAGGAGAACCGACCAATGGAGAGTTCCAACTTATAAACGGAACATTGTACAAGAGCAACTACGATCCACTGTTGTTCCAGCTCATCTCCAGCCAGCTATTCTCAAATATTTCCATCTGGGATTCGTGAAGACCCTAGACAGAATCAGACGCAGGTATTACTGGAAAGGTCTCTACCGATCTGTCAAGCATTATGTGAATCACTGTAAAGAGTGCCAGCGACGGAAGCATGTGCCGCAATTACCTCCAGGACATCTCGTACCGATTCCGCCGGCAGCAGCTCCATTCCATTGAGTTGGGATCGATCTTTTAGGGAGGTTCCCGAAGTCGACAACCGGTAACCGTTGGATAATAGTCTGCACTGACTACCTCACACGCTACGCTATCACCAAACCTGTGCCGACTGCAGAAGCTCCAGAGATCGCAAAATTCCTTGTAGAAGACATTATTTTGAAGCATGGAGCACCATGTGTCATGATATCTGATCGTGGAAAAGTATTCCAGTCAAAACTAGTATCAGAGGTAATGTCACGGTGCAACATTGTCCAAAGAATGACAACTGCATACCATCCTCAGACAAATTGTCTTATGGAACGTTTTAACAAAACGTTAGCCGACATGCTGTCGATGTACGTCGATGTTGAGCAGAAGGATTGGGATACAATTCTGCCAGTCGTGACATTTGCTTACAATACAGCAAGACAAGACACCACAGGCTTCACTCCGTTTTTTCTGCTCCATGGCCGTGAAGCTGAGACGACAATGGATACACTGTTCCCGTTCCAACCGGACGACACCCAAGATTACTATGTTAAACAGCTCATCACCAGGATCGAAGAAACAAGACAGCTGGCTCGCATACGGACACTGGACGCCCAGGAGAAGGACCGTCAGCGGTATAACGGGAAGCACCGACCTGTTGTGTACAGCCCATGAGATCTGGTATGGATTTTTACCCCTTTACGGAAGGTTGGACTGTCAGAAAAGTTATTGAAGCGATACTTTGGTCCGTATCGTGTCGTACGCCGCCTGTCAGACGTCACATACGAAATTGAGGATTATGAGCCGTCGTCGAAACGTCAAAAACGAAGAGACATTGTTCACGTCCTGCGCATGAAGCCTTACTACGATCCTGAAGAGCAGGTAGACGACAATGGCTTCTTGTTCAAGAACTTTAAGGACGGTAATGTTCCTGATGAAGCCACGACAGGAACGTCTGTCGTCGATAATCGCGGAGAAGAGAAGGATTCTCTTGAACTGTCATACAGAGGACCCATGACACAGTCAAGATCCAGGACATTGCAGCTGGCTTCACAGGGATCATAACAGCGGGTCGCTGTTTCTCCAGGAGAGGGAGCAATGCCGCGAGAGACGACGAACACCAACTGGCGGCGTGGCGCAGGGGATAGCTTCATGTTAATTGCAGAACGACATGTTGACCATAGCTGTTTATTAATTCTCAATGCAACCGGTTTCGGTTTTGTACCATTGTCAAGCGTTAGCAGAGATTAGCTAACGCTTGACAATGGTACAAAACCGAAACTGGTAGCATTGAGAATTAATAAACAGCTATGGTCAACATGTCGTTCTGCAATTATCTGAAAGCTGTTATGCCCCATCTACTCACCTTTATAGATAGCGTCATGGACTGCGGAGCAGAAGGTCGCGGTTCAATCCCGCTCGCCGTCAAAAATTTATTTCTTTGTAATTAACAATCCGAGAAGGTTCTACTTCTTTCTTATGTACACTTGTAAATTGTACTTGTTTCTTATGTTAACTGTTCTTCTAATTTCTGGTAAATTCTGTCCGTGTATAAATAGCAGAGCACTCTGACTGAGAGGCAGTCAGTGCTGCGTGTATGTTGAGTTCGTAATAAACGTGCTTTCATTATAAGTGCTGTTAGTTGCCTTCGAAGTCAAGCCTACTTCCACTGCAACGTGACAATATCAATGAGTTGGCTTTAAACCATTTATTAATGTTAATGAAAATATCATTAGCAGACCGTTCTAAAACTAAGTTCGACATGCTATTTATTGCAATACTTGTATCATCTGCAAACAAAACGAACTCTGCTTCTGGCAGTGTAACTGATGACAAATCACAAGATCATGTCTCCAATTTTCTGCTCTTCGAAATGAAAAGTAGTACTTCCTCATATAGTTTTTCAATTAATTCTAGATTTATTGTTGAAACCGTGCGTATGGAGTACATGAAATGATTACTTTCTGATGCGACGAAGGCTAAATGGCGGGTCTTAAAACGTTCTGCACGTTACGAGGGGTGGTCATTGGTCCCTCCACATCCTGCTGGCTCAGGTTTCAGTTTAATGCAGGGAGAGCAGCTACAGATGCTATTAGATATCACACAGTCTGTTTATGTTACCAAGGGATTGCAGTTGTTGTCTGGATAGGATCGGTAATAAAGTGCTCTCTAAGACAAAGCAATCTGGAGAAATATTGAAACTAATGCTGGAAACGGAGTGGTTGTTCCGGAGGCGCAGATTTCGCGCCATTTCATTTGGAGCCCCCGGATACCTCCGGTTGGAGATGTCGAATCGAGTAGACGCCATTTTGGAGAGGAATTTTGCCGTATTTGTTTGATTTGGCAGTGCATTTTGCGTTGCACGAAAAGATACTGTTTCCCAGCATCAGTTCCATGAATATAGACCTCGATCGAAGTTTTCTAATACGAGTTTGCTATAATAAAATATGTGTAAAAGTACAATTATTGATAAAAGCTTCACGATGGCCGTATAAGACTCAGTACAAATACCAAAAAGTTTGATCGCATGTGATGGAGTGCAGCATAGCTCAGTAACTAGCGTTCTAGTTTGTCGAATGAAAAGTCTTGTTTTCGATTCCAAACAAGTGTGAACATTTTAATTCTCCGTACTTGTTCAATATTTCTTTTTCTTTCTTACTTCTACTAAAAACGTTTATTATTATAATGTTTTGAGGTCATACATTTGTACATAGCATACATGTTTTTAGCTAGTGGTGTTCTTATAGCTTTCTGTCAAAAACTCTCGAATCTGTTAATGTAAACACAGTATCCTTCCGTCTTCATATAAATTTGTCTCTAGTTTTGTGACGTCAATTTGAAGATAGTGAACAAAGAGTAATGTGATGAACGCGTAACTGGAGACAAGCGTCTATACATAACAATATTAAAACCGAAAGTATCACATTGCAAGCTGGACATCTTACGTTGTTTTATCATCTTTTTTTCCGCTTTGCTTGTGCTAGTTTTAACGTAAAATTTCGAAGGAAAGCTTTGCGGCTACCTCGGCATGTCTTGCACAATTACGAATGGTTACGTTGTGGAAATAATTAAATGTGCCAAGGTTAAAGGTATCGTGTATTTTCTTTTTATCGACACTTTCTTTACCATTCTTAATGACATTCATATTGTTTTGCCTTAGTTACTGTAGGAATCTTTATGAAATCTTTTTAAATAGTCGTGAAGATTTGATGTTCCTCTACCTGCAGCATACTGTCGTCCTTAGAATTTACATGTAGCCTTTTGACATCGTAATACATCCGATCTATGTTTTGACATATCTAGACGCATTTTATTTATTTATTTTATGGCCTTCATTGGACCACTTTAGTCAATATTACAAGGTTATTACAATTTGTTCTTATGCTTTAACACAATTTAGTTAAAAAATAAACATGACAATTTAATAATACAGTGGTTAATTTATTTATTACTTTTTTTATTTATTACTTTTATGGCCAACATAAATATTATGAATTAGTTCTTCTGTAATTTTTTATTTTTATTTATTTTTTTGTTGGCCCAATACTTTTTCATTCTTTCAGATCGTGCCCTTCTCTCCTCATCCGAAATCACCCTTCCCAGTCTCTGTTTGTTAATTTTTATTGGTAGTGTGACGTGTTTGTCCTGAAGTATCTTGAGTGTGTCTGTCTTGTTTTTCAAATCTTCCATCGTTATCTGTAGTTTTATCATGTCTTCCTTGATTTCTGTGATCCATCTTATGTTGCTCTTGCTGTTCCATAACTTTTCAATTATCTTCCTGCTGATTCTGTTTTCTGGTGTTCTCATTAAATGTCCCAGGAAAGAGATCCGTTTCTTTTTCATTGTGCTTGTCACTGGTTCTACTTCTTTATAAACAGTTTCATTTGAAGCTATTCTCCAAATCCCGTCTTTTTGTTATTTCTTATTTATGCAAGTTCTGACTTTCCTCCTTTCAATTTTGAGTAGCCTGTATATTGCTACAGTGTTGGTTGTTTTAAATATATTTTCGCTAGCATATGTTATTTGTGGCTGTGTGACTGTTTTGTAGTGTTTCAGTTTTGTGGCTATTGAGAGACATTTTTTATTATATGTGTTCTTGGTAACATGATGCATTTTAATAAGTTTATTTATTCTTATCTGCCATGATGGTTTCTCGTTCAAGTTATGGGTTATTATTTCTCCCAAGTATTTAAACTTTTCAACAATTTTTATGTTATGTACTCCAATTCTGATTTTGTTTGCCAGTGGCGGTTCTGTTACCATTATTTCAGTTTTTTCAAAGGATATTTTAAGGCCAATACACGGGGCTATTTCCTGTAATGATCGTATTTGTTGTTTGGTTTCTTGAATGTTGTTTGCAAGAAGGGCGAGGTCGTCAGCAAATCCTAAACAGTTCAACTTGATGTTATCTTTTTGTGCTCCAACTTTAATATTCTTTGGATTGGCCTTATACCATTCCCTCATTATGTATTCAAGGGCACAATTAAAAAGAAGGGGTGACAGACCGTCTCCCTGCCTTAGACCAGTTTTTATCATGAATGATCCTGAAAGTTCCCCTCTGAACTTAATTTTTGAATTTGTGTTTGTCAAGGTAAGTTCTATCAGTCTGATTAATTTTTGGTGGAGTCCGAAATGTCTCAAAATTTTTAACAATGAGGGTCTATGGATAGAATCATAGGCTTTCTTAAAATCTATAAATGTAATTGATAGAGGCTTGTTTCTTTTGCGGTAATAAGCCATGATTAATTTTAAAGTAATTATTTGCTCAGCACAGCTCCTCCAAGGTCTGAAGCCTCCTTGGTATTCCCCCAGTTCCCTATCCAGTTGTTCTCTGATCCTGTTGTGTAAAATCTTGGAAAAAATCTTGTAGGTGCAATCCAAGAGCGAGATTCCTCTAGAGTTATCTGGATCATTTTGTCTCCTTTCTTACGAAGTGGGGTAATTATAGCTGTGGTCAATTCTTCTGGGAATTTTTCTGTTGTCCAAATTTTTTGTAAAATAGTATGTAGAGACCTCCGAGTTGTTGTGCCAGCATACTTCCACATTTCCACAAACACTTGATTTTTCACCACATGCTTTGTAGTTTATCATTTCTTTAAGTGCAGTTTCTATTTCTTGTACTGTAGGTGGGCTTATATTTTCTCGTTTGGTTGTTACAGGGGTGCTTGTGTCTATTGTTAAAAGCTTTTCAGGTTCATCACAGTTCAAGACCTTGCTGAATGCTTCTGCCATGATTTCTGCATTTTCCTTGTTATTATGAGCTATTCTTCCATCTTTATTTCTCAGCAGTAAAGTGGGAGGGTTGAAGTTACGCAATTGTTTATCAAAGGATTTGAAATAATCCCTGGAATTGGTTTTGTGGTAGTTTTCTTCAATGGAACTCAGTACATCCTTTTGATATAGCCGCTTTGTTTTTCTGATAATTTGAGAGAATTTTTTCCTGATGTTCTTGAGGTTATATGCATTTTCCTCTGTTCTGTGAGTCTGAAATTTTATCCAAGCTTGATGCCTTTCGTCGTGAATTTCATCACACTCCGTAGTCCACCATGCATGTTTTTTACGTTGGTTTACTGGTGCCGATTCTTCGGCATGTTGCTTCAAGATTGGTATTAGTTCCTGAAGATTATCTGTTATTACTGTATTCTGTGTGTTTTTCTGATACTTGTGATTTTTTATTAATTTATGTGGATCATACTTTCTTTTATCTCCAATTGTTCTCTGTCTTTTTTTTACTGAATGGGGTGAATTTGATTTTGATGTTGATCATATAATGATCTGAACCTGTATCTGTTCCTCTCAGTACCTTAACATTTTGAATTTCTTTATGAAAGAATTTGTCCATGCAGACATGGTCCAGCTGCCACTCTCCTTTTGTCCAGTCAGGATGTTTCCATGTCATAAGCTTGCTTGGTTTTCTTTTAAAATATGTAGATATAGATATGAGTCCATATGTTCTGCAGATTTCAACAAGCCTTTGTGCGTTTCTATTGGTGTGTTTATGCGGAGCCCATTTTCCAATTACATCTCTGTATTTCCTTTCCTTTCCCAGTTGGACATTAAAATCCCCTATTAAAATCTTTACGTGGTTTTTATTGACTTGATTTATGGTCTGATCCAAAAGGTCCCAGAATTTTTCTTCTTCCATATTTCTGGTTAGAACTATGTTGTTTCTCAGATAAAGACTTGTGACAATTAGAAGATAATTTTGCGAACATTATTTTCAAAACACCCGCTTCTTTGTGGAATCCAAAAATACCAAATGTACTCATTCCAGTAAGTTGAAAACGACCGACTCATTTGTTTTGCCTCTGCGATAGTACCAGAAGTGTCCGTGTTGCGAGCACTCTTCGCAGCTCCTGATCAGCGATATTCCGTCGCGCCTCCGTTTCCTCCGTCCGTAATACCTGAGATCACCGGGTGTGGCGCACTAGTCGCACCTTCTATTTACCCGCCAGTTAATCGCATCCGCAGAACAGTACTGATTGAAACATAGTGTTCATTAACGTTATATTCAAAATATTCTGCACAAGGGTGGCAGTAATGATTTTCCCTTGCATTAGTGGCTACCAAGGGCTATATTTTGGCTACAAAACTACGAATTGTGGAATCTTCTGTATTTTTTACTATCGAAAAATGGGGTAATTTTTACCATATGGTCTCACGATTCCATTCGCAAACTACAGTTTACCTGTTTATCATCACCATAATCATTACCATCATCATTATTGGAGACTGATCATGTGTTTTAGCGTTCAGTCTGGAGCATAGTACCTCTAATAAAATTCTATCATGATCCCCTATTCAATGCTAAGATTCACACCTCGCCTGATGTTAAGACTGTTACTAAAATGCAATCTTCACTGAATCCAAGTACTTTCTCCTTGCTCTACCTCGATTTATCTTTACTGCTGAACCCATGAGTCTCTTACGTAACGTTGTTTCTCCCATGTGTGCAACATGACTCCACCATCTCATCCTGTTGCCTCTATCTGCTAAATGTACGGTGTTCATTCCTAGTTTTCCCTTGATTTCCTCGTTATGGATACCCTCCTGGCCGCGGTGGAGTAGCCGAGCGGTCTAAAGCACGTCGCTCCGGAGCGCGCGGCTGCTCGCCGTCGGAGGTTCGAGCCCTCCATGGGGCATATCTGTGTGTGTTCCTCGCGAATCGCAGAATAGCGCCTCAATGCGCTCGGCCACTCCGCCGCGGCTGAAATATTTATATCTAAAAGATATGCCTCTTGCGTTTAGCGTACGGTTGCTCGCCGTCGGAGGTTCGAGTCCTCCCCGGTGTTTGTGTGTGTGTGTGTGTGTGTGTGTGTGTGTGTGTTTGTGTATGTGTGTGTGTGTGTTGTCCTTAGGTTAGTTTACTATAGTTTAAGTAGTTTGTAAGCTACGGACTGATGACCACGCAGTTTGGTCCGATAGATTTACAAACATTTGAACATTTGATACCCTCCTACAATTGTCCTCTTCCGTGTCTTCAATCAACCTTACTACTTTCATATCTGTAACCTCAATCTCATTAATAAGGTAGCCTTTATCCACCTAGCTTTCACTCCCGTACAACAGAGTTGGTCGAATGATAGAGCGGTGCATCGCTAACATAGTGTCGCCACTGACTTCCTTCTTGCAGAAGGGAGTAGATCGTAGCTGAGCATCCCCTGCATTATCTTTGCTACACCTTGATTCCAGTTCATTATCTGTGTTGCTATCGTGTGAGAAAATACACTCCAAGTTCAAATGTTTGTAAATCTATCGGACTCAATTGCGTAGTCATTACCCGGCAGCTTACAAACTACTTAAACTTAGGTAAACTAAGGAAAACAGAAACACCCATGCCCGAGGGGGGACTCGAACCCCCGACGGCGATCGGCCGTGCGCACTGCAGCACGGCGCTCCAGTACGCACGGCTAATGCGCTGCGGCTCTAAGTACTTGAAACTATCCATCTGTTCTATCTTCGTCCTCTTATTTGGCGCTCACTCTGTTTAAATCTCTACCCATAGACATTACTTTCGTTTTATAAATGCTGATCTTCATACCATACCACTTACACCTCTGATCTAGCTGTGAAATATTAGATTGCAACCTTTCAATCGAATCTGCCATAACAACTAAGTTGTCCGCATATGCCATATTTTGTTTTCACCTATTTTAATGTCATCCTGCCAGTCTACTGTTTTGAGCATATGATCCATAAATAATATGAACAACAGTGTTGACAGTTTACAGCCTTGTCTTACTCCTGAAGCTACGCTGAACCATTAACGCAATGTTCTGTCAGCTCTGATGCCTGACAATCTACGTACAAACCTTTAATTACCTACAGAAGTTTCCCTCCTATTCCATAATCTTGTGGAACTGAAAATAGCATGATCCTAGGGACATTGTCATAACCCTTTTCTAGATCTAGAAAACATAGATAAAGATCCCTGTTCCACTCATAGCACTTCTCCATTATTTGCTGTATAAAGAATTGATCCTGACAGCTTCTAAGAGGCCTAAACCCATACTGATTTTCATTCAACTTGTCTTCAATTAATACTCGCACACTCTTTTCAAACATTTCTGAGAATACTTTGCACAGAACTTTAATTAAAGCGATACCTCTGTAGATGTTATAGTCTTTCATGCTTGAAAAATGGATGATTACTACTTTTGTAAAGTCAAACGGAATCTGTCCAAACTCTCATGTCATTTCAATTATACTGTGTAAACCATTTGAAACCTGATATTGCACTGTGTTTCATGATTTCTGACTTTATTTCATCTACCCAGCCGCTTTACTACACTGAATTCGATTGACCAAGACCTCCACTTCTTCAGACGTGATTCTGTTTCCATTATGTATTTATGTTTCACCTACATAGAGCTACTCTTCAAAATATTTCCTGCATATACCCAAGCCGTCCACAAGATTCACTACAGGTTTCCTTACCTGTCCAAAACACTTGTTAATTCCTTATTTCATCAAATAAATTAAAAAAAAACACAATTTTGTGTGTGTTCTACAAGTTTATTTTTGTTTACTTAACCGGTTTTCGGCTTATTAGGCCATCTTCAGAGTATTTACTGCTGTGCCAGAGGTTACAATGTTTAGATACAGTATGGGAAGAGATGACAAATGTCTCGACTTAGATTGACATACATAGTATAACACTTCTTTGACATTGTATTATTAAAGTTATCAACTTAAAAACTAAACAGTAATAAATGAATATACAATGTGTGAAGGATAAAACAAGGAATAAATTTGAATGCAACCTGGGAACTGAAAGTACCTACCATTACAAACAAACTGAAAATGCTGATAAATAAATATATATAATAATTCTGCGCGATAATTAAAGATGGTGTTACATATGACAGTTGTAAGGCAAGATTTGGAGTGGCATCAAGAACTTTGTATGAATAGTCACTGCTTTAGATTAAACTAAAACAAATCTGTCTAATGAAAATAATATTCTAAAAATTCAGGTAGCTGAAAATGAATATTATGTTGTATACTACAATGGGACAGAATTTTTAAAACTTAAAACAAATCTTAATAAATAAATACGCAGGAGTTTGGGACTGTGGGGGTAAACAAGGAATCCATTTTTTAGAATTAATATTGAAACTGTGATTGTCTCACTTTGATCTATTAGTTACAGAATTAAATAAAATGCTAGGTCTACATTTAAGGTTTTTAGGTTTTTTGTAATGGAAAAATGGAACAGCTAGTGTGGGAGTTGATGGAAAACTTAGGTAATTGATTGTACTACGAGGAAATGAATGAAGCGACTGGAACTGACAGGGTAGGAGGGTGGGACCTTTGCCTTCCTTTCTAACACTGCATGATTTTCTTTCGGATTGACCCAAAATTTCTCACTTATTCCTAAAGTCTTCGCATGATTTCTGCTTCGATTCGGCTCTTATCTGTTTCTTTCTTCAGCATAACTTTCTCTGCTTGCCTGATTTTTGGTATGAAGCCATTTCCGAAATGCCTTATTTTTCTTGTAAAAGGCTGCCTTGACTGTTATTCCACCAAGCTGTCTGCTACTTCCTTCCTTTACACAATACTGTTCCAAGACATTCTCCAACAAGAATGAAACTTCCACTCTTCAGCGGCGTTTGCGCTGATATCAAATTCCTGGCAGATTAAAATCGAGTGCCGGAAACGAGACTCGAACCTGGGACCTTTGCCTTTCGCGGGCAAGCTCTCTAGCGACTGAGCTATCCCGAAACGACTCACGATGCCGCCTCACAACTTTACTTCCGCCAGTACCTCGCCTCCTACTTTCCAAACTGCACAGAAGCTCTCCGGCGAACCATGCAACACTATCACTCCTGGAAGAAAGGATATGTTGGAGACATTGCTTAGCCACAGCCTAAGGGATGTTTCCAGAATGAAACTTTCACTCTGCAGCGGAGTTTGCGCCGATATGAAACTTCCTGGCATATGAAAATTGTTGCCGGAACCGGGACACGAACATGGGAGTCGTGTCTGGATAGCTCAGTCGATAGGCAAAAGTCCCAGAGTGATAGTTTCATTCTGGAAACATTCCTTAGGCAGTGGCTAAGCCATGTCTCCATCATATCCTAACTTCCAGGAGTGCTAGTCTTGCATGATTCGCAGGAGAGCTTTTGTGAAGTTTGGAAAGTAGGAGGCGGGGTACTGGCCGAAGTAAAGTTGTGAAGCGGCTTCGTGAGTGGTGTCAAGATAGCTCAGTCTGTAGAACGCTTGCCCGCGAAGGGAAAGGTCCGAGGTTCGAGTCACGGTTTTGGCACACATTTTAATCTGCCGGGAAGTTTCATTCTCCAACCACTTCTAATAGTGTTTCCTAGTATCTTGGCCATTCCTCTTTCAGATACTATAAACGACTACATTCAAGTAAATGGTGCGTTCCTGAGACCATTGGTATATATTTGTGCCTGAATTCCTTGTCCTGATACTCATCCACTCTTATCCTTCTACATATGGACCTGAGTTTCTGCACTTTTGTCCTCACAAAAGCAGTTTCATTGGAGATTAAATAATGATCAGTGTCATCAGAGAAATCTCAGAAAACCCTTGTTTCTGCCTGCGTTCCTGAATTCCTGGTCTGTTATTATATAGGCAATGACAGATCTGATTTATCTGTCTTTCCATGTATACCCGTGAAAGTCCTTATGCTTAAAAAATGAGTTTGCGATAACTAAGCACATACTGCCACAGAGATCCAAGAGCCGTTTTCCATTCCTGTTGGTCTCCATATCCTCTCCAAACTTACCCACAACCTTTACATACCCTTCTGTTCGCTTTCCTAACCTGGCATCGGAATCGCCCATGACCAAAACACTGTTCTTGTCCTTCTAACAACTACATCACTGAGATCTTTATAAAATCTGTCCTTCTCATCTTGATCTTTCCCTTGACAGAGCGAATTGACAAAATCCTGATTTTCGCTCTGCAGACGGCCAAATATATCCACATCAGTCGTACATTTACTTAAACTATCTTGTTTCGATTGCTTTCTCTATGTAAAACCATACATTCCACTGTGCTCCTGCTTTCACTCCTGATAGGTAAACTTTTTTCCCATTTCCCCTTCTTTATCTCTCCTTACCCGAACATCACTAACAACTAAAATATCTACCCCATCTTACTTTCAGTCCCTGCCAGCTGTACCTTCTTCTCAGAATAGCCCCCATTGCTATTAATAGCTGCCCGCCCATATTATTCCAGACAGTATGTCAAGTCATATTTCAGGAGTCCTTGGTTTGTCAATTAGAGGTGGACTCCGTCACCTCCAAAGGTCAGAAGCATTTTGCTCTGATCATTGGCAGCATCAGATCGAAGTACGAGGCTTACTAGCCCAGAGTCCCATGGGTTTTACCCCTAACGGCTGAGAGACTAACCTGTGGATTTGGTAGTCTTTGCCAACCGAGCACCTTATTCAAAAGTAGTTCGTATCGCGACACTCAGAAGCAAATACTTCGCAAATCATACGTTGCCCGTAGTTCATGAACTAGGACATGACTACAGGAACCCACAGCATAAACCACATATCTATTTGCGTTGCCATATTAATAAATCAATAAATGAAATTAATTATTTATTTATAGATAAATTATTTGGCAATATCTTTATGATATGGGTGATATGATGAGCGGAGACAGTAAACGAGGATTGGAACTTAGGGAAAGGTTGCCGATATTGGGCCACTTTTTTATTTTGGGATCCAAAGTCTACATTATTTATCTAATCGAAACAAAATATACTTTAAAAGAAGCTATATGTTGTACACTTTCATCTGCTAGTTTTATACTGTGAATAAAAACAAAGCATAAATGGATATTATTTAGAATTTAAAAATGTATAAACGGTCCAAATTAGGAAACCGGTTGTCTAATTTGGACCTTCAGTTGCTTAAATTGAACCACACGGTAAAACAATGACTAAAAAGGAAATAAGACCCGCAATATTTAGAAAAGCTTAATTTCAACATCTCGCTATTGATATTCCTTCTGGCTGACGAAGGGAAAGCTGTGTATTTCGTCTCCTAAATGAAGAAAACCACCTTTTACCAGCCCAGTTTCTTTTCTATGTTGAAAGTATGAGGCAGTTCATATTTCTGTGCTATGTCGAATGCATGTTTACGAACATCTTTGATTGTGAATACAAAAAAAGCTCTCTTCAAATAAAAGGTGATCTGCGATAATTTTTTCCATCTCAGTTGTAAAGATTGATTGTCTTCCGAATAACTGAACTTCATTTCAGAATATGCTTTTACCATCAGCATCTCTCTTTAATTGTAGCTTTTTTGTACTCGGTATATAAGAGCACACTCGTTACGTTCATGGTTACCGTTTCTGTATGTTTCCACAGCTACCTTCAGTTCATCTTCTGTTCATTTCCCATATTCCCCTTATTGAATCTTCTAAATCTAAAAAGGTTACCATACTTACTCCTTATTTTTTTAAATTGTTTTGCAACCTAGAAAAATAGACGTAAAAACGTAACATCTACCTATTACCTATTGTTAAATGACATTATTATTTGTTACGAGTTATCCCTAAATTGGGCCGGTCCAAATTAGGAAACAGCCTTTGGTCCAAGTTCAGCAACTCGACGCCATATAAGTAAAGATAACGTTGTAGGAACAAAACACGCTAAACTCTAGTTTTACGATATTAAATTATTAGCTAATAAATGAACTATAGCACTGATGATATTATTACTTACTTTTAGAGCAGAGGAAAGCTTATGATATGTAGCAGAAAACTTACAGCGACATCGAAGGAAACGCAATAATGGAAACTGTTCTCACTCCAATGACTATTATCGACTGGCGACTGAGCCACGTCATTTCGACAATGTTTCTCACCAGTTGAGCGAACTTAGAGTTCTAAGTTACCAAAACACAGTGAAATATCTACGTGGTCCAACTTAGGCAACTGTCCATCTTCGGCAACTCTCCCCTACATACTGGCAACTACTAACAACCGATACAAAAGCGTTATGTTTACACCTGTTATTGTCCTTCAAAGTACTTAACAGCGTTGTGTAGAACCGGTTGTCAGCGATGTGCAAAGCGTAGAATACCGCTAGCGGAGCCTGTTCTGTTGTTGGTGCAGTTTACTGCCTGTCGAATCACTGGAACAGTTCTGAAGTGATTGCCACGAAGTGGTTCCTTCAACATCGGAATGAAATTAAACTCGCAAGGACTTGAGTCCGAGGAGTATGGTGGATGGTAGAGTACTTCCCAGTCCCATCGACCGAACAGATCAGCGTATGTGCCCGCTTATTGTAGTGCAAAATGATGGGTGGGTTACGCAGCATAAAGGATTGCCGCTTCTTTCCCAAAGCTGGTCGCAGGTGATGCTCCAAAAACGAACAGTAATACTGGGCATCGACGGTCTGCCATGGAGGTTGATTACACCATCACATTCGTACACGAGAATCAACATAACTGTCTCAATACTGGGCCTCTGACGCACTTTCGACTTTCGCGGCGACCCTTAAAAGACGACATTCGTTGTATTGGCGTTTTGGTTCGTACGATGTGGTCCACGTCTAACACAGTGTTACGATACGGCGTAAGAAAGCCTCTCTTTCGCGCTCATAGCGCTTCAAGTGCGTCTGAGCAGCGTCGTATCGCTCGCATTTATGTATTTCCGTCAATTATTGCGGGACCCATCGAGACGCAATTTTTCGCATGTCCAGGCGTTCCTTCAGGATGCGAAGCGGTACTCCGGTTTCGTGGAGGAGCTCTCGAATCGTCTGGCGTCGATAAATGTCCACTAACGCGGCAACAGTATCCACTTCTTCAGAGATGCTAGTAGAATCTGCTCGGCTATGTCTGCCACAGTTTGCCGAGCTTCTTCGTAGGCTTTTACCGAACGTGCCACTGCTCAGTACGGCAATGCCGATTCTCCGCACGCCTCATGAAGATCTTGATGACATTGTTCAAAATGTTTGTATAGCTTATGAGACTTAACTACGGGGTAATCAGTCCCTAAACTAACAAACTACTTATGAACTAGCTAACACTAAGGACAGCACAAATATCAATGCCCGAGGGGGATTCGAACCCCCGACCGTAGTGGCCGTGCAGACCGTGACTGACGCGCGCCGCAGTCCCCTCGGCCACCGCGTCCGGCGATGACATTGACGGGCAGAACGACCTCCGGCACATTCACTCTTGCTCCAACTCCGTTGTTCCTGTTTCGAGAAGGTAGTGACACCTTTCATTTTCCTCGATTGTGTGCACGCCGGTGGCGTGGAATGGGCTAGTTCACGTGTAAGGAGTTATCGCAAAGAACTTTGTTTGACGGGCAACCACAGCTAAAATATTTATACATATTTAAGAAACTTCCACACAGTTAAAAATTAGGTGTAAGCGTAAGACGCTGAATGAAAGTCCTTGGTCCACTTGAGCTGTTATTTTTATTGTAGTCGTGAAGACCCGCACAACCGGTTTCGCAACCTACAGCTGCATCTTCAGGAGCTTTTTAAAAGTTTTCCATATAAGTGATTTATGATGGATAACGGGGTTATTGGTTAGGTGGTACCGCAAGCACCTTGGCCCTTTTCGTCAAAAAGATTAAAAAGAAGTCTTGACGAAAAGGGCCAAGGTGCTTGCGGTACCACCTAACCATTAACCCCGTTATCCATCATAAATCACTTATATGGAAAACTTTTAAAAAGAGCCTGAAGATGCAACTGTAGGTTGCGAAATCGGTTGTGCGGGTCTTGACGACTACAATAAAAATAACAGCTCAAGTGGACCAAGGACTTTCATTCAGACTCTTACAATTTTAACACCTAATTTTTAACTGTGTGAAAGTTTCTTAAATATGTATAATGTAGGTAAGTCACCAACGTGTGGCGTCAGCGACAATAGTAGATTCGATTGCATAGTGTCTCCACAGAAATTTGCCACTATTTAAGTTCCAACCCTCGTTTACATTTTGGTGGTCTGAATCATTCTGTCTGGTGTGCTCATTCTGTGCACTTTCCTGAGCCCACAAATATAGTGTTTACAACGCGACCAGTACATCCGTGAACATGTGTCTAGAGGGGAGACAATAATAGCTGAAGAGGCAGACAGTAGTGAGAAGGAAAGATACAGTAGCTAGTTGGGAGAACAAGACTGGGGCATAGGCAATAGTAGAGATAGAAAATGGGAAAGACACTGGTAAGGAAGTTCGAGACATGGGGTTGAGAACAGTGAGAATTGGAAAGACAGGAGAAAGTATCGCTGGATGAAAAAAATAAAATAAAAAAAATGAAACACTGGGAGCGAGACACATGTAGACTGTTTCAACGAAAGTGAGGCGCTGTGTTCATTACAACGAGAGACTGGGTAGCAGGATTTAGCACGTTCTGCGTTAAAAGTGCGCTAATGTGTTCGCAAACAAACATTGTAGGTAAGGACTGACGCGACTCCCTCCCAACGTTTCTGTCAGGGTCTTGTAAAGGGGAACATATCTTCCTTTTTTGTGCTCCGACAGGAGAATTTTTAGCTGGTTTTATTTTATTTCATTTTTTATGAGCGACGGTACCATAATTTTATAAAATAACTTGACTCTCGCAGCTCTGCAGCTATTCAAAGTAAAATTCTGAAATAAATTACAAAATGTACGTACTGTTATGTAAATTGATGAGGTATTCATTCGATATTCTTAGAACTTAAATTTAATGTACATTCCATTATTATTGTCATACAGGGCTACTCAGAAAGAATGAACATATTTCAAACATTTATTGCTCCCAATCTACGAAAGGTAGAAACACAATTCAAACGTTCCTGGAAAGAGAAAGAGTCACTATGCATTCAATATGATTACCACGTGTTACACGAAAAATATCGAAACGGTAGCTCATTTCTTGCCACACGTGTACCAGCTGGTCAGCCTGGTCAGTAGTATCGTTCGTGTGTGTCGTTACGTGATGAAATGAACGTTCAAGTTAGTTGATTTGGTCGTTTATTTCGTTTTTTGTCACTGTTGAAATGCTTACCTAATGAAAATTCATCGTAAGGATGATTTGTGTTGTTGTTGTGGTCTTCAGTCCGCAGACTGGTTTGATGCAGCTCTCCACGCTACCCTGTCCTGTGCGAGACTCTTCATCTGAGAATAAGTTCGTCAACCTAAATCCTTTTAGGTCTCGGTCTCGCTCTACGGTTTTTACCCTACAAACGTCCTTCTAAGTTGACAATTCCTTGATGTCTCAGAGTGTATACTACCAATCTATCGTTTTTTCACAATTCAGTTAAGCACCTCCTCATTAGTTACGTGATGTACCCATCTAATTTTCATCATTCGTCTGTAGCACCACATTTCGAAAGCTTCTATTATCTTTTTCTCTGAACTCTTCATCATCCACGTTTCATTCCCATACAATACTACAGTCCGGACAACTGCTTTCAGAAAGGACTTACTAACATTTAAGTTAATATTTGATGTTAACAAGTTTCGCTTCTTTAGAAACGCTTTTCTACCCATAGTCATTCTGCATTTTATATCTTCTCTACTTCGGCCATCGGAAGTTATTTTGCTACCCAAATAACAAAACTCATCTACTACTTTTATTGTCTCGTTACCTAATCTAATTCCTTCAGCATCGCCTGATTTTCTGACATTACATTCCATTACCCTCGTTTTACTCTTGTTAATGTTCATCTTATATCTTCCTTTCAAGACACTGTCCATTCCATGCAATTGCTCTTCCAGATCCTCTGCAGTCTCTGACAAAATTACTATGTCATCGGCACCGCAAAGCTTTTATTTCTTCTCCTTGAACTTTAATTCCCTCTCCAAATTTTTCCTAGCATTCCTTCACTACTTGCTCAACGTACAGATTGAACAACATTGGGGAAAGGCTCCAACTCTGCCTTACTCCCTTCCTAACCTCTGCGCCTCTTTCTTGCCCTTTCGACTCTAATAATTTCTGTCTGGTTTTTGTATAGGTTGAACTCATTGCTCCACATTTTTACTCCTGCTACCTTCCGTATTTGAAAGAGAGTATTACAGTCGACATTGTCAAAAGCTTTCTCTAAATCTACAAAGGCTAAAAACGTAGGTTTGCCTTTCTTTGGCCTATCTTCTAAGCTAGATCGTAATGTGAGTATTGCCTCACGAGTTCCTACATTCCTCCTATATCCAAACAGATCTTCCCCCAGGTTGGATTCTACAAGTTTTCGATTCGTCTCTCGTTACCAAATTCATATTTTCAACAATTTCATGTCACAGAATTTCATGAGTGTCAAGCATAGGGAGGGATAAAAACGCGGTCTTGTATGTGAGCCCGCAGGTGAAAGTAACAGGGTGTGAGGTACAGTGACTCGGAGGGCCACCGACGATGGTCCTCTGGTTCTCCTCGTCCCGTCCAAAGTTCTGGAATGGTGTCACTCAGATAACAACGGAGGGCGAGAATCACGTTGAATTTGTAACACTACAAACCACCCAGCTCCCTTCAAATGGTTTTAAATTTCGGTGCTCTGTTCGTAATCTCTGTCTATATAAAAGGACATTCACTCACTCACTTATTAAACACAATATCTCAAAAACTACTTAACCTATGAAGCTGAAGTTTGGCAGGAATGTAGTTTATAGGCAGAAGACGTCAGCTAAGAAAAGAGTTTGTGATAGGGCCGATAGTTCAGGAGATATCAAGTCTCAAACAAAGAAACCTTTCCTGTCTTGCAGCACGTGATACTGTGACTATTAGTCCACTATTTGAGAAGAAGAGCACTTAGCGATGCAAGAAACGTTTTTAACATAATTTCAACCCCTGGGAGATATTTTCTCGCTTACAACCCCACTATAACAATGAAAGAAAAAAGTTTGTCGCTTATTACTTTTTCGGCGTTCATGCAGTAAAATTACGTCATTTGGCATGACGTTACTATTTATTACTCGTACACTATTAACTGTATTCGCGATAAATGTTACAGACAGTATACACACATACCACTGAACGTACGTTCGAAATTTTATCACACTTAGACACACAATTTCAAAATCAAATGTTCAAATGTTTGTATAGTCTATGGGACTTAACTACGGGGTCATCAGTCCCTCAACATACAAACTACTTATGAACTACTTACGAACTAGGAAGGCACAAATATCCATGCCCGAGGGGGGATTCGAACTCCTGACCGTAGTGGCCGTGCAGACCGTGACTGGAGCGCCTTAGTCCCCTCGGCCACCGCGGCCGGAAGACACACAGTTTATGGGATATGCAGTCATAAACAATTACGTTCATGAAAAACCGCCTCATCATGCATGAAATTTTGCTTTATTGCGTCTTCCCTACTAATTCGCACGTGGCCGAGGGGACTGAGGCGCTTCAGTCATGGTTTGCCCTGCCACTACGGTCGGGGGTTCGAATCCCCCCTCGGGCATGGATATTTGTATCGTCCTTAGTATTAGCTAGTTCATAAATAGTTTGTAAGTTTAGGGACTGATGACCCCGTAGTTAAGTCCCATAAGCTATACAAACATTTGAAACATTTTTACATATACACCACTGGATGTACCTTGTAAATAATATCGTATTACCACATATATTTCAGGTCCTTTGATGTCAAACATAAAGAAAAACATGAAAATTCGTCCTAATAAGTGCAGTATTGTGCAGCAATGGAAAATTGCCTTCAGTCTGCGAATTTATATATTTATGTCGTTATATTATTGAAATCACCAATTAAAAAAAAAGTAGTTACCCTACCTGATACTTGAGAAAAATGTTTTGGATACGCAAGTTTAAATAGGGATTGGAGTATAAATAAATAACCAATACTACTCGGCCACTATATTGGGTCAGTCGGCATGTAAACAAATGATGTCTAATCACATAGTGCAGTGTAAAATATCCTCGGCAAGAGTCATCAGCCGGCCGCGGTGGCCGTGGGGACTGAGGCGCTCCAGTCACGGTCTGCACGGCCACTACGGTCGGGGGTTCGAATCCCCCCCTCAGGCATGGATGTTTGTGCCGTCCTTAGTAGTAGTTAGTTCATAAGTAGTTTGTAAGTTTAGGGACTGATGACCGCATAGTTAAGTCCCATAAGCTCTACAAACATTTGAACATTTGAAGAGTCATCATTTACTTTGAGGGAAAATTCATTGGTTTTTTGAAATGATTTATCTTCTTGTATAAAAAGAAGAATGTATGTCATTTGTTTACGATCGCGGCCGGCTGCCACGATATAGTGTCCCAGTAATATACAAATCTTAATTTTTAGTAATAATTTTAGCAATAAAATACAATTTACAGCAGACTCAAAATATATAATATCACTGAATGTCATTTCCCATAAGGTGCATATTTCTTTTAATAGACATTAGTATATTAAAATTCTCGTCTCACAGTGAGACACGTTTGGGTTTCAAAACATCTTTTCCCACGGATAATAGACGTTCGACTGTGGCAGTATTATGTGCAATAAAAAGATTTACTAAAATATTTTACTCGAAAAATTCCGAATTCAGAAGATCAACCGAGGGCTTTCAGGGAGTGATGCAACCCACAGCCTGGGCGTAGTCGCATACAGAAGGGGCCTGCGCTTAAATGAACATAATTTACGCGGCAAGACTTGTCATAAGAAGTGGATACAAAAGTAGCGGATTAACGGACTTACGGCAAATTAACGAAAGTTGAAGAGTCCGTTAACGCTTCTTAAAATTAACTTAAAAGATAATCCGTAAATCAAAAAGTTAACTTCGTTAATTAACGGACTTGTGTCAAGCTCTGGTTATTAAATATGATATGATGAGTATTTGACTGCATGAAAACAAAATTGAAATGAATAGAGAGAAGGGTAGAAAACGATCGAATGAGGGATAAGACGAATTTAGACTGACATAAGAAATGAATAAATACACACACACACACACACACGAACAATCGCTAGCAGTTAAAATAATCTCGTTCAAAAATATGTTCAATTACCGAACTCTCAATTATCAACTGGAATAACATCAAAAGAAAAAAAAAGAGTCGATTGTACAGCATCGAGAGATCATTCCAAAACCAGAATCTTGCGATTCGACAACTTACGACGCAGTTACAGTTACGTAGGGTTGCCATAATCTCGGAATCCAAACCAGGACAAACGTACTGTCAGCGTAATCGAGCGAAGGAAATGAAAAAATGAGGAATAATGAAGGAGTCCTCATGTCCCTAAGCTAAGGGAAATATGTATTTAATTAATGATCCAGAGCTTAGGAATGACTGCTTCATTAAGGAAGCATTCATTAGAAAAATGAATATATGCATTCAATAATTCATTTCATGAAGTTACATTGCCGTCTTGTAACCTTTTCTTATACCAATCGTATTTTTCATAACCTTGAACATATGAAAGGATCTTGATCTGGTTCTCAGTTTATGGCTTCTGTTTTAGTTTTGGCGCTGGAAACGTTTACTGTAACTTTCGAGTCACTAAAAACCTAAGATATAATTTCTGAAGTGCAAGAATTGGAGATGTGTGAATGATAGTGTTTGACACAATGAAATACAAACGTAGCTTCTGATGCAACTGGCTTTATTACCATCTGTCTGTGTTTTGAAAAAGCTGGTGAGCTGTTTAGATGATTACGAACCCACTATCGTCTTATGCTTTTTCGATTGCACGTGGTCTTGAATATCACATCTACCTCCATTACTTATTGAAATGTAAGAACTGTGAAGAGGAAAAACATATAATAGAATCATTTTTGTAGGAAAACAACGATGTAGCACATGCATAATTAATTAAAAAAACTATTTCAATGGGACTTTGTATAAATGTAATGTTAGTCGCCCACAAATGTTGCAGAAAGCTTCATATTCAGTTCTTCCTCGCTTTCTACTTCGAAACTGTTTACTATGTTCCTCCCTGAACGTAATCTTTAGTGTAGCCGACATTATTAAATCACCAGACAAATAATAATATTTAATACAATATAACAACTAAATCGCAAGCATAACAAACCATGCAAACATACAAGAAGCTTCGTTGCCAGAGATGACTGATCGCCCACTGTATCGATAACCCGCTATTCCGAAAATCAGAGATGATGTACTGTATAGCATCAGAGATGACTGACTGACCACTGTTTCCATGTCTATAAAGCTGTTCTGTTCTCTTTGAATTTTATATAATGTGAAGGGAAATACTTAACATATGGATGCTTCTTTGACAGCAATTTTTTAAATTACCGGAAGTTGACTTCAAATCCAGAAAACATCGCGGACATTTGCCTTTTCGGTCAGGACATCTTCATTTGCCCTAAAATTGCGGACTGTCCGTGAAATCCGTGACGTATGGCAACTCTACAGTTACGAGACTGGAAGAGAATCTTTTGTTGAACATTTTGTGAAAAAAATCGATATTTGGACAGGTAGAAAAAGGAAAGAAAATATCTACTCACAGATAGCAAAACCTTTGAAACTAATACCAAATAAAAATTGTCAGGTACACATTTTCCTAGAGAAATCACTGGGAAAGGGTGTTGGAAAGATTACCATTGTTGTGTATTCCCGTGGAGACAGGGCGGGACATATGACACTGTTCTTAGCGAGTGATATCGGAGTGTCAGTCTGCTGATACAGATATTGGGCAGGCGTGAATCTTGTTTGCCGTGGATTTAATTAAGGACAAAGCCAATACGTTGTGCCACGCCTGCTGTTTGCTTTGGTTCAGTGTACGTTATTTGGGTTTCGGCTCCATGCAGACAGCAGAATGATACTTTTAGTAAACCTAATGAGGATACCATCACAACTTCGCGTTTCATTCCTCTCACTACAAACCATTTTGACAGTGTGCTGTAACCGTAAGTAAGAATAAAGTAGGCCTAGTTAATTTTCTCTTCAAAGTGCAGTACTTCATTTAGGTTTCGTGGAAAGAGCTCAATTGAGAAAAAGCAAGCAAAATACTCGCAGTGCCATTCTCAGTAGCACCTATAGCAGAATGAAATTAATTAAAAACTTTAGAAAAATGAACTCTTTATGAGACGTAGCCAGGGGCAAAGATCATTTATTCTTCCGGATGTGAGGGGGGGGGGGGTTGTTGTTTTCCGGGACGCTGCGAAAGTGGGGTTCTTCATTTATAAAGTACAAGTTCATGAGAATCAATATCCAAAAGATCTGAACACATGTGTTATTGTAAGCAACTACAGAAGAAATAAGTGAAATGAAAAATATCATAAAATTCTTGGGGATGAGGGGGAGGGACTGCCTATGTTCCCCTCATTACCTGCCTCTCCCGGATTTAGGTCACTAAGGTACACTAATAATGTTTTGTTGGTCTTCTCTATTGTAATCAATTATTCGTTATCAGCTTAAAGTTGGAGGCTTTACGAATAATAAAGTTCAAAAAATTTTCATTGCAAATCGCTTAAATTTAAATTTTTCTATTTAGACCAAAAATGAGGAGAAAAGTCAATGCAACGAATTCTTAGCTTCAAATATCCTGTTTTATACCATCAACATGCATATTTACTTAAATAGCATTATACTAAAGGAATATTTTGAATAAAAATGTTTGCAAATAACCGAACACTTGCTCTGTCAATTCATTCACATCATATGACATCATTTGCACATAAATTCAGTTAACTTCAAGCCACGAAATTAGTAAACTAAACTAAAAGAAAGTGAAGAATTTTTCCATTTTTGGCGTTTCTTACAGAAATTAATAAACATATAGAAACCACCCCACGTCCATAAACCACAGGTATTGCAGAGTTAACGTGGTTTGTGTACCTGAACGATACAGATAGGTGGACCATAGGTGCAACCACAGCAGAGGAGTATTCGTGTAAAAGCCAAGGAAAGGTCTCGATAATGGAGCAGCAAGCTTTGCACTAGTTTCAGGGACAACACCCTGGATGGTTGACTGAGCTAACATGGCGCTAGCCACGCTGTTACTGTGGACAGCTGAAAGGAGGAAACTACAGTCACTACTTTTTCAGAGGACATGCTGCTTAGCCTCGTTTTGGGTAAAATATTACAGAGGTAAAATTATCCCCCATTCGGGTCTTTGGGCAGGGACTACCCAGGAAGATGTCACCAGATAAAGCATTTTACAGATGAGATAGTGGAATGTTAGACTTTTTAATCGCGTAGGGTGGTTAGGAAATTTGAAGGGGGAAATAGTCAGACTGAAATCTGGAGGCATTTGAGCAGTTAGGTAGAAAGACGAAGGAGGTTTCTCTACAGGTGGGTACAGGGTTATAAATGCGAAGTCAATTGGCGGAAATCTGAAGTAGTTTCAATAATGAATAGGAATGTGGGTAAGCTATAATGGCATTATCGTATCTAAGCTAAAGGCTAATGCTGAGAGGAAACTGAATAGAATTGGGGAGCTTGACTATGCAACTCGACTTCGGTTGGTTGGCGTGTATTTGGCTTTAATTTACGACTTGGAGGCTGTAAATCTCGGCCTGACTTTCACAGTTTGTAGAGTGTGTATGGGTTCTAAATTTTATTTGTCATCCTAGTATGAAATTTAAGTTGGTAGACTTTGTAATTTTTTCGTAATTAATAAAATTTATATATATTTCTTGAATTTTTCACAGTGTAAATATTTTTTCTGTGCATATCTTGAAGTTAAAGACTTTTTTAATGCTTGAGCATGAATTTCCGTTTCTTAGGGGCTGATATTTAATAAACTGAAACACTTGAATCATTGAGTCCCGATAGTTCAGACACTTTGAAGCCAGTTACAAAACATATTACTTGTGCCTGATTCTTTTTCTATCGAATCATTCTTTAGTAAGATTTTATCAAATGTCTCTCCTAACCAAAACTGTTAGATATTTTTCTTTCACACATTAACTGATTTCTTACGAACATCACAGATATTAATATTTGTTCACTTTTAAAATAATCTTAAACCATATTAGGGAACTAAATACTTGAATAACTGTTCAAGACTTTTTTTAAGTTTCACAGATTCTCTATTTTGAAATTAACAGTTACAACCAAATCACTTTCATAGAAAACACTTCGTAAGTTCACAATGCGTGACCTATTTTCGTGAAAGTCTAATTTACATTAAATATCTTGGTCTCCTCTTGTTAATATAAAATCTGTTATTTCAAGCTTTATGTTACTCCAATTTTTTTACGAAAAAAAAAAAATAGGTTAAGAACAAGTTTAGTCATCTATTTTTAATATGATTACTGAACACAGACAGGGAGCGTTGTTTTATTGTTCATTTACGTTTAAAAAGAGGCCATTATGTAATTTTGGAATAGAGCAGTCACTTTATAAAAGAATCTCGAGCTCAGTAATCTTAAGCTGCAGAATCACGTTTGTCCATTGCTATTTGACATTTTCAAACTGTTCACATACTCATAAGTTAAATGTGTATCGATACCGAGCTTCAGCGAAATGGAACACCAACTGTTTCGATACAATTCGTCAGTTGTGCCTTTCTGCGTTAGTGGTCTAAAACACTGCTGATTTGAAACAGTGGAAAAACCACAGTAGGATACATTTTCGGTATCGACCGCGATTGTGATCCCTAATAGAGCAGAATGAAACATGACGCTTTAGAAACAATTAAATGGTGGTATTGAAAGAGTGAAATAGTTGCGCGAATGGAAACATTGTGTGGAGACAATGAAACAGCGACCAACTCTGTGATTAAATGGAAACCACAGTGAGAGCAGCTTTGCCGCCCGTGAAGGCTTCACCACCGCTTGAGCTGTTCATCTGTGAATATAATCATTTAATGTACTCCGCACGCAGTGTTTCAGCAGTACATCTTGGGTAAATTGGAAAACTGTAAGCTTTATTTTCAAAACTCGCTAACGGTTGAACCGATTTGCCTAATTTTAGTCTTGAATATTCGCGTAAGTCCAGGACGGTTAAAACGGTGATAAAATATGGAAAAGCTGTCCGGAAGAGAGGAAAATCGGGAAAAAATGAAACAGCTTATTGCAGTGAGCTATCAATACCGTTCGTCCAATTGCGATAAACGTTTGTACATTTCATGTTGAAAGCAAGAGGATGGTTCGCATCAAATAAAAAATTTGGAAAAGTCACCCGAAAAGTAGGGAAATTTAGGAAAAACATAAAGCGATTTTTTTCTATGAAAAACAAATTGCCACATGGTTGCAAGAGCATCACTTGAGTACAGCTTGACAGGACAAGGATTGTAAAAAATAATTTTTTTTTTGGAAAAAACTACCGGAAAATTGGAAAATTTGAGAAAAACTGAAAGTGCATTTTTCAATGTGTTTTTTATTGAATTCAGCACTATAACTGACTATTCCCACGACGGAGAGGTGTAATCCCTGTTTTTCTTCTTTCATTCTTTTTTTCTTATTATATCTTGGAAAAATATATATATATATATATAATAGGGACAGTTAAAAAGGAAAGTCACAAAATTCGAACCAAGTTCCTTTTTCAATGTGTTTCTAAATGTACTCAAAAGTTGAGAACCGTTCATCCGAATGCGATATAATTTTGATCATTGGACGTTAAACCACAGATGAACGTTCTTATGAACTCAAAATTTGAAAATTCGTGAGAAACTGAAAGAGCTTTTTTCAACGGTATATCAATATCATTCGTCTGATTGCGATAAAAGTTTGCATATTTGATGTTCATAGCAATACTAACGTTCTTATGAAATAAAAATTTGGGAAAGTTTCCTGGAAAATTGGAAAATTCAGAAAAAAATAGTAAGAGATTTTGTATGAAATATCAATACCATTCTTCTGATTGCGATAAAATTTTCACATATGACGTTCAAAGCGAGAGGAAGGATTGAGTGATGTAAAAGTTTGGAATAGTTGACCAGAAAATAGGAAAATTTGAGGAAAACTGAGAGGTACTTCTGCCGTTCTGTCCACTTTTTACAAAAGGAACAATGCATTTTTAAAAGTTAATTATAACTTCTGAAAAATAATTAAGAAGTCAAAGAGTGAATAGCTTTTACATAGAGTAATTATTGTTCGATATTTCGCTTTATATACTTCAAATCAAGTTATCTTGAATTACCACTTTGTAAAGTATTTTATCCGGTACTTCAGCGCTCAAGCTATCTCCACACTAGATTTCATCACAATAGATTCAGTGGTTTATGTAATGATATATAGCCAAATCGGTTCAGTCGTTCTCAAGTTTTAGCGAGACTAACGAACAGCAATTCATTTTTATCTTTGACATTTTATATACAGGTACGGATCATGTAAAGCGAACTTTACTCTTTCAAAGTATATTTCTGAAAGCCCGCAACACAACAACCAAGTAATTATTTTACATGTTTCAAATCTAAAATTTCCTAGCAATTTTTCCATATTTTATCACCGTTTAAGCCTTCATGGACTTCCACGAATGTGGCATGAACATTATCCTGGACATGTGTGCGTGATTTGCCCACTCTTTCCGTCCACTTTCGAGTCGATACTTAGACTATCTGACGATGCCTTTATAAAGCTACTGGGTCTAAAATTCATATAAAGTGGTAAGTGATACGAAGTTTACT
This sequence comes from Locusta migratoria, assembly GCA_026315105.1. Taxonomy (NCBI): domain Eukaryota; kingdom Metazoa; phylum Arthropoda; class Insecta; order Orthoptera; family Acrididae; genus Locusta; species Locusta migratoria. The sequence goes on along the minus strand of CM048746.1, from coordinate 622,282,837 downwards.
GGGTCATCTAGTTATTATTATTTTTCATTTTCCCCCCTAAGCTCTGCCACTTCAGGCATTGGCTCCACTTATATTGCCCCTAAAATTAACCTACTAAACCTAAATAAATAAATAAATAAATAAATAAATAAAAAAATCTAGTGCCACCGCCACTTTCACCCCAAGCTAAATTAACATAATATCGCCAATCCTTCAGGCGGTACCATTAACGGAAAAAATTAATTAATAGAAAATCTTCTCCAAGTCCTGTAAAATAGAAAAGAAGGAAAGGATACAGATAGGTTCATTTGGTTTTTACCTATTTTTTCTTATTTTTATTATTTTTATTTTTATTTTTAAGGGGGTGTCGCGTCCAGGCGTCGGTGTTCCAGGTCGTCTTCTCGTTAAGAAAGAGGTACACCCCTATTGTTACCGTGCAGTTCTCTCTTCAACACATCCTTTGGTATTTCTTAAATTTCATCTCATACCTGGTCAAGGGGATGCGTGAACAACGACCCCAAATAATTGGCCAAAAGGGATCTGTATAATGAGTTTCGTCGTAATACCGTGAAGTTGGTCGATAAATAGTACTAAAAATCTAACAACTCCATTTCTCCCTCACGATAAAAGTATGACACTGTCATACCTTCGACCCAAACTGTGGCATTATGTCTCGTGTTGCGGAAGTAAATGATGTCAGGATGAATCAGTCCCGCTGGTTGTACAGAGAGGGGCGTCTATCGCAACAGCAACGCCAACATGCGGCGTGTAAGCAGCCAGCAATCGGCTGCCGCTTCACAAACCACACGGTGTGCATTGGTGTCAACCGAGGCGCAGCTGGGGCACAGCGGTTCTTCGGCTAAATGCATGGAATGCAGTCGCTGGCGGGTGGAAAATTTCTCAGTCTCTACCATATACCACAAAGCCATCACAGCGGTGGGAAGAAAGGACGTGTGTATGCTATGCTACGCCACGCCCTCCTCCAGTCAACTGACGGATGGCAGTGTTCAATCACATTGGCACGCAGTGTCTTTTGAAAGTACCGGTAAAAAGTCTTGGAATTAGTTGCCCTTGTTGAAGGCAGAACATCCTGCAAATAACTGATTTCGATTAGACAGGTTCTAATGTGATGTAGCGGCGGTGTGATATGTCCAGCAGGTAAGTAGAGCCTCTTCAATCAGTGTATCGGTGAGGTCATCCATGTCCGAGATGTGGAGGCGATGCATTGTCCGCAAAAGAGGGTGCGTGCCCTATGTTGCACATTTATCAGGCCAATGTGCTATATCTCGCCTGATGCTATAATAACTGAAAGATACTGTCAGATACGGAAATTGTGTTTATTGACAAGACAAACTAATCATCTTCTGGAAACAAAACAATCAAACTTCTGAAAGTAAGGCAAAAACAGTAAATATCAACTAAATACTTCTCCACCAGCCTTGACAGCCTTGAGAGAACTGCCAGGGAGAGGGGCGACGTATTCCGTTGCGGGAAGTCCTGGAGGCGCGGCGTCGCTGGCAGGGACTTTTCCCTGGAGGCGTCGGTCGCGATCCCTCAGCTGTGGTTCTCGAAGGCGGTCGGTGGAGAACTGCCGTCGCGTTGCACAGCCCCCCCCCCCCCCCCATCACTGAATAGTCAGCGCGCAGTGATACGTGACAGTCTCGAGCTCGTCTCACGTGACTGTGCGAAGGAAAAATAGTTCCGGTTTAGCGCGCTATCTGTCGGTGATCGTAGCGTCCTCTGGTGACTCCGGAAACGCCGCTGTATAACGCCGGCCGGCCGCGGTGGCCGAGGGGACTGAGGCGCTCCAGTCACGGTATGCACGGCCGCTGCAGTCGGGGGTTAGAATCCCCCCTCCCTCGGGCATGGATGTTTGTGCCGTCTTTATTATAAGCGAGTTCATAAGTAGTTGTTCAAATGTTTGTAGAGCTTATGGGACTCAACTACAGGGTCATCAGTCCCTAAACTTGCAAACTACTTATGAACTAGCTAATACTAAGGACGGAACAAATATCCATGCCCGATGGGGGATTCGAACCCTCGACCGAAGTGGCCGTGCAGAACGTGATTGGCGCGCTGCAGATCACTCGGCCACTGCGGCCGGCGAGTATCTTGTAAGTTTAGGAACTGATGACCCCGTAGTTAAGTCCCATAAGCTCTACAAACATTTGAATTTTTTTAAATTTTTATTATTATTTTTTTATAACGCCTCACTGTTATGCATCCATGCGCTTGTACCCTGCATTGCGGGTTATCCACTCGTCAGACGAACCACCGATACATGGCACAATGCCTCCTGTGTGTGGAGGTAACGTGATTGTCTCATAGCGAGTTTTCAACACTCCACCATCTCTGACATAATGGCCTGGAACTTATCTGCGACCGTAGGAGCAAGCGGGAGGACTTTCATGCAGTAATTAAGTTTTGGTTCAAGGTAGACGTTCACAAAGTGGACTCGCATAATCATGTCAACCGTTCGAAATTTATTGAGACGGACTTGTGTGCGAATCACGTTTACCAGGTTACGGTACATAGCAGCTGCAGGCGCTTGATGTTCCCATAGAAGTTCACTCCTAAGCATTTCAACACTGGGACCTTTACAACCGGTACGGGTGTACTGAAATTTAATCCTTTTCCCACGTCCATAGAATGAGACTTCTGCAAGCTGATACGGCTCGCTGCCACTTCACCCTATCGTTGAAGCCGTGTTACCGCCGTACAGACATCTTCCACCGACCTCGCCAAGAAAACAACATCATACGCATATGCACAACACTCAAATCCAGCTCTGTGTAGCTGAATGCCCTCCAAGCATTTCGTAGACCGTGAAGTGCAGGTTCTAGAGCAACGATAAAGGCCGACAGAGGGCAGCCTTGCCTCACTGAACGTCCAAGAGGAAATGGTTGCGAACTGCAGCCGTTGACCACGACCGTTGATGGTGCTCCATTAATGAGACGGAGAACTACATCAGCTGAGACGTGTGAGATACCCATCTGTTGTAATACTACCCGCAGGAAGCCGTGTTCAACTCGGTCAAAAGCGTGGTCTAAGTTGACTGCGACGAGCGCACCTTCCAGGCGACACGCTAACATAATTGCCACTACGTCTCGATATGCGTTTAATGCCGTGTGTATGTTGCTATCGCCTCAAAACATGTTTGGTCATTGTGTATGGCGTCCTTGATCGTAGCTAGGAGACGAGCACGAAGGATACGTACAAACAACTTCTAATCAGAACTGACCAACGTCAACGGACGTCTAAATCCTCCTTTTGGTACTGGAAAAGAGATGACCACGCCCTCAAAAAATTCAGGGGGAACACGAACAGCTGGATTCAAAACTTCACAGAAAGTCTGTCGTCAAACTTCTCCCATCAGATTCGAGAAGGAGGCCCCCCGCGATAGGGCCATGCACATTTCCTCCATAGTGGCATCGTATGAAAAAGAAGCTTTTGCCTGAGCTCTTCCTGAAGGCGGCAGATCGTGCAGCATGTGAATTTGTGGTTGCGGACATGCCGCATAAAGAGTGCGATAGTACTCGGTGAAGGCTCTGGAGATGCTGACCTGTGGCTCCTCTCGTCTGTCCGCTGAATTACCTGCCATGATTAGTCTCCTCTTACGATGACGCCGTTCACGAACGACGCGATAGAGCGAAGCACGTTCCTCTGGAAAAGAATCATGTAGCTTTGCTCGAGCTCGTGTACCATCTAATTGGTTGCCGTAAGTTTCAGGATCCGCGCCCGTGTTCTGCGGACGGCCATTTGGTGTCCTGGCGAAGGAGGTTGCAATCGCTAGTTTCCTCAAGACTGTGTAGTAAAACTCGGACGTTGCCAATAGTCAGAGTTCTCTGTCACCTCCGTAGGCCAGTTTGTCCACCACCGCATCACAGAATCATAGGTGCGACGTCGTCGTTCACAACGGCGCCAAGTGACGGCTGCACTGCAAGACTCTTCTTGGAGAAGAGCGACGTTTAGAGTCCACCTTCCAGCACTGTATCTTATCAATGAAATAGAACTTTTTCTGCGTGAAGTGGTGCATGTAGACCCACAAGAACACATCGGAATACCTTTCGATCGTCTCTAGCACGGTGTATTTGAAATTAGTTGATGATATGGCGAGCAAAAGGCTTATTCGCCGTTCCACCAATGGATACCGCTTCGCCGGCCGCGGTGGCCGAGGAGACTGAGGCGCTCCAGTCACGGTCTGCACCGCCACTACGGTCGGGGATTCGAATCCCCCCTCGGACATGGATATTTGTGCCGTCCTAGTTCGTAAGTTGTTCATAAGTAGTTTGTAAGTTTAGGGATTGATGACCCGGAGTTAAGTCCCATAGACTATACAAACATTTGAATTTGATACCGCTTCCACTATGCGGATGGACTCGTGAGAACCGTAAATGTAATTTGCGGCTGTTTGCTGATGATGCTGTGGTGTATGGGAGGGTGTCGTCTGTAACTGACTGTAACAGCATACAGGATGAGTTAGACAAAATTTCTAGTTGGTGCGAAGAATGGCAGCAAGCTCTCAATGTAGAAAAATCTAAGGTGATGCGCATGAGTAGGGAAAACAATCCTATAATGTTCGAATACAGCATTAGTAGTAAGCTTCTTGATGCTGTCGCGTCGTTCAAATATCTAGGCGTAATATTGCAGAGCGATATGAAATGGAACGAACATGTAAGGACAGTTGTGAGTAAGGCGGACAGCCGACTTCGGTTTATTGGGAGAATTTTGGGAAGATGTACTTCACCTGTAAAGGAGATCGCGTATAAAACGCTTGTACGACCACGTCTTGAGTATTGCTCAAGTGTTTGGGACCCGCAGCAGATCGGTTTGAAGGAAGACATAGAGGCGGTTCAAAGGCGAGCAGCTAGATTTGCTACCGGTAGGTTCGACCAATGTGCGAGTGTCACGGAAATGCTCCGGCAACTCAATTGGGGATCGCTGGAAGATAGACGACGTTCTTTTCGTGAATTTCTGTTACGTAAACTTATAGGGCCGGAATTGGAAGCTGGGTGTAGTACGATCTTGCTGCCGCCTACTTACATTTCGCGTAAAGATCACAAAGATAAGATAAGAGAAATTAGGGGTCGTACGGAGGCATGTAGGCATTCTTTTTTTCCTCGTTCTATTTGGGAGTGGAATAGGAAAGGAAAGGAAATGCCTAGTAGTGGTACAGTGTACCCTCCGCCACGCACCTTACGGTGAATTGCGGAGTATGTAGATGTAGATCATGTTGGCCTCGGCGTTATGACCTTAGGTTGTGTTTATAGCCCGTGGTTCAATCGTGGAAGAGCAACCCCTGTGATTTTGCGGAGGTTCCACTCGTAGCCGGCGTGTAAGGAGACGCCGCTGCGGCCTGCACAGCCATGGCGGTTTGGAAGTGCATCCGCTGGTATTTTGGCGCCGAAGCGGAAGAGCGGAGAGGCCGCTACCGCAACCGCGCCTATAAACAGGGTCCACGCTGCCTTACGAGAAACACTGCAGAACCAAACCGCCGCGATTCCTCCACCGTGCAGCAACCGCGGTCTGTAAACACAGCCTTACGAGTCTTCGAGTCTTTCGAAGTACCGCGAAAACTCTTTGATGATGCACTGCAACCTTACGGGGAAGTATTGTTAAAGAAAAATGGAACACATTCGATATGTACCCCGTTCAGAACGGTGTCTGTCAGGTGCGCTTTGCACTGTGCAAACTCATAACATCGTACGTGACCATGGCGGTTGCAGAGCGATCGTTATTTACGACGGTTAACCGCGAACTTGTTCGGAATGTGGCCAGGAAGGACATGTACGATCAGCGTGCCTGTGGAGACGCTTAGTTCAGCTGACTCATGCTCAGTCGTCAGCTACGTCACAACCGACGATCCTGTCTTTGACCTACGTTGAAGCTGCGAGAAATGGGACACACGCAAAAGATGTCCCTGAGAGTTCGGCTTCCAAGCATCCGGCGGCGCGATCTGGACCAGTACAGTCGACGTGCGCAACTGCATCGACCACATCTATCCCTCCTACAGACCCGGAAGTGGAGCGTCAAATGGTTGAGTCCAGCTCAGATACTGAGATGGACGAGGAACCAGCAGTTCGAGGTGATCTGCCGGAAGCAGAAGTGCGTTCCCGTAAGCAGTGGTCGCCCTAACGAAGAAAGAAGGCTGACCACAGAAAACGACTCACAAGATAATGACACAGTGAAGGAAGGTAGAACTGAGGACCCAAGAACATCGGCAGCTAGATGACACCTCAGCAACAACAGACGATCTGACTCCTATCGCCCCTCGCCTTCCACTTGGTGACTGGGCAGCGGAGATAGAGATGGAAAGAACACTATCAGAGACTCCTGAACCCTTGATGGACACAAACGACAATTCGACGGATAGACAGCGGCAGTGCCATTCTTTTCAGGAACATGGTGCCTACTAGCCTTTCCGAAAGCAGGGTACATCCTCATACTGCCTCATGACACAGGTGTATAGGATAGGTGCAATCAATGTCAACGGTATTAGTACAATGGTAAAAACTCAATCGTTGCAGGACATGATACGGGAGGTGGATATTGATATCGTGATTCTTCAAGTGATCCAACCTGGAGTTTCATGGCTACAATTCCTATTGCAATCCCGCTATGGAAGGTGGTGTTGGTGGTACAGCTATCCTATTACGTGATGGTGTAGAAACAATGAACATACACAGCTTACCAACAGCATGAGGAATGTGCTTACCATCGGAGCAGTTCGCCTCGTGAATATGCATGCCTCGTCTGGGACGTCAAAGTATCGGGAGCAAAATACCTACTACTCCACCGAGGTGGCTCCGTTTTTTCAGGGAGCCCCGGAACACCTACTGGTGGGTGGGGACTTTAATAAAACTATGTCCCTTGTCCAGCAATCAACGCGATGATCAGGGCCCTTGCATCACATGATACATGGACACTTCTACACGGCGACCGGCGCGATATTGCTACATAACTAGCCAATCGGCAAGAAGATTGGACACGGTTTATATATCCCGAGGACTTCAGTCAGCGACCTTAGTGCCGAGCTGTGGCCCACCGCCTTCACACACCATCAGGCTTTAATCTGCGCTGTGAGTCTACTTCGACAACAGACGAGACGCAGTAGAGGACCGTGGACTCTAAACGTCGGACTTCTATGATACTATGATACGGCGGTGGAAAAACTGCGCAAAACCAGGTATTCGTTGGACACTCATGGCCTATGAGCGCAACAGAATACTCTGGCTATGGGCAACGTCCGAGTTTTATTAAACAGTCTTGAGGAAACTAGCGTTTGCAACCTCCTTCGCCAGGATACCAAATGACCGTCTGCACAGCACGGGTGCGGATCCTGAAACTTACGGCAACCAATTAGATGGCACACGAGTTCGAGCGAAGCTAAATGATCCAATTCCAGAAGAACGTGCTTCGCTCTACCGTGTCGTTCGTGAACGGCGTCATCGCAAGAGGAGACTCATCATGGCAGTTAATGCAGCAGACCGATAACGACAGGAGCCACAGGTCGGCATCTCCAGTCTTCACCGAGTACTATCGCGCTCCCTATGAGGCAGGTCCGCAACCACAAATTCACGTCTAGGACGTGCTGCAGGAAGGGCTCAGGCAGAAGATTCTATGGATTAACTGAGCACGGTCCTATCTTGGGAGTGAAACAAAAATCTCCTGGCCCTGATGGGCTTCCGCATGAATTTAAACCTCCTCCTCAGATCTGATGGGAGAAGTTTGGTGACAAATGTTCGCGTTCCCCCTGAATTATTGGAGGGCATGGTCATCTCTGTACCAGTACCAAAAGGACGATGCAGACCACAAGAGTTGTTGGTCAGTGCTGATTATTGCGTATCCTTCGTGCTCGTCTTCTCGTTACGATCAAGGACGCCATACACATTGACCAAACATGTTTGGGAGGCGATAGCAACACACACACACGGCATATCGAGACGTAGTAGCAATTATGTCAGTGTGTCGCACTCGTCGCAGGCAACTTAGACTACGCTTTGGACCGAATTGAACACGGCTTCCTGCGGGCAGTATTACAAAAGGTGGGTATCTCACACGTCTCAGCTGATGTAGTTCTCCGTCTGATTTGCGGAGCACCATCCACAGTCATGTCTTTCTCAGGTTTCCCAAGATCCTTGACAAGGTACAAAATGGTAGATTGCGGCACAATTTATTTACAAATATCTCGTAACATACCGTCTTTAACTGAATAATTTCATTAACTATTAAAAATAGATAAAGACTAGAAAACAGTGGAAGATCTGCCCTTTGGCGAAAAGAAGTGGCTTTTCCACTCAAGAACGTTAATGTTTTTTCACTACAATTCCAGTAAAATCGGTGAGGGTGGAACTTAGCAAACGGATATGGAATGCAATAGCTACAGTATTTAACATACCGAATCAGCCACTACAACTGTAGCTGAAGGACAAAGGTCACAGACGGGGCAAGAAAACGGAAAAAGCGATGAAACTGACTTCAACAAACAACAACGGAAATAGACAATTGTTCCTACAGCTGAACCACAAACGGCAAGAATCATAAAGACAGTGTCTTCTTTATCTAATCACACTCAAAAGAATATGCGCGTATAAGAAAGAGGAGTGAAGCCTAAAAAATGTGCGAATCGTTAGACTCCATACCGAATTAATACGTGTCAAAAAACTCTTTTATCGAAATAAGGACAGACCATAATAGAAATTTATGTTTCTCTTATGTTTATGTTCCACTTACTTTCAGCGGAATAAGCTGCAAATATACACATATTCGTAAGTATTGGTTCATGATGAAGTTATTTGTTATACCATTGACGTTTGGTTTATCAATGTCTCGTTAAGTTCCAGTTAAATTTTGACGTGTCGTGAGTGGAGAAATAGGTTTGTCAATGTTTCGTTATGTGTTAACATAACGGTAAAAGACCTCAAACTGGCTATTAAGTTAACGAGTAGAATTCTGCTCGTTACATGGCTAACGACCAGTTAAATGAGAATCTGAATGAAAACGACAGGATTTCAAAGCGCTAAAATACCGCATTATATTCACCTGATACGACAGATTTTTAGAACAAAAGATGCACTACTTCTATGAAAAACTAGTGTGGAAAGCAGCAATATTGGAAAATTTTATCGTTATATTTCTTACCGCATCCATGTCCGTAGCGATTAGATGAGCTTGATATATTGCAGATACGTAACAAAACCTTAAAATTATCGTTTCGATGTGAAAATACGAACGTACGGGTAACGACTAGGTAGAATTGGTATAATGAAAATGGCTGGAATATGATATTTGGTGGACAATGAAGAGGATGTCAATATTGTGGACGATATGGAGGTCATTGACCCAATAAGGAGTCCTAGACGTATTTATTTTGGTCCAAATCATTTTGAATGTTGGGATGATGCAGAATTTGGCACTCGATTTTCTCTTCAAAAGGCCACTGTTGAAACGTTGCATGAGAAACGCCACGGCCAACAGATAGATATGTATTTTGTAAGAGTTCTGCCGTATTGGAAAATAAAATACAATACTTATGTCTCCAAACTTATTAATTCAGTGTTTACTGATGCTTGTTGCGCCTATTTTAAGGCCTAAAATGTGATTTCTTCCTGCGATCTACAGGAACAGTGCCCATTTGCCTATGAGCAAGTTATTTCTTGCACTTGGCAGTATGTTCATTGCCATAGGAGACTTCTCTGGTGTCTGCAAAAGCCAACTTGGAAAGCTGTTCGGAATGTGACACCTGCACTAGCCTCTCTCAGTCCAATGTGTCCTTTTATTTCTCTTTCAAGGACACAAGACTCTCGCACTCACTTTTTTTAAAAATTCGAGATTCTTTCACGTTTGTTTTCCATAGCGCCAAATAACTGTCTGATAGCCTCTCCCCTGCTAGTCAAATATGGCAAATACCTGTTTTTTCAGACGGCACTTTCATTTGTTTCTACTGCCAACATAGCCGAAATATATCGTACCTTCTGGTTTTCTCCAGGTTTGCAAACAGGAGGTGTATCTGGCAATAAAAAACGAAATGCACTTAAAGAACACATTTAACTGGTCGTTAAAGGCATCTGCTCGTTTACTAAGGAGAAGTTAACGAGAGATTGACGAACCGGCCTTGAATCAGTGTGGCTGTTTTTATATTAATTTCCGTATTATGTATGTCTCTATATTTTAGTAATGCTTGTAACTAAAAAATTATACTATTTCGTTAATAACATATAAAAAATCGCACTGACGTGTTTTACGGCCCACTTTAGATTTGTAGTTTTATAAGTTTTTGCAAACATTTTGGACTAAAATAATAATCTAAATAATAAAAAAAAATAATTAATAAGAGTGTCTGAAACCCTTTTAGGGGAAAAAAACTTAGGTAGTTTTTTTTTTTTTTTTTTTTTTTTTTTTGGGTCTCCTTCCTCCCCTTCAACCCATCCTTACGCTCGCCAAAGTCTGCCTTCTCGGCCCGGCTTCTTCGCCTTTAAAATAATTTATTTCCTCTATATAAAATAATATCGTAGCTCTCTACAAAAGAAGGTGCATAATCTTTTTTCGTCAGTGAAGTCACTGCATAGAAACTGACATTTACAAAGGAAACTTAAAATTTCTTCGGGAAAGAAACTTGGGAACGTTGTCCTGCAACACCTCTTAAGTCACTGATTTAACGTGTGTTTTTTTTTTTATTGTCTCCATACTTCCACCTCAGCATATCGACAGCACTCAAGGCTCGTCTTCTCGATATGTGCTTTATTATGTTTCCCCAAGCAGTATGCCTGGTCTCATTTTCCTGGTTACCCATTTTCATCGTGCGTTCTCTCAACTTGTCTCTTAGCCCTGAGTGCGCCAGTCACCGAAAGTCGCGCATGTCCTGGCGATTTCCTTTGTTCTTTTGTCTTTCCCTAAGTACTGGAGATGAAAGTCTTTTAAAATAAAAAGAAAAATATAAAAGAAAGGTAACTCAACCCCTCTACGTCGAGGTTAGCCAAGGTGAAATAAACCATCTTCTTAAGGAATTACAGAAAAATGATCTAAATGAACAGTAATAGACAGACGGTGGCAAACCTTGGAATACTGGATGCCGCACGTCCCTTTATTTCCACATTCGTCTTTCTTCGTCCTGTGTTCGTTTCTTTTTTTTCCTGTTTGTTCTTTTTCCCTTCATATACTCGTTATTTGTAGTGCCGTGATGTAATTTGCAAATCTTTTCCTGTAATTAGCACCCTTCTCCAAGAGTTGGGCTCTTGTGGCGAGGTATACTCTATAGCCTGAGTATGAGGCCTTGTCTTGTGCACTGGTTATGTAGTATAGTGTCTGCCCTACTAACCAGGTCCACGTGTTTTTCTTGCTGATTGGGTAGTAATTGCCGTCAGGTTTCAGTACCGACATGAGAGAGATGTGTTGCGGTGCTGTTCTGCAAATTGAAGCCAGGATTTTCCTGCACCATTCCCATATGAGTTTATTTTCTCCACAGACAAATCTGTGTTGCAAGGTGTCGATGAGATGGCACTCCCTGCATTCGTCGGAGTATTTTGTGAAGTTTCTCTCTTGTTGGTATCGTCTCATTCACTATTTTGTACCAGGTTGATCTTATATCCGTATCGAGCACTTTGTTGTTGATGTTTTTCCATATAACAGTCCAATCCTTATCGGGGTATTTTAATTCCATTCGGTTCACCCTTCCACTGTCGTTCATAAGGCGGTACAGTTGAGCGGTGGTAAGTTCATGTAGTGGGGCGCTCGATTTCATTCGGAGGTAGCTAATTTCTAAGAGAAACATCCTAATGTGGTTCACCTTGTAATGCGTGTCGCCAAGGTGAATTGGTACTTGTATACTCTGAGGCTTATATATCCTTATGGCCATACTTAGCGCACTATCCGGATATTTGTGGCACAGCTGAATAATGCGCCTTATCAGAAGTGCCTTGCATTTATATGAAACATCGTTGAGACCAAGGCCTCCTTTTTCTGGTGGAAGGGTAACGACATTGATCCCCACCTTGAATATATTTCCCCTCCAAATATACCAACCTATTGCCGACATAATTTTCCTGGCAACACTGTCTACCACAGGTATTATCTGTCCAACGTACCATAGTTTCGAGAGGATTCTGGTGTTGACGAAGTGTACTTTCTGCACCAAGTCCTGTTCACGTCCTTTGTTGTATTGTAAGTAGCCTCTCGTCATGGCCAGAAGGTCCTTCCAGTTGCCTGCAGTTGTTTTCAGAGGACAACTGCTCATCTTTATCCCGAGCACCTTCATGGTATCGCACACTCTGTATGGGCAGTTGGCATCTGTGCGAAATCCACTCCCTATCGGCATGAGACGAGTTTTCCTGTAGTTTAGTGTAGAACCCGATGCTCGTTCATATTCAGCCATATTAGTGGTAACGTCTCGAAGGTCCTGCTCCGAGCGTACAATGACACCCACATCGTCCGCAAATACTATGCATTTTATCGTCGTAGAATAGAGGGTTAGACCATGAAGCTTGCAATTAAGCATTCTAACCAAAGGCTCAATTGCTATAACATATAGGGGCATAGACATAGGACACCCCTGTCTGACTGACCTTTGGATAGGGATCTGACGGGTGAACTGACCATTGACGATGAGTTTGGAGCTGGCAGAAGTGTACATATTTTGAATTATCGTAATAAAAGGTACACCAAATCCGAGATGATTCATGATATCGAACAGGTAGCGATGTGAAACCCTGTCAAAAGCCTTACATTGGTCTAAAGCTAAAATTGCTGCCTGAGGGCGTGTTAAGGCACTGAAAGATATGATCTCCCTATAATCTGCTAGACTCTTGAAAATAGTGCGTCCCGGTACTGCTGCTGTCTGGCTATTATGTATGATGTTTTCTAGAACATTTTTAATTCTAGCTGCTATGACACGGGCTACAATCTTATAATCAGAGTTCAGGAGAGAGATGGGACGGAATTTATTGATATCTTCATGTGGGTGTTCTTTCGGAACCAGTACTATTACACTGTCATTGAAGCCTGCTGGTAGTTGCTGACCCGCTTTGATTTCATTACACATGCTTACAAAGCATAGTTCCATTAGATACCAAAACTGTTTGTAAAATTCTATTGGTAGTCCATCATTTCCGGGCGATTTATTAGGCTGAGCCTTTTTCAGTGCCTCCTGTAACTCGTCCGCGGCGATGTCACAACTTAATGATTCCCTGTCGGTCTCTGTAAGTGTCATTGTAAGATAACTTTTCATTGTACGTATTGCTTCGTCATCCTCCAGCTCTGCTGTGTACAATCGCTGGTAGTAATCCGTTATATACTCTTTTATTTCAGCCTGAGTCGTCGCAAAATTACCGTCTTCTTTCTTTATACGAGTGATAAGTTTTTGTCTTGCGCGACGCTTCTCTCTCCCGAGGTGGAAGGGTGACGTATGTTCGTCGGAGGTGCAATTATCATCTCTGGAACGGATTTTAATTCCTTCCATTTGGTTCCGTTTCAGAAGGGATAACTTTGCTTTAATCCTTTTAATTTGGATGAACTTCTCCGGCGTGAGAGGTATATCAGAATACAGTTCACGAAGACATCGAAAGTAAAACTCAAAGGTTTCTTTCTGTAGTCGGTTCCTCTCATAACTATACGCTTTCAAAACGCTGATTAATTTAGGTTTTGCGCAGTGGCACCACCACAGAAGTACCGATGGGAAGGTGTGTTGTCGGCGTAAACAGGTATGCCAGGCCTCTTGCATCCGTTCTCTCAACTCTTGGTCCCTGAGAATATCGACGTTTAACTTCCATCCTGTTCTGCCACGGAACGTTTTCTGCCGTGTCATGCGAATGGTGCAGTGATACGCCGAATGATCTGAAAAGTACAGTGGCCACGTTTCCGTTGCAGATACTGTCTCCCGCAAAGTTTTACTGACGTAAATTCTATCCAAGCGACTGGCAGTTGTCGCAGTATGATACGTAAAACACCGTTGGTCGCCGTTTATTATTTCCCAAGTATCCTCTAGTTCTAATTGGTGTACCATTTCTGCAAGAGTTGGACATCCATTAAAGTTCGGCCATTGGTCCTTGGGCTTCAAGACACAATTAAAGTCGCCTCCGACTACAACGTCCTCCCGATTGTGCCGGAGGAGATACAATAAATCACTGGCAAAGAACTGGGCTCTACTTGTTCTATTTTGGTTCCCGGAAGGGGCATATATATTTATGAATCTAACTCCATTAATGAGACACGATATCCCTCTGCCATTTTCCAATCGCTTGACATCCGATACAATCACGCCCTCTTTGGTTAGGAGAGCAGTTCCCGAAGTACTACCTGGGGTGGTGTTTCTGAGTACATCGTATCCCGGAATATCTGGGTGAAATTCGCTGTCTACCTCTTGCAGCAGAGCGATATCAGCATCACAGCTGTATAAATAATCACGAAGACTGTGTATCTTCTGTTGTGAGATGATCTTGTTTATATTTATGGTGGCTACCTTGTAATCCTGAAACGCAGGCACTCAGTGTTAGAATTACACTCTCCAACCAGGGCGCAGAGGTACGATGTCGATAAAAGCATTAATGGTTGTTAGAAACGGTACTCTGTATCATCCGACGGGACTGGAGAGGCAGGTCGTATAATTCTTCTCCCGTTGTGGCTGATACATCGTCTGTTGGTGGTCCAGCTCTACCCGTTTCTTGCTCCATTGTCACATCTTCCCCGTCATCTGCCCAGTTCAGTATATGGGCTGAGGCAGTCTTGCTTTGTGTGCCGTTTTCCGTTAGACTTTGCCTCTCCCTACCGACGGGTTGTAATCCCGGTGGATCTTCCACAGCTTCGTAGTCCCCCGGCTTGATATTAGGTGGGGAGATTTCCGACACCCGTTTGCTACCATTCTGATGCTTCGGATCGGAATTTGCTGATGTGGTGTCAGGTAAAGTGAGACCAATTTCCGTCAGTTTCTCGGGCAATATTGGCACTGTCTTCTCTGCGTCTTGATGGGCTATTCTTCGTTTTTTGTGTCTCTTGGGAGAGACTGCTGGTTGATTTTTTGAGGAGCAGGTTTCCTTTCCCGGAGTTCGTTCTTCGTTTACCACTGGGTTGGATTCCAGTTCGCTTCTGGGACTCGGACGCTTTCCGTCTTCTTGGGCTGGAGCACCGTATTGGAGGCCGGCCGAGCTCGTACCCTCCGGTTGATCATGTTCCATTGACACATCTTCGGTAGAATTATCTTGGTTGGGAATTTCCATAGACGTCTCTTGAACAGCTTCTGTAGTACCGGACGATTCACTGAAATGAGGGTGCTCCGGCGTGTTCGTGCGCAATCGGGCCGCAGCCACATAAGAGATCGGGAGGGTCGTCATCCTGTCAGCTGGCGCTGTTTCGCCTGAAGGTACCTTTGTCACCCTTCTCTGAATACATTGGGCTCGAACATGACCAGTTGAACCGCAACCAGAGCAAGTACGCGGTTGACCGTCGTACATGATAATCGTCCTATAGCCACAGATCGAAATATATGATGGAATA
The DNA here is from genome assembly GCA_026315105.1 of Locusta migratoria. NCBI lineage: Eukaryota > Metazoa > Arthropoda > Insecta > Orthoptera > Acrididae > Locusta > Locusta migratoria. The sequence continues at coordinate 622,267,375 of CM048746.1, read as the reverse complement.
TGTGTCTTTAATTCTATCTTCACCTGCCGAACACCGTTCAAAACAGGTACCTTAAACGACATCCATTTTTCAGGAACATTGCTGATGACCTTTCCATATTTCGCCAAAGCGGCATTAATTTCTTCTGCAGGAACTTCAAACGGTAGTTCGAATATTCGGACTGTCCGAATACCAAACCCCGCGTGCGTCACTTTAACTTCACCAACATTCCCATCACAGTGCTTGAATTTAAGATCACCAGCACGGGACTGCACAATTTCGTCACAAATTTCCGGACTTTTGAACTTAATATACACAGTACTGCTAACTATTGAGAGATGGACACCGATAATATCGCCAAAGGAACTTTTCAGTGATTCCTCAATCCATGATTCAATTTCATATGACTTCGGTCGTGCATAGTTGCAATCAAATACAAACTTCAAAGTATCTCTTCTTGGTACTTCAGTCATGTTCGTGTTCTAGTCATGATTCACACAATAACACGTTATTGCGGCCGCTACGAGAGCGTCAACTCACCCGGAAACAGCGCTCAGGCGACAGCAGCAGACACGTAAACACCGCCGCGTCCGCTCGCCACGGCCCCAGCCGGCCGACTGGGTAGTGATGGGCTCCGAACCACCGACCGGCATCATAGTCTAACGCCTTATCCACTACGCTACGGCTATCAATCAGAAGATAGTCCCTGTAATCTCATACTATTGATCGCCGTTAACTGCTGCTAATATGGCATTTGTAGACACTAGATTATCATTGATCGTACGGAGAACGATGTATTTTTGTTAATTCTTCAGTGAGCCATTGCTCTAAAATGACAACGTGTAAGTTACAATAAGAAAATCATCAAATACGCGCAAGATGGCGTATGCCACAGAAAGTTCTGCGTGAGGAATGTCACGTGACATCTCCTAACGGCTGGTTTTCGTTAATTCAATGGAGGGTGTCAAATCTCCGCTATTTTTGCAAATATGTCCCAAACGATACGAGATATGAAAAAAACATAAGGGAGCTAAGTTGTAGAGAATTGTCTCCTCTACCAATTAGGTTATTCAATTTTCGTATCAGATGAACGGTTCGTTTGCAATTACAATTATATTACAAACGGCTTTTTTAGGTATTACAACCGTATTTTTGTCAGAAAAATTTGAAAAAGGGAGGTTCTGCTCTCTGGCAGCCTACAATCATGTCTGTAAAATTTGGTGCTGATCGGTTGAACGGTTCGTTTTAAAAACAGGGAACACGTTATGGCCAGACAGACGGACGGACAGAGTGACAGACAGACAGAAAGACATTCCAAAATCGCCGTTATTTTTGCAAATATTTTTGAAACGCTACGAGATATGAAAAAAACATAAGAAACAAAGTTGTAGAGAATGTTCTCCTCTACAAATTAGGTTATTCAATTTTCGTGTCAGAATAATAGCTAAGCCGTTATTTTCATTTAAATTTCGAGCTGTCAAAAGACGATCACAAAGGCCCATTTTTAGTGTTACTACCGTAACCTAAAGTGAACCAATAATGATAAACCAACATCGGCTTTTGGCGGCTTGCCCACGCTAAGAGCGCTACTGTCAGTTGGTAACAACTTTCACTGCAGAGAGTGTCGCGACTGTATATTATGTTAAGAGAGTGGTAGAACGATTTGTTACGGGCTCATTTACTAAGTTCAGAGAGTGTCAATTCCATGATGAGTCAACCAATATATTGCTTCCTCCTACGTACATCTCGCGAAGCGAATACGAAATTAGAGAGATCTGGACCACCCAGAGGCGTACAGACAATCATTTTTTCGCGAACCATACGCGACTGGAACATGGGAGGGAGTGACTATGTACGAATAGCTCTCTCCGCAACATACCGCTATGTGGCTCACGCATTATGAATGTAGATGTGGGTTATAACAACATTAAGAAGAGTTTCGGCACCTGAAGTGAATGATACATGTTGTAACTGAAAAGGCTCGATTCAAGACAACACAGTTTATTCGATTGCCAGTCGATACAAGAGGCCATGCAACAATGATCACTAACCGCAAAATCCTGGAGCGCTAGCAAGAGATACTAAGTCCAAGATAGTGCAAGTCCTCAAGTAAACGTTCACTCTTAGGTAGTCCAGATCCAGGCCAGGGTCGATATCCGCAGAAGCAGTCCCTTCCCAGGATAATTTCCGGAATCCATGAGGAGGTCTTCTTGAAACCGTCCACGGGAAGCCTATGAAGAGCACTGCTAGTCGTGGCAGCTGCTCGGGCTTAAGTAGCCAGGTTTGGCGGAGTGATCTCGTCCGGACATGGTTGACAGCTCCACCTGGACGTTGTTGTCGTGACAGTTCCACCTGGAAAATGTAGTCCCGGTTAGTCTGTTTGTGGTTTTTTACTGTGACGTGTTTTCCCCCTCGGCGGCGTTATGTGGAACGCCTTATAGGTAGACCACCGGTGCATTCCGTGTGTTTGTTGGTCTGCTGGCCTCTTAGGGGCAACCAGAGCCCGGCAGAACAATACACTGACGTTACCGAGCCACGTATAATTTCTTGCCAACGTTCTGACGTCTTGGTACTTGTTGTACAATGCAAAGTTTAACACAGAAATGAAAAGGACGGACGTGTGTTTGGCAAGATAAATGCCCTCATTGTTTGACCGAATGACGCTTCGCTAGAATCGGAAGATAGAGGAATTCCTATATGTTCTTCAAATTTTTCGTTTCTTAAAACATATTTATCCCCGGGAATTTGCTATTATACATTGTATTCAATGTCCACTTATTTTCTACTAAAAAGCAACAAATTCTTCAAGTATGTTGTCATCTACTGAACATCATTTTAAGCAATATTATACAATTCATTCAACTATGTTTTATAAATTGAAAATGTTCGAATACTGTACGATGAGTGTGTCTGATAAAAGTTTTTTTTATCATTTTCAGGTTCCGGAAGTACATCAGCATCACAGGTAAGAAGAAGAAACGAACAGAGTTTCTTATATCTTTATATACACTACCGGTCAAAAGATTACGATCACCTATCACAACTATGGATTTGTTGTTAAAACAGAGATGTAGTTTTAAATAATCTATCATAGCCCTGTTCTGAAACTAAAACAAGCGCAAACATGTAAAGACGGAATAGCTCTGTTGTGTATTTGACTGGATTTCCGTATGGTGGGGCACTGATGAGAAACCACCACACTGACGTGTCTTTATCCAAGACGTGTCCACTCTAATAGGCCTCATTCCTTCAGTTATCTGAGTAGCGAGCACTCCACTTAAGTTTTCAGTATACTGTGTGGAGTTAGCATTGTGTCTGTGTATCTGATCAGGTACATACCGGACCAAATTACGTCCAAATGGGACGGAAGCAGGAGATTGGAATTGAAAAACGTGCTTTAATTGTAGCTCTGCATCACTAAGGTTATTCTAGTAGAACAATAGCAACAAATGTTGGCGTAGACCACAGTGATGCAACAGTTCAAGCAAACCAGTGCCAATGCAAGTGTTTCGCGATCTGGAAGACCCCGTGTAACATCATACAGCTAAGATCAGTTGAAATATGTACAGAGTAAACGTCAGAGGACTCGTACGGCGAGGAAGTCAAAAATATGCGAGCTGCTCCGATCTCTGTCTCAGCAGTGCAACGCCGTCTTCGTGTACGAGATTTAAAGGGGTGCATCATAGCGGGCAAAAAAATATTTATACGGACATAAAATAACGAGAAATAAGCAATGGCCACAGAAACATAAAAACTGGAGCGTGAAGCGTTTTCCAAGTTGTTATTCACGAATGAATCGAAGTTTGAAATATTTGGGAGCCATCGTCGACTGTTTGTTCGGGGACGTTTGTAATCCTATGGGACCCTAGTCTCAAAAAATGTTCAAATGTTTGTAGAACTTTTGGAACTTAACTACGGGGTCGTCAGTTCTTAAGGTTACAAACTACTTATGAACTAGTTAAGACTAAGGACGGCACAAATACCCATGCCCGAAGGGGGATTCGAATTCCCGACCGTAGTGGCCATGCAGGACTGGAGCGCCTCAGTCCCCTCGGCCACCGCGGCCGGCAGTCCCTAGTCTTACAAACTGCTTAAACTAAGTTAAACTAATATAAGAACAACACCCACATCCATGCCCGAGGGAGGATTCGAACCTCCGACGCGGGAGACCGCGCGATCCGTAACATGGTGCTCCAGACCGCTCGGCTACTCCCGCGCGGCTTTGTTCGTGGACCTCGTGGAGAACGTATGGTGAGTCAGTGTGTAGGTTTTGCGGGTGATAAAGTCGGTAATCTCGTACGACTTAATGGAACATTAAAGGAGGAAGGCTATCACAGGATACTGATAAACAATGCTGTCCCTTCTGGCGGGAGACTTATTGGTCGTAGGTTTCTTCTGCAGCAGGACAATGACCCCAGACATTCTTCTAAATTGTGTAGAGGGCATGTCAATAGAAAAGAGAAATGTGGGGAACTGCAAAATATGATTTGGCCAAGTAAAGTCACCAGACTTAAATACCATTCAACTGTCACGGGATGAACTTGACAGGGAGGTCCGAAACCTGAGGTCGACAAATATTGAAGAGCTATGGAATAACTTACAGAGCTGTTGGACTGCAATATCTGTACAAACACTACAAAATATTATTTCCTGAATGCCAATAGTTTGTGCAGCTGTTCGGAGCAAGGGGTAGATACTTTGACGAGGTTAAAAGATAAACCATTATATTGTATTGCGCTTAATGATAGAGAGAGAAAATGTATTTTTTCTTTGTCTATTTAGTGTTTACTAAGTATCTGTACATTGAAATAAAGTATCTAGTTTTGTACGCAGGTGATCGAAAACTTAAGATCGGTAGTGTATAAAGCAGCGTGTCCCTGTTTCTTTTTTTGTATGTATTGTATACAAATATACAGTTTTGTTCCAATCTCAATGAAATTTTGCTTACATGATCTTCAAACAAATAAACAAACAAACAAAAAGAAAAAAAAACTGTTGCAAATTTCCTCCTGAACCACTGCACCGATTTCAACCAAATTAAAAACATATACTCCTTACCGAGGATAACTGTAATGGTAAGAACCACATACGATACATGATTCAGGAGATATAACGTCATAAAGGAGTTGCAAGAAACTGCCACATAATGCGACGAGATTTTATAAATACGGTATATTATTATATGAGAATGATACTACTTAGCGACTTGCAACAAACTTTAAACATATTTTCAAACCTTTCAAAAAATGTTTGTAGAGCTTATGGGACTTAACTACGTGGTCATCAGTCCCTAAACTTACAAACTACTTATGAACTATATTATACTAAAGATGGCACAAACATCCATGCCCAATGGGGGATTCGAACCCCCGACCGCAGTGACCGTGCAGACCGTGACTGGCACGCCGCAGACCACTCAGCCACTGCGGCCGGCTTTCAGACCTTTATTAAACTTTTTCTCGCTGACAACCAAAGCAAAATGTTGAAAGGAAAAAGGTTTGTCGCTTACTACTTTTCCGCTGTTTATGGAGTAAAACTACGGCATTCGGTAAGACGATGCAATTCATAACTTCTACACTACATTTTGTACCCGCGGGAAATTTACCAGATAGTGTACACGCATGCAGCTGAATGTACTTTCGAAATTGTATCACAGTACGACACGTAGTTCATGAGATATAACATAAACAGTGACGTTCGCGGAAGGCTGCCCCATTACTCATCAGGTTTGAATCTATTAACTCTTTAGTACGAACTGCATGTTTTACAGACGTACAATTGTACATCATGTATTTCAATAAATCATGTAATTCAATAAATATGAGAAAATATATACTGCGGTGGGTAAACACTATCACATCATTACTACGTTTTAATACATTTACGTATTCACTATTAACACACTCCTATATTGTTGTCAGCTTAAGGAAAGTCCTAAAAGCTGATAGTGCTGTTGACAAGTTTGAAATAACTTTGAACGGTGAAGCGCACACGACTGCAGGTGAAAGTAATAGACTTCTATAAAGCTTCAAGGAAAGGAAGATAATGAAACACTTTTCATCCAACTAGTACATCTACATCTACATACATACTCCGTAATTCACCGTAAGATGCGTGGCGGAGAGTACACTGTACCATTACTAGGCATTTCCTTCCCTATTCCACACCCAAATTGAACGAGGAAAGAAAGAATGCCTATATGCCTCCAAACGAGGCCTAATTTCTCTTATCTTGTCTTTGTGATCTTTACGCGAAATGTAAGTAGGCGGCAGCAAGATCGTACTACACTCAGCTTCCAATTCCGGCCCTCTAAATTTACTTAACAGAAATTCACGAAAGGAACGTCGTCTTTCTTCCAACGATCCCCAATTGAGTTGTCGGAGCATTTCCGTGACACTCGCGCATTGGTCGAACCTACTGTTAACAAATCTAGCTGCTCGCCTCTGAACCGGCCCCATGTCTTCCTTTAAACTGATCTGCTGCGGGTCCCAAACACTTGAGCCATACTCAAGATGTGATCGTACAAGCGTTTTATACGCGGTCTCCTTTACAGATGAAGTACATCTTCCCAAAATTCTCCCAATAAACCGAAGTCGGCTGTCCGCCTTACTCACAACTGTCCTTACATGTTCGTTCCATTTCATATCGCTCTGCAATATTACGCCTAGATATTTGAACGACGCGACAGCATCAAGGAACTCACTACTAATGCTGTATTCGAACATTATGGGATGGCTTTTTCTACTCATACGCATCATCTTACATTTTTCTACATTGAATGCTAGCTGCCATTCTTCGCACCAACTAGAAATTTTGTCTAAGTCATCTTGTATGCTATTACAGTCACTTACAGACGACACCCTCCCATACACCACAGCATCGTCAGCAAACAGCCGCAAATTACAACTTACCCATTATCATCGTATGAAGAGGCTTGCTAAGGATGGGTAGGGGTGAAGAGTTGCATCAAACCAGTCTCCAGACTGAAGACCACAACAACAACAAAACATAAAATACATTTGTAGGAACAAGTGGATGAACAGAGAGAGAGAGAGAGAGAAGGGATAGGAGAAGTACTAACTCAAGGCTTGAATAAATACGTAAATACGCGGGCAAAGCCGGTTTTCAGCTAGCATTTTTGTATGTAGAGGGTCATGCTGTCGTGTCCTACATAGGAAAGAGGGAAGAGGTAGCAAGGTCAGTCTGCATATCCCGAGCGGAAAGGAGTGATTGCAGAGAGACAGTACAGGCATCTACTAGAGATGCGGATTTCGGAACTCGAGAGGATACTTGTTTAGGAAACTTTATGGAACTCCTAGGTACCTTGTATTGAATTTATTGTATCCCATACTAAGTCTACCACACTGTGGTTAGTTATTAAAAAAACAAGAAGTATAAATCGTTTGCCACAACAGAAGCCAGTAATTACGTTCCCTAGCAGCATCCCCTAGACAGACGCACTCCCCCCGAGAAACAGACTGTCATGGAGCACCCCGAGGCCGACGGCGATAGTCACGGGCTGGCGCCCGACTCGTCTGACTTCTTGATCCAAAAACTGGGGGTTTTAACGGCCGGTGTGGGCGCACCTCTTTTCCCCACTTTCCGACAGTTAACAATTTCCTATTGGCCTCTGCTTGGTTTAACCAATCTAAATTGTGGCTTGCCCTCTCTCTGAGTCGTCTATCGAACCACGTTTCAGCCCTGTCCTACCTGCCATTTCCCAGGTGGGGAGGTGGCTTGTTTGTGCACTAACAAAATCCATACTTGGCAGCAACATTGTTCAGCTGAAAGTAAAACGTCACGACGCTACCCAACATGGGCAACAACAACAATGTTTTACGTCAGTGGCCACGCCTTAGGCTCCGCCTTAGGCCACGCCTCAGGGGAGCTGCTAACTTGCAGTTTTTCTTTTTTACCCTCTCACTCTAGCCTCGTGAAATCACTGACATTGCTGTTCCCAAGTGACTGGTATCAACTTTGCTACGTACATTAAAACGTGCCTGTTGGCCACCAAGTACTAATGTAACGTCTTACAACAGCGTCTAGACGCTATATGAAGTTACACCCATCTTCTCCGAAAGGTAACCTGCACCCTGGGACGGTGGCTGAGGGCATCAGCAGTTCGCTAGGAGATTTCTTTAGTGCCTACATCCCGTAAGATATACGTGTCTGTTTTAGCCTGTTATCTACAATAGTCTCTATTTCTCAGCCTGGAGTGCGTCTCTGTGGCTCACACAGCCTCTCAACAATTCCAACAGTAAAATCGATATATGACAATGCAACTAAGCTGTTGACTTCAAATATTGATGGAATCGTTTAAGATATCGTAATTCTCTTTTCTCTCAGATGAATATGGTAATGGGGTCTTTACTAAACAACGCATAGCCTGTTGTCATAGCTATATTAATTACATCGATATAATTTTTTTTTTTTTTTTTTTTTTTCAAATGAACTGTAGTAGTTTCTGCTGCTAGCATCGTAGATCTCAATGAGACGAATTCGACGCCGTTTCACCCATCGAAATAAGATAAGTAATTTAAGAGAAATTACAATATTTAGTACCCAGATTTATCTGTCTTGAACGTCAAACCAATTGCTCTCTTATACAGAAGACCTGTTATCATACAGAACTTTCGCGTTCAATTGACGGGATCAAAGCTAAAAATCTAACTGAAATTTCGTAGTGGTTTAAAAAAGTTTAACTGAAAACATACTAGCCATACTTTGCTATATATTGCTGGACGAGACATCAACTGGAAGGCAAAGGGCGTGACATCTGGGAAGATACAGAAATTAACGACGGTAACAGTTCTGCTTTTCAAATATTTTAACGTACATATGAGCGATGGTCATGCAATAGTTACTGAAAGATTTCCCGCCCTCTGACAGTATTGTTTTATTCTTTTTAATAACAATACGGACTTCTGCGTCAGAGTCATTTTGATGTGTACAATTATTCGAATTCATTGGTTCATGGAAATAACCGACATTTTTGAGAATAATTTACAATTATTTCGACATATTGTACTCATGAAAATGGCTCTAAAGCCAAAATCCGGATAGTGATTCAAAGAGGAAAATAATACAGGCATTGTTGTAGTCTTCAGTCCGGAGATTGGCTTGATGCATCTCTCCATGTTACTTTACCCTGGGTAAGCCTCTTTATCTCCTCATAATAAAGGTAACACAAAATTATTTGAATCCGCTATTATTATAATGGTCTTTTGGTCAACCTCTGCGATTTTTCCGCACACACGTCCCACCAATGCTAAATTCACAATTCCTTGATGTCTAAAAATGTGTCCTAACAATCGATCCCGTCTTAGAGTCAAGGTATGCCAAAAAGTCCTTTTCTCCCGAATTTTGTTCAGTACTTCTTCATTGGTTATGTGATCTTTCAGCCGAATCTTCAGCATTCTGTAGTACCACATTTCAGAAGCTTCTATCCTCTTCCTGCATGAACTATCTATCGTCCATGTTACACTTCCGTACAAGGCAACACTCTACTCTAATGCCTTCAGAAAAAACTTCCTTACACTTAAATTAATATTCGATGTTCGCAAATTTCTAATTTTCAAAAACTCTTTCCTTCTCATTGTCACTCTGAATTTTATGTCCTCTGAACTGCGACCATTATACGTTATTTTCCTATCCAAGTAACAAGACTCATCTTCCACCTTTATTGTTTCGTAACCTAATCTAATTCCTTCAGCATCGCCCTGATTTTCTAAGACTGTTATTCGCTACACTTGTTTTGCTCTTGTTAATGTTAAACTTGTACGCTCCTTTCAACACACTGTCCATTCCGTTCAGTTACTGTCTCTGACACAATTACACCATCAGCAAAATGCAATGTTTCTTCACTCTGGACTGTATTTCTCTCTCTAAATTCTCTTTGCTTTCCTTCACAGCTTGCTCAGTATACAAACTGAATAACATTGGAGAAAGTCTACAACCCTAACTTACTCCCTTCCCAACCACTGCTTCCCTTTCATGTCTTTAAACTCTAGTACCTGCTGTTTCGTTGATGTTTAAGTTGTAAATAACCTTCCATTCCCTATATTTTACCCCTGCTGATTCAGCATTTGAAACAGTGTATTCCAGTCAACGCTGTCAAAAACTTTTTCCAAATCTGCAAAAGTTAGAAATGTACGTTTGCCTTTCCTTAATCTAAGTTGTAAGCCGGATATTGTATCCCGTGACATATCTCCTAAATCCAAACTGGTCTTCCCCGAGATCAGCGTCTATCAGCATCTGCAGCCTTCTGTAAATAATTCGTGTTAAAATTTTGCAACCATGACTTATCAAACTGATGTTTCCGTAATTTACACACCTGTCTGTGCCTGTTTTCTTTGGAATGGGAATTATTACATTTTTCTTAATGTCTGAGGGTGTTTAGCCTGTCTCATACATCTTATTCCCAAGGTAAAATAGTTTTGTCATGGCTGCCTCTCCCAGAATCCATAGTAGCTTTGAGGGAATGTCATCTAATACAGGGCCTTGTTTCGGTTTAGGTCTTTCAGTATTCTGTCAAATTCATCGTGACCGAGCCGTCTGCGACACGCCAGTCACGTTCTGCACGGCCACTACAGTCGGGGGTTCGCATCCCCCCTCGGGCATGGAAATTTGTGCTGTCCTTAGTATTAGCTAGTTCAAAAGTAGTTTGTAAGCTTAGGGACTGATGACCCCGTAGTTAAGTCCCTGAAGCTCTACAAACATTTGATTTCAAATTCATCTCTCAGTGTAGTATCTGCTATTTTATCTTCATCTACTTCCTCTTTCCCTCCAACAATATAGTCTGTAAGTTAATTACCTTTATAGAGGTCCTCTATATACTCTTGGTTTCCCATCTGAGTTATTGATATTCATACCCCTATTTTTCTTGTCTCCTAACGTCTCTTTTATTTTACTGTAGGGAATATCTATTTTTCTCTAGTTATTCAACAACAGACTTCCATTTGGCTTCTAGCCACTCCCACTTAGCCGTGATGGACTTCATCTACACCTACATAAATACTCCACAACTCACATTGAAGTGCATGGCAGAGGGTTCATCGAACCGCTTTTATTATGTTTCTCTACAGTTCCATTCTCTAATAGGGGGGAAATGGAACAATTAAATCTTTTCATTTTTGAGCTGATTTCTCATGTTTTATTTTGATGATCGTGTCTCCCTACGTAGGTGGGTGCTAACGAAATATGTTCGCATTCGGAAGAGAAAGTTGGTGAAAGAAATTTCGCAAATAGTTGTCGTTGTAACGAGTAACGCCTTCGTTTTAATGATTTCCACCCCAACTCGAGCATCATTCCCGGGTCACTCTCTCCAATGTATCGCGATAATACACAACGGGCTGCCCTTCTCTGAATTTTCTCTAAATCGTGAGTCAGTCCCACCTGGTGTCGATCCCACAATGGGCAGAAATACTCCGAAATAGGACGTACACGTGTGGTGTAGGCATTCTCTTTAGTAGAACTGTTGCATCTTTTAAGTGTTCTGCCAACGAAACGTAGTCTTTTGTTCGCTTTCCATACAATATTGTATGTGTGTTCTTTCCAATATAAATTGTTTGTAAATGTTATTCCTATGTATTTAGTTGAGTTTTCGGCTTGTAGTTTTGACTGATTTATCATGTAAATGAAGTTTAACGGGCTTCTTTTATTGGTCATGTGGATGTCTTCACACTTCATTATGAAGGGTCAATTACAAATTTTTGCACCATGCAGATAACTTATCTAAATCATTTTGCAGTTACTTTTGATCTCCTTGTGACTTTACTAACCGATAAGTGACAGCGTTATCCGCGAACAACCAGAGAGCTACCAGATTGACTCTTAATCGTTTATAAAAATAAGGAACATTAGGGGCCCTATAATACTTCCCTGCGGAACTCCAGATATCACTTTTGTTCTGATCGATGACATTCCGTCAATTAAAACGTACTGCGTCGTTTCTGATAGGAAATCGCGAACCCAATCGTACAATTGCGGCGATATTCCCTAAGCACTCAGTTTGATTAGAAGACGATTGTGATGTTAAGTGTCGAAAGACTTCTGGAAATCTAGAAATACGGAATGTATTTCACATCCCATGCCCATAGCCATCATGTGAGTAAAGAGCTAGCTGTGTTTTACGACTCTCCCTCAGAAATTCTCAATAACTTCCGGTTCCTTCAATTTATCCAGAACCCATTTCCTTATACTCATACCTTTGTTCAGTTTCTTCAATTTGAGTCTACAATTCATAACCAATAAGATATGGTCAGATCTATATCTGCTCCCGGATATGCCTTACAGTTAAAAACCTGGTTCCGAAATCTATGTCTTGCCATTATGAAATCTATTTGCTATCTTACGATGTCCCCTGGTGTCATTCAATAGTTCTGTTTTTTATTCTTCCAAAGTCTTCAAAGAAACGTGCATGTAACAAATTGAAGGAATTTGTGAAACAGGAATTTGAGTATTAAGGAATTTTAAGTAACAACAGAAAAATTTACGCGCGTTTAATCTCGAGACACACATTTGCATAGTAAAATTACAAAATCAAAAAACAGTGACATAACTAAATAAATTGGTCAGAGCAGGTCCATAAAACTGCATTTATGTCATGAAGTGTTCGAAATGCACACCGTATGTTGCAATATGCATTTGCAGTCGCTGGTGCAACAAACTTCTGTACAGAACGAAGAGATTCATTTGATATCGTTGCACATGCTGCAAGCATAGACTTCTTACTTGAGTTTACCCTAGAGTAGAAAGTCCAATTGCGTCAAATCAGACACCTGCGATAGTGTTAGTGAGTCTTTCGTATGTTTCCTGTAATATGTCTCCAGCAGCCAAAATTTACGACTTAGCTTCATTTAATTGTGTTGAGCGTTCTTCCATTTATGACATTATAAATCGTGATAAATTTGAGGTGCACAATTTGAGTAGCAAAAGCAGTCACAGGAGAGTGATAAAATTTCATAATTTGAACCATCAGCTGTTTATTAAAGGTATTAAAACAGATTAGTCAAATACATTAGATTTATTTTGTCTGAAGCATTTTATTAATGTGTTTTAATACCTATTTATCTATGATGATAGTCCACGACCGAAACTAGTCGATTTTTAAGGGTTTAATAAACAGCTGATGTTTCAAGGTGCATCTCATGAAATATGTAAAGGCTGTTAACTCTCAACGTACCAAAACATTGAATATGATAATAGCCAGCGAGTTCCCATTAACTGAAGACGCTTTGTACAAGTGGTTTCATCAGTAACGTAGTGAACTTTAGCAGTACGGCACAGCGTTGCTATGAGTGCATTTAACACATGTCACGTGGACTAAGGGAAACGACGTAGAGCTGCTGATATTTCAGTTTGTAGGAGGCTGCAAAAGAAAGTTTTAAAAATCTGTTTCACCTCGAGAAAACAAGGACTGACGAATTCACATCACTGAAAAAGCCGATTGATGAAGGTAAAAACCATTACTGCAGTAAAAGTTTTTTAATTAATTGTTGCTAAAATACGCATGGAACATAATGTATTGTTTACAAGTAATTTGTGTTTTCCATGGAACTTTTGTTTTGTTTTGCGAGTCAAATGTTTTAATATCATAAAGTAGGATTTTTCGTTGTAAACTCAGTAATACAACAATTTCTATAATCCGACATATTCCGGTCCTATATGTGTCGGATTACAAAGATTCTACTGTACAGCTACTTATCTTAAGTAGTACTTCCTCTAGGAGAGTCGGTAGCACTTAGTAAGAAATTAAGCTTGTTAGCTGTTACGGTTTCAGTGAAGCAAAGACCCGTTAGATAATCTCCCATAATCCCACAACAAACGTTGACACTCCACTGCCTCTGATATTCAACGTGACGCCGCTACTACGGATTCTCAGCGGTCCAACAATCTTCCTTATATTCACCTGTGCATCATTTGTGAATGTTGCTTCATCGGTAAAAAAAAATTTCTTCGTAATAGAACCTGTTGTTCTGAAGTCACATTACAATCGAGGGTTAGTATTCTACGCTTCTTCTGCAATTTCGCTGGTTAACCTGCTGGACTCTATTTGTACGCATAATGCAAACAATGCTGGACTGTGTTAATACAGAGGCTCTCTCAACTTGCCTGCATGTAACGTGCGGATTGTGAGCAACAGCTACCACAACATCTATTTCGTTACTACCGCTCATTACAGGCTTGCCGCTTAACTTCTAATGTCCTACCAATAACAATATTTTGCACAGTCTCTGAATTGTCATCCTTGTTATTGACGTACGTATGTCAGCAAGGGCCCCGGGGCAAAAATGATATTGGGGCCCCTTTACACTGAAACTACACATACACTCCTGGAAAATGAAAAAAGAACACCATGAAATCATCAACCCAGCACAGCTAAATTTTATTGACACATTCTTGAGGGTGTATACAACACACGGTCACATAGTCAGAATCATGCGCACGTCAGTACAGTCACCAGAGCGTGCACAATGTCGACGCTAGCATCGTGTATACCCTCCTTTTGCAGCAATGCACGGTGCAAATTTATCATGAAGACGATCGCAGAGGTGCCGAATGAACTGTTTAGGTATGGCCTGCCATGCAAATTCCATCATGCCTCAGTTGGAGCAGATCTAGTACTGGTCGTGGAGACTGCTCCAAGATGACGTTTCATCTGGTCCCAGACATGCTCAATGGGGGAGAGGGGGAGAGATCTGGGGATAATGATGGTCAGGGTAGTTGAGGTACACATAGAAGAGCACGTTGGGTTGTACGGGATACGTGTGGACATGCATTGTCCTGTTGGAAAAGCACGTCGCCTTGTTGGTGCATGAACGGTGGCAAGACGGGTTGAATGATGGTGTGAATGTACCGTGTACTGTTCAATTTTTCCACAACGAACACTACAGGAGAACGGCCAGTGTAGGATATGGCTCCCCATACCATGGTGCCAGGTGTCGGCCGCGTTTGCCTTTGTCGCGTACACTGCAGATATTCGCACTCACATGCACGACACCACACACGTGTACGACTATCATTGGCACCGAGGGAGCGATGACTCTCATCACTGAAGTCGCCACGTCTGCATTCGACCCTTCATAAGCGCCTACCATGACACCAAGGAGGCGGATAGAACGATGTTTGGGTGTTAGAGGCCACTCTAACAGCACACATGATCGTGCATCATTGTGATGGGAGCGATATTCTACATTCGTCATTCTCCTCTAGTGATTGTCTAGAGCACATTGAACAGTGCACAGTACACTGAAATCGTCATTTCAACCGTCTTGTTACCATTCATGCACCAACAAGGTGATATGCTTTCCAACAGGACAATGCAGATCCTCATGTATCTGGTACCACTCAACGTGCTCTTCAAGGTGTACGTCAACTCCCTGTCCAGCACTATCGCCAGGTCTCTTCCCCATTGAGCATGTTTAGGACCGCATGAAACGTCATGTTGGGCGGTCTGCATTAGCGGCACGAAATCTGGCCCAACTGAGGCACCAGGTGGAAATTGCAAGGAAGGACATTCCACATAACCACACATGGAACCTCTACGATCGTCTCCATGAAATAATTACAGCTTGCATTGCTAGAAAAGGAGGGTGTACACGGTACTAACATCAACATTGTGGACGCTCTGGTGACTGTACTGACGTGCGTACGGTTCTGCCTATGTGATCGTGTGTTGTATACAACTTCAAGAATCTGTCAATAAAATTTCCCTTTGATGGTTCGACGAATTCATGGTGTTCTTTCTTCATTTTCCAGGAGTGTATGTAACAAGAGTACTTCACCAACAGCTCCTTACCGCCGACTGGAAGAGTTAAGAAGGCAAACCCAAATCTACTAAGTAAATTATTATGTGTCACGCAGCAGATAATTTGTAATCGTTAATATAATTACAACTGTGAAAGTTACTGGGTGAATTTAGATGAAATTTTGCAGAGGGATAGAGTTGGGCTTGGGTAGGGGCATACAGACCCCCCCCCCCCCATGGGATGGTCCCCAAAGTTACCCCATACAAGGTGAATAAAGTCGCAGGCAGAAGCTAGAGCAAAAATAAATAAATAAATAAATAAATAAATAAATAAAAATAAAAAATAAAAAAAAATTAAAAAAAATGAAGAAGTATTACTAAACCACGAAAACATGGCCCCCTTCCTGGCAACGAACCGTAAACAATGTAGTCAGGTCTCGCGCGTCCGCGGCGACAGCAGGCGGTCTGTTATCAGTGCCAACTCACTCTCCTTCAACTACTGCGCTGTTTACACATTCTTCCGTACCGATCAGCCTAATTTCGTTGACAGTCCAGTCAAAGAAGGAAAATAGGGGTTAATATTCGTGTAGGATGGTTTCAACAAAAGGAAGTTGCCGGATTGATTGAGAAACACTTTGGATTGAGCCGTGCCCTTAACAGACTTCATGAAGTCCATGTTAGTCTCTGACCAGGAAAAAATAACACGTAAAACTACTTACGTCGACATCTTCGCTTATTATCGACACAGCGGGGTAGAAGGCAGCGGATAGAATGCAGAGTTCACTATTGTGACAAAAATTCATATTTTCTCTTCTTCTTGTACGAATTTCAGGTTGCATTGGTATCTATGATTGATGAGCATAGATTATAATTTAAATTGAACAAATGCAGCTCGTAATTAATTAATTAATTCTATTGTCTTTTTGAAGATACCTCAGCAGTGACACTTTGCTAAAACGTCAAAGTTAGAATAACAACTATTAGCAGGATTTGAAGCTTAATTTGCGAAGGAAATAATATATACTTTTCGACAAAGAGTAAAATAAAGCGGAGTGTCGTGGAATTCATATCTCCACTTTTCTAAGCGCATTTCACTATTTTCTCGTCCATTTTCCTATAGCAGGTTAATCTTTATATATAAAGTAATGTGTCCGCATGTTTAGTTGTGAGTACGTATTTTAGACAAATCTACAGTTTTGTTCCAGTGTTTATGAAATTTTGTGCGCGTAAGCTTCAATCCATGAGGACGGTCGCCGTATGTGTTAGGATAACATAGAACAAATTGTTCACGAGATATGACGTCATGAACAGTGAGCTACGGGGAAGCTGCTGCATCAAACGACAGTGTTGCACATTTACTCCTAAATCTCAACCACATTTGGTGCACATATTCCTTACCGTGAGTTAACAATGCTATCGGGATAAGTTCCACATAGGACACATGGTTCAGGAGATATAACGTCATACACAATAAGAGTTGCAAGAAACTGCAACATAATGCAACGAAACTTTATTCATACACTGTACCATACTGTATGAAAATGAGAGTACTTAACGACTTGCAACTAACTTTAATCAAAATTTCAAACCTTAATTGAACATTTTCTCGCTGACAATCACAGCAAAATTATGAAAGGAAAAACGTTTCTCGCTTACTACTTATCCGCTGTTCATGGACTAAAACTACGGTATTTGGTATGAACTTACAATTTATAATTTCTTAGCTACAAAATGTATGTGCAGGAAAATTTTACAGACAGTATACACACATATAGCTGAATATAACTTTGAAATTTTATCACAGTACGACAGGTAGATATGAGAACATGGACAGAAAGGTTCACGGAAAACTGCCCTGTCACCCACCAAGTTTGAATCAATTACTACTTTACTACTAATTGTATTCGCAGCAGATTGTACAGACATTTAGTACTTATGCAAATGAATATATACCTGAAAAATTATACAATTGCGCAACATATAACGCAATAAATATGAGATCGTGCGAATTTTATATGCCATTTGTATTTTGATTGCTGTCTTTCTTTGTTTGTATACTGCACGTATAATTATGTACATTACGTAAGACAGCCTTCTTTCTTATACTATATTCTCCGTTTTTAGAAAACGGTGCTCAGGAAACGAAAATATTGTTGGAATCGCATTTGCTGGTAGCCGCTTTCGATCGGTGGTAGCATACTTGAACTTTTCTTCAAAATATGTAACTGTACTTTGTAGGTTATCACGCCTCATATTGGCTACCCATTGGCGTACCAATTTCTTGTTTTTGAAAGTAAATCTGTATAAAGAATAGTTTAATTACAGTTCATATACCTAGGCTACTTACCCAATGCTTAATACGCTTTTGTACACTATATAAAAAAGTGTCACTGCGTTAAAACACACCAAATACATCCGTCCTTAGCCTAGCTTTCTGATGGTCGTGAAGTAAACATAATTTTGAAACTTGGTAAATGCGAAAGTTAATGAATGTTTATACGCAAATACACTCATACACATCGACCTATATAATTATATATCTTTATGTATGATATTCAAACAGTTTTATCACTGCGGTTGCTGCAATTGTACGCCGAACATACACTGGGCTTGATTTACCACTAATAACAGCGCTTACACGTTAGTTTAGATTACAAACAGAAGCGTCTGCTCCCTCTGCCGCTTCAAACTGGCGTTCTCAAATATGGCGCCCAGTGTTGCTTAGTGCTGCCACCCAGAGCGCTGTAGTTTGCCTGTAGTCTCTCTGTGTTGTTTATATACTTCTTTGGACTTGTCTATACGGTTGGCAACACTAGGAGTGTTCAGACCAAGGAGGTTAAAATAACGGTAGATGGCGGTAATATGAAAAACTTATCTGTCGGTTGAAGCCAGTCCGCCAAGAAATTCTGATCTTAGTTTAAAGCACTGTGGTTACTTGCCTTGTTTACTTTGATATATTTAAATGTCTTTTCTGAGTATACTTTTGTGGTCAAATACGGACCCTCCAGATAGCTGAACTTTTATTTATTGACGCAAAATCTCATTCGATAAATGTGACTTACATATCGTGATAATACCCAAATGCTTTACAATAACTGAAATTGTCAGCTGTAGTAGTTAACAGGAAACGTAGAGCAAGATTTTTCTAATAATGATAGAACCTAGTTGTGTCATTTTCGTAAGTTCGGTATTGAAGAGACAATTTTTATGTTGAATACAAACGAAAATTCTTTCTACAGTTTCCATGTCATTCAGTATTTATACTAAAATTTTGTACTACCTAGTCTTTGAAATTTCAAGGCAGTCTATATTACGTAAAAATGAAAAATTATAAGTCACTGAGTGAAGAACACTGAAACAAATAGTAGGTGTTAATTTAGCAATAACATTTTTACTGCCTAAAATAGCAGATGAATTTCCTATTATGCATCAAGAGGTAATACAGGTAACCTTATTTTTAATTTTCTTCTGCCTCCTTTTTAGGTAAAGTACCAATTTCAAATGAGATGCAACGAATAGATACTTGTCACCCCTGTGTCATTGGGTCCGCAATAAGGCAACAATGGCTTCACTTCTGTGGTGTTAGGGCATCTCCTACTTTTCTAACCTTCCTATTCTAACCAACGAGCACAGAGTAACATAGAGAAACTTATAATGACAGCGAAATGAAGCCGGCTGAGAGCGTGACACACTACGGTCAGGGATTCGAATCCCCCCTCGGGCATGGATGTTTGTGCCGTCCTTCGTAGTAGGTAGTTCTTCAGTAGTTTGTAAGTTTAGGGACTTTTGACCCCGTAAATAAGTCCCATAAGCTATACAAACATTTGAAACATTTGAGAGCGTGACACCCAACCAACATGGCGACCGAGTGCCACCCGGCCACAGCTGCGAGCAGAGGATAATTTATTGAGTTCTCTGTCTGTTAATTCCTTTTTTTTATATATTTTAAGGTGCTCCTTTATGACAATCTATTTTTGCCATAAGTAATTATAGATTTCAGCTACGGTCAGTAAATGACACTTTTATATAAAATGTAAGCACGTTTTTCCTCCGTTTGTCACTTTAACCTTTTATAGCTCGAGGAGTGCCGAATGTATCGTCGTACGGTTTCTTTTAGAATCCTGGGATAATCTTGGCTATATTTAATGTCAATACGAGTATGTGAAAAAAAATTAAAGTAACAATCACAACGTGGAATCGTTACCACTTGTGCACTTTAGTCAGCTCTGGAGCCTAAACTATAAGTGCTAGGCCACGGTACATAGTATAAACTTGCAGAACTCACAAGCATAAAAAACCACGCGAGAGTATGTATCTAACTTTTACGAGAACGACATTTATCATTTTTCTTTTCTAATACGCTGGCGCCTGATGGCTTCAGACTACAGATTGTCAGATTGTGGGAGATCTGTACAAGTTAGACCTATGATCTGATAATTTTTTTTTTAGTTGTCGTGAGTTCTATAATTCTATTCTATGTACTTCGGCGAAGATCTTGTAGTTTAGGCTTCGGTACAAAGGGCATGAAAGTGCGGAAGTGGTAAACCATTCTGCGTTATCATTCTTATTTGTTATTTTCGTATTGACATTTAATATAGCCTATGTTGAAGACAGGATTATGCCAAAGACATTGCAAGAAACCGCATCACGATACGTTCTACAGTTCTCGAGTTAAATAAGTTTAAAGATAACGTGTGAAAAGCCGGAGTGGCTCAGCTAGTTAGTAATAAAATAAATAAAAAGTGTTAAGTCATAATTATTGTACACCGAAAGTAGAATCCCAAATTTCAAATGTTTATCAATATTGGTCACAAAGTACAAGGTGAGTGAGCAACAGAATCTGTGCTCGCTGGTGGGCAAGCTCGCTGAAAGTAACGAGTAGAATTTCAAAAGTTCCACCACTCTATTGTATCCAAATTTGTGAGAAAACCAAGGGGAGCTATAAAAAACTTTTTGAAATAAAAAGAGAAGTTAATTTCATTATCTACAATTTTCTCGCTGACGAGAATTTCCTGACCACAAAACAAGAAAAAAAAAAAAAAAAAAAAAAAAAAAAATAGTGGCAGGTGACTAACTTTTTCATGTTCCAATTTTTATTTCATACAAAAGTAATAGTTTCAATTATTATTTTTATACAAACACAATACGTATTGTACTTGCTAAGAACACTGTTGCATTCCTTCAGTATTCACATGTCTGCGTGGAGAATTTGGTAATTATTTCTATCTTAATCAGTTCAAATGATAATGTAATTAAGGCGAGTGTCACTTGAAGAACCACGCATTTATCGGCCCAGCTCCGTTTCTACACCCAACCAATATGGCTGCCGGGCTTCACTGCCCGTACTGTGATGTAGACGCTAAAGCCTCTCTATGTTATTCTGTGCTCGCTGATTCTATCCTCGTTGTTGCAGGCGCTGCTGGTGGTGGTGCTGCCGGTGGTGGTGCTGGCGGCGGCCGCAGCCGCGGTGGCGGCGCTGGTGTGCAGCAGGGCGGACTGGTGTGGGGGCGGACGGGGTCGTCGGCAGACCGCCCAGCCCTGGCTGCGGGGGTACTGCACCGTGGCCGCGCCGCAGCCGTGCGTTACCGCTCATACCACTTGCTGTGCTGTCGCTGGTTTCACGTTAGAGAACGGGCATGGGTGTTTGTGTTGTCCTTAGCAGGGAGTGATGACCAACGCAGTTAAGTCCCTTAGATTTATAAACATTTGAACATTTTTGGCATTTTGTACCAACACTGACTGACACTAACTCAAGCTGCAAACGCAAACTGGCGGAAATCACTGCCATCAGGGCGTGTGTGGAGGAGAATTTGCGTAGGTGCTACAAAGATTGTAGCATATATATCTATTCAGACAGCCAGGCAGCCCTGAGATCACTGGCAGCTCCTGCAACAAGGTCTAAAATTGTTGCAGAACGTCACAGGGTTCTAGTGGAGCTAGGGGAAAGCAATAGAGTAAACCTATTGTGGGTCCCTGGCCACTCGGGGATCAGTGGCAACAAACATGCCGACAGATTAGCCAGGATGGGGGCAGAGACTCCATTTATTGGACCGGAACCTGTCCTGACAATCACCAAGGCAATGATCAAATTGGAGCTACGTAACTGGCCCAGAAGACAGCACGTAGAATATTGGACCAAAGTCCATCAACAAAAACATGGCAAGGTAATGATGCCAAAGCCTTGTTTTAAAAGAAGCTCTGCAATCCTGGATGTGAACAGGAGAGAGATTAGACTCATGGTTGGGTTGCTGACAGGCCATGGGAATTTCAAAAAACACCTACATACAATTGGAATAACAGAAGAGGACCCTAATTGTAGGTTCTGTGATGACAGTGACGATACTGCATCACATCTAATCTTCAAATGCATTGCATTGGAGAGTAAAAGGCACAGAAGATTTGGGACAACCAGACCCGAAGAAATTGTGTCTAATAAAGAACTGGTAAAGGGACTCCTTGCACTGTTTAAGGGCATTGGTTGGCTTTACTAGACATACTGGGAGCGATACTGCACAATAAACTCAGTTTCGGTGCGGGCAGTGGCGGGTTGGACCAACACTGTTTTGGCTTCCCTGAAAAAATAAAAAGTCAATCAAGCTGCAACCACAGAGCATAGACGGTAGTAGAGCTGACTTGTGTCGGAGGTTGCAAAACTTGTAGCCGTTCGGGTGAGCCGATCGGTTAAGCTCGGCTTATTTCGGATCTATAGTTCAAACAGTGCCACCTGGTGACAGACAGCAAAAACTGTTCGCGCGCTCATTTTCGTCTGTCAGTCTGTAGTATTATTCGCTCATTTTTATTTTATTGTTTCTTTTTCGGATGTCAAACTGTGTAGTTATGGAAAGGTATAATTGCAATTTGTGCCCCGCAACGTACGCCATAACATTTGCTTGTATCGCCACATCCATTGCAAGCATCCAGTTGGCGATGTCGAAATATTTATGTGTTTTTGTGTGTTTATGCCGCAATAAGAGCAGGCTGTCTCAGGCAACATGTTTTTCATATGTCTATGCTCGTAAAATAATAATAATAGTCTGCATTTATTCACATTGCATACATTTGATATTAAAGGGAATTGGGCTGTAGACAAATACTTAATGTAATTTGAACATCAAACAGGAAACTGCACAGTTGGTTCTAAAGAGCCTCTTTATTACAATGTGTTAATTCAAAGGCAGAAGTATTACTCCATAATTACAACCATCAGAACACGTACTTGTAGCTCACTGAACAGAAATTGGTGGGTAGATATGTTATCATAGAAATTAAATACGTACAAAAAGTATGCAAGAACTTTGTCATTCCCTTCTTTATTCTTAAAATCTTGTAAGCATATGTTATAATTGGCCAAACAATAAGAACATTTACACACGAGAGAAAAGAAGTATTCAAACTTTATCATTCAGTCTCTCTTAAAATCTACAGGTATGTGAAATATACCTGTAGATATTTTCAAGATCCTTCAGATTAATACAGTTTTATATCGGTGATGGTATGGTTAGAGAAAACATTTGACTTTGTGAAAACACGCTAATAAAAGATAAATGTGTGGAAAATTTATATAGCTTTATGTGCAAATAAAAATGTCATTTCTGCCAATTTATAAGTGTACAAACAGTAGGGCCTGTCAAAAGAACAGTGCCATATACCATATCATGATTCTCACAATAAAAGATCATGCTTTGACAATTTGACTTGTTCATATTAGCCACCAACGTTATTAGTACAAATTTTCACTCGCTTCTTATTTAGTAGCAAACTTAAGGGCAAAGCACACAGCACAGGCTTCTATTATTCTGAACTCACAATGCTGTACTAATTTAATCGTAATAATTAGAAATATTCCCGAACTAACAACTTAAATTTAAACGTTTAAACCACAATGAATTTCTCAATATGAACATCTCTAAAAAATATTTCACACACTAACCGAGCTCAATTAATAATGGTCCTGTGCATTTCTTGGTCTAATAATACAATGCAATGCGAATAAGGCTGTTCAAGACAGCAATACACAAATCACCGCTGCTTAAAAATGAAATTCAGTCCTAGGTTAATGAAACACACTGGAGTTCGAGATTCAGTTCACTTTTTTTGCGTTGTCTTCTGCAGTCAGAAACGAACAGAAATGTTTCGTTACCACCGTAAGAACCGAAGAATGAGTCTCGAGATATTACTTTGGGAAGAATATAAAGTTGCTTATATCGTTATTTCAGGTATTTAAAGGATTTTTTAGATTCCTTAATTACCATAAACTGTAGGTCCTACAGACACGCAATGTAAACGAGAATATAGATTTTAGTAATACACGTGTCAGTTTCACAGCTGTGTGATGATTTTTCACTAGTATCGTGTTGTAACCTCCTCCTGTTGTGTAGTAACACTGCCTTCGCGAAATCAAGGCCATAGCATACCCTTGATGACGTCATGCATTGAGGTGGGATTGAGGCACCTGATTGGTAGGCCGACGTTTGGAAACATTTCAAAATCCATTTCATATGCCTACCTACCAATCAGGCGCCTCAATCCCGCCTCAACGCATGACGTCATCGCGGCTATGCCAGGGCCATGATTTCACGAAGGCAGTGGTTGTAAGCTTATACTCTCTGCAACTAGGAAGCGTTACGAGCTGCAAATCCGAAATTAGCCGAGCGTAACCGATCGGCTCACCCAAACGGCCCTAAAGCCTTTTTTAAACTATGAACGAAAGTGGACAAGATAGATAATAGTCTATTGAAGCGCTCCTAGCGTACTAGCCTTGAACTACAAACTCATGCAAGATCTTGTGGCAGCATGTTTAGACGATAAACGTAATCAGAAGTATGCCCGATGTTGAAAGTAGGAACTCATAGTTTGATACAGGAATTGAGGAAACAACGCTAAATGTTATTGATGGCCAAACAAAATTTTGCAATATATGTTTTCGGTCATCTTAGTGTGGTAAAGTGCTGGGAAGTGAAACAACTTTTCAAAACATCGACATTTGTTTTCAAGAGAAAAAATAAACATATGAACATATAAAAGAATATTTACAAGAGCATAAACAGAGCTTGTTCACTTCATCTACTACGATTTGCCCACTGACATTGTTAATAACGTCATGCACAACTACCGGCCGCGGTGGCTGAGGGGACTGAGGCGCTCCAGTCACGGTCTGCACGGCCACTACGGTCGGGGGTCGAATCCCCCCTCGGGAATGGATATTTGTGCCGTCCTTAGTATTAGTTAGTTTAAATGTAGTTTGTAAGTTTAGGGACTGATGACCCCGTAGTTAAGTCCCATAAGCTATACAAACATTTGAATACAAACATTTGTCATGCACAACTGAATTTTTGTCCTTCATTTGGACTGACTTTTTCATTTAAAAATTTTTTTAACGAAAATTGAGACATCAAATTACAGTCTTATATGAGTAAACTATCCAGTTCAGTCCTTTCTGTTACAATACTGCAAAACATAAACCATTTTTCGGTTGCAGATATACGACCTCACTTTTAGGAGAACGCTCAATTGTCAATAACATTTTAGTCCCGAAAAATTAGCAGTTTCCGCTAAACCAAAGTATAACTATAAAGATTAATAAGACACATTTGCGTGCAAACCGTGTAATCGTTGACTACAACATGAAAATCGCGTGACGAAAATGGTTAACTTCCGATGTTAGCAGACGACCTTTCCATCAAAACATTCTTCTCGAGAAACCATAAGGTGACGTTGACGTGAGGTGACGGTCCTGTGACGGACTGTGTGAATGCATTGTGGAATACATTCTGATGATAAACTTCGACAAAACGCAAAATGTCCGTAAACATGAAGGAAAATGGCGGACTAACTGGAACGGTGACTAGCAGACAGCTGCTAGCTCGCGCATGCGCAGTGAACCGACTAGTACTGAATTTAGAACTGGCCCTATTTTTTTATCGCTATGATCGATACTAGAGCGATCATATTAGTGCAGCCGTTCAAACGACAGACGGCCGCCATTAACGCAACATTCTATCAATCTGTTACAAGTTGGTTCATCGTTTAAAACGGCCCTAAGTTTTGCTATCCCCAGAGACACAAGTGTAGAGCTGCCACCGGGCGCGCGAGGTGTGTCAAGCTTCCCCCACTCCCTGAGCACCAGCGCCTGGGGATATTACGTAAGCTATGCCTGGACCCATGCGCTTCTATTCATTAGAACTTTCCTTTCACGTGGAACGGTAGCCCGTCTTGTGCGTTTCGTTGTATGCTCGAGTTACAGTTTACAGATACAATATAAGTCCATCAGATGCAGGTATTATCGAGCGTCGACATTCCCCAGCTTCAAAATGTGTCATTGTGTGGCGTATGGATGTGACGACAGGAAAGAGTTAGAGGGAATAAAAATTACTTTTCGCCGTTTTCCTCGAGATTCAGAACTGCGACAAAAATGGATTCGAGCAATAAAAAGGGATAACTGGTAATTTACAAATCACAGCAGTATTTGCAGTGGCCATTTCAAAGAAGATGATTTTGATAGAAGTTCTCTGTTTAGAAGATATTTGAAGAATGATCGGTTCCATCGATATTTGTGGGGCATCTGTCACACTTACAACCATCAAGATCGACTTCAAAAGTAAGATTAGTTCTGAAGCTTGTTCTCTCGTCTGCAAAATCTATAGCGAATTTCAAACTTAAGTTTTGTTTTCACGAAACTCAATCGGTATGACGTCTTATCTCCTGAACTGTGTGTAGCATTAAGTTGTAATTTCGAAGGTATGTTCAGTAATATTTGTGGATACTACCTGAGAAACCTTACACAAATACTTATATTAATGCAGACGCAATAAATTTCAATGTCAAGCCAAATGCTGTAGTTTCACTGGATGAACAGCAGAAAATTAGTAAGCGAGGAACGTCTTTCATTTCATGATTTTCAGGTCCTGTCAGCAAGAAAACGTTTCCTAAAGGTTTTCACATAAGATCCACGTTAATTGTACCTCGCTAAGTGCTGTCATTTTGAAGTAGTGGAAGGACTGAGTCTGGTTACTCACGCGTCTTAAGACGATGCAGTTTTTCAGGCAACTCATTGTTTTTGACTTAATGTCTCCTGAACTACGAGTCAAGCTGTGGTATAATTTCTAAAGTATATTTAGTAGCATATGTGCATAATATCTGTAAAATAACTACCGAATTAGTTAATAGTGTAGAATTCAAAAACTGTAGCGTATTTCCGTAGCGGAAAAGAATCCACAAACTTTTTCCTGTCATCATTTTATAGAGGTTATCGGCGACAAAAGCTTTAGTGAATGTTTGAAATTGTGTGTAAAGTTTCTTACAAGTCACTAAGTGTGCTCGTTCTCAAATAGTGTATGAATAAAGTGTGGTTACCCACCCGTCACAGGCTACTATAATTTTTCATCCCCACCCTCACTCCCTTGGAAGGTAGGTGGATTTTACACGCCCGGTGATTGTTTTCTGACAGTAAGGAACATGCGTACCAAGTTTGATTGGATCGATTCAGTAGTTTAGGAGGAAATACGTACTGATTTATTGACAAACTTATGTAATTAATTTGTCAACTAAGAAATATAAGCCGGCCGCGGTGGCCGAGGAGACTAAGGCGCTCCAGTCACGGTCTGCACGGCCACTACGGTCGGGGGTTCGAATCCCCCTTCGGGCATGGATATTTGTGCCGTCTTTAGTATAAGGTAGTTGATAAGTAGTTTGTAAGTTTAGGGACTGATGACCCCGTAGTTAAGTCCCATAAGCTTAACAAACATTTGAAGAAATATAAAGGAAATTTGTCAGAAAGACGAGATAAGTCAGTGAGTAAACAAGCAGAAATAGAGAAAACAAGAGCGAGATGGGTGGTGAGCTAGGCGGGGCTGGTACTCAGAGGGTGTGGTGGCTGAGCACAAGCCTGTCCGTCCATCGCCACGGGGAAGAGAAGCCACCTGTACTGCCTTCTACGATCTGTGGCTCTAATAGGAAATTTATTGAAATATCTTTTACAGTTTAAGAATTACAATGTTTTGCCTAATAGTTTTTATAATACACGTTCGCATTCTAGAACCATTTTCTGGTGCATCGTCAGTCCAATAGCAGACTATGGCAGGCTGCTGTCAACATATGCAGGAACACATGATCTCCACAGTTGTGCGATTGGATTCGTGATTTCCTGTCAGAAAGAACTCAGTATTTAGTAAAGGACGGAAAATCATCGAGTTAAACAGAAGTGATATCTGCCATTCCCCTTGGGAAGTGTTATAGGGACCCAACTGTTCCTTATTATTTATAAACGATTTAGGAGACAATGTGAGTATCTTACATTGTTCGAGGATGATGGTGTCATTTACCGGTTAGTAAAGTCAGAACAAGATAAAAAAAAAAAAAAAAAAAAAAAAAAAAAAAAAAAAAAAAAAAAGCTAAATGATTTAGATATCTGCATGGTGCAAGAATTAGCAATTGAAAATGTTCGAATGTTTCTAGAGTTTAAGGGACTTAACTGCGGGGTCATCAGTTCCTAAACTTACAACAACTTATGACCTATCTTATACTAAAGACGGCACAAACATCCAAGCTCGAGGGGGGATTCCAACTCCCGACGGTGAACGGCCTAGTGCATCGTAGCATATCGCCTCAATGCGCTAGGCCACTTCGCCGCGGCATTCGCAATTGACCATTAATAATTAAAAGTGTGAAATCCATATGACCACTAAAAGAAATCCGTTAAATTTCAGTAACCTGATAAATCAGTCTAACCTACAAGTCGTCAATTCAACTAAATACCTAGCAGTAGCTATTACGAACAACTTAAATCGGAAAGTACATATTGCAGGGAATGCGAACCAAAGGCTACGTTTCTTTGCTAAAACACTTAGCAGATGCAACAGTTATACTAAATAAACTGCATACACAACACTTGTTCGTCCTGTTTTTGAGTATTGCTGCGCATTGTGGGATCTTCACCAGGTGGGACTAACTAACGATTTAGGGAAATTTCAGAGAAGGACAGCTCGTTTTGTATTATCGCGATTTAACTATTTATTTTTAGTGAAACTGTCTTTTGTTGTTATCAGACAGATTTATTTCTTATTCAATGCATTTTCCTAGTCTGTCTTAATACCTATTTGTCCATGATAATTGATTTTTAAGAAATACGATATTCGAATTTTAAGAAATTAATAAACAGCTGACGGCTTAAAGATGCAGTGACTCTTCTGATGTCATGTCACACTTACTCTATGATGCAGAGCTGTGTGGGCCTAGTTGGCCACAGTACGATCACAGTTTAATATACACAGTCACGGCACTTCCACTGCTTTAACTACACGATCCAGAAAGACAGCATAACCGCTACTCAGAGTCCTTTCAAACCTCGCGCGCAAGCGATTAGTCACGCGACCGCGCCCTGAATTTGAAAAATGTGCGGTCAGCTCCTTAGTAAATCCAGAGGAGCTGCCTGGCCGTAGCAGCTGGAACCGCGTTAAGGTCAAGCCCGTGCAGCTCCCGGTTGCATACCTCCACAGGCGCATGGAAACTCGCGCACAACCTTAACCCTCTGCGTACCAGTGGTATCTGCCTGAAACCACAATTTCTTTTAATTACTAGCTTAAACCCGTATCTCCGCTCGCTTCTTGGTAGATCAAATCACACGTAAAAATGCACTCATTTCGAAGAATCCAATCACGAAATTCAACATTATCGATTGTAATAATATCACAGATCGATCACTTGATGTAATGCGCGAAACGTCAAATCGATTTTTTTAAAGAGATGTATTAAAATAAATTCCTTTTTTACTGGTTTATATATTAGTGCGTATATTTCCTTAGACTTGGGCTTATCCTTACAGAGAAAGAGCTGAAGACATTGCAGCACTCACAGACCAAATATATGGTCTGTGGTATCACGTTTCGCTGTATATAACCTCCTTGCTATAGAGTCGCAAACGTCATCGCTGGCCTTCAGTCCGAATTGTTTTATAATTTGACGACTTTCAACCACCGTATCTTCCACCTCATTATAGCTTTCGGCATGGAACTGCTATGGTATACAACGGGATACTTCGGACAACAATGACACACAGACCATTCGTTTGCGTTCATTTCGCTGCAGAGCGAAATATTAACACCCACACACACTTAGAATTTTATATACACCGATAACTATCCATCCCAATAAACTCCACCCTTTTATCATTATCAACCCTCAATCAAAAATACAACCAATAAAACCGTCCTCAAAGATTAAATGAACTGTTCAAAGAGTAATCATTGTTCCGCATTTCACGTTATATTCTTCAAATTACTAAATATTTATCAGATCACTATAAAACGTGCCTACAACCGTCCTCAGGTATAAATTAGTAACTGTACAAATATTTAAGTCTCTGCGTCTTGTCGTTCGGATGTGATAAGCGTACACCGAACAGACATTCACATAGATAAGTAGCTATCCGATCGCCATAAAACCGTGCCTAAAGCCTGCCCTGGGTTGACATTAGTAACTGTACAAATTTTGAGCTCTTTATGTCTTGTGATTCAGACGTGATATACGTATACCGAACAAACATTCACATTTATAGATATAGATTTTGGGATGGACCTGTGGCTTTCGCGTGAAATCAACCATGCTAGTGCAAAGCAACGACATCAAATGATTAGTGGTGAACGTCCAGAAAAATAATTGGGTCAAAGGGTAGTGGAATAATTGACGCAGAAACTGGTGACCAAACCCATCAGATTTACTTTGATAGTTTTTTCACGTCTGTTAGCGTAATGAAAAATCTTCACGATTATGGTGTGTATGCTTGTGAGACAGTAAAATGAGTTCAAAAGGCTTGCCCAAATATTACAAACTTGAAAAACATATTTATCATGGAGAATACGACTACAGATGCACAGAAGGCATTTCCACTTTGATATGTACAGAAAGAGAATCTTATTCGCCTTATTTTCATGACCCACGTCAGAGAAAACAGTGTCCTGAAAACAAAAACTTGTGTCAGTAATTGAGATCTCATGTCCCATATTTGTGGAACTGTGCACCATGCATATTAGATTGATAGGAAGAGCAAATGAATGTTTTGGAATATGATGGGAGTGTCCTTTGTCAATTCAATTTTGTTGTTCCAAGAAAACAAAATAGCATTTTAGGGACTGTACCTGGGGCAAGCTCGAAATTGCCTTAAAAATATCTCTCGAAATCATACAAGGTTCAAGACCGCGTGTCCCAGTGGTTTTGCAGTGAAACCACCTTCGTTAAAGAACCATTTATTTTTATTTAAAAACAAATGTTGTAGTCATCACTTATGAGACTAATAAAAGTGACTTTTGCGATAATTATTACAAGTTTACTTATTTTTGACATATGGCGCCTCAAAGGGTTAACAGCTACTGTAACGAAGCACAGCTAATAATCATGTGACGTAATAAAGATATGGGCAAATCTTATTACTCGTGTAACATGCCATTTGTTGTTAGAAATCGTAATCATCGTAGAGTTAATGAGCAAGAGAGAGTCAGCATTTGTATGAAAGGCATGTTGAATTGTAGCAAGATTAGATTTGTTGGAGATGAAATAAAGAATTGTTCTTAGTATATAGTATTTTTATTTTAATAAGACACACACAAAAAAGAAACCTGGTGACCCATCCCACGTCATCCCAGTCACTGATTCAACAACAAATGGAGACATTATGTGGGGGGCACCATAATTTGGGGGATTATAATCCCCCTGTTAAGTACATTAAAAGTGTGTGCTTAAACGACTTAATCGATATATACCTTGGATATGTTATCTTTGATAGAACATCAGCTGTTAAGGTTGTGCTCCAGTTTCCGTGCGCCTGTGGAGATATGCAACCGGGAGCTACATGGGCTTAACCTTGGCGCTGTTCCAACTGCTCTAGATTTGCTAAGGAGGTGGCCGCAGAGTTTTCAAGTTTAGGGCGTGGTAAGACAAATGATTCAACAACAAGTGTTCAATAATTTACGGATCGGGTAGGCATTCATTATGGTTCGTAGGCGAAGAATGAGGCGTTCGCTGCTTGGTGTGTTTAAGCTTGTTGATAATATTGCCATTCAGAATATGTCTAATAATGTAGGAACTCAAGGGTTCTGCAAGGGCCTGGTGTATTTTGTGGTGGTGTTTTCCAGTTTACTATTACAAGAGCTAGCGCTACTCCAAGTCATTGCAATGGTTGGATTACTTCTGCTATTCTTCGTGATAATAGTGATACTTTAAAAGGGCGAGGTGGCCTAGAGAGTTTTAATAATAGACACGTGATTGCTTATCGTACGTTTCAAGTGTCGTTAAAATTGATTTTAACATACATTTTACAACGGGGAAGGTATGTAGTGCCATAAAAATTGGAAATAACCAGGAAATAACTCCACATTTGTCTTTAGGAGGTTTCCTGATAACCATTGGAGGGTATGAAACGGTACTTTGTAGGACAATTTATTTAAGATTATCTTGAAATATACGACTTTTTGATCAAGAATTACAGTTTCAATTAAGAGCAAAAATTGCTAATAAATAACAGAAGACTCAGCCATCTACAGAAAAACGTCAGTTTTGTACTCGGTAACGTCAGGATTTCTTCACTAGTAAGCGTTGAAGATAAGAAACTCATATGGAATGCCTTACCTCCATTATTAAATGAACCAGATCAGCCACTACAGCTAGCAGTAGCTGAAGTCCCCACAAACTTGACAGTAAAACATCGAAAGCAAACACGCAGTTTCCCAACAAAGCAGAACCCCATTTCCATAATTGCTACTACGTCTGAACCACAAACAGCAAGAATCTCTAAGATATTCGTTTTATAATCAAAAGTAACTATACTGAAAAATATATGGGTTTGTAAAACAGACGAGTGAAGTGTAAAAATGTTCGAATTATTAGATTACATATTGAATTTATACACGTCGAAGAAACTTCCTGTCATATAGGAACAGACCACAAAAGGAATTAATGTTTCTCGTTTATTTATATTCTCTCACTTTCAGCGGAGTAGGCTACAAAATACACACATATTCTTATGTATTTACTAATGAATAAGTTGTTGTTTATATCAGTGAATCAGGGAAATTCGGCTGTTTTTACGTTTATTTCACGATTATTTATATCTCTCTTTTTTTTAATGTTTGGGACGCAAAAATTACAGAAACTATTTGGTTAATTAGGTAAAAAAGTAAGTACAAACAAACATTTCTCTTACGGCACCTTGCCCACCACTAGGAGCGCTAGTGTCGTTGCAGCTGCCAGTTGGTAACAACTTTCACAGCAGTGAGTGTCGCGACTGTGTATGTTAGACTGTGGTAAAAATATGTCAATACAGATTAGTAAAATGCATTAAATAAAATTAAATCTAACTGGTAACAGCAGGTGAGTTTCACTAAAACTACCATATTTAACTATTTATCTGTAGTGAAGTTGTCTTCTGCTGTGATCAGCCAGATTTAATGCATTTTCCTAGTCTTCGTCCATGATAATTGCCTACGATCAAACTGTTAGATTTTTAAGAAATTAATAAACAGCTGACGGCTTCAAGATGTACTTTATAAAGTACAGAGCGACAGGGGCCTTGTTGGTCACAGTACAGCATCAAATTGCTGTAAGCAATCCGTAGATATAATTGCAGCTGTGTTTGGGCGTGCTTTACCAAATCAAATGTTCAAATATTTGTCAAGCTTTGTACCGAACCTGCGCTGTCGGAGCTGGGAAATAGTTTAATTTCGGATGACTCTGTGCAAATTACGTCCCAACTCATACGTCTATCGATTCTGTCTGTGCATTTATTGTATCAAATACAATAAAACAGACTATCCTGAATAGATCAGGCACCTTATCTTGTGTAGCTGCTACTTACAGCACTGCAAATTACCAAATTAATGTAAGCTTTGACCCTGTATCATGACAAGATGATTTTAAGCAAGGATAACATAGATATGAAAGGAGCAGCCTCAAAGTAAGGGGCAGGTATCGGATGATCCGATAGACAATAGCAAAATTAGAGCTAAATGTATTTCCAGGGAACAACTGTTCAATTAAATTTTTTCATAAATTTGAATGGGGTAGAGCAGGAGTAGATTTAAATAGAAGGCTTCCTTTTGACATTATTTATTGCTAACTAAAACACGAAGCAGAATCACAACATATTAATTATACATAGATTTAACTGCAACTTTGGCTTGGCTTCCATAGTTTAACATTGGGCTCCAAAGGTAAGAATTACTGACCGAAACAGTATCAAATCGTAACTCTATCTGATGAAAGACTTGCAACCATACTAAGAGGACAGAAAGGACGCTTAC
Source organism: Locusta migratoria (assembly GCA_026315105.1). NCBI lineage: Eukaryota > Metazoa > Arthropoda > Insecta > Orthoptera > Acrididae > Locusta > Locusta migratoria. The sequence goes on along the minus strand of CM048746.1, from coordinate 622,233,361 downwards.
ATGGTTTACCACCTTGAAGCTACTGGCATGCACAACCTACCATCGTTGTTACTTCAAAATAGGAGCAGAGGCAAGTTGTCTGACGTACAGGTTCGTATCCAATAGCTTCAACACCATAATCAAACTATATTTTGCGCCGAGGACACCATAACTAAAACTGCTTATTGAGTGACTGGCGTGGTTGTTTGTGTCTAATTCTCGTTCTTTAGGAACGTACTTTAGTTATTAGAAAAAGATTGTTATTTGTTACGAAATAAATAAGCAAGGTACTGCACTGCTTAACACTTGGATGAAAGTTTCTAAGTGTGAACCAATTTAAAATATTGATAAAAACATCGGTCTTTCCGGTCACAACCTACTTAAATGAATAGATATCAGTATTCTCTCCAAAATATAAGAGCAAGGTGGTCAATTTATAGAACGTCATCTACGCTGCTCAACACGTGGATGAAATTTTCAATGTACAAACCCACTTACAGAAATAATAATAAAATCGCCGGTCTTTTCGGTCACACTCAAGTTAAATGAATTAATATTAATATTGCCCCCAAAACATGTGAACAAAATGGCCAAATAACAGTACTTCATCTATACTGCTCAACACGTGGATGAGATTGCATGATACAAAGAGGCACAGTTAAATCACAGATAAATAAATTCCGACCGAAGGTCCATTGCATTACTCCATAGATATAAAATAATTAATTTGAGCACTATATCACTGAAAAGCATAGACTAGAGAAGACAAGAACAAGTTTGTAAGGGCCTTGTCTAGAACCAAACAGTCCGCTAAGTAATTACCTAAAGAAAATTACAGTTAATGTTGAGGCACCGAGAAGTGCGCGGGCAGCAATAAATGAAACTAGACTGTCGAGGTTAGTAATTCTCAAAATTCCATACTTTACCAACTAAGACTCCTACATGCAACTCGACTGCCTTTCCACTGCTCCCACGCTCTCCTGGCGACCGCCTTACACGTTCCCTTCTACTGACATCCTGCAACTGACCTCCCCTTTTAGTCATCTCCCTTGTCCTCACGCGAAACCGAACCAGATTTCGCGCCAAGCGACGCCATTGGCTGAGGGCCTCCCTGCCAAAGTCGGCGCCTAAGATGCACCTGACGAACCAGCTATAGTCGATCACCCACGTTAGCTGCCTGTACCCTCAGACAACCTGTCTCTACAAGCTCCACTCCAGTTCTTTGTAAGTTACCACCACCTCAGTATACAGTATGCTCTCCTCTCGCCCTAAGTAAGGATGGGAAGGGAAGGGAAAGGAAATATGGCGCAAGTGAAAAAAAAATTAGGAGAAATAAACAAACAAAACCCATTTCTGTATCCTAGGATGATTGACCAACGGATTGATCACCTGAATAGTCGCCATTTGAACGGCAAGTGATCTGATTTTAATTTTAGACTCCTTTTAAAACTAATAAAAGTCGTGAAGCGGAACGACGGTTCCGTTTCAGCTTATGGAACTGAAGTGCGAGGTCATCAGTTCCCAAATTTACAAACAAAGAGACGTACTTTTTTAAGTAAGTACCGTTTTGAAATTAAAAAAAGACGTGCTAATATATCTCAATAATTTGTTTTTTACATGAGAGCCTTTACCTTAATCTACTTTTCTACATAATTTTCGCCAATATTGAGGCACGTGTCATAACGTTGTACCAGTTTTTGAATACCCTCCTCATAGAAGTCTTGTCACCGGACTTGGTAACCGAGGTCATCAGTCCGCAAACTTACAAACTACGAGGCGTGTGTTTTCAGTAAGTACCGTTTTGAAATTTAAAAAAGACGTGCTAAGATATCTCAATAATTTTATTTTCACACGAAAGCCTGTACCTTAATCTGCTTTTCTACATAATTTCCGCCAATACTTAGCACTTGTCATAACGTTGTATCAGTTTTTGAATACCCTCCTCAGAGAAGTCTGTCACCGGACTTGTTAACCGCTGCATCACAACTGTTTTGACTTCTTCATCCTCTCGAAGATGTTGACACTACGAGAAACATTAGGAAAGTCATTCCACAGGGAGGAAATCGTAAGGCGTCCACTTCCTGCACCAAACTTTCATTAACGACCGAAGGACGCCCACTCCGTTGTTCATCATGCACATTTGTGCGGCCATCTATAAATGATCTCACCCACTTTCTTACCATTCCATCATTCATAATGTTTTCTCCGTAAACTGCGCAGATCTCACGATCAATATTGATCGCTTTTAGGCCTTTAGCAGTAAGAAATCTTATAACAGCCCGTACTTCACAGTCGGCGGGACTCACGATTATCGGAAACATCTTAAACACTCAGTACACAATATAAACATGAAGGAATCGGTCTGTAATGGCGTCAGTGCGTAGACAACAGATGTAGGTAGCCAGTGCGCAAGCGCAGAATACCGACCGCAGCGCTGCGGCCGTGGTGTGGCAAAACGGTACTTAGTTAAAAGACACGCTTCGTACTTATAAACTACATTATACTAAAGACGGCACAAACAGCCGTGCCCGAGGGGGATTCGAACCCCCGGCGGGGAACGGCCTCGCGCATAGCAGCATAATGCGCTCGACCACTACGCCGTTGCGTGATTTGCCTTGGTGGAACACTGTCCTATGGTTCTGCGCCATCCAGGGTGGAACCTGTGGGCGTAGAATGTCTGTGACTTCAGTGCTTAGCGGTCAGTGTCAGCTTATGGATATCTAGAGGTGAACAGGCCGCAAATCTTACAACATCCCACACCAGATTACGCCTGCGTGTCTCCCCGTAGTATTGGGAGGATGTGCCTCTAACCCTTGGCGCGGCAAAACCCGATCATTGCGGTCATCGGACGTTTTGGATATGTGGAACTCGCCAGTAAGCACTGCGGCGCCATTCGTCCCCTGTCCATGCCTCCAGGGCACGGGGCCACTCCACGTATGGGAGTTGGTGTTGTGGTGTCAATGACGGCCGACGCATGGGGCAGTGGTACCACAACGCTGCAGACGCGAGTCCTTCAGACACCGGGCCGTAATTAACGGGATCTTTAGTTATGGAAAGATTTCACCGACATTTTACTGTTTTATTTTATTCTATTTAATCACAATCCGGATTTCGGTTTTAGTGCCATTTTCAAGTGTACTCTCTAAGGGTATAATGATATAAAGTTTATAACAAATCTATAAATTACTATAAAATGTATAGGTACTGAAAACTGCATGAAATTAAATACAGTATTACTTATTTCCTTACATTAGTCGAATTAATTGGTAAATATAGGTAACGCCATTTCTAAGAATAATAGATTTGGATATGCACAAGCATGTCAACCATCAGCGATTAAAAGATGAATGTTGCAATGCGTTTTGAACATGTTGATACGGAATGCGAGTCGTAGACTACTCAACATCCTGTCAGAATATTCATCATTTTCTTGATTTGCAGCTCTTATTCTTGTCGTGTTTGCAGTAAAAATTTCTGGGTATGAGGTCGGCTTGATATGCAAAACACTGTTTTATTTGGCTCCCAAACTAGTTTCAGCACCTCTGTGCCATCATCAGTGGGCTTTATATTTATTTAATGCTGTGAAAACAAATTACATTTATTTTGCTACTGTATTGTTTGTAATTTTAGGCCTAAAAAGTCGTCAATCGTATTTTGGTTCTTACCTTATTTTACATACTTATGTATTGGTAGCGTTGTCATCTGCAACCAGAATCATAAGAAGTGTATGTGAAAAGAAACTGTAAGTAATAGATAGTAAGCAGACGATAGAAATATCCCCACATGTCAAAATTATGATTTGACACCATAACTACCGTTTTAAAAACCTCAAAATTTTTAAAAGAGATAATTTTGGTTGCAGATGACAACGCTACCACTACATATGTATGTAAAAAGGGTCCCACATGACCACAGAATGTAAAATAAGGTAAAAACCAAAATAATACTGACGACTTTTTAGGCCTAAATTTACAAAGAGTACAGTAGTAAAATAAATGTAATTTGTTTTCGCAGCATTAAATAAATTGAAAGCCCACTGATGCTGGCACAGAGGTGCTGAAACTAGTATGGGTGTATAATAAAACAGCGTTTTGCATATCAGGCGGACCAGAAATCCTGTCAAAACTTCGGCACCCATTTACTGCACTTTCGTGATTGCAAATGAGGGTAAAAAAGGCAATGATCGCCTATGTCGAGGTAGTTGTTGTAGCTTTCTGCGGCTAGGACTGTCTGCACAGGAAGCTGAAATAACTGTAGACAAAGTTAGTATTTAATAATTAGTATTTATTAATAAGAAAAATTACGTAACTTTGATCTTCCTTCTTTGAGCTACCATCCATGCCTAACTACATTGCACAGTACTAAATGCCTAGGTCGGTGTGACCTCGTGACTCACTCAGACTGTCGATACGGTCTCGCGTCCTCTCGATAAGTGAGCGGCGCTTTTTCTATCCTCTTCATAGGTGGCGCTCTCGACTTGCTATCCGTTGTGTTATCGGCTAGCTGCTCTCCACCGCCTTCTTGCTCTTTCGTTCCCACTTTTCGATGACTGGCGCCAGCTTTACCCCACTACAATGATTACGTTGTATAGAGCAGAAATATGTTATAAGGTGCATTATAAATTTCTACGTCACATAGTTCACGAATATATAAAGTAACTAATCTGTATATTTGCGTTATCTGGTGCCCGTAATGTAGAGTATGTCTTTGAGTGACGTGTTCAATACCACAATAATCATAAATTATTTTTACACTGCTTTAGAACTTTATAATCTGCCTATAAGCTTATTTCGGCCTTAGATTATCATCAGGTGTTGTGTAAATGCGAGTAATGTAAAGGGGTTGTTACATAAATTCTTCAAAAATGTTCAAATGTTTGTATAGCTTATGGGACTTAACTACGGGGTCATCGGTCCCTAAACTTACAAACTACTTAAGAACTAGCTAAGACTAAGGACGGCACAAATATCCATGCCCGAAGGGGGATTCGAACACCCGACCGTAGTGGCCATGCAGACCGTGACTGGCGCGCTGCAAAGCGCTCGGCCACCGCGGACGGCCATATATTCTTATAACATAATTACGTAAAATTTTACAATATTTTACTTACAGTACTTATAATATTGGTGTCGTTTATTTGCTGCCCAATGTGTTTTAAAAGCTCATGTTATGCTTATCTACTGCTGCTTATCTGTATATGTGCAGGAGCACTGGTTATATTAATCGATGTTTTTAACAATTTTTGTAGTGGCAGGCTAGCACAGACAGTGAAAATAATCTATCTATATTTTATCAGCATCTAATCACGGAAAAACACGACGTAAAACGTTGAGAGAAAGCCTTAACAATATTACACATTATACAAAAGGAACAAAATTGAATATTCTCAAGGAAATCTAACTATATTTTCCTGTACACAACAACCATACCGACGTACTAAATGAACAAACCGAACTAAAACGTAAAAAATACATCGAAAATTTTATTCAGATTATATACAGACAAGTGAATGGATAAACACCAAATATTCCAAATCCATAGTAATACTCCAATACAAAGGCAATAAATAAACAAAGACTTCAATGTATAAATTACTGGTAAGCATGTAAACTTATTATATCTATGAATGCTGCCACTACAGTCTGTGCTACGCCGCCACTACAAAACTGATAAAAATTCGATTAAAATAAACAGCGCTGCTGCACATATACAGATAAGCAGCAACAAGTAAGCAATACATCCGCTTTTAAATTCAGTTTGGCAGCAAATAAACGACACCAAATTCATAAGTACTGTAAACTCCACAAAATACCTAGGAATTTCTATTACTTCAGACTTAAACTGGAAAGAACACGTAGATAATGTCGTGGGGAAGGCGAACCACAGACTACGTTTTATTGGCAGAGCCCTTAAAAGATGCAACAGAACTACAAAATAAACTGCATACACTACGCTTGTCCGTCCATTTTTGGAGTATTGCAGCCCAGTGTGGGATCCTTATCAGGAGGATTGGCGGAGGACATTGAAAGAGTTCGAAGAAGGGCAGGTCGTTTCGAATTGTCACGATACAGGGGAGACAGCGTCACGGAAATGATACAGGATCTGGGATCGCTGCGGCGTGGACTATTCACTAAACTCCAATCACCAACATTCTTCTCCGAATGCGAAAATATATTGATGACTCCCACTTACATAGGTAGAAATGATCATCAGAAAAAAAGAGAAATCAGAGCTCGAACGTTCAGGTGTTCTTTCTTCCCGCGCGCTATTCGATAATGGAATGGGAAATAAATAGTATAACGGTGGTTCGGTGAACCCTCTGCCAGACAAATGTGATTTACAGAGTATCCCATGTAGATGTAGATCCCATGTAGATATAGAAGTAAGATATTGTAAAATTTTACGGAATTATAAGAATGTATGTAACAACACCTCTATATTATTCGTATTTACAGAACACTTGACGTTGGCCTAAGGCCGAAATACGCTTATAAAGTTCTAAAGCAGTGTAAAAATAATGTATAATTATTGTGGTATTAATATTTATATGAGATGTAAGAAAACCAACATTATATATGGCAGGCCAGCATTGCGCAATTCACATATCGCACTTCGGCAAGAAGAGAGCCACAAGTCAAGATACGGCAATTTTTAGCTTATTGCTGAAAAAATGTATATGAAGTGCCTTGATATACACAAAAATGTCACATCTTTTCTCGCACTTTGTTCATCTGTGAACAGCAGAGTCATTCTCGTTATACTTCATAGTTTCTTCAGGTTTGCTGCCGGATTTTGAAGTCAAACTGACCCAATATTTCGGCGGAACACCTGTCCGCCATCCTCATAGGACCTGCTGCTACTGGACTCGCCGACAACCGACAATTGTCGGCGAGTCCAGCAGCAACAGTTCCCCTGAGGATGGCGGACAAGTGTTCCGCCGAAATATTGGGTCAGTTTGACTTCAAAATCTGGCAGCAAACCCGAAGAAACTATGAAGAACTATTACGCCGGGAAAGCCTACGAAACTACATTATCGTTGTAGGTTAGCTCACGATTCGTCAACAGTGCCGCTTTTCTCAATATCTGCATTTTTGAGTTGTGTCACTGTTCTTGCCGAGGCGCGATATAGAATTCTACTTCACATGTTTACAATTTTATATGCTTACAGTTTTATGAGTGTACAGTATTCTCTAGAAATTATGGAAGACACAAAATATAAACGTATTTGTGTCATAATCCTTTAATTGTATAAATCTGTAGTTCAAAGATTGTTACAATTCTACCAATCAGATACACATGTGTTTAAATTTTGTATGGCTCTAAAGCCAAAATCCGGATTGTAGTTGAATACAATAAAATCATACAGTCAAATGGCGGCCAAATCATTCAGTAAGTATTGGATGACTGTGGTTCATGAGTAGAACAAAGTACGTTTGTTGTAACTTAAATGGTGGCAACTATTTATTCACAACCGATACAAAAGCATTACATGTTTGCACCTGTTACTGTCCTTCGCAATAGTCGCCAGCGTTGTGTACAACCCGTTGTCCCCAAATGTTCAAATGTTTGTTAAGCTTAAGGGACTTAACTACGGGGTCATCAGTCGCTAAACTTACAAACTACTTACGAACTAGCTAACACTAAGGACGGCACAAATATCCATGCCCGAGGGGGGATTCGAACCCCCGACCGTAGAGACCGTGCAGACCGTGACTGAAGCGCCTCAGTCCCCTCGGCCACCGCGGCCGGCACCCGTTGTCCCCGATGTGGAAGGCGTAGTACACCGTTAGCAGAGTCTCTTCTGTTTGTAGCTGTCTACTACATGTCGAATATCTGCAATAGTTCTGAAACTGAGACCACGAAGTGTTTTCTTCATCTTCGGAATCAAATCAAAGTCACAAGGACTCGAGTGCGGGGAGTATGATGGATGGTTCAGTACTTCCCAGTCCTATCGACCGAACAGAGCAGCCACAGCTTGCGCTGTATGCGCCCGCGCAATGTCGTGCAAAATGATGGGTGGGTTGCGCAGAAAGTGTTGCGACTTCTTTCGTAAAGATGGCCGCAGTTGATACTCCAAAAACGAACAGTAATACTGTGCAGTGACGGTCTGCCGTGGAAAAACATAACGCGTTAGGCTAGCACAATCACAGACGTAGACGAGGATCACCATCAATTTCACCATACTGGGGCTCCGACGCACTTTCGAATTTAGCGGCGCCCCGAAATGACGACATCCGTTGGATTGGCATTACAGTTTTGTCTCGTACGATGTGACCCAAGTCTCATCCAGTGTTACGATACGCCGTAATAAAGCCTCTCCAAGTGCCTCCATCCATCTCTGCTTTTCCGTCAATTCATGCAGAACCCGTCGTGATGCAACTTTTCGCATGCCCAGCCGTTCCTTCAGGATGCATAGCACAGTCTTATAAGCTAATCCGGTTTCGTGGGCGAGCTCACGAATCGTCTGGCGTCGATCACTGAACACTAACGTGGCAACAATATGAACTTCTTCTGAGACACTAGGACAACCTGCCCGATGCTTGTCTGCCGCAGTTTGCCGATCTTCGTTGAAGGCTTTTACCCAACTTACCACTGTTCTGTCCGGCAATGCCGATTACCCGCACGTATCCTGAAGACCTCGATGGCACTGTCATGCTGCACGGCCCCTGGCACATTCAATCTTGATCCATCTCCGATGTTCCTCTTTCGAAAAAAATGTTCAGATGTTTGTAAATTTATCGGACCAAACTGCGTGGTGGACAGTCCGTAGCTTACAAACTACTTAAACCTAGATAAACTAACCTAAGGACAACACACACACCCATGCCCCACGGAGGACTCGAACCTCCACGGCGAGCAACCGCACGCTCCGCAGCGACGTGCTTTAGATCGCTCGGCTACTCCACCGCAGCTGTTCCTGTTTCGAAATCATAGTGACACCGTTACGTTAAACCTCTCACTCATTGTGTTTCCTCGATTGTGAGCACACTGGTGACTTGGGACGAGCAAGTCCATTTACTCGGAGGTTAGGTTGATATGTCAACATATGCTATCAGCGACAATAGAAGATTCCATTGCATAGTGTCTCCATAGCAATGTTGTCATTATTTAAGTTCCCACCCTTGTACACGAAATAGCGCATTGCTCTCCACACCATACAGCAGTCTTCCCTGGGAGTGATGCTTCTTGGTCGACCGCAACCTGCAGGTCGTAGCTGAGTGCCCTCGTGTAGCCCCGGATACCTGTATGGGGCCACTGTGATAGCTGAATGACCCACATGCTTGCCAGTTGCGCGATACGACCTGCCCACTTCATGCAGAACTACGATGCACCCTCCGTCAGAGGCATCCAGTTGGCGCATAGGTTGTCTTTGGTCCATCGCGTGTGTTTCGTAGAGCACGTAAACGTTTTGGTTCATTGCATGATTCGCAGCATTCGACTAGTTCCAACTTCGCAACAACACGGTGGTAAAATACGAACGCACTTTGGTGGGCGTTCTACACGTTACAGAGCACAGTGAATCTAATCATTCACTCACAGATCAATGACGTGCGTTGTGTACCGGAATGGGATAATAATTCTGGGTGCGTCATATTTTTTGTCAAACACTGTATAAGATTAATAAAATTCTTCTAGACACTGAATCGCATTGTTGAAATATGAAACTTCCCCGACGTTTCGACCACTATTCCAAGTTGTCTTTTCCTGAGTATCGCGTTTATTGATGGATGAGGGAAAGCTGGGAACTTAAATAGTGGCGTTAGTAACTGTTGCCAAATTGTCATTGGCTGTTTCGGTTATGGTAGAAGGGAGTTAAGCTGAATGGGTAATAACTGCAGGATCAAAAGTGTCGTCTGTCCTTTCAGACATGTCCGAAAAAACAGACATCACATATATATGAACGGTTTATTACAAAAACCGGACGAGTCCAAAATAATGATTTTTCAGGCTCAAGGAAAACTACCCACGTTTAATATAAGGCTTGAAAAGCGTCCGAACGGCATACCGAGAATGTTAAAAAGGAACACTTTTCCTGCCAAAGTTCGTTTTTATGTGTGCAGACTATAGTTTATTTTTAAGGAGCGTTTTTTCTTTGGACTTGACTAGATTTTGTAGAAAATTAGTAAATATGAAAACCCTAGTATTTTACACTGAACTAATTTATTGAATTTTCGCATTGCGCTAAGTGTGTAGGCAACAATGAATAAAATCCAATATTATTTTATTTACAACGAACTGAAAACAGAAAATATGGTTCCCATTATTAGTTTCTATTCAGGCTCGCTTACATCACTCTTGCAATCTTCATCAACTTCCATTTCCTTTTCTTCAGTACAATCTTCATCTGGGTTAGCATAAAGAAGGACCTTGTGGAAGGCTTTGTTTTCTTCTTACAGAAACTGCATCAAATTACAACGATCTCTTGCTTCATCTGGTTGAATACCTGAATTCTCCTTGTACAGCTGATGAAGATCCAAAGTATACATTCTTTAGTACTTCTTCTCTTGACAATGATATGTTTATTCCATGAGCCAAAGTAAGAATTCCGCAATGAGACACAAAACCTGTCTTCCACATCGATTCGTACCTGTTGCAGTGAGACTGGAGGTATAGGCGTTTCCAAAACTGAAAGTCTCAGTAGCATTTTTAATGTCTATGAAGTCGTCATGTTTCATTGTTTTCAAGTGGACTGAATGAGGTTAAGTACCAGATTCAACAATTTTATCGTCCCACGTATCAGGAATTTCTGCATTTGGTGTCTTACGCTTCTGATGGCCTATTAATGAGAAGTCTTTAATCATTAGGTGAGCAACTATGTCATCTCACTGGAAACAAATATGTCATAATTTTTTAGACCTTCAAGATATGCACTAGACTGCACAAATACTGGACCATAACTTTAATTTTGTTCTCGCCAGGACACCCATCACAAAGCAGAGAAACCTCCTCCCATGGCTTTTCTATTGGAATGGTATTTATGTAGCACAAAACTATGGATGTGGCTTCGCTTACACATACTAAACAATTTGCATACGGTTCTACCAAAATTGTATATGGTAACAGGAAATCTACGACTCCTGCACTTGTCCTAGTTTCTTTGGAACAACAAGAGACTAGTCTGATTTTTGTAGTACCTCTACATTTTTAAATGCATATATCTTAGAATCTGTATGGCTTCTGATGAAACAAATTCCACCAGAATATATATGTTGTGACAGAAGAACAAGGCAGTGTTAGCTCAAAAAAACCATTTTTGGACTTGTCCGGTCTTTGTAGTACACCCTTCATATAACTTGTTAGCATTTGCCATGCTGTTTGGGAACACTTTTCTGTAATTTCATCTTGTCTCCATTTTGTTTAGATGAGAGAAAAAATAACTTTCACGAGTAAATGACAAAAGGAATTGACCGCTCTAAGCATTAAAAAAATCAAATACATTACGTGCTTGTCTAAGTTGTCTTATTACAGAGTTACGCAATACGGGGTGAATCACCTAACACTTGCACAGCAAATATTGCGAAAACGGAAAGTGCGATTGATGTGAGGTTTTCATAGAATGGATTGGTAGTCAGGCCTCGTATTTTTAGCCAAAAAACAGATTGTAATATTACTTAGAAAGTGTATTTTTTATGCAAACATAGTTTTTTAAATGGAACAATGGTTGTTTCTATCATGCACTAGAAGTTTCGCCACCAACTGTGAAAAAAGAATTTTCAATGACATTTGTATCACGTCTATTTTGGCAACTACAACCGTTCAAAAGTTTCGAGGGTGGGGGTTGCGATAGCGTAGCTGACTGGCCAAGTGGCTAGCTCCTGGGGCACGACCCACTGTCTCATCACCACCAGCCAGTGAGCTACGCTATCGTTGCCTCCGCCTCCAAAACTTTGAATGGTTGTAGTCGTCAAACTAAACGTGAAAAAAAAAGTCATTCAAAATTCTTTGTACACAGCTGGTGTCAAAAATTCCAGTACGTGATAGAAACAACCATCTTTCCACTTGAAAAATTGTATGTTTGCATAAAAAATACACTTTCTAGGTATTTTTACAATCTGTTTATTGGCTAACAATACGAGTTCTTGACTAACAATCCATTCTGCGAAAACCGCACATCAATCGCACTTTCCGTTTCCACAATATTTGCAGTGCACGTGTTAGGTGATTCACCCCGTTTAGTCAGCGAACAGAGAGAGAGAGAGTATGTTGGTTGAAGTACAGGTACATTAAGAGCATTTCTCATCCATTATATTTGTTCAGTAACACAGACTACCGTACTTATCGCTGCATGTTCAATGTAAGTTGTTGTCGTGTGTTTCAGCAGTAATGGCCGTTCCTCGCTCTCCGACTTCGCGTCACGTGTGGAGACTGAGATGCAGGTAAGCCACACCCACAAACGGTCGGAAGCTCGATCACATGTTTTGATTTTCAGTCATACTTAAAAACCAATCAACATGCCCGTGTGATTCCTTGAACACCACGTCCTTCACTGCTGTTTTTTCCCAACATAATACCAGTTTTTTTATTTACAAACAGTTTTTTCTTCCCCTTTTATTTTCTTAAACATATTCCTTATTATACCTCAGGTTTCATATGCCAGTGACATCGAGCTCCTAGGCATCAAGACGAGGTGCGCTGATGCGGTAAGGGGAAAATCTGATTTCTAAGATTCTTAGTGTTTTAAGTATTCATCATTAATTACAATAAATATTACCATCTGTAGTCTAAACGATACTGTGGATTGCAAACTCAACGTTCTGTATATTTCACAATGTTCAGGTACCACAAGTAATTGTATTCATTGGGCTGGTGACTGCCTATTTTGTAACGCTTAATTTACAATAAAAGAGAGAAGTTTCGAATACTGCACGTTTAGCGTGTTTTGGTAAAAGCGCAATATTTTCTCATATCCAGCTTATTGGGCCATCTTACATCAATGCCTCTGCAAACGACGAAACAATATGAACAGACAATGGCAAACTCTTTTGAAGTGTATTACGGACCAGTAATGTACAATAATTATGCCTTTAAAAGCTTCCTTTTCTTTCCCAGGACCCTATATCTTTTTACCAGTTTTATATAATTGACAGCCTAAGTTTCAGAGGAGTGAGGATGTGTAATTACATTTTTAATGATGAGTTGCGGACAGAGGACTGTCAACCTGTAGCACCAATATCTTGGGCTACCTAACTGATGAAGGAAGGCGGATCAAATGACAGATAGTCCAGCCCTGTGACAAAGGGAGAGTGCCGCAATAAAATTAATCCCGAGATTTTGACATCAGATTTGGCCCTTACGTGAAATGAGGAATCGAATGATATCGTTCGCTGACTAATCAGCCCACTACTTTACAAATAATATAAATTAATTGGCAATTTAATAGCATAAAGTGAATTTTCCCCGACAAGTAAGAACCTCCACAGGCGTGGCTGACACCTTGACTCCCTACTGGTGGAGGATTTATAATTTTATCAAGGCCCATTTAATTAATACGGAAATGAAGCAATATGGCGTACTCTTGAGAGGCCCGTTTGACCGTTAGTTTAAATTCGCTTCTTCCTCACCAACGGCGGAGGGACACACGCCCCGCGCCGTTTGACTGAAGAACCGCTATTCCAGGTGTCCCAACCGCCCAGGGCGCCGACCCTGCCCGCACGGGCCGGGGGAAGGGTGCAGAAGGCGCGTTGTCAGGTTGGCTGCGGAGCCCCACTTCTTCTCGACGGAGCGATACAGTGTCCTGGAGTGACGGACACAAAAATGGCGGGAGACGCTCCCGACGCCCCAGTCGTGCGCAGTTCTACCCAGAGCTAGTTGAGCGCAGTCATTATTATCGTCCGCAGGAGCATTGCCACCATATGCACAGGAGCGCAGACTAGCAGTACCAATAGTGATCATGAATCGTGCTCCGCGCTACAGCTTGGTGTAATAACCAGCTCAGGAATATTTATCGGTTATGTTTCCGCCGGGACGAGGAAACGTGTTCGGCAATCAACGGGCGAAAGTGTACAGAATGATTTCGATAGGGCTGTAGCTGTTGCCCCTGCCTGCGCTGTTCCGTTAACTCTCATGACTACTAATCTACGTAATATTTCTCAGCGCATCCTGTCTCTGCTAGGGGTTGGACTATTCCAGTTTAAATGATTTCACTGTTTAACTGACTTTCATCGTGTCTTGGTCCTGCAGCGAGATTAGTTATTATTACTTCTATATTTGATTACGAAAGTAACAGTCTTCCATAGGTAACAGGCTACCTCACATTCCTCTTGCTTAAAGGAACAATATAGATAATTATACCTCGTAAACCTGTTAGCTTACTACGTCTGTAACTCCTCCACTGCTGTCCTATTACTAACTTTATTGCTAGAAGTGACGGAGTTCGATGCCAGTCACGGTCAGACACCAGCAGAAGTACAGGTGAGGTGTTGCAAGCAGCCATTTCCATCGATTCGAACATTCCCAACAGACAGAAGATCTACAAACCAACCCAAAATAATTCATGTGGCAACAACTATACTGTAGGGCTTGGTTGATTTGACAATGAACTAACTTGGCCAATGTGTGGTCGTAGCATACACTGTTATGCATCGGTAACACATCTGCAGCCTCTCCGATTCAAGAAGCGTGTTGCAACGGTTATCGTCACCAGTGACACTCAAGACTGAGTTCATCATCATCTTCACTGGGACTGCAGTTGCAATTTCGTTATATTTGTGCAACGTATTACCTTCCATATAATGTTGGCTGTGATATACGAGATGGACAACATAATATCGGAACCTGACAATACAAGGCTTTTGACAACTTACCTCACAAACGGCTTTTAATCGAATTCCGTGGTTATGGTATATCGCCCCAAATTTGCGACTGGATAGGGGATTTCTGTCAAAAAGGGCACAGTTTGAAGTAATAAATGGGAAGGCATCGACTAAAAGAGAGGTGATATTGGCGTTCCACAGGGTAGTGTTTTTGGTCCTCTGCTGTTCCTTATTTACATAAACGATCTGGGAGAAAATTTAAGCAGCTCTCTTAGCTTGTTTGCAGATGACGACGTCATTTACCTAGTAAAATCATCTAAAGATCAAAACCAACTGCAGAACAATCTAAATAAGATATCACCATGGCAATTGACTCTAAATGATGAGAAATGTGATGTCGTTCGCTTGAGTACGAAAAGAAATCCGTTAAAATTGTTTACAAAATAGATCAATCAAAACAGAAAGCCGGAAACTCCACAAAATACCTAGGAATTACTATTACTTCTGACGTAAAATGGAAAGAACACGTAGAGAATGTCGTGGGGAAGGCCAACCAGAGGCTACGTTTTATTGGCAGAACCCTTAAAAGATGCAACAAAACAACGGATACTTGTCCGTCCTTTTTTGGAGTATTGATGGCTAGTGTGGGATCCTTATCGCTTGAGTTTGACGGAGGACATCGAAAGAGTCCAAAGAAGGCCAGCTCGGTTTGTATTGTCACGATATATCATTTCCGTGCCAGCGTCACGGAAATGATACAGGAACTGGGATGCGAATCATTACAACAACGGCGCTTATCGCTGCGGCGTGGACTACTTACGAAACTCCAGTCGCCAACATTCTCCCCCGAATGCGAAAATATATTGTTGCCTCCCACTTACATAGGTAGAAATGATCATCAGAATAAAATACGAGGAATCAGAGCGCGAACGGAGATTCAGGTGTTCTTTCTTCCCGCGTGCTATTCGAGAATGGAATGGGAGATAAATAGTATAATGGTGGTTCGATGAACTATCTGCCAGGCACGTAAATGTGTTATGCAGAGTATCCCATCTAGATGAAGATGTAGAAACAATATTTACAATATAAAATTTCACGGCCAGTGTTTTCTTCAGGTTTTCCGGGCTGAGATGCCGTGGACCATGCATGAAACATCTCCCTGTCATTTCATAATATTAGCCTTAGACCTCAGAGGATGTCGCCTGCAGATGGAGACGAAACGCCAGGAAGTTTTATGCATGGCCAAGAAGGGCAAGAATCTGCAAAAACAAAAACATTGCATTTTAAGCAAAAATCATTCCACTCAAAAGAATATGCGGCTATAAGAAAAACGAGGAAAGCATAATAATGTGCGAATCCTTAGACTCCATACGGAAGTGATACGCATCAAAATACTGCCTGCCGCAGTAAGAACAGACCATAATAGAAATGTATTTTTTTCTTATGTTTACTTTCTACTTACTTTCAGGAGAATAACGCTTCAAATCTTTATAAACAGGGTGGTCGTAAATTCCCGTTACAAACTTCTAGGACCTTTACGGGGTAGTGAGTACATAATATTTTGAATAGGATCCCATGTCCGAAAGCGTATCATTTCCATTCTAAGACAGTTTCATTTCAGACGTGTAACTTGTCAACATCTGCTTAGAGACAGAGAAACGTGACAATGATCACTGTCCTGGTACGCAACAGAGTATACCAGAACATGCCTCGGAGGTACAATGTGTGTAACGACGTTGGTATCGTCTGATTGAGCTATTGTTGTAATGCATCAGTACGTTGCGGCTGCTGCCGTAGATGCTGGGCTCTTGTTGTCGACTACTGTAAACTGTAGGGTGAAATTGTAATGAAAATGCGTAAGTAATAACGGAACGATTCAGTACTCTTTTCAAATTTATTGCAACCATTTGCTCAGCCACCAGTGGATGGGGGGGGGGGGGGGGGGGGGGGGGTCAAATGTTTGTAAATATATCGGACCAAACTGCGTGGTCATCAGCCCGTTGCTTACAAACTATTTAAACTTAGGTAAACTAACCTAAGGACAAACACACACACCCATGCCCCGGGGAGGACTCGAACCTTCACGGCGAGCAACCGCGCTCTCCGCAGCGAGGCGCTTTAGACCGCTCAGCTACTCCACCACGGCGAGGGGGGGGGGAGGGAATATGGATCTGAAGACCCCTCCCCCTCCCGCACCTCCGATAGATTTTTTAATTTTATTATTTCATTTATTTATTTATTTTTAACATTTCAGCAACGGAAAGTTGAAATAGTACACATGTAATAAATCACAAGGAATTATGATTTGTCAAGCACAAGTGAACGTGACAGTGGGTCACCAACGTGATGCCGCCACGGAGAACGTGTGCTGCTGTTACGGTGAGCGTTTTTAACCCTAGAACGGACGGACGAAGAAAGTTTCATGAACGGTCGGGCTGGGTCTGAGAGACCTAATATATGAAACACTTTAAACAAGTGACGAAGCGTATATTTTCATAAAATGATTTTTTTATTTTATTTTATTCAGATAGTACTAAATGATATAGCGGCATTGTTTTACCTGTCTGAATTGTACAATAATTATAATAAAATAAAACTGAAAAACATACCAGTTTGTAGTACCAAATGCTAGTAAACAGAATAAACAAGAAAAATACTCTAAAATCGTCGCTTTTCAAAACATTCACCGAAAACTATTTCTGCATGCGCCAAGCATAACCACACCTTGCAAACTTTGCAAAAGTATTTTGTTTTGCTGTCTTTGCATTCGTAGCATCTTCCCCTTCTCCCTGGTTGTGGATCTTCAACTATGCCTAGTTCTTGGGTGCTGGAGAGGTTAGAAGCAAGCCTGCGAATTGGGCGCGGAAGGTTTGCCTGGGTTGGGCGCATTTTCAAATATGGTGTTACGAGAGACTTCCCTAGCGTTCTCAGGTACTCTCTTCTAACTGAAACATTTCCGTTGGCTTTGTGGGAAACAAGTTTTTCTCCCTTTAGTTGCTCCATTCCTTCCTTTGTAAAAGCTTATAGGTGACGTACCTGAGTCAGAATGATGAGCTGTACTTGAATCAACAACAGTAGGTGCATGAATGCTGGCAGAAGGCTGAACATCTTCCTCTTCATCGCCACTAACTTCACTATTGCTTGCATGGTCACTGTTTATTTTAAAGTCTGGGTCCGAATCAGAATAATTTACTTCATATAAAAATTCACTGTACGAGATACTTTCTCGTGTCATTTTATACTATAAAGTATTGACTGATAGCTTGGTGTTAGGAGATCAAAAATATTCCGCAAAGTTACTGGTAACTCAACGATACAACAAAATATAAGCGGGGTCGCACTGGCAGAAATTAGTTATGTAGACGGTCGGGCTGGGTCTGACAGACCCGCGCGCTTTTTGAAAGACTGCTAAACAATGACTAAACGATGAAAAACCTCATTCAAGCTGTCAACGCTTTCTCTAGTGTGTTTCAGGAAGCTAGCGCTCGAGTCAAATCAGCAATTATAAGAATACAAAATCAGTGAAACAAAAACAAGGGGGTCTCACAGATCCAGCCCGACCGTTCTAGGGTTAATGCCGCCGCGACCAGCTTTGTTGCTGCCGCTATTATTACTGCAATGCTGAAGTTACGAATCGATTGTTCTTAAGCGGCGACCCACTGCTTAGCAGGTCAGCGGCGCCACCGAGTGGAATCTTGTGAACAACAATAGTGTTTTCTTCAATTTTTTCTTCAATATTGGGCCCGCAAGAAAATAAATATCGTAAAACGACATTACACAAACGTTTTGTCCTTTTGATGCTGCAAACTATTTTATTATAACATTCCTTGTGCACTTCTTAAATTATAAAACGTGTAAAAATAAGTGAGTTTAATAAATTCAGTAGGATTTACTTTTAAAAAATTAGCGCCCACGCCAGAACCAAATGGTGACTGCGCCACTGATTGTAACAATTGTACTGGGTCACGCCTAATTACATTCCCCAAATAGGAGTGCAAGAGATAGTCATCAGAATTGAAACTGTCGTAAAACGGAAACGATACGTTTCTGGACATGGGGTCCTATTCGAGATGTTATCTGCTCACTACCCTATACAAGTCCTAAAAGTTTGTAACGGGAATTTCTGACCAGCTGTATAAAACAGTGTCGGTGTGTCCGTGTGTTTGTTTGTGTGTAAGTATTGCATACAAATCTACATTTTTGTTCCAATCTGCATGAAATTTTGCACTTGTAAGCTTCAGTTCATGAGGATGGTCGGTGTGTGGGTAAGGATCACGTACAACACACAATTCACGAGATATGACGTCATAAACAATGAGATGCGAGAAAAAATGCTACATCGCGCGACAATGTTGCATATTTTCTCCTAAACCACTGGACAGATTTCAACCAAAGTTACCATTAGGTAACAGTTGATGTAGGGATAAGAATCACATACGACACATACCTTTGGAAATATGACGTCATAAACAATTGGAATCTTAAGAAAACTGCCACATAATGCGAGATTTTATGAGTACACTATATGAGAACGAGAGTACTTAGCGACTTGCAACGAACTTTAAAGATAATTTCAAACATTTGTTATATCTTTTCTCGCTGACAACGACAGTAAAACAATGAAAGGAAAAAAGTTTTTCGCTTACTATTTTTCCGCTGTTCAAGAACTAAAACTACGGCATTCGGTATGACATTACATTACATTTTCTACACTACAAATTGTAGCCGCAGGAAATTATACAAGTTGTACACACACACATAACTGAATGTACCTACAACAGTTTATCACAGTGTAAACACAAACGTTCAGGCAAAACCGCCTCATCATTCACCAAGTTTTGATCTATTGCTACTTTACTACTAATTATATTCCCAACAGATTTGACAGACTTGCAGAACATATACAAATGAATAGATACCTGAAAGATTATACAGTTGTACAACATATAACTCAATAAACATGAGATCGTACGAATTTTATATGTAATTTTTATTTTTATTACTATTATTCTTTGTTTGGGTACAGCTCCTATAATTTTGTACATTATGCAAGACAGCCTTATTTGTTATAAATTATCCGATAAATATAACATGTTTTCATAAAAAAAAAAGGTGTTGGACAGAGAGAGAAGGTATAGGAGAAGTACAAACTCAAGGCAGGAATAAATAAATAAATTAATACCCGGGAAAAGACTGGTTTTCAGCTAGTATACATATATTTGTATTTTTTCATGAGTAAGTAACTCTTTATACCTCAGAATCAGTGAAATTCGTCAGTATTCACATTAATTTCCCCGTTATGTATGTATCTTCTTATTTTACTAACGTCTCAAAAGCAATAATTATGGTAACTATTTCGTTAATTACGTAACAATCTCTCTATATATAAATGTTGTGTTGGTTTGTGTGTGTTTGAAAATCTCAAAAAGTTCTTCACCGATTGAGCTCCAAATTTGTCACAACGTTGAACTATAACACAGGAAGATTTTTAGACACCTATTAGTTTAATGTATTACTCATAACCTATATTATGGCACCTTTGCGACTTTTAGCCTCAACGTTTCCACATTGTAAAATTTATTGTATTATCAAGAGGAGCGCAGCGGAGTCGCTTACAAAGTCGCTTATTATGTCGAACGGCTGGGAGGGGGGGGGGGGGTAGATCCTGCTGCTCAAATAATTGCTGTACTATGAACATATGGACTCCCTGAGTGCCAAATAATAGCCCCCCATAGTGCAAAGAATCATGGACGTACTGGATAACATATACGTCGGGGATATGGACACACAGATATAACTTAGTCATCCTTACAGTATTGAGGCAATGATTAAATTTATCCCAAGGCAGCGGCACGGCTGGCCTTTGTTGGAAACAGAATGTTTGTTTAGTATGGATGATTAATTTTCTCTCTGGACAACATTTCAATCAGAGCGCAAGCTTCAGACTCAATTATATGTTAAAAAAGCACAAAAGCATGTTCCTCTCAGTCTCTGTTATTGGTTGCTCGAGTCAATTTCATATACGGTGTCAGCAGCGGAGAGTAGTAATGATGGCAAGCAAATTTTCAGTTTATAAGTATAATTGATTTATTGACAGTGGTTCTTACAGGAACGCATTAATGACAGAGCAGAACTGCATTGAAAGGTTATTTTATGATAGAATAACGATTCATTCAAACTATTCATTCTGATAAGCATGTCTTTCGAATTACCACTGCATTATAGAGAACAACATTCCAGAGTAATACTCGGAAACCAGATGCTTTATAATAATGTTTTCAATTGAAGTATCCGCGCCTGTAATGATATATATCGAATGTGCGCTTCTAAATCTAAAAATGGACTTTTACCATCGTATAATTAATTGGAAATGGTTATTTTACTTAGGGCAGCTGCGGCATTCCGTGCTAATGTAATAATTTCGTTATTGTATGTAAATGAGTTTTCAAAGAGCAGTCAAGAGATTTTGACATCAGCTGCTGCCGCAAGTGAAATTTTAGCGAAATTATGCAAATTCATCAACATGAAAAATGACGTATCGGTTTTAGATTATCATTTTACAAAGAGGCCAATAAAAGCTACACAATTCAAAAGACGCTCTGCAATAGATGAGTGCAAGACGAAAATCTTGTGTATACGTAGCTATTAAGAGAGAAAAAAGGAAGCAGATGTTTTCGTATCTATATATCTGATCACCCTTTAAATTCTCCAGCTGCCAAATAAGTAAGCATTGAAAATTGAGGTGGTACCAACTTCTGCCTTGCATACCGGTCAGGTGCTATGGTAAAAATGCGATACTAAAGTAACAACTTTTCGTGGAAACGTATTTTATATAGGCTCATGGTTAATGGTTAATTTTCAGTAAGATAGATCGTGATATTAGCAGTGGAAATCAAAACACCATAGAAACGAATTCTGAACAAAACTTTGTTTATGTGCGGCGTTATTTCATTTTTTGTAACAGTAACTTTGTGATAGTTTCCAGCAGATAACACATAATTAGAATCAATTCCATAATTTTTAATTGCTTCATTTTATATAGGTACGAGACGTTTATAGAAATAGCTGAAGCAGGAGATTGAAAGTGAATGGAAGGAAAGGGAGTGATGAACAAATGCCGGGCATTAGATAGAGGGAGGATGTAGATAGTAGGGAAGCAGGAAACAGACATAGCGGATGGGAAATGGATGGAAAGAATGTAGAAAACAGTAGCTTTTTACTAAGATGGTCCAGAGTCGGTAAACTGATCTGTATGTTTGTGGAGAAAACGAACGGCAAAAAAAGTTAAGCTCTGCTCATCACGTTCCGTCTCTTCAATTGGACAGGCGACTTATTCCACCTTGTAATTTGCGTAAGAACGATCTGTAATATTTTTGTAACCTTAAACGTTTGGCTCTGCAAGTGGAACAAATCTGACGTGACTCCTAAGCTTAGACATTAGAAAGTTGTGCTCATTGCAGTTCAAGACAGATAAGTGGTCCTTAACCATACTCAAAAAGATCAGAACTACCACTCCTGTAAGTTGAAAAATATGAATAATTACTGCTAAGTGAGCTCACCGGCTACGGGAATGTGGTATTGGCAGTTTCACAGTAAATAAAAAGTAATTAATTACTGAGAGGTAAAAACGTAATTTATTATTTAAAACAAACTTGAAATGGAAATAGAATTATGAAATAATCAAATAAATTTAATGAGTTATCAGAATAAATAAATCAAGATAAGGTTCTGCCATACACAATATCACTGAAAATTTTTTTAAGAATGCCTGAGGTTTTTCAGTTACGCATAACCCTTTCTTTAATAAGCTGAAAGACTGGACGAGAGGATGTCGCGATAATGTCAGGAATGATATTGTAGTGGTGTCTGTGGCGTTGCATGGAACCTACACTACTCAAATATCGTCGTTCGCTCGCGTTGCATATGCGCACAAATACCATATGCTGCGTCAATGCTGATAGCGGCTGCGTCTCTGAAACCTGTAAAAAGTTAGCTGATTAAATCGATGGCTGGGATAAATCAGCCAAAAACTTCCTATTGCACTTGTTGACGCCAAGGCTCGCTATTTTTCCCTGGTCAAACTAATATTGGCTGGGTATGCTAATTCAGCAAATTAGCCCACCAGAAAATGCCACTGAAAATCGTCCGCAGACGTTAAATATCACAATTATGGACTGGCAAAATGTCCGCTGCTCTGTGATCATACCGTACTTACATGTTACGCATGTAACTCAACACTTGGTAGCGCAAACTCCGCTGTACACGCAATCAGGCGTAACCACAGCAAGTCGCTTTCAAATTCACAGAGCGCGTGTTCCCTTCGCCTACACAAGGCGGGAGAAGATGCCTAAGTGTCCGTCGACAATTTACTTTGGCGGCAGCTACCAAATCTCTCCTACCACGTCTCTGTCCTCAGCAGCCAATCAGCGTCATCGTAACAACACGCCTTTCGTCGGCCACGATGGCCGAGGAGACTGAGGCGCTCCAGTCACGGTCTGCACGGCCACTACGGTCGGGGGTTCGAATCCCCCCTCGGACACGGAGATTTATGCCGTCCTTAGTTGTAAGTAGTTCATAAGTAGTTTGTAAGTTTAGGGACTGATGACCCCGTAGTTAAGTCTCATAGACTCTACAAACATTTGAACACGCCTTCCGCCAGCAAATGTTCAAATGTTTGTAAATCTATCGGACAAAACTGCGTGGTCATCAGTCCGTAGCTTACAAACTACTTAAACCTAGGTAAACTAACCTAAGGACAAACACACACACCCATGCCCCAGGGAGGACTCGAACCTCCACGGCGAGCAACCGCGCGCTCCGCAGCGCGAGGCCTTAGACCGCTCGGCTACTCCACCGCGGCTTCCGCCAGCATTCGCCAATAACAGCGCATGTTACATACAGTTTGGGCTGTTCCGTAAAGTTTTTGTTTTGTTCTAAAACTCGTTGCTCTTGTAAAGTTATGTGGCGTCAACCTCCCTTCCTTTCAGTCCTTTGTCCACCTGAAAGCTCTTTACATGCGGCCCGCCAGCAGTTTAAAAGGCTTGGCCCCCTGCTGACTCCTCATGGTTGCCTCGCTCCGGCTACGCCATGAAGTGTCCCTTGTCTGTGTGCAGAATCCTCTCGTTAAACATTAAATGTAATTGACAATTTCATGAGTAATTACTCATTACTCTCATGACCAATATAAGTATGAAGTGTGAGGTATCAAATGAATCGGAGTGACGAGTAGAATATGATTCTTTACATGAAATTGTCATGGAAGGAAATCAGAAAACCTTGACTCCTTACAATACTATACTTCCGTTTTACATAGCCTCTGGAGCCTAACGAACGAACAATATTGATATGATTGAAGCATTCTTTCGGTGCGTCTATGTTCACATGAATTACAGTATTCCCTTTTCTATTTAT
Organism: Locusta migratoria; assembly: GCA_026315105.1. Classification (NCBI taxonomy): domain Eukaryota; kingdom Metazoa; phylum Arthropoda; class Insecta; order Orthoptera; family Acrididae; genus Locusta; species Locusta migratoria. The sequence goes on along the minus strand of CM048746.1, from coordinate 622,209,218 downwards.
TTCATATGATAGTGAGCCACAGCATAGCGTGGACGAGTTTAGCTAGTATCATTGTAAAGAAACATAAATGCTACCGTGGCTTGCTTGTCGTTGCAACAGTCTGTAACAGCTTTTACAGCAGTGAGTGTCGCGACTGCATATGTCATACGTCGAAGTCAACATAGGTTAGTTGTGCAGAGAGGCTGCATCTCATTGTTAGCGAGTACCCAGTGGTGACGAACCGCAACAAGATGTAGTATACTTCATGGCGGTCATATTAATCTGCCCACACTCTGTTACCCCCCGTCATTCCTGGTATTTCATTTTCGATGAACGGCTGTAGTTACATCATTAAACTTTTATTTACATTTTTCTGGATGTTTGGTTACAAAGTTACGTTCATATTTCTTAATCTAATATATATATTGTTTGTTCGTCTTTTTGTTCGTATTAGGCATGGCCATACTGTACATCCGAATGCGATCAAACTTTCTCAACCCATTGCGTTCACTCGTGCGAATGTTGTAGGCATACTGAAATTAACTTCGTATGGTGGACAGTGGATGGTACTTTACAATTAGTTAATTCCATTCTTATGCATTCACGCTGAAATGGCTGGACATATATGAATGAAATTTAGTACAGAGGTAGCTTATCCCATGATTAATACATACACTACATTTCGTAAGCCATTGTATGGTGCGTGACGGAGGGTACCTTACAACGTTTTAATATGTTTGCTACTCCTTCATGCTGAAAGGGATGGACAGATATGAACAAAATTTGGAATGCAAATACCTTACACCAAGATGTAATACATGGGCTACCTTTCGTAAGCCTCCATAGATGTATGGCGGAGGGTACGTAACAACAAACATCCAGATGGTTGGACTCGTCACCATGGAATCAGCACACAAACGTAAGTTTTCGTGAATGAGATTTTTATAATATGCAATCCAGTGAATTTAGCATGGCGGAGGGTACTTTGCGAATTTAACACCGTTTGACAAAGTACCATGAAACATGCCACAGATATAGGAGGGAGAGGAGTAGGTGGAGAAGTAGACAGACGGAAAGGGGAAGCAGGAGACGGACAGAGAGAGGGGAGAGGAGGAGAATGAGAGAGGAGAGATGGCGGCAGACAGCTGACATGGGATGAACAGAGGAAAGGGGAGGAGGAAATAGATAAGGAACAGGAGGAGCAGGTGACCAGAGAGAAGGGAAAGGAGGAGACGGACTAATGGGAGATTGGAAACGTCATTTATATTTGTTCCTATTTTATGTGCTGCCATAACGTTCATTTCATTACGTTAAAACTTCGTCGTCTTATTTCTTACTCTTACTCGAAGGTTAGGAGGAGAATTTATACGGTGGGAGGAGGAGGCGACGGAGGTGGAGGAAGATCGGAATAAGGTAGAAGAAGATATTTGTGGTGAAGGTGGATATGGAAAAAGAGAGGCGGTAAATTAGGAGATGGAATAAGAAACGTTGTAGTGGACAGAAACAGGGAAAGGAGATGGGAGGAGAGGATGGGTCGAGAAAGGGGGAGGAGGAGACGAAACAATAGTGATGAGGAGATGGAGGGAGGGAGAGAGAGGGAGAGAGAGAGAGAGAGAGAGAGACAGACTGACAGATGATTGGAGTAATTTAAATACGCGAGAAACGACGGGTACTGAGGCCAGTTTGCTATAAAATTGGGGCTCAATTGATGACCTACAGTTTCAGCCGATATGTTGAGAACAAGCATGCTCCGTCCACCGCAGCTACTAGTTTTGGCAATTCTCAAAGACCGGCGTGGTACAACATTTTCGAACAACAGGTGCGTGAAGCCTGGGCACAGGTTGCAAGCATGTATTCCTAACTTGAAACACCAAAGTTTTCTTTTTAGAGTGGCGATCAATATTGATGTGGGCTACATGCTGTGTACATGAACTACGATCGCATGTAGGAAATTCTCTTTCAGCAACAGTGCAACGCTGCTGTTGCTTGCTCAACTTACCTCAGATTAAATTCCCTGTGTAGTTAATTTTTAATTTTCGCTGAAGAGACAGCTCGGCTTTAATTAAATTTTTAATCTTCCAAACTTTAATAATAGTACAGATTACTTTATAATGCAGCCCAGTACATAGAAAACATCTTGATCGTCTACGTAGCACTTTTCTGTTCACACTTTTTCGACACAGGTGATTAAGCGGATAAATATTTTCTGTTTACTGTAGTGACTGTAGGGACTAAAGGTTTCACTTTGTTTTCGCTCAAAGTTAGGCATGTCTTACGAAATCTCATTGCGTGAGGTACGACCGCCCGTCGTGTCAGAAGGAGAAAGGCCGTTCACTTTCCGCTTGTTTAATGAGGGCAGCGGTGAACGGCCGGTTGCTGATGCTGATATTTTCAAGGAAAATATCGTAACAACGTGCTCTCTACCAGGGGTATCGACAGTGCCGCTTTTCTTTGCTTTACGGAAATTAATAATTTGGTACCTCGGTCTATCGACAGTTCCTCTAAGGTAAAGTTACCAAGAACCTGTCTGCCTATATTGTTTGTGAATGAACTTTCATCTGCCTTCCGAAAAGTCGTACTTTCGTAAGGTCGGGACTGTCGGAAATCCGTGAAGGTTATCTCTGGGACTGTTTCACCGATAACCGAAGTATACATTTGTCTTGAAGTTCTTCACTTTTGTTTTTCTTTTATTTACTCAGACGTTTCAGTATTTTCCGTGCTTTTCAGTTTTTCTTTCCTGGTGCTGTTGTGAGAGACTGTCTGAATTTACCCTGGATGATGTCAAACTGCTGCGACCTGGTTTTCACTCTAACACTTTTCTGACTGGAAACTGCAACATAATTATATACATAAATTTACACTTACGCACAATTTTTATTTAAATTATTTTTTCTGGTGAACATTCCAACGGGCGTATTGCTAATAGCAGCACAGTGAAATGCCTAGGCCACGTGGCATGCATGCAAGGCCTAAGGCATCATGCTACGGACGGGGCTGCCTTCTCCTCCTCCAGGCGTGGATGTATGTTTTGTCCTTAGTGTAAATCAGTTAAAGAAGTTTGTAAGTCTAGGGACTGATGACCAAAGCACCTTGGTCCAACAGGTTTACAAACATATTAACATTTGAATTTGCAAAACGTCAGTAGTAATTTTAGACACGAATTCAAACTTGTGAATGAAGCAAACGCTCTTTCCCAAAGAAGAATAAAGAAAGCACTTTTTACAGTTTTTGGAAATGAAATTTCTGCGCATTGCCAGTTTAGTTCTGAACACAAGAGAAAGTTAATTTGCAGGATTGCTATAGGAGGTTCGTTGACTGAGGCATGTGACTGCTTCCTAAAAAGAGACTTATTTTCAGAGTATCAATTTTGTACAGAGGATAGGATAGGATGTTTATGGCGCACAACAGCAAGGTCTTTACCGCCCTAACAAAATAATTAGGCGACGAGTGTGAAATGAGTCAATAGTAAATAAAAAAGAAGAGGCAATAGAAGGATGTACTGCATTGTCAATAAAACAAACGCAGAATCGCATATTGCAAATCAGCGATGTAAGGTGGAATACTAAAGTATACAACCTTAGAATTACTTAAAACACAATATCAGAGTTTAGCGGTACGCTGACCTATGATGTTAAAGTTATCAGCGAGCTATTCTTTAACACACGAAAACCTCCAGCCTAAAAGCTTAGCCCAGAGTCGAGAAAGTCCACAAAATTGTAATACGTTCGTCACACTGACCTCGTCAGCTAAAAAAGTGGGTAGAGCACGACCAAGATTAGCCGCTGTCCTCTCAGCACGATATAAAATACACTCAATTAAAATGTGTCGTATAGTAATTTGCACGCCACAAGCATCACAAATCGGTGGATCCTCTCGACGGAATAAATAGCTCTGGATCAAAGGGCGGTGCCCAATGCGGAGGCGCGTCAGTGTCACTTTGAAACGCCTGAATGGCTGGCAGGAGGTTCGCCATGGTCGGACAGTTGGTTTAACCAACAACAGTTTATTACCTGTCACTGCCAGCCACGTCTCCTCCCATAACTGAAGGGACCTCTGACCCAGCACAGAGTAGACGTCCCGCAAGGGAATGGTACACTCGTTGACATTCGGGTCACTGCAGGCCGCCTTGGCAGAAACATCAGCCGCTTCATTTCCCCGAATCCCAACATGCCCAGATACCCAAAGAAATGACACCTCTTTACCCCGCCGTTGGAGTACGTGCAGTTTGTCATGGATCAGTTGTGTTATGGTTTCAGCCGGGTACATGACCAGCAGTGGTTGTAGGGCACTAAGGGAATCTGAGCAGAGTAGAAATTTTGTACCTCGAGCACGTCGGATGTGTTCTAGTGCCTGGAGGATGGAATGCAGCTGTGACAAAAAAAAAAAAAAAAAAAAAAAAAAAAAATCAACGAGTAGACAGTGGGCAGGCGAATCCTTTGATGTGACCTGGAAACACTACAGAACACCCGACAGAGTCGCCTTCTTTCGATCCGTCAGTGTAAACCATAGTATAATCACGATCCTTATTTAAAATGTTAAAAAATTCTGACTGAAAAGTTTTGTCTGAGGTGCAATCTTTTTAAAAAAATTGTTAAATCAAATGTTCAAATGTTTGTTAAGATTAAGGGACTTAACTACGGGGTCATCAGTCCCTAAACTTACAAACTACTTATGAACTACCTACAACTAAGGACGGCACAAACATCCATGCCCGAGGGGGGATTCGAACCCCCGACCATAGTGGCCGTGCAGACCGTGACTGAAGCGCCTCAGTCCCCTCGGCCACAGCGGCCGGCATTGTTAAATCTAAAAGCAGCCTGGGCCTCTGCAATAACCAAGGGGGATATCTAACCCAGCCTCGACGTAAAATAGTAAAATCTGACACACTTATATCTATAGAACAGTCCTTAGCACGAATCCCAAAAGACCTCGTAGCTCGAAGCCGATTACAAAAAAGCCTTTCCATAGGCGGCCGAGTAACAGTATTGTAAGCAGGTGTACATGGAGTGGACAATGTGGCATACGAGTGGCGCACCATGAGGAGCTGTCGCGGTATGGAAAGCGGTGGCTCAGCAACCTCGGTGGAAGGCCTGGTATAGGGCTGGTCCGAAATGCCTCGGTAGCCAACCGAATCCCTTCATGGTGCAGCACGCCCAACATTTTTAGGTAGGAATGTCTGGCAGACCTATACACCGTGCAGTCATAATCAAGTCGGGATCGTACAAAGGCACTATAAAACTGGAACAGACGAGTCCTGTCAGCTCCACATGAAGTGTGACTAAGACACTTTAAAATACTTAGTGCTTGGACGCGCCGTCTCTTCAAGATGCGGCAACCAGGTAAGTTTAGAGTCAATTGTGAGACCCAGAAAACGTGTCTTTAAAATTCAGAACAGTGTCCCTGATCCGCAGTTCTGGTAAGTTAAAAATAGAACGTGAACGGTTAAAAAAACACACACAGACTTCTAGGTTGAAAATTTAAAACAGTTCTTCTGTGCCCATTCGTCCAGCCGCCGAAGAGTTAGCTGTATCTGACGAGAGGCTTGCTTAGGTAGTCTTTGCAGGTGCGGATCTCTGTGTCCCCAGATGTGTAAGGGTCAGCCCAAATGCCTAGGAAGCAGGAGACCTGGGTTCGAGGCCCGGCTGGGTACCCATTTTCAGCTTTGCCCAATCGCAGTTGATGTCATATATTCTGTGAATATGAGAGAATACCGACTGCAGGAAGAGACGCCATGTATACAAAAATGAACTTCGTTTCCGTTGACATCTCCAACACATGACACCTCATCTCATAGATTCTGCGGGTGGGATTTCTGTCGGTACGATACATTGCATCAGGAGCTTCTTCCCAGCTCTGCTGATGTCTGCTGAAGTAGTCAGGAGGGCGACAATTCTCTGTCGTATGCAACTAAGTGGATGGCTTCCAGAACGATTTGTGCTACTGCCTTCGCAATTATGTTTCGTTCTTCTTAAATGTTTTGGTTTTTCTGTTCGTACATATCGTCGGTGGAGATTTTGTGGTGAAAATTCAGGAAGCAAATGGCTTGCAACTTTTGTGCTACTTCAACATACAGCAGCAGCATATTTCACTGTCCTTATATTTGGGCGATTTTGCTCTCCCACCTGATTTATTAACTCGTTAATAGCATACTAGCATTCTTGAAGTTACGAGATTATTTTTTCTATTATTGATTCATCAATTTTAAGCTAAGGTTTACGTATTGTTCCCAGTAAAATTTACTCTTACACAAGGAGTTATACCACGTGTCAACTGCAACCAAGTCTAACTACTCATCATCCAAACGATCTGCTATGTCTTGATCCGCCAAGAACAATAGCTGCTTTCATCACGTTCCGTCTGCCTTCAAGTTATTTATACCCTTGATGAAGTGAAAGTCAGTAAATTTAGGGCTACGGTAAAGTTTTGGACATGTAATACGAACAGTTACTTGGCGAACAATCTCCTGAAAACGAGTGTGCTCAGCATTCTTTCTATTAGTACTACTCTACAAGAATGTTCTCACTCCTATTTCTTTGCCAACTATCGATTCACCTTTATAAATATCAAATTAACACATTAATCCTACATTTTCATTCGTGTTGAAACAAAAACATATCTGGCTCACAACGCACTTGTATCGATTCCCTTTGGCGGGAAGGCTTGAACTAAAGAGATAATGGGAACAATTAAGAAAAAAATAGGTTCTAAAATGTTAACCAAATCACTTAAACTATTTTGGAAAGCATTAAGATGGCATAATACAGCCTCACAATGAAGTTAGAATTGATTCCCGTACTTACAGACGTAAAAAAATGGGATAGTGTGAATTTAAGGTCTTACTCAATTTTGCTTTACGATTTAAAAAATTCAAAATTGCCCGAACTTGGAAAAATTGGCACTTGTGCAGCTTACGAATTAATTTTCTACATTTTTTAAGCAGGAATATATATACTGGAAAGTTGCAGTAAATTTAGAATGGGAAAAACATAGTTTTTGGCAAAGATGAAAAAATTGCTTCTGTTTACATCCCTATGAAAACCAAACTGCTAGATCAATTACAAATTTTGCGTTTTAAGTGACGCAGAAAGGTTCATTACCAAATATGGACCGTTTTCGAGTCATAAATGACAAACTTGAAAAAAGGCCGAAAATTTCGAAGCCTCTCGACCACCAAAATTTGTCCCTTCCAGTTCCAAGATTGAAAACTTAGATTTGTCATAACATCACCATACTAAATGGTCCTAAAATATATCTTTGGCCACAATCAATGTAAGCTGAAGCACATTTGGATCCGGTCTTTACAAGGCTAATAGGCACGTTCTTCAGCCCGTCGTTCAAAAGACAGAAAAATGAACAAGAAGGGGAGATTACAGCCCTTCAGGCTGAACTAGATAGTGCTAAGGAGAAACCTACAAATTTAATCGGGGAGATGGGTGGAGAAAGGTGGGAAGTGGTAGCAGGGAACAGTGGCCACAGAGAGAGTATACTACCTGAGAGCTTCACAATTGGTACAACCGATAGGTTTGCTACCTCAGTCAGCTGCGGAAGAAGGAGTAGTTAAGAAACAAGAGACTTTTGCTAGAAAACCGACGGTTTAAAAAAAAGTAGAAAGTAGGAGGCAAGTTCTGTTGTTAGGAAGTAGCCGTGGAAGAGGTGTGGGCCAGATTTTGTTGGAAAATTTAGTTGGCAGGTTCCATATTATAAACTTCTTCAAGCACAGAGCGGGTCTTAGCTAGGTGGTAGAGGATATAGGTTCCCTGTGTAACGGTTTCACAAAACAGGATCATGTTATGAGATTGAGTGGAGTGGGAAACAGCATTGATAGGGATCATGGCTACAGTTTTGAGTGTGACCTGATTAAAATAGCTTATGCAATGAACCGTACTAATTTTACACCTGTACCTGCTTTCGTACAGTATGATCGACCCCAACTAAACCGCTCTGTCAGGAGGGACAATATATAGATCAGCTGCTTAGAGCAGCTACTGTTTCAGACATGGATTTGGTTTCTGTAGGTGGGATTTAACTAGACATGGCCTGTATCTCAGTAGGAAAGGGGAAACTGGCTGGGTTGACAGAAAAATCCTTGGGAAAATGCAGTTCATGGAAATACTTCTTTTTTAGGCTAAGATCAGTGTCCAGTGAGAAGCTCAGACAGGCAGGTGCTGAATATGTTTAAAAATCAAATGAGTCTCACAAAAGCGAAGTAAAAGGCAATGTTAGCATTTTTCACCAGATAATTGGGGGTCTAAAGAATGAAATAGATGAGCTTCTGGTTTGTTTACATGATACAGAAGCTGATAATATAATAGATATGCTATGTCTGAGTATCACATTGTCACTGGTATGGAAAATGTGAATGTCAGTGGATATAAATTAGCTGCACATGTAAGTAGAGATAATAAGAGAAGAGGAGGAGTTGCCATATATGTCAAAAGTTATCACAGTGAAACAAATTTAGAAACAAATAAGTTATGTGTAGAGCAACATATTGAAGCAGGTGCCTGCCAGCTTAAACGCAATTATGGCTGTTTAATAAGTATAATTACCCTTCAGAAAACTTCCAGTTATTTCTGGAAAGAGTGATAACCCAGAAACAATCAATTATTATAAAAACTACTGTGCTACCACAATAAAAGTTATTAAGAAATGCAGAATGGTGTGCATCATATCTACGATTAGTTCCTCTGATAATAAAATAAAATAATTTGGGATATTATTAAAAGGGACACAGGCCAATCAAGCGCACAGGAAGAGGATATTACCATCAAAACAAATGAAATATTTAGTAACAAAAAATCAGAAGTTGATAACATTTATAAAGATTACTTTTTAAATAACAGTTATGGATCCCTTTATAAAATCTTTATTGCCACTGATCGCTTAATTATTTCATATGAATTAATAGATGGACTATCTATAGTTTTCACTGTGATAACACACTAAATAGACATCTGGCAGAGTATACCACAGGGTCTTGAACAACATGACCCAAAGGCATATTCAATTGAAGTGTATACCATTTATAACTGGCCACATTGATGTTGGTTCATCTAAAGTACATTTCTAACTATGCCTGGACAAGTGATATTTGATAATGACTCTTTAATGAGTCGAAACTAATCATCATATGAAATCATTAAGCGATCTATGGCAATAAAGATCTTATAAAAGGGTCCATAACTATTACATTAAAACTCGCCTCCTAGAAAACAACCTGAATAAGATGTCAGGTAATTATACTTTTTAAATGTTGTGGAGAAAATAGGATCTAAATGTTCATTATAAGTAGCAAGGCACATAATGGAAGAGGCCATACTAACAAAATTTGATACAATTTAAATAACATCCACCTCTCCGTCAGAAATTAGGAAAATAAGTCACATGGAATGATGGCATTTCCAGCATAGTATTAAACGCTTGTTCCCAAAACATAAGTAGGATTCTTAGCCACATAACTCTTTAAAGCAGGGTATTTTCCTGATAGACTGAAATATGCTATCGTCAAACCATTGCATAAAAAGGGGGATACATTTGATGTCAAGAACTACCACCCACTTTCACTTCTGACAGCTTTATTCAAAAATTCTGAAGAGTTATGTATTCTCGAGTAACTTAACATATTAGGAAAAGTAAAGTTCTAGCAAAATATCAGTTTGGTCATCAAAAATGCTTTTCAACAAAAATTACAATATATACCTTCACTGATGAAATATTAAATGCTTTGATTAACCGGTTATCACCCATTGAGATTTTTGTGATCTCTCAAAGGCTTTTGATTGTGTTATTCATGGGATTCTTCTAGATATACTTAAGTACTGTGGTATGAGTGGGACAGTGTAGAAATGGTTTAAATCATACTTAACTGGAAGAGTGCTGAATGTTGAAATAAGCATTTCACATGATATGGAATAAAGAGGAATTAATGCTAACCGGTGAGCTATGAAAAATGAGGTACCACAAGGCTCAGTCTTGGGTCCTTTGTTGTTCTTAATATGCAGTAATTACTTGTCATTCTATATTCATGAAGATGTTAAGCTAGTTTTTTTGCTGAGAAACAAGTACATCTATCACGCCTGACAAACGGGAATTAACTGATAAATTGTCTTTCACAAAATTATTAAGTGGTTCCTTACAAATGGACTCTCATTAAACTTTCATAAAACCTAGTATATATACAGTTTCAATAGTAAATAGCATGACAAAATTAATAAATATATACTTTGAAAAGAAATAAGAAATCTGTATCTAAGGTAGTATATTTAAAATTTTTAAGTTGACGAGGGATTGAATTGGCAGAAAGACATTGAACATCTGCTGAAACGTTTTAGTTCAAGGTCATTGCAAAATTTGGTGATGTACATCTCAGTAAATTAGCTTACTATGTCTATTTTCATTCACTGCTTGCATATGGCGTCATATTTTGGGGAAATTCAACATTAAGTGAAAAAGTATTCATTGTACACTCTTTGACAAAAAACCTGGCCGCCGGCCGGCCGCCGCTGAGCCTAAGTCCGAGCAGATCGCAACATGGGACAATAAAAGTGGCCGCGCTGATTCGCTCTAAGTCCAGCTATCTGCACAATCTGGCAACACTGCAGACTGCGGGAGTTCCTACAGTACTTCTTGTGTGCAGTTAGAAGTTCTCTGGGTCAGCTACATCCGCGGTATTGCGGTAAAGTGCGCGACTTGCATGTTCAGTATTAGCGATCGAAACCGACTGTTGGCAAAAATTTTTAATTCACGCCCCTTTTGCATACTGATGCCACATGTGTAAGGGGAGCATACGCGTAACGTATATCATTTTTTGATACACTGGTAATAACATTCCGGCCCAATAACATCGCTGCCTCTGGCCGCAGCACTTGGCAGAGCTCTCCGCGGCCCACTCGCCGGCAGCAGCGGTGGCGGCGCTACACAGCGCTGCCTCGCCCTCTGCCCACAGCGCCTGCCGCCGCTCATCGCCCTGGATATGTAAAACGCTGTAGTGTTGCTGAGTGGTGATCCACAAAAATGGTTGCGATGTGTATTTCACACAGGATATAACGAAGCACACCACCTATTTTGAATTATGAGCATATATTACTTTAGAGAGGCAAAAAATTGTCATTGTCCAATCCAATGGCACTCTACGATGGTTATCACTTATTTGTGGTATAAATCTCGATCCTTTTCCTTTCAGAAAAGCCTTTCATGTAATTTGTTATTGTCATCAGTTCATATGTTTTCATCAAGACACACTATGTAACTCACTTAAAAGGTTTTAGTGTCGTTGTTTCATTCCTTACGGTAAAGGTATGAGCTAAATTATGTGAATACGTTTCAGTGCACGTTCTAAAGCAACACAGGCACACTGCAATGTTCGTGTCGTCATGTCTCATTTCTACAGGAGATATTTCGCATCAATGGAAGTGAATTCGAATTTCTTCGAAGGCGTTTGTATGGTGAAGCAAAGAAGACATCTAATACCATTTCCATAATTTGAAGTCGACCTTTCTGAAAGACTTGTTGTATAAAGCTTTTCTTATGATTCTGTTAAAGAGTTTCTTCTTGCAATCTTCAGCGCATAAAGTAAAATAAAACAAAGTAAAATGAGATTCTATCTCCAAACGCACTTTCTCCAACCAGGATTAGAACTGCCGCCTCACACCAGGCTTGGATCACAAGACACAAGCAGAACCACACAGCCAACCATACACTGCCGCATATTGCCCTCAGTCTCTCACATATTCAATGCTGAGCCTCTAACGCAACGCGAAAGATAACCTGAAAGTCACCTACACAAATAACTACATTCCTTGAGTGCAAAAGTTAAATTTCTGTCTCTCATATCACATAGACATTATACAGCATGAGTCATGAAAGTAGAAGAGGAATGTCAAGTGAACTTAGTGGGACAATTCAGTACCACTTGCGGAAGTAACTGCACTGTCACAGTGTTGCCAAATGTTAGCAACGATGTTGCCAGTTCTTAGCTGTAGTAGGAAAACCTGTGTAGCGATAAGCGACGCGAAATCGCGCTCGTCTCATGCGGGCTTCTAGAGGGGAGTCGCGCATTTTGGTTAATATGCGGCGCAATCTCCTGATAGTTTCCGTCGTCACATTGAGGATGGAGATATTAAATTCGCCCAATGAGGCCGAAACTAGCGTTTAAATTTTTTGAAGCTTTACTGCATTATGATATATTTTCAGGAAATGACTAGAGAAAAAAATACTGATATTGTGATTGCAACATACAGCAGATCAAAGACGGAGATACGTAAACATGCATCACGATTACAGTTTCACCCCCCCCCCCCCCCAATGAAAAGACTAAAACTATTGCGTTGTTACATTTCGACAAAAGCTTTTTTTTTTTTTTTTTGAAATGTTGCTGGAAGTCAATGATGCCCCATCCGTCTGGAAAAACTTTGCAACTAGACAGCGACTGCGTTTCAAAATGCAGCCTTACGACTGTGCAAGTGATATTTCATGTCTTCTACGTGAATACATAAATGTGTTGGTTTGCTTTAAAGCCAGAAGAAACGTAGCTAACACATTAATTATTTCATTTGAGTATTCAGAAGACTGGATATTTAAAATCACGGCCATGACCAGAGAAACTGAACTGTATATGTGGGAAATGTTTCTTCTGCAAACATATACATATAATCTATAGACTACTAAGCAGCTTTTTATTTCGTAGTGTTACAGCCTTGTTGGGCCAACAAATGATGATGAGAATCCGAACCCATGTGTCTGATGGATTTTTCGAACGTTGCAACCTATGACTTGCATGTGTTGTTGCTTAGTATCTGTGGTCACATTGTTAAATTAATAGAAATTGTTACAAACGTTTTACCTACTTTCTCCTATGGTCCTATTTTTCGTCAAACCACAGATTCTTTCTGGACTCTTGGCCACATGGGAAAGAACGCTTTTGCAACTGAATTAATGGTAATAATGATGGCAATAATGATAGCAATTAATGATATTTACGGCGTTACAGCAGAATGATAAAGATTACAATAACAATAGAAAATGCCGATCTCTTGGTTGACACACTGCAATGAGTTTTGGTATTTCATTGCTGAATACCATTTAGGACATTTTTCAGCGGAGAAAAATAGACGTGAAGCCACACACATCACTAGTATAACGATATCTCACTAATCAACTATGCTTGCCGTAGATCAGAAAACGAGAATGGCGCCACCGAGCTAAAATGAGATTACTCGTTCAGTTATCTGACATTTTTTGGCAGTTAATACACACAGACCCGACATAAAACACAAAACTGTTTGCAATTTAAGCAGGTGTAGACCTTTCTGCGGTCGAATAACAGAGTCATTTAAATGCAATGACTAATCTCGTATCCTCATGAATATTGGAAAATACCTTGAATTCTGAAACTAAGGGAACGATCAGAGTTGCCTAGTATCGTAACCAATAGTGCTAAGCTGTAGGAAGAATTTCTTGGCCATCCCACAATATCCTCATTCCTACAAACAGCTTGCTTCAACTGGCTTTTATCAATGCTGCGCTGCCAAAGCCCATTCTAAGTAAGGCTTCAGTCCGACAACATCAATGAAAATGCTGAGGAACAGATGTCTTACCTTCATCAACTTCCGGGGAAAGTTTCTTTTAAAGAAACGGATAAAGTGTGAAATGACAACTTGCTCCAAAGTTCCTACGCATTTTAGTCCCAAATTGGACGTATATACGTTCAATCTTGTCATACGCGGCTCACATTTCAGGAATATCACCAAAATGAGCATCTGGCGGGTACCGTCCTAGAGCAGCTATTACGCAAGTTCTTACCGATAATCATAAAATTGACCAGACGGCTTTTGCTGCAGAATATAGTGACTTCTATTACATCCGCATACCCTTTCCCAATAAGAAACTGTTTTCTTCGTATAGTGATGCCCCTGTTTAGGTGAATTATAATGTTAGTGTTTAATGTTGCTTCAGAAGTACTTTCGTCTTAAATATTTTTATCTTTGCAGGTAATTCAAAGTAATTGTAATAATTAGTTTCCCTTCAAATTACTCCATTCATTCGATCTATTATTTGTAAAGTAATTGCAACCGCCAAAAGTGAAATTGTCCTATAAACCAAACCGTTTGATTATTTCAGGTCTATCGTCCATGGGGAGTACGAATATTGTTCGTAACCGTAAACAGTTTGCTCTTGCTGTTCATCTCCTTAATATTGTTAAATACATATTTTTCCCTATAATTCTCCTCGTGAAATGGTTGCACTGCTGTGCTTTATTATTGTTAGTACCATTAGTTTTTATTTCAAGTTGATCTCTGAATTTTATTTTGTATTACCGTTACATTTATTTGTTTAATATCTTTCACAATATTGAAGATCAACAAGTTCTCATATCCATTAATATAAGCGAGTTAGAGCTAATGTATAACAGTCATTATTGTCTTGTTTCATCCGTAAAAGTTCCTCTGAAAATCTGGAACACTTCTTTTAACACCCTTAATTTGAAACCGATACGTAGGCAGAGGACATTCACGGATTGCTCATTTATTAACTTCATTCATAATGATAATTTGGATCAAATTTATTTACAAATTTTGTTCTCAGTCCTTTTAATTTTTATAATAGCGGTAAAATTACAGCCTTGCACATTCTACGGCATCTGTTCAAAATAAATGAAAAAGAGATACGTCAATACTTTCATTTACTATCTTTTAACAAGCAACAGTGCAATTGCTTTCCCTAATGTTGTTTTAAACCATAGCACAATTCATCGATCAATTTTAATCGTTGTAACACGTGTTTCTTCGGTTGCTTTATTGTCTATTGTGTTTTTGTTACAAATTTTACAATTGATTTTATTCTAACGATAGGCCAAAAACTTAATTAAGGTAACTCAGAACCGTGTGACAATGCACTATTTACTCGCATTCGTTTTTGCTACGGAGCGAGTCGGTGCAGTGGTAACACACGGGACTCATATTCGGCTCCATGGCGCATCGAACTGGCCTTCGGCCATTTGAGTTTCAGTTTTCCATGATTTTCCTAAATCAGTCTAAGCAAATGCCGGAATGGTCCTTGCGGCAGGGCACGGCCGATTTCCTTCCACATCCTTATCATGACAATCCGAACTTCTGCTTCGCTCTAATGACCTCATGTCGAGGGGACGTTAAATCGTAACCTTCCTTCTTTCTTTCGTGTCTCGTGTGCAATAGAGCTTACTTTGTTCATGTTCCCGTGTGTTGGTACAAATTTTGCAGTTCATTTCAAACCAACTTCCCTCTGAACAAGAGACCTTGAACTTTCAGCTTAACTTAGAACTTGATGACACTGCTTCATTAACGCCATTTCTTAATTGGTGTGTGGTGGAGGGCATATTTTATACAACTGCAGTTTCCGCCTGTTTCTCTTCCAGTTGTGAATGGTTCGCCGTTAAAACTATTTCTGGTAAGACTTAGTGTGAGTTCATATCGCCCTATCTTTTTTACCTTCAGGATCTTTTCGTGACTAATACATAAGAGGGGTTAGGTGAAATAGAAATAAAACAAATGTATCGAATGTCTCTGTTGTATTCTCATAAAAACGTTTGAAATTGAATGAAAAATTTCACACATACAAAATATGAAAAGTGTAAAATAATCATTCAAATGGAAAATGCATATAAACGTGGTTTTAAACTAGACTAAGACGTATAAAGTAACTTTTGTCCGCTCGATAATTGCTACCGCGTTAAGGATAGTTCCAATAAATTTTCGAAATTTTAAGAGCTATGTCAGACATCATAATAACACTGGAACACAAAGTGTTCTTGCATCATGAGTAATGCTGACAGTAGCGTTTAGTGGCCACCAACTTGAATGGTAATTTATTTCATTAACTTTCTGAAGTCGATAAGAGGTATGACGCTGTGGCGGCAGCCACGGTCGTTTTGGTAAATGCGGCACAACGAGCGAGCGAAGGCGCGCGTGTTTGGAAACGGAGAAGGCGGAGCGCGCCTGCTGGAGGGAAAGGATAGTTGTCGTTCTGAATAGATGAAGCCATCAAACGGAGTCTAACAGATGTACGGTAGACCTCTGGGAACTTACGCATTTTGACTGTAACATGAGAAATAAATGAAATTCACGAATTGCATTGAACATTGCAATGGTTAGTAAATTAATGTCGTCCGCTATCTGCGACGACACCGATCGAATGATAATCTGTCTACGTGAGATACCTGGCATCTAAAAGTCACCATTTAGTTTGTATTCTGAAACCTATCAACGCGCTGTAATGAACACACTGCAATTAAAACTATGTCTGCATCGCATCCGGCCATGAGACAACGTACCATTTTATGAAATAAACGAGGCAGGCAACAAAGACAGCACCTCATCAAGGAACGTGCTCAAAAAATTCAAATGGAACGCTATTTAACGTATCAAGATGTTCTGTCAATAACAGGTCGCTTGTAATTTCCATATTGACCTGCGGACATTTTATTTTATCAGGAAGCAAACTCGAAGGAAACTGGACAAAATTTGAGTATTTAGGAAGACTTTTCTGCGACAAATTGTGAGTCTTATTGTTAGTTAATGGAGTACAGTAAACATAACTATAAGTCCTGCATATGAATCAACCATAAACCGAGTACCAAAACTGGTAATACGCTCAATGAGGTATTCATTGATTTTTTTTTTTTTTTTTTTTTTTTTTTTTTTTTAATAGCTGGCCACGTGACATATGCGCAATTTGGAGAGCACAGTATCTCGAGCGTGAGTGGAATTACGGATCCGGATCCTAACGTGCAGGACGCCAGCTACAAAAACTCGTTCATCAGGGCATCAATGTAATCAAGATTTTCCAACGGCATAGTAGGGCCTATTGTTTCGCAACTTCGGCATCATGTAGATGTGTGTCTGATATGTAATTCTGCAGTCAGTTGACTTTTTCTTGTCACCTACACTAAATATTTTGAAAAATTAACACCATAATATGCTCATTGTCGTAGTAAACTGAATTTGTGTTCAAGAATGTCGTTTCATACATTTACTACTCCTACTCTCTTTCACTTTGCGAGAAATCTGCCGCAGCTGTGAGTAAATCAATGAGGTAGGGTTTATAGCAGTAATGTCTAGCTGTATAATAGTCACTTTCTGAAAACCTAGCCAATTTAGAAATCGGGCCCGTTTTGTTACAAAAGCTGGATCTCTTCATTTCGTGTCGTTACGTCTTAAATTTATCCGCTTACTGTCAAACAAAATCATTCGAGCCAACTGTCTCCTGGAAACCTCATAGCAGATGTTGTAGCCACCTACTTCAAGAATATCAATTGACATCACAAACAAAACGAAAGAACATTTTCTTAAATGAATTTATCAATTGTTCTAAAATGATGGTAAAATTTTAAATATAGATAGAACAACTTATTTGGAAATCACTTCAATCATCCCATAAAGTAAATAATAAATTCGGAAGCCGCGTCAGCTGTTTTATTTTTTATTTTTTTTATTATTAAGAACGTTGCTTTACAGGTCCACGACCGTTTTCACGTTTTTAAAGACCCATCTTCAGGTGTTAATTTTTTTCATATGAAAATTCATTATAGAGACACAAGGTTCTAATTGCTTTCATCTGTCATGGGAAAAAATTGCATTAATTACGCTCAGATATATGGAACCAGTGCAAAAGAAATCATCACTGTCATTCAGAATAAAAACCAAGGACATTAAAATGTGGAACAAACAGTTGCGTAATTTTGATTACTGTATTTTCAATAAAACCAGTAGATCGCCGACGAAGTTCAAAATGTTCAAATGTCTGTAAATCTATCGGACCAAACTGCGTGGTCATCAGTCCGTAGCTTACAAACTACTTAAACCTAGGTAAACTAACCTACGGACAAACACACACACCCATGCCCCAGCGAGGACTCGAACCTCCACGGCGAGTAACCGCGCGCTCCGCAGGGAGGTGCTTTAGACCACTTTTTTTTTTTTTTTTTTTTTTTCTTTTTTTTTTTTTTTTTTTTTTTTTTTTGCGTAAGTTCGTTGAAAAATAATAATAATAATAAAAAAAATGAAGCTGATTTGACGAATTCCCGTCTCGCTGTTCCACAGCTTTATATCGAAAATATTGCAAACCAAAGGAAAGTCACTTCTTCAGTGGTAAACAAACTATTTCTCCCTATTTACTATTCGATAAAATAACTGTTTTCTTCTTTTTCCATGGCACTGCCCACCGTCGATTTCAAAGTTTGTCTTCACGTATTGTGTTCGCAGTTTTGCATGTCCGTTTGAAGTTCATTTTCTTTGTACTTCTTGTATGTACTTAGTATAAAATGGTTTCTTCTCTAACCCTGAAACGCGTCAGTCGGCTAGAGCATAGGATTTATTTGAATAAAATATACAAATGAAAGAGGGGGTTAATGATATATCTTCTTTCAAAAACAAAAATTTCTTCTGAGGTACTGCTCGTTTCATTATTACTTTGTTCTTCATTTGTTCATGTTCTCTTCATTTGGTTTATTGTATTTATTGATTTATTTGTTTAGTAATTAATGTTAGTTTTATTTTACACACTCCATCGCTAATCATGTTGTTTCAGGTGCATTTACATGATAGTTCTCTTTAGGAAATTGGCGTATTGACGATGATAATCATGTACTTGTAGTAGGTTTTGGTGCTGGGTCGTAATATACGTCCAAAAGTCCTCTTCACTCTTTTCATTGTTTGTCAGAATATAAAATACCGTATGTCCCCTTAACCAGTTGACGGCATTGTTCTTTGTGTTGGGATAAAGTTTTTCATCGGGTAACAAAAAACTCGTGGGTGTGATTGTATGCGGAGATGTTCTCTGGATGATTGCCAGTTTTCGTCTAACCGACTGCCAAATGTTGTTGACTTTATTACATACAAACTGGTGTTCGTCCGTGTCGTTGAGATTGCAGGTAATACACAGAGAGGAGTCTGCCATGTGAATGGAATGAAGACGTTCATTTGTTGATACTTTTCTGTTAACTGCGTAGTACCACGTTGCCCGCACGTTAGTTGGTAAGTGCAAATGATGGACGTTTTTCCAAATATTTGACCAATTGAATGCATTGTACTTTTTTTCTATTATATTCTTGCTATGAAACTTCATAAAGTTTTTATATACATCTTTAACACTAAATACATCTTTCTCTGCAATCCTCAGTCTTAGATAACTGTGTTCTATTAGAAAATGCTTGAATTGGTACAGTTGATTGGGGATGTGATGAACATCAATTGGTGCATCACAGTTGGCTGGTGCTATTTCATTAAGTAAGAATGCTGCTATGCTATTCGGTGACTTTTTCCACTGTTTATAGGTCTTGCAGGTGTACAACGCTTGTGCTTTATTATAGACGTCTGTAAGGTTTAGGCCACCTTCGGTAAATGGTAAGGTCAAAGTTTCAAACTTAACTTTGAACATGTGACCACGGCTGACGAAATGACCAAAAGCAGCCAGAATCCTATTTGCCACGTCTTTTGGCATGGGCAGGACTTGCGCCACGTAATTTATTTTTGATGTTAGATAGATGTTGACGAGTTGCACTCTCTGTATTTCATCGATCGTCCTGAGTTTGTGTTGGTGGATGCTGGCACGTATGTTATTCAGTAATTTCCGATAGTTCAAAGTAATTGTCTGCCGGATGTTTGGTGCATATTCTATTCCAAGACATTTGATTGTGGAGGTCTCCTTTATTGGTCCTTGGATGGGAATTCCTAAACCACGCCCAACATTCATTATTGCACATTTATTCCTGTTCAGTTTTGCGCCGGAAGCAAGTGCGTACTTATCTATTATTTCCAGTGCCTTGCATATCTCTTCGTTATCTCGGACCAGAAAGACGACATCGTCAGCATATGCCTTGCACACTATCCTTTCTCCATTTATCGTTATGCCTTGGAGATGTTGACTTAAATCGAAAAGCAAAGGCTCAATGGCTATTGCGAAGAGGGACATGGATAATGGGCATCCTTGTCGCACTGAGCTGTTTATTGTAATGGGTTTGCTGGCTTGACCATTGATCATAACTGTGGAGGTAGCACTGCTTAAAAAGTTCTTTATAACTCCGATAAAACGTTGCGGAAAGTTCATGCAACCCATAGTATGAAACAGATAATTATGGCTGACTCTGTCGAAAGCCTTCTCAAAATCCAATGATACTAGCGCGCCTTTTATTTGACAAGCTCCAGCAATCGATATGATATCCCTATAATCGCACAGTGTGTGGTGGATAGATCTGTCTCGTCCTACGCTTGACTGATACGAACCGGTGACGGTATTCATTACAGATTTTAATCTTTCGTTCACAATGCGGGAAAATATTTTATAGTCACAATTAAGTAATGTGAGCGGTCTTAGATTTGTTATACATTTTCCTGCATGATTTTTCGGGACTAGAACTATTATTCCTTCTCGAAAGTCACTTGGGATATCACTGCTGGCATTCATGAGTTCGTTGCAAATGCTCGTCAGTTTGGGTATCATTCGACTTCGGAATGTATGGTATAGCTCAGCTGGAAGTCCGTCACGCCCAGGAGATTTGTTTTTCGGACTTCGTAGTATGGCATCTTCAACTTCATCTTGCGTTACTTCAGCTAGCAGGTTATTTGCCTGATCCTGGTCCAGCTTCCGTGTCAGTCCTATTGTCATAACATTTTGCGCCATTGTGTCAGTTGTGGTATTGCTTAATAACTCGGTGAAGTATTTATGGATTTCGTTTTTAATCTCATTTTGCTGCGTGAGTAGTCTGCCATCCATGGATCGTATTTCAGTTAATATTTTCTTTCGGCGGCCCTTCCTTTCAGTAATCAAGTGGTAAATTGACGTTTGTTCTCTTTTGACATCGTTTTGAAGCCTTGATCGTATTTTACAACCTTCAAGTTGTTTTCGTTTCAAAGCTAAGAGTTTCGCCTGAGTTCTTTTTATATCCAGATGGTTGTTAATTACTGATGGATCATTTTTGTACAAGTCTCGAAGGACTTTGAAATAAAATTCAGTTGTCTGTTTTTGCCAATCATTTTTGTCACGTGAGTAGTGCATCATCGCCCGTCGTATCGACGGTTTAGCACATTTGAGCCACCACGTAAGTGTCGAGGGGTATGACGTGAATTTTTTCTCGCACTCAGTCCACACAGTATTGAATATGTCGTGACACTCGGGGTCCTGCAAGTGTGCTACATTGAACTTCCACAGGCCTCGTCCCCGGTATGTTTCCTGTCGTTTGAGGTTAATGGTGCAAATATATGTTATGTGATCTGAGAATATGGTAGGCCATAACTCTGTCTGTAGCACGTGCGTTTTTAAATGATCAGACACATATATCCTGTCGATGCGACTGGCAGAATGACTTGTAATGTAAGTAAAGCCTGGCAGCGCACCGTTTTTGAGTTCCCAGGTATCAGTCATCGTCAGTTGTTTGATTATAAGGTCAAGTTCGGCACAATAGTTAAAATTGGGCGTTTGATCTTTAGCCGACAATACACAGTTGTAGTCCCCTCCAAAAATCATATCGTCATATCGTCCACAGAAAAGAGGAACAACATCATCTTTAAAAAATTCAGCTCTACGCCGCCTATTACTGGAACCAGAGGGTGCATAGATGTTAATAAGTCGAGTACCGTTGATAGTAACAGCTACACCTCTGGCGTTTGTCAGTTTTACAACATCGTGCACAATAATGCCTTCTTTGCTTAATATTGCTGTACCGAGTTCTGAGTCGTTCCCTGAATTGACAATTGCATTGTATCCTGTGATATCATCAAGTTGAATGTCTGTAACGTCTTGCAACATAGCAATATCAATATCGGCTGCGTAAAGCATATCCTGCAAGGTCTTAAGTTTTAAATGGCTGCGGATCTTATTGATGTTTATCGTCCCTATTTTATACGATTGCAATGCAATTGTAAAAGGTAGATGGACAAAATCGGTGAATATGGCAACTGATACTCATGGCGTCTAATGTCTTTAATGAATCGGAAGTGGAGGTGGCGTCCTCTTAGTTTCCTCGTCTCTCGGCCTGGAGAACGAGTCTCTTTTTGTATTTGACACTTCCTGCATTTCTTCATCCTCGGGGAATTGTGCGGTTTCCTCTGCCCAGTTCCCTCCATCGGTGCATTGAAGCAATTCTTCCTCAGAACCATGTTGAGATGGAACTTTATTTCGCGAGTCCTTCGGTGTGCAATTAGTATTTTCACCGCCCCGTTCGGTGTGCGTTTCTATATTTGGCGAAACGACCATACTCACAATATTTGTCATCTGTTGACTCCGTTGCGACTTCCCAGATGTCGCATCGCTTAATTTTTGACTAATTTGTTTTGCTTTTTCGCGCACTTGCTGTACTTTCTGTTTGGCGTCAGGAGGTGCTATACGCCGTTTCTTATGCCTCTTCGGAGAGGGTCCCGATTTTGAACTGTCTTCACACTCTGAAGTGCTACTTAAATCTTGGGTATTACTTTCCTGATTACTAACTTCTTCCATCTCACGCCGTGCATCCTGTTCAAAGGTTTCCGTGACTTTTTTATCGTGTTCGTCGCCAGTGACTGTTTCCGTTGCGTTGGAGGGAACGACAGCCGTCGTTTCATTATTACTGGTGTCCATTTCCAGGCTTACGGTAGCATCGTCTCTCTCATTGTTTTCGTCTATTGCGGCGCTAGACGTGGCAGCCGTGTTTACTCGGAGGGCCGTGGCGTACGTCACAGGCAGTGACGTCATCTTTAGTGGCGCGACCGGCTCCGATGCCGGCACCTGCGTCAATCTCCGTTGCACACATTCAGATCTAACATGCCCTGTCTGCCCACAGCCTGAGCACGTACGTGGTTGGTCGTCGTACAAGACAATGGCTCTATATCCGCAAACGTAGATGTAAGATGGGATATGTTTTTGGAGCTCCATTTTTATTTGTCTGACACCGTTTAGTACCGGGAACGTTTGGAAGGTTGTCCACTTTTCCGCAATATTGCTGATAACCCTCCCGTACGGTTTGAGAGCTGTATTAATCTCATCCTCAGTTATTTCGAAAGGCAGTTCAAACATACGAACGGTTCTAGTTCCAAATGCAGCATAATCAACTTGAACGTTACCAACATTGCCGTCACAATGATTAAATTTCAGTTTGCCTCTACATTGTTCAATGACCTTTTCACAGCATTCAGCATTGATCATTTTGACGTATACAGTGCTACTCACAATCGATAAATGGATCCCGACTATCTCAGTAAAACTTAGCTTTACTACATCTCGTAAAAATACTTCTACTTCAAATGCTCTTGGCCGAGCAAAGTGTTCATCGAACGAGAACTTCAAAGTATATTTTCTTTTAGATTGACTCATCTTGGTGATCTACACATTTTGAAACCTAAGGCTACTATTTACGCTACACGAGCGTCTAACTCACCACACACTGTAAGCGCGCGTCCGGCCGCAGCGAGGAAGTGTCCGTTAGACTACGACCACTCGGCTACTCCACCGCGGCGCCGACGAAGTGAAGGAGTACAAACTAAAGAAGACTGCCCAAAGAATCGCAGATGATGGATTTGTATTTTGCTCATCTTTGCATTAAGTATTACGGCAAAATAAGAAAACTTACGAATATGCACAACCACCCAAATTCGCTGTTTTGTTACAGCTTCATGAGGACTAAATTCGTTTAGATAATATTCCTTGAATGTGAGATGCGTTTGACAAGACTCGACATAGATACAGTCTATCCTCGGACAACAGTGCCTAGTATAATTGGAGAAAATGATGGTTCGAATTACTTTTTCGTTTTTTTACAAAAAGCTCTCACTGAAAGTTGATGAGGGTGAGTTATCAATTCATCAGCATTTCTTCTCATTGCATGGCTAAAAGCCAGTTGAGGCCAGATGCTAGTAGGATTGAAAATATTGTGGGCTGTCGCTTTCAAGATGCGAAGTGTTTGATACTTTACTGATTAGTGACGGATGATGCAACGTTTTTTTCCAGTAACTCATAAAAATAGCTTTTGTAGATATCTAAAAAAGTATTTGTTTTAGTCTTTTATTTTAGGGGGAGGGGGGTGAAACTGTAATCGTGATGCATGTTTACGTATCTCCGTCTTTGATCTGCTGTATGTTGCAATCACAATATCAGTATTTTTTTCTCTAGTCATTTCCTGAAAATATATCATAATGCAGTAAAGCTTCAAAAAATTTAAACGCTAGTTTCGGCCTCATTGGGCGAATTTAATATCTCCATCCTCAATGTGACGACGGAAACTATCAGGAGATTGCGCCGCATATTAACCAAAATGCGCGACTCCCCTCTAGAAGCCCGCATGAGACGAGCGCGATTTCGCGTCGCTTATCGCTACACAGGTTTTCCTACTACAGCTAAGAACTGGCAACATCGTTGCTAACATTTGGCAACACTGTGACAGTGCAGTTACTTCCGCAAGTGGTACTGAATTGTCCCACTAAGTTCACTTGACATTCCTCTTCTACTTTCATGACTCATGCTGTATAATGTCTATGTGATATGAGAGACAGAAATTTAACTTTTGCACTCAAGGAATGTAGTTATTTGTGTAGGTGACTTTCAGGTTATCTTTCGCGATGCGTTAGAGGCTCAGCATTGAATATGTGAGAGACTGAGGGCAATATGCGGCAGTGTGTGGTTGGCTGTGTGGTTCTGCTTGTGTCTTGTGATCCAAGCCTGGTGTGAGGCGGCAGTTCTAATCCTGGTTGGAGAAAGTGCGTTTGGGGATAGAATCTCATTTTACTTTGTTTTATTTTACTTTATGCGCTGAAGATTGCAAGAAGAAACTCTTTAACAGAATCATAAGAAAAGCTTTATACAACAAGTCTTTCAGAAAGGTCGACTTCAAATTATGGAAATGGTATTAGATGTCTTCTTTGCTTCACCATACAAACGCCTTCGAAGAAATTCGAATTCACTTCCATTGATGCGAAATATCTCCTGTAGAAATGAGACATGACGACACGAACATTGCAGTGTGCCTGTGTTGCTTTAGAACGTGCACTGAAACGTATTCACATAATTTAGCTCATACCTTTACCGTAAGGAATGAAACAACGACACTAAAACCTTTTAAGTGAGTTACATAGTGTGTCTTGATGAAAACATATGAACTGATGACAATAACAAATTACATGAAAGGCTTTTCTGAAAGGAAAAGGATCGAGATTTATACCACAAATAAGTGATAACCATCGTAGAGTGCCATTGGATTGGACAATGACAATTTTTTGCCTCTCTAAAGTAATATATGCTCATAATTCAAAATAGGTGGTGTGCTTCGTTATATCCTGTGTGAAATACACATCGCAACCATTTTTGTGGATCACCACTCAGCAACACTACAGCGTTTTACATATCCAGGGCGATGAGCGGCGGCAGGCGCTGTGGGCAGAGGGCGAGGCAGCGCTGTGTAGCGCCACCACCGCTGCTGCCGGCGAGTGGGCCGCGGAGAGCTCTGCCAAGTGCTGCGGCCAGAGGCAGCGATGTTATTGGGCCGGAATGTTATTACCAGTGTATCAAAAAATGATATACGTTACGCGTATGCTCCCCTTACACATGTGGCATCAGTATGCAAAAGGGGCGTGAATTAAAAATTTTTGCCAACAGTCGGTTTCGATAGCTAATACTGAACATGCAAGTCGCGCACTTTACCGGAAGACCGCGGATGTAGCTGACCCAGGGAACTTCTAACTGCACACAAGAAGTACTGTAGGAACTCCCGCAGTCTGCAGTGTTGCCAGATTGTGCAGATAGCTGGACTTAGAGCGAATCAGCGTGGCCACTTTTATTGTCCCATGTTGCGATCGGCTCGGACTTAGGCTCAGCGGCGGCCGGCCGGCGGCCAGGTTTTTTGTCAAAGAGTGTACAAAAGTGTTCACTGTAACGTCACTATATATTCACTCATGAGATTATTAAGAATCTGACCAAATTCAAAAGTAATAGCAGTGTGCATAGCTATAATACTAGAAGAAAGTGTGATATTCACTATTCACGTATAAATGTAACTTTGCCACAGAAAGGGGTGAATGATGCCGCCATAAAAGTCTTCGGTCACTTCCAAGTAGCTTCAAAACTCTGACAGATAGCCAACTAGTGGTTAAAAAGAAATTAAAATAACTTCTAAGCTTTAGATGAATTTTTAGATAAAACTTAGTAATTTTGCCAAAAAATACATAAAAATACGTAAAAAAATCCTGAAAATATTAAGTGTCATGTATTCACACCACTTATTAAACTGGCATGTTCCACATCATTGCGAAATGTCCTATTTATGATCTATGGAACAAGTATTAACATAATTTAATCCACTGAAGAGAAATGACTTCACTAATTAGATGCCACGGATGACGACAGAAGGTGTCCTAATATGAAATGAAATTGTATCCAAGACCTTTGCCCTTGTTTGTGTGGTCATGTGCTGGGTGACAATGAGATTGGTGTCTCATCGCTGATACCAGACACGCCATCGTTGGCGTCGAGCCTCTGTTCAAAGAGGGCTAATCTCTCGAGACAGTGACAACTTACCACAACTGTGACAGACGGGCTTGCTGGTGCAGAGAGGTAAATGGCGGTGCGAAAACCGCCATTAACTCAGCCATCCCTCCTGTGAGCCTCCTGACAGTGGTACTAGCCACTGAAGCGCCAGTTGTGCGTCACATGGGTGATGAATGCGGGATGACTGCCTCTGTGGCCGTTCTGCGGTCCTCACGCTCTTTCGTCTCTCTCTCTCTCTCTCTCTCTCCAGTTGACGCCTCCCTCCAGTTCACTGCATTCGGCCAATTTAGCCCGTTCATTGCCAACACATCGTCCAACAGTGACATCGCTCCTATTGACATTTGGAGACATTATACGATTTTTCCAACTGGTGTAACACTCTAATCTTAGCGAAGAGAAATACAGCGATTTGTAGCTGTTCTTCCTACCAGAGAAGTAACGTTGGTGGGTTTACTTGACAGCATACGTCGATAATTATACATATATCTTAGTAGTGCCTTAGTATTACCAAGCGCAAGTATAAAACAACAAACTATAATCATATTAAATAACTGTATACACTCTGTATTTGTTCAATTACATTTGTTTTGTTGTGAACTAGCTTTCGGCTTCTTAGGCCACCTTCAGACAACTTAATACTGCAGAATATCCACATCACACCAGCTGCAGTGTTTCGAGTACACCAGTCATAGACCATGTAGCCTTTAAGTATTTTATAAACAGAGACGTCCAACCAATTAAAACAAAACTGTAACTAAGAAATAACTATACATTAATTTTCAACAATTAATCTTAAACAATGGCTCAGTGAGTGTCCTAGTAAGTACAATTATATATTAAATTAACTTATATATACGAAAAAAAGTAGGAGGGGGACCAGGTGAGTGAGGAAGACATAGTTACTCACGGAAGGCCAAATTCTCTACAGTGTGTCCACAGAAAAAGAAAACATAAACATCCTAGACGAAATAGAAATCTACTCGCATTAAAGAAATACCAAACAAACACAACACACAAATTAAAAATCTTTGAGAACTTCGACAAAATACTTATCGGTGATATATGATTCACGAGAAAAGCCAATTTTAAATTTTACGTATTATACAAATCGATTTACACCGATGATAATAATTTCAAAGCAAACCGTAATTTATAAGACCATGATATACTTCCTCATATCTGATTTGTTTATTTGTAAATCTATTGGACTCAACGGCTTGGTCATTAGTTCGTAGCTTACAAACTACTTAAACTAACCGAAGGACAACACAAATACCCATGCCTGAGGGGGGCGGGACTCGAACCTCCGACGGCGAACGGCCGCGCGCACCTCAGCATTGCTCTCCAGTGCTCACAGCTAATCCGCCGCGGCCTCATACCTGCAACAGATGTCGATACGTAGGAAATGATCCGTGCTCGAAACCAGTAGCAATAAACAGAACATGTACCAAAAAGTAGTTGATGGGGCATCCTTCTGTATTTACATTATAAATCAGATATGCTCGTGAGTAGCTGTGAATTGAATTTACGTTTGTCACAAAACATGCAGCCACACTATAAAAGTGTGGGGCTCATTACCTAGCTGTTTAGTCCCCTTAAAACCAACAACAATATAAAAATGTCGTCTACATATTGCCAGAAGACTGTTGGTTTATTCTGCCTAATGAAGTGCTCTTTCCTCAAATTTCTTCCATAAGAAAAAAATAAATAAATAAATAAATAAAAAATTTAAAAAAAGATGCAACCAGTAAGGACATCGGGCTCCCCGTGGCAACACCATACATTTCTTTTTTTTAAAATACATACAATATAACCCATCACCTACGATAAAATTGGTCTCATTATCTATACAATGTTTGTTTACGGCTGGTGACTTATAACTATTTTGTTTTAGCAAACCACTGGACACGCCTCCACAGTAGTTAGTTTATCTGTTATATTATTATTATTATTATTCGCTACAACGCTACTGATGTGGTGTTACAGGTGTGCCAGTAAGACAGACCTACTAGTTGGTTGTCAGCTCACCGAGAGAAACCCATTGAGCGCGCTCCTGGCACTGGGCAGGCCAATTTCCCTTAAGTCACCACAGCCACCCCAACCCCTTCCGCAAAAGTTATCCCCAATTTGTGTTTAACCTATGAAGTAAACAATAGAAAAAAAATCTACATCTAACTAACGTCTATGTCACAATCGGGTGTTTGCCACATATAACCCCCGAATCTAATGGATGGCGGATACTGTCATTTCTGACGATCAGTCCACCCCCTCGGCAGCATGGCAGATGTGGCAGTCTTAGTCGGGTGTTTTAATCAGAGTTGGTTAATTGTTCGCCATGAAGTCCTGGAGCACTTTGCTAAAGATCTTGTTAGCAATTGTATTAAGTGTTAGGAACGTGTCCGGGTTCCTGATGAGCTCGTTATTGGGCAGAGCCATTCGCAGATCCGCAGCCACGTCGTAGAATGCAGGACGTTCGTATTCGATGTGTTCTGGTGTTCCTACGTCGGCACCACAAAGCTGGCGTAGCCTGTTTCCTAAACTGGCATAGGTATGCCGGATAGGGTCCATGTCCCGTGAGAAAGTGCAGCATTCCTCTTGAAGGTTTGAAGTGTTTCATTTTTAGTCTTTCTTGGATATCTGGCAGGAGAGTGTGCGTTCTCCTCCCAGACTCCTCCCCATGCCAAGATTGTTGCCATAGTTGGAGTCCCTTTTGCCTAATTTCGGCCTTTTTAGTTATTGGTTCCCCCAGAATTTGATACTTTTTCCCCGTTCTCAGTACCAGACTTCCTGCTCCCTTACCTTGATGTCAAGGGGGCATAACCCCATCAACAGCAAGAGAGCTCCGCCGGGAGTGGTCCTGTAGGCTCCAATTGAATGGAGGAGGATGTTCCGCTGCACTCTTCTCACGGCCATGGCAGGCGTCACCCTCGTGAGCATGTGGGCCCACACTGGAGACCAGTAGCCCACGATATACCTCAGTATGCTGTTATGATACAGGCGTATGAGATCGGGTGGGAGGTGAAACCTCCGATGCCCGATCCCAGCCAAGCTGTGTAGTGCTATGAGTGATCTATCAGCAACCGCGTCTATGTGTGCTGTGAAGCTCCAGCGGTCATCGATGATGACACCGATGTATCTGGCCTCTTTTCGTCTAATTAAATATTCATTGTTAAATCAAAAGTAGGCTGAGTAAAGGACATGATGACAAATTCTGTTATATCGGCTGTGACCTTTCTGTTGCTGAGTGCTAATAAATTTATGAGAGGATGTCTTATTTAGGAGGGAAGAGGAAGGGGCATTAGGGTATAAAGTAAGTCCACAAGTGCCCACCTGTCCGCAAGCGTAGAGCTGTCATAACCCTGCACAAATTACCAGCGTCTTCCGAACGTAGGGGCAGCGGGCAAATGCCGTGTCTGATGGATACAGCTTCACTAACGAGTTTGAACATCTACAGATAATGGATAGTGTCCACGTCATATTAGCACAGAGTTGAGGAGAAAGGAACGTGATCATCCACAGCATAAAGAGGATATGGACCTTTTCCAGTCCTAATCATTCCTGTCATTTGTGGGGAACCTCTCTTCACGATTTGACAGCCACACGTGATAGTCAAGCGGTTCGAGGCACCTTGTCAGGGACTGCGAGGCTGCTCCCATCGGAGATTCGAGTCCTCCCTCTGCCGTGGCTGCATATGTTGCCTTAAGTTAGTTTAATTAGTTTGTATCTCTAGGGACTGATGACCACAGTTGTTTGGTCCCATAGATTTACAAAGAGACAGGATCCTAAGAAATCACCAAATTAATCATCCGACACCTGCGAAGAAGAATGCTCTTCTCTCTTCAGTTAACCCAAATGTTCCTGATTTTTTTCAGTTACTCCTGGTTTAAAAGATAGTGTATTACATCACTAATAGGTCGTTTAAATGTTTTGTCACTGATTTTACATTAATTTCACCCTTAGTGACTGTATAATAGGTCGCCGTCCTAGAACAAAATAAAAATAAAGATACTAATATTACATATTAGATAAGACACTTTAGTTGTAAAGCCATCGATATGTTTCTGAATAATGAAAATAAAATCGCTGTGTATGAGTTAACTCATACGATACTTCTGAAGCCTTAGCTTCAAACGTGACTAACAAAGAATAACGTACTAAAACAATGACTGCTAGTATATGCATGTCAACGATCGACATTTAAGTGACAGTCCGTTGGTGGACAAAGTGTTTACTGCCTTAAGAAACAATTTACTTTAAATGTTCAAAAAACTTTCCTTCTGGAAGGACGATAGGATCATTTGGATTCGGGACAATTTAGGATTACGGAAGGTGGAATCTGCATAGCTCCCTGCGAGTGTGGCAAAGCGCACATTGGTGAGACGACATGCACAGTGCATGACAGCTGCGTGGAACACTGTCATTAGACCCGTCTCTAGTAGCCCAGTAAGTTGGCCATAGCCGACAACATGGCGCTCTGTCGATTATTATGTCCCAGAAATCGTGTCCATGGCGAGATCCTTTTGGGATTCATTTATTTCGGAAATAAACTTGGCACAAGGCTGATTAATAAAGCTTTTCACTTGGAAGAGGGTTGGGACTTTTTATGTCTTTAATATTTTATTTATAGCGTCACGTAAGATATAGCGACAATTAAAGTAAGAAAATAAATAATTTAAAAAAATTTGATTTGATATCTGAGTTTTAGTGCGCGTTCCTGCGGAGGGTGGACATGTAGTTTCACCTCTGCGCAAGCGCCTGCGCGCTACGTTTGCGAGTATATCTGTAAACTGTGGCCGATTTCAAATGTTTGTATGGTCTATGGGACTTAACTACGCGGTCATCAGTCCCTAAACTTACAAACTACTTATGAACTACTTACGAACTAGGACGGCACAAATATCCATGCCCGAGGGGGGATTCGAACCCCCGACCGTAGTGGCCGTGCAGACCGTGACTGGAGCGTCTTAGTCTCCTCGGCCACCGCGGCCGGCTGTGGCCGATTTACCAGTAGGCAGAGTAGGCTGGAGTCTTGGGCGGCAGATTTTAGGGGTAATAATTTTTAAATTGTAAGTGAGTGTAATAGGAATTAAATTATGTTTACCGGATGGACAGTACTGTGTAAGAAGTATTAAGGGATACCTTACCTCCAAATTATTAGTGTTACGTGACTGTGTTTTTATCGCCTCAGAAATATACCATCGAATGTTGTTGTTGTTGGGTTTTTTGAAGGGACTAAACAACGACAGTTATCAGTCCCTTTTTCCAGTCAAAGAGATAAAACATTTTGTTAAGCGATCCGAAGTGCATGCATTAACAAGTCAAAGTTTAAAACTTACAGACTAATAGAAAGAAAGGATACGATTAAAAACGAAGAAGGGATAAAACAGCTGAAACAGCACATGAGTGTTTTTGATGGGTGGTCAAAAGGATATAAGGAACACACCCAGCCACTCTGGAACACGTTAAAACCACCTACCTAACAGACTTAAGCAGGCGGAGGACAGAGAAATGACAGACAAACACAAACTTTAAAGTGACTTGTAAAGTCCACACTCACGCATAAAATTTAAAACAGAGTCAACCGTGGAGGTATTGTCAGCTAATGCTAGCTGCAAAGCGTCAGGGATATTAAAATTTCGTCTCACTGCGGCTAAATTCTGGCATTCAATTAAGATGTGGGCGACCGTCAAAGTCGCACCACATCGACACTGAGGAGGGTCCCCGCGACGCAGGAGGTGACCGTGCGTAAGCCAAGTATGGCCTATACGGAGTCGGCAAAGGACGACCGACTCCCTGCGAGAAGCCCTCAGGGACGTCTTCCATGCAGCAGTAGACGGCTTGACGGCACGGAGCTTATTCGGTTCAGTCGAATCTGCCCATTCAGAATTCTAAACCCTTAAGACCTTGCGGGTCAACTGGGCTTGGAGGTCGGAAACTGGGAGGTACCGCATAGTGGTGGCCTGCTTGGCCAGCTGATCAGCACGTTCATTGCCCGGTATACCTATGTGCCCTGGCGTCCAGACAAAAACGACAGCACGGCCTGACTCGCCAAGGGCGAAGACAGCATCTTGAATGGCTCGCGCCACTGTGTGTTTCGGTAGAAACTGGTCGAGGGCCTGTAAGCCACTCAGGGGATGACGAACGACCCCCTGGGGCGAGCTCTGAGGTGTTCAAGAGCTCTCAAAATATCGACCAGTTCTGCAGTAAAGATGCTGCTTCCACAAGGCAATGACCGCTGTTCGATGCGGTCACCATAGATAACGGCATATCCAGCAATGGCCATCGGCCAAAGAACCGTCCGTGTAGATGATGTTTGCTTCGTGAAACGAATCAAGCAGTGCATGGAACCGGCGACGGAGAAGCAGTGGTGAAATCGAGGCTTTCGAATCCCGGGACAAGTCCAGCCGAAGCTCCAGGCGAGGAATTTTCCAGGGGGGATACGGAGGGAGTAATGGTAAGGTGGAGGAAGCGGTAAGGAATCATGTGAGGAGAGAAGGGAACGGACACGGACCGCAATCGGGAGACCCGACCTGGGCCGACGCCGTGGGGAAGGAAGTGCAGAGAGTGGGAAGAGAAGCCTGTGGTTCGGATGACGGGGTGAAGCATGTACCCGGGCAACGTAGCTCACCAACAGCCGTTGCCGGCGATATCGCAGAGGGGGAATACCAGCTTCAGCTAGAAGGCTCGTTACGGGACTGGTGCGAAAAGCCCCTGTTGCGAGACGTACACCTGTGTGGTGGACGGGGTCCAGGACTCGCAAGGCAGAAGGGGCTGCCGAGTCATAAACCAAGCTCCCGTAATCAAGCCGAGACAGAATAAGTGACTTGTAGAGCTGAAGAAGGGTGGAACGTGCTGCTCCCCATCCAGTATGGCTGAGGCATCGAAGAATATTTAAATGCCCCCAACACTTTTGTCGCAGCTGGCGTAGGTGTGGCACCCAAGTCAGTCGGGCATCGAAGACCATGCCCAGGAAGCGATGTGTTTCCTCGACCTGAAGTAGTTCACCACCCAAGTAGAGCTCTGGGTCAGGGTGAACTACCTGACGGCGACAGAAGTGCATCACGCGGGTTTTCTGCGCGGAGAACTGAAATCCGTGAGTAGAGGCCCATGAGTGGGCCTTTCGGCTGGCACCCTGCAGCCGTCGTTCAGCTACGCCGATGCTAACTGAGCTGAAATACAGGCAGAAGTCGTCGGCGATGACCCCACAGCCGCAGCAAGACCGCTAATTGCAACTAAAAACAACGGGACACTTAGGACAGAGCCCTGTGGAACACCGTTCTCTTGAATATGGGGGGAGCTAAAAGATGCCCCAACCCTCACCCGAAACGAGCGGTGGGAGAGGAAATTGCAAATAAAAATAGGAAGGGCACCCCGTAAGCCCCAGTCATGAAGAGTAGTTAAAATATGGTGGCGCCAGGTGGTGTCATACGCCTTTCGTAGATCGAAAAATACAGCTACCAAATGCTCACGCCTAGAAAACGCCGTGCGAATGGCCGACTCCAGTGACACGAGGTTGTCAATGGTAGAACGGCCCTGGCGAAAGCCCCCTTGTTGTGGAGCAAGGAGTCCACGCTCTTCAAGGATCCACATAAGCCGCCGACTCACCATACGTTCGAAGAGCTTGCAGAGAACGTTGGTGAGGCTGATCGGACGGTAATTGTCACCCACCTGAGGATCTGCACCAGGTTTCAGCACCGGGATGATAATGCTTTCCCGCCACTGCGACGGGAAAGTGCCCTCTGCCCATAGATGGTTAAACAGGGCGAGGATGCGGCGTTGAAACTCTGGTGAAAGGTGTCGGAGAAATTGGCCGTGAATCCTATCAGGTCCTGGAGTTGTATCAGGACACGCAGCAAGGGCAGTTCGGAACTCCCACTCGGTAAACGGGTCGTTGTATACTTCCCGACGACGAGTGCGGAAAGATAACTGTTTCCGCTCGGCCCGCTCTTTGAGGGAGCGGAAGTCGGCACTGTACGTGGAAGTCGCAGAGCATCGTGCGTAGTGGTCTGCCATGTGCTCGGCGATCGCTAGCGGGAGCGTGCAGAGCACACCCTGGATGGTGAGGGATGGGATTCCTGTCGGCGGGCGGTATCCAAAGACGCGTCGGACTTGCGTCCATACCTGAGTCAGGGAGGTGCGGGAGCCGATACTGGCTACATACCGCTCCCAGGAATCCTGCTTGCTCTGTTACACGAATCGTCGAGCACGCGCACGGAGCCGTTTAAAGGCCACCAAATTCTCCACGGATGGGTGGCGTCGATGGCGCTGAAGCGCTCGCCGACGTTCCCGGATAGCCTCAGCAATCTCCGGTGTCCACCAAGGCACGGACCTACGCCTAGTGGAACCGGTGGTTCGTGGAACTGCTACCTCAGCGGCCATGACAATACTGTCAGTCACCTGCTGGACTGCATTGTCAATGTCATCTGGAAGTGGTGCAGCGATGACAGCGGTTGAAGTATAGACTGATCAGTCAGTCCTACGGAGACACCAACGGGGTAAGCTGTCTGCAGCTTGGTACTGTGGGAGCGATTGGGAAGTGGTCGCTGCCACACAGGTCCTCATACACAAGCCAACCGAAGTGTAGTCGAAGGCTGGGGCTGCAGACGGAGAGGTCGATCGCTGAAAACGTGCCTTGTGCCACGCTAAAATTCGTGGGGGCACCTGTATTCAGGAGGCAAAGGTCTTGTTGCGCCACTAATGTCTCAACATCCCTACCGCGGCCTGTAGTCTGGAGTCAACCCCACAGAGGGTTGTGGGCATTGAAGTCCCCCAAAAGGAGGAATGGTAGGGGAAGTTGGGAGACCAGAGCAGTAAGGGTGTTGAGAGACACGGCCTCATCCGGAGGAAGGTACAAGCTGCAGACAGTGAATTCCTGCGTTGCCCAGATTCTGACAGCTACTGCCTCAAGAGTGGTGTTGATTGGCACTGGGGCACTGGGTACAGTGTCCAGGACATACAGGGAGACACCGCCAGACACCCTGTCATAAAGGGTCCTGTTGCGGTTGTAGCTCCGATACCCACGGAGGGCAGGGGTGCGCTGTGCTGGAAACCATGTCTCCTTTAGGGCAATACAAAGTGCAGGGTAGTGCCACAGTAATTGGCGCAGCTCAGCCAGGTGATTAAAGAAGCCGCCGCAATTCCACTGGAGAATAACTCTTTCTACTCGCTGTAAAGCCATAAAACAAAAGAAAGGAAAGAAGATCATTCCATAGGAACATCTGCCGCCTTATGGTCAGGATCTACAGAATCTAAGACCATAGGTGATTCTGGATGTGCAGAGTTCCTACGTTCGGGCGAATCAAGAAGTGCGAGATCCTCAGCGGAGGCGAGGATCTCGACTTCATCCTCTGAAGTAGAGGATGTGGGTGTGGGTGGCTTGGAAGCCACCAAAGAATCCTTTTTCTTCTTTTCTTTCCTTTTAGCCTCTCGCTGGCCCTCAGGTGTGAGGGCCGTGAGGGCTTCTCAACAGGGGCTGCAGCTGCCGACGAAGAGGTGGAGGCCCCTTGATCAGCAGCACGGGATCCTTCAGCCATTTGGTGGGATCCACTTTCCCATGAAGAGAAGCCTCGGAAGGGAGTGTCCCGTGGGACCCCTTCCAGGCGAGAGGAGCCGGAGAAGGCTGTTGTTTCTCCGGCGCTGGGGTGGGGACCGACGTCCCCCGCAATGGTTTGTCTGTTGCTCCCAAAGAGAAAAGTGTGGGAGCAACCGAAGGAGTAGTACCCCCAACTGTCAAGGGGGCAGGTGCAGTAGTTCGGGCCTGGGGGCCCGGTGGCATTCGTGGCACAGATGGTCTGGTGACTGATGATGAAGCTACTGTGGCGTAAGACGTTGTCATGGTGACAGGATGGAGCTTCAAATATTTGCGTCTGGCCTCTGCGTATGTCAGCCGGTCCAGGGTCTTATACTCCATGATCTTGCGCTCTTTGTGAAGTACAGAACTGCTGATTGCAATTGACGCACACTGGATGTGGGGTACAGGGGGCGTCTGGATGGGATGCACGCCCACACTCCCGACATGTTGGGTTGGCGTCACATCGGGAGGACATGTGACCAAACCTCCAGCACTTGAAGCAGCGCATAGGGGGAGGAACGTAGGGCTTGACGTCGACCCGGTAAACCATCACCTTGACTTTCTGAGGCAATGAATCGCCCTCGAAAGCCACGATGAAGGCACTGGTGGCAACCCTCTTGTCCCTCGGACCCCTATAGATACGGCGGATGAAGTGCACACCTCGTCGCTCCAAGTTAGCTCTCAATTCATCATCCGATTGCAGCAGCAGATCCCTGGACCATGTTTAAGGTCTTATGTGGTGTAACGGAAACGGAAACATCACCCAGCTTGTCACAGGCTAGCAAAGCCCGTGACTGAGCTGGGGATGACGTCGTTATTAAAACGGATCCAGACCTCATTTTTGACAATCCATCGACCTCTCCATATTTGTCTTCTAGATGTTCCACAAAGAACATTGGCTTTTTGGACATGAAAGATTCCCCATCTGTACGGCTGCACACTAAATACTTTGGGGCGTAAACCCCGCCTTGAATTTTGGCCCTACGTTCCTCCCACGTTGTACACAGGGAAGGAAACGTTTGGGGGTCATACTGTTCTGCGTTGTAATCGCTTCTACCGCGCTTAGGGACGGCGGTTGTACGTCCGCCAACGTTTCGTGGTCTTTTCATCGTGTTCCCAAGAGCAGCTAGGGAAGTAAGGGTCCACCCAGACAGAGCCCCGCTTGCCTGGGTAAGCCTTATACAACTGAGGTGCGGCAGGTTCCTCAGAGGTTGCTAGCTAGCGGCTGTTCAACCTCAACAGCCACGCATCTCCTCGGCACGTAGCACACCTTGAGATTGAGGTTTTTTTTATAGAGGTTTGTACCGTCCTCGCGACCCGGGCGATTAAGCCAAGATCCCCGGGCTCTGAAACGTACAACGTTCCACCGTCGCGCCGAACGATGGTCGTTGAAGCACGCACAGAGCTTACGGTGTAGCGGACTGTTGGCGCGACACAGCCCACAGCTCAGGACCCCGGGTTCGCCAAGCCCGTACCCAGCAAATTAATGCTGAGCCCCTGAGGGGTACCATCGAATGGGGTGATTTCGGACACCGGGGTGATTTCGGACGATATGGCTTATCTTCTTTTTCCTGTTGCATAGCAAAGAATTATCGCTAATTTGCACCTCCGCGCGCTGCTTATTTTATACACCAGACTGTAATTCCCGCGTCACGCGCTCCAACGTTTGGATCGATTGTTTACCGACGCAATATTCAGTCGGACAGTCTCATTGTCGAACGTTCTCGCTGTGTTATGGAGCGGAAACTTTCTGTTGCCGCAGCTGGCGGAAAAGTATTGTCGCGTCAGTTGCCAACGAGATCAGAAGTGAGAAGTTTTGTACAAGTTTGTCGCGAATTTTCTTTAAAGCTTCAAAGAACGGAGGTTTTTTTCGAAATTGTGTACTTTGTGGGGTGATTTCGGGCAATGCCGAGAACGTATAAAAGTAGGAATTTAGTACAAGATCTGTGTAATTATGACCCTGAAATTTTAAAGAAAGTTGTTAGAGATATTCATTGGGGCAAATTAACATATAGAAAAGCCTTTAATAAATAAAATTCCTTATTTCAGTCCTTATCCCTTATTTTAATGATGGACAGCTTAAAATACGTTAAAAATCACTAAAATCAAACAGAAAAAGACTTCGAAACACTGGACAGAGATATAAAAATACACATGTGTCTGAAATCACCCCAGTCCATGGTGTGATTTCGGACATTTTATTTGTCTGTCTCGGGGAAAAATATAGACATTCTTTTTCTAGGATATTTTGTCTGTTATAATTTACAAGCCTTATACTGAAAATAATCTCAGAATTGACCGAAATCATCCCGTTTGACGGTACAAAAATCTCTATCTTGTGCAATCTTAACCTAATAGTTCGGTTATAAAATAATATAGGAAGTGACACTTCAATCGTCTAGCTATCAGCCATAATAATAACGGAAGAAGATGGTATAATTTGGACGATAGTGCACAAAACATTAAGCTACAATTTCATTGACAAAAAATTATAATTGGTATGATTCTGAAATCAGATGTCGATTTGAAATAAAAGAAGGGGCGCCAAAATTTGAATAGCCTGTTGGCGGAGTGCGTGAAATTCGACAGAGGGCGCTTATATAATGGTGGCTTTTGCGCATGCTTCTCCGCTCCACCTGTCGCTGTAAAGGCGTTTCAGTGAACTAGCAATTTCCCAATACGGGCTTTAAAACGCAAAACAGAAAACCTAGCAATCCCCAGTGGCTGACACTCTTATGAAGATGGCTGAGCACTGATCAGCCGAGATATCGTACCAGGAAATCAACGTTACCCGGCTGCAGTCTCGAAACTTACCGTAAACTGAAAAAGTATTTAAAAAGTATTTCTGGGAGCCAATCATTACGATACATTTAAAACAATTGTAGCTGCATAAGAGGATGCAAGAAAAATATTCTACCTGCTTCCAAGCCATGGTGATATATATCCAACCATAGGAAAGCCACCGCAGTTTTATCCTGTGACGTGCTGTAAACCCGGCGTTGTTAGGGTATTTATTTCTTTAACACTCCCGTAGTGCACTTCCCCTTCCCTCCTCTCCCTGCATCCATCTCGTTATTTCCCATCTCTCTGTTCATTTCCAGCTTTCCCTCTCTCAGCAAAGTTTTTTTTTGCAAGGTACTCTGCCATGTACCATCAAAACTTTTATGTAGCCCATTACCTCCATCTTGGTTTAAAGGTCATGTGTGCAAGTCAAGATCGGAGCAAAACTATGATTTCTGTCAAAGTCCGAAAGTTAAGTATCTTTCACCAAGCACCGGACGAAATTTTATACAGACAGTGACATTCCTCTTGTTTTTAAGGTTAAGTTTGCAAAATTTCATCAATATCGGAACAAAAATATAGATTTGTAGGCAGTAGAAACACAGGCTTACATTTAAAAAAACGCACATTGTTATTACTTAAAGCTTCCGGGCTGAGATGCCGTGATCCATTCATAAAACTTTCCCCTGACGTTTCGCCCTCGTCTGCGGAAGGCATCCTCGGAGGACCACGGCATCTCAGCCCGGAAGCTTTAAGTAATGACGACACCTGCCGTGAAAGCCTTCATTCTATGATCAACGCACATTGTTGTTAACAAATTTTCCAGTTTTATTTCGTACAACTCTTGTTCTGATAATAACGGGAAAAAAGAAGGAATAAGAAACTGATCTGTGAAATCGGTCGACCGTTGTCAAGTCATGGCGCGACCAAGGTATTTAGGGATCCATTTTTAGGTTGCAAAGTATCCTCCCCCATGCATCGTATGAAACTTCAGGTAGACGATGACCTTACTCTTCTTTTGAAGGTTAACCGTACAAAATTTCGTGAAGAGCGGAATGAAAGTGTAGATTTCGTCAGTCGGTAGGAAAAGGATCCTCCGCCATGCACATTAATTCTGTCCCAGAGCAAAATACTTTCTTCGCTGACGTCTTCTACCTATAAAGTACATTCGTACCAAATTTCAGCGTCATAAGTGAAGTCATTTTCGAGATTTCATGTTTAATCAGTAAGTGAGTGAGTGCGTGAGTGACCTTTCCCTATATTCCAAAATTATGTGTCCTACAAAAACATTATTTACCAGGTTAGCGAGTTGAATATCAGGAAACTGCCTGCGAAATGTTTTGTAAATGGAGTTGGTAGTAAAGACGTAGTAGATTATAACCTCATGTTTATTAGGGTGAATTTTCAAGCAATTCATTGTCTTTGAGGCCATAGTACCTGAACTATATATCGTCACACGACATAATTTCGAAGGTACATCCAGTGGGGTATGTGTAAAAGTACGCAAAATGCGTCGTGAATGCAGTTAGTAGGAAAGACGTAATAAATCAAAACGTCATGCGTGATGCGTTTAAAGTTTGTTGCAGATAGCTAAGTGCTCTCCTTCTGAAATAGTGGACTGATAAAGTCACACTATCACCTGCCGCAAGACGAGGAAGTTCTTATCGTTTATGACGTTATATACTCTGAACTATCGGCCCTATCGCAAAATCCTTTCTTAGCCAACGTCTTATTCCTGTAAACTATATTCCTGCCAAATTTCAACTTCATAAGGCAAGTAGTTTTTCGAGATTTCGTGTTCAGTCAATGAGCGAGTAAGTGAATGAGCGTCCTATCACTCTTATATAAATAGAGAACAGATTAGATGGTAGTATCGAATAGAATTAAAGTTTGTTCTGTGGTAAGAAATTTGATAAACATTTGAATGGTGCATCTTATTGTACTCTTTCAAAAGTCTATCGATTATTTAGATGTTAGTTTAGTACGTGTTGTGTATACCTAAGCTTTGTTACGTACAAAATGTTGTGCCAGAATAAAATATTTTAATTCTGGCTACAATCTGCGATCTTTTCCCAAGCACAAACTGTGTGGAATACGAGTGAGCGTATTCGGATGATCGTGGTGTGTGCTGGATCTGAGTGCTGGCACGTCGTCGTCCATCACGTGTGTGGAGTGCGGGCTTAGTCGTGCGTGTCGCTCTGTAATCGGTGCGTCAGCCACTCAGGCAGCGCTATCCCTCATTAGCGTGAGACTAACGGCACGGGCCACGCAATGCCGTGCAGTCAATCACAATGTAGACACTACAGCAGGTGTTTCAGATTCCGTCATAATCGACTGCCGCTATAGATTTTGGACAATACAGTTTCTCTGTCCGCAGGACAATAGTTTTGTAGTCTTAGGTTGCAGAATGGTTCTATTTTCATTGTCGTTAATAAACTTTTTAAATAGACACCGATTTCAATGCATAAAATTTGTCTGTCATTGTATCAAACACTGGTCCAATCACTTCCGTGTTAACTTAACACATACTGTATGAATTGACAGTGGTAATTAGTCACAATTCGGATTACAGAATGGCCTTTCTACTAACTCCGCTGTTTATGCATCTGCATCTGCACAGCCATTCTACAATTCAAATTTAAGTATTAAGAAATGCATATTGTAACCATCAGCTGTTTGTGACAGTTAAAACTTCTCCCGTGGCCAGTACGTATGCGGTTTAGAGTTGTCCACACTTTATGTGGCTGATTGAAGCCAGGTGGTTTCTCGCCTGTCATGAAACTTTGGCAGGGCAGTGTTCTTGCCAGTGTTCCTCCCACAGATCTTCGACTTCAAAGTTGGTATTCATCATCTCTTCAGCTGAGAGTAGTGCTAGTCTTGCCGGCCGCGGTGGCCGAGGGAACTGAGGCGCGCCAATTACGGTCTGCACGGCCACTACGGTCGGGGGTTTGAATCCCCGCTCGGGCATGGATATTTGTGCCGTCCTTCGTATTAGCTAGTTCATAAGTAGTTTGTAAGTTAAGGGACTGATGACCCCGTAGTTAACTCCCATAAGCTCTACAAACATTTGAACATTTGATCCTCCTAAACTACTGGACCGATTTCGACCAAACTTGGTACACATGTTCCTTACTATCAGGCAACAATCGCTGTCGGGGTAAGAATCACCTACGACTCATACGAACGGAGATATGACGTCATAAACAATGAGATGCGCGAAAATAGAAATGACAAATATTAATTATATACAAGATAAAATGCGTAATATAACATAGCAGTTTCATCAAGAAAGTACTTACAAACTAAACAGACTGATTACGTTGATACATTATCTGCTACCTTATCCCTGTCAATCAATAAAAAAAGTTCGTTATATGTCAGTTGACATAAAGTCTTGATGACAAAGACAGTACCAGGATGTGATATACTGAACCAGAGTCTATGAATTCAAAGAGTATCCACCAAAAATACATCGGTTGATATGATAAAGTTAGCAGTTATCGAAGTATTCAAGGAGTGAAAATAATATACTTTTGACAGCCATCACAGGATATATCTTTGATAAGGTGTCATGGCGACTGGATACACAGTATGGTATGTAAACATTAAGTAAATAACAGTTTGTAAAAAGAATAAATAAATAAGTGCCGTGAGAACCATTATCTAAGTA
Organism: Locusta migratoria; assembly: GCA_026315105.1. NCBI lineage: Eukaryota > Metazoa > Arthropoda > Insecta > Orthoptera > Acrididae > Locusta > Locusta migratoria. The sequence continues at coordinate 622,166,739 of CM048746.1, read as the reverse complement.
TGAAATTAGGTAGACGAAATATGCATTGAAACGTAATATTAGTGAGTATAGGAGACTGTTATAGTGTGACAGAATCGTATAATTAAAAGTAACTTATGCAAAGGTAGACTAGGGGATAGTATTGAACATAGTATTATAAGAGTGTATATGACGTTATATTAAATGTGGATACACCATATAGTCACAGCAAGTAACACCGTACAATTAAGTGAAGAACATAAGCAAATGAATTGGGCATGTAGGCCTTGGGCACGTTGTAGATTTATTAAAGTGCGTGTGATAATTATGTGTCGGTATATGTCTAACTGAATCTAGATGTATATCAGGAAAATTATTACGGTGGGATGTTCAAATGTTCGTATAGTCTATGGGACTTAACTACGGGGTCATCAGTCCCTAAACTTACAAACTACTTATGAACTATTTACGAACTAGGACGGCACAAATATCCATGCCCGAGGGGGGATTCGAACCCCCGACCGTAGTGGCCGTGCAGACCGTGACTGAAGCGCCTTAGTCCTCTCGGCCACGCGGCCGGCTCGGTGGTATGACCATGTTTTAGAGTCACATATGATGAGTAATTAACATAATGCCAAAATAGAGATGTATGATGTTGCAAACATGCAGACATATGGTTTTGTAAGTCTTAGGCTAATTATGTAGGTTAAGCATAATGTAAATGATATTTAAACAAAATATGCATTTGAATTATTAGTAAGAAGCAATTAGATTTATCTAAGAATGACAGGTAGTAATGCATATAATGAAAAAGTTGTCACATAACAGAATATCACATCATCGGTATGAATATATACGAATGTGAATCATCATTGGGGAAGCAATATGCTACATCACATCCTTCCAAAAGAAAAACAAAAGATATATATGAATTAGATATGATGTATTGATGAGACCAGTAACATAAATTATACTCCGTTCATCGAAAGGACAGACGAACTATAAACACACTGAGGCGTGTGACCAGGGGTGGACAAAACGGGGGCGCTCGCTACGTTTTGCCGCTTCCGTTCTGGGTGAAAAGACGTTGTGTGTGTTGTCATATGGCGGTGATATTAGAAGCTCACCGTAAATTTCATCTTGAAGGAGCACTTGCTTCATTCAGCAGTCATACTTTCTTCAAATGTTTGTAAATCTGTGGGACCAAACTAGTGTGATCATCAGTCCCTAGGCTTACAAAGTATTTAAACTAATTTAAACTGACCCAAGGACACACGCTCACGCGTGTTGGAGGCAGGACTCGAACCTTCGGCGGAAGCGTCCGCGCAGTCCCTGACACGATCAATCCCATACGGCATGTCATCCTCCATTTTTATTCCACCCAAGAAGGGATCTTAGAAGAAATTAGTAACTTCTTCATGTAAACTGAAATTCTCAGAGTCCATAAAACGAAGCTATTGTGTCCAGAAGTCCATTGTGGCTACTGTTATAAAAACAGTTGCGTCTGCTGGCGTTGGTAGTTCCTCAGTGTATCATGTGTCAAGTCAGTATCAAGCCACACACTGTTTGGTAATAATTTTTTCGGCAAGAGTAAGAGCTGAAAATCAAGAAAATGATGAATGTTTGGTAATAAATCTAATGGGATGCGGAGAAAAGTACATGATTTTATTTATTTATTTTTGCATGTCCAACAACTGACAATGCGCTTGCTGTCCTAAACATTTGGGCAATTTTGTAAATTATTGCAAGAAAGAAATTTTAAATTTTCTGAAATCATTTTTGTCGCAAACCTCACAACGACCTTACAGCTGAAACGGACGAGGCGACACTGAGCGAGCACCCCTGTTTTGTCCACCCCTGGTCACGCTCCTCGCTGTGTTTACAGTCCGTCTCTCGTTTCGATGAACGGAGTATAGAATGGTAGCACCAATGACAATGCATTGGATTCCACCCAAGGGTATATGTTATTTATTACAAAATATTTTAGAAATTGATTAAAATAACATAAGAAAAGTGAATAATTTGCTTTGGGGGGAGGCAGTGGTTATGTAAGTGCGGTATGCAACCTATCAGTGAAGATATGGTATATGGATTTCACACACATGTAGTAGATAACATATTTTAATAGAAAAGAGAAACATTAAAAACATATCCCAGGTTACCAATACGGTAGAAAGCATCAGTATGTCAATGGGATGTAACCCGTCAGAAGAATACACCTACATGTAAAATGGGTGAATTGGAAAAAGACCCCTTTCCCAAATCTGGTATTTACAGGATAATTTGTAACAACTGCGATTGAAGAGTGAAATGGACGAAATGTGCATAATTCGCAGTTTGCCGAACATGTTCTCATTGTCGATCATGTTCCGAGGTCGTTACAAGACACTATAATTTTACTTAAGGAGGTCAAGGAAAGGAAATTACATTTATGGGAGGAATATCATGTTTTAAAACACGGCAACTGCAATAACAATTAGACAATATCTAGAAGGCTTCAAACTAGTATTGTTCATATAGACAATTTCTAATAAATATTTGTTCCTACTCGGTGTTGTTGTCCTCAGAATTCTGACTGTGCATTTGTTGGTACATTTTTGTAATACGTGATGCATGATGTTCTCCCCCTCCCTTTCCACAAGGTTCGTGGTATTTGTCTGTTCTCAATTTGTGGTTTCTGTACGATATGGTTGGCAGCGCGTGCTGTATGTATATTAAGTCAAACATTTCTTTATTTAAATTTCATATGTTCAAATCTTTGTGGAGCTTATGGGACTTAACTACGGGGTCATCAGTCCCTAAACTTACAAACTACTTATGAACTAGCTAAGACAAAGGACGGCACAACTATCCATGACCGTAGTGCAGACTGTGACTGGCGCGCCGCAGAACGCTCGGCCACCGCGGCCGGCGTATTTAACTTTCATTCATGTACACACGCCTATACATCGTGCCGTAGACATAACTCCCGACTTCACGCACGTAAAGTGTCATCTGTTTCCCCATCTTTCTTTACCCCATCCGTGTCTGTCATTTGTTGTACATAGTTTTCCTTTTCTCCATATTTCGCGTCCGCGACTACGGCAACCTGTGTAAATTAAGCCGCGATGTTTTTGGTGGTTATTACAATTGACGTAGTCTGTCTATCGTATGTTGTTGTTGATCTTGAAGTGTTGTATTTAGTATATATTGTATTTACTGTGTATTGTCTGTACAATTTTTGTTCTGAAATACTCCTAAAGTGCGTTCAGGATTTAAATGCACAAATCGAAGTGATAAAACGACAAGTACTTCGTGCAAGAACACGAAATATTTTGCCATGTTTCATCTCAGTCTGTCTATATTCAAACGAAATTCCTGACTAATGGAACTTACGTGCCTCAAGAGTGAAGCTTCAGATGACCTATCCTGCAATTCTCTTGAAGTACATACCATTAGAAAAAATGCTCAGTTTCTCTACTTAGTGTTTGTGACTTTTTGAGATATTTCGTCCTCTGTTGCTGCTGTCGTTCATAAAACCATACATTTGAATGTCTTCGTCTTCTTTAAAAATATTTTTATTTTTTGTTGACAATACTTGATCGAGCGTGGCTGACATGCAACCAGTGGAAAGATTTGGAAGCAATAGCCGGCCGCGGTGGCCGAGGAGACTAAGACGCTCCAGTCACGGTCTGCACGGCCACTACGGTCGGGGGTTCGAATCCCCCTCCGGCATGGATATTTGTGCCGTCCTAGTTCGTAAGTAGTTCATAAGTAGTTTGTAAGTTTAGAGACTGAAGACCCCGTAGTTAAGTCCCATAGACTATACAAACATTTGAACATTTGGAAGCAATACTGACAGCCAGAATTTTTTCACTTGTATATGCCTGTGTTCTTTGCAACAAATATGCGGTTATTTGCGTGTGGCAAGTTGCTCGCCGTGGAGGTTCGAGTCCTCCCTGGGGCATGGGTGTGTGCGTTTGTCCTTAGGTTAGTTTAAGTAGTTTGTAAGCTACGGACTGATGACCACGCAGTTTGGTCCGATAGATTTATAAACATTTGAACTTTTTTTTTTGCGTGTGGCAACAACGAAAGTAATTAATTATACGTCAGTGTGGAATGCTTTCCTGGCAGATGATCCAGGCGCATTATATTGCAGTGTCTGTTGTAACTTTCGTCTTTGTACTCAAATTTTACACATCAAACGTGTTTCAGCATGGAAGAAGGAAAGTTATTAACGACACCTTATTTCGAAGTAGAATTCTCGTGTGACAGATGGCCTAAGAGCATTTTCAACTGCAGTATTTTATCGTCACTTTCGTCTTTGCACTCGAAATTCGTGCACCAAAGTTTACAACGAAACCCGTTAACAGCAATTTTACAAATTTGTAAAGTTAATAGGTTTAGTGAAGCCAAGATAAATGTATGCTAGACTTTATGAAAGCAGTTGTTACAACACATTAACAGCAGATGCAAAATGCATGGTCATGATTGTTCGTCATAACAATTACTGTTCACTGTATGTTTGGCAAGCTCGTTTAGACCATGTACTTGAATTAAAATCAACATAAATATTTTTGCAGCGACATTTTTGTTGTTATTTCAAATCTTACTTAACTGTTAGGCGCCGAACTAGAACTACAATACTGACAGGTTCGTGATATTTCATACCGCATTCTAAGGAAATTTACTGACAGGCTCGTCAATTCGCAGCTTCGAAACAGTCTGACGGAACTTGACGCACTTCCATATTCAATAGTCAATCTTTATTTAAAACGTGGCAGTGTAAACAGAATTATCGAGTGGGTGTAGCATAGGAGCTGTCAGCTGTCAGCCGATACCCCAAATAACATGGCTGACGTCAGTTTAGTTTGCCTCAAAGATGTCTGAGCAATCGCAGTGGCGGACTAAGGGGGGGGGGGGGCGGAGGGGGCGCTCTTGGGGGGCCACCAAATACCTGAAAAAAAACTTTTTTATTTTTATTTATTTATTTTTGAAGCGCACTTGGCATCTCGTTCTGCTGGGGCCTCCAAATCTCGAAAGCTCTTTTTTTCAGACTGTCCTGTGCGCCTCGTCTTGGAAGGGGCCTCCAATTTTTTTTTTATAGTAATACATGTATTTCCCAGTTGAAGGGGGGGGGGGGGGCTCCTTTCGTTTCGCCGCCGTCCCGGACCTCCAACAACCGTAGTCTGCCACTGAACTATTGCCACTCTATGAAATTTAAGCTCTTTGCCTCCATCAGTACAGTGCCGACTCGGCAGTGTGGCGTTGCTCCACAAACTTTAGCTCTTTACAGTTTTAACATTTTAAACTTTATCCCATGAGATTCAGATAGCTACATATGGGCACATGATTGTATTTTATTCAACAACAATTTATGTTGAACTAATATGTTAGTATATTCTCACTTTAATATCTTAGTTATTTAATCAACTTCATGTACATTACTGCTCTGTTTATCATGTTTGTCAGGTAAATCTTCTGAAGAATGTGAAATTATTTTTGCCGAAACCTAGGTCAAGGTTTACGTAATAAACCATATTATGCAACAGGTCGCCTGAAATTTGTTCACAATTTGATCGTGTTCCACCGTTTCTAAACTGCAACCATGTTTAAGACTTATTAAGATATTATCCCGTATACGGATTTCCCGACAGGCTGATGACGTCAGGGTGGAATAGTGTCGTAAAATAACGTCAATATGTTAATATGTATTTGCGAGACGAAGATATTTCGTTGGCGCTAAAAAACCCACCTCATGTAAAGACACAATCACGGAAATAGCGATTGTGAGACATACAAATCAAGTATGCATCTAGGTCTAACGTGATTCGCCCGCTGAAACTTTTTGCGATTCCTGCTTAAGAAAATAATCTACGGAGCTGGAGGTGTAAATTCGTAGTCGCCCCCTTCATCCCCCCCCCCACACACACACACACAAAAAGTGTAGATAGTTTTGATGTTTATATTAAGTGTAAACAGTGTCATGTAAATATTCGTTGCCGCCCGGGAGCGCCACTTTGCGGATCGCGCGGCTTCCCGCGTCGGAGGTTCGAATCCTCCCTCGGGCATTTATGTTTTTGTTGTCTTTAGTATAAGATAGTTCATCAGTAGTGTGTAAGTTTAGGGACTGAAGACCCTGCACTTGAGTTCCATAAGCTTTACAATCATTTGAACATATTTTTGAAATTAAACATAAGGAGAGGCATGGAATTGAACTTTAAGCTGTGGCCAGGATTCGAACCCGGGACTTCCTACTTTATAGGGAACATTACGCATTATTAAAGTATGTGGCGTGGAGGGAGACATGCTTTAAGACAGTCCGTGTAGTTGGCTACAATGCTGTGTTAGCTGAGTGCTATAAAGCACCTACCTAGTAATTAGGAGGTCCTAGGTTCGAATCCCAGCAACAGCATAAATTTTAATTCAATGCCTCTCCTTATGTTTAATACCTTTGGTATAACGAGAAAATGTTGTCTCAGGGAATTGTAGTACTTGTTGATATTATTTTGAAATATTGGTTGGAAAATTCAGTGAGTTGTTTCCCTGTGCAGTGACGTGGAGAGCCGATGACGCCATGGGCAGGACGCAGCTGGGCCGTGCCACAACTCGCTCCCGCCACAGCCGCTCAACACCATCAGCAGACGACAGCTACACGTATCGTTCACCTTTTTCCCACATGTTGTCTGAAATTCTACCATGTATACCACGCATATGTGCCGTTATTTGCTTCTTTTGAATCTATGTGAGTTACGTGTTTTCTGTTCGTTTCCTTGAATTATATTAATAAAACATTGTTACTGTGTGTATTAACTCAATCTGCAGTGTGTTATTTACATTTCCTTTCCTAGTTTTTTCCTTTGAGTATACAGGGTGGTCCATTGAGAGTGACCGGGCCAAATATCTCACGAAATTAGCATCAAACTATAAAATTACAAAGAATTAAACTTTACTAGCTTGAAGGAGGAAAACAGATGGCGCTATGGTCGGCCCGCTAGATGGCACTGCCATAGGTCAAACGGATATCAACGGCATTTTTTAAAATAGGCACCCTCATTTTTATTACATATTCGTCTAGTACGTAAATAAATATGAATGTTTCATTTGGAACACTTTTGTCGCTCTCTGATAGATGGCGCTGTAATATTCACTAACATATAGTTCACAATGTGCATTTTCACCTTTCCGCGGCGTATTGTATAATCCAATAAGTTTCGGCCATGCAGCAGCGAGAATTCATATTTCATGTACACTTACATGCGCGCGCACACGTGGTGGAGACAATCAGCTATTCGATTCGCCTATCGATGTATACTCGGCGGTAGCAGTACAGTGACGACGTCTTTGCAATTTCATTACATTTAGAGCCGGGTTGGTGCTCTTTCGTCGAAGATCAGTGGAGTACTTGAAAAACATACTATCAAAGTGATCTTCCGACCGCCTTTGAAAATTACAGCCCTACTCGGTTCTGTGAAGGATGACTTGTTACTTCGTAAGACAGGTGTATATCAGATTCCCTGTGAAAACTGTGAAAATTCTTGTATAGGTCAGACAACTCGCACTGTTCACGGAAGGTGCATTGGACACCGAAGATACACATGTTTGTTTCAACCAGACAAGTCAGCTGTGGCAGAACATAGTATCAATACAGGTCACTCTATGAACTACAGTGACGTGAGAATTCTAACACCGACCTCTTCTTCTGGGATTCCATTTTTAGGGAAGCAATAGAAATTAGACTAGCAGAAAACGCAATAAATAGAGAAAATGGTTTTAATTTAGAAAAGGCATGGAACCCGCCTCTAAATGTAATGACATTGTAAAGACGTCGTCACAGTACTGCTGCCGTCGAGCATACATCAATAGGCGAATCGAATAGCTGATTGTTTCCACCACGGGGGTGCGCGCATGTAAGTGTACATACCTGTTTGCCGCCGACCAACATCTGTGACACGCATGCGCAGTGCCGCCGCGCCTGGCACATTGTCGGCAGTGTTGCGGCTCACCCTGAAGATGGCCGGACGTTACTCGGCCGAAATATTGGAGGAAAGTGAATTCACGCGGCTGCATGCCCGAAACCTATTGGATTATATTGCTCACAATTTTAGAAAAACACTGGGTGACAGGTAGTTTTTTTTTAATTAAAATACAGAACATAGGTTCATATATGTTCATAAAAATTGCAGCCAAACAGAATTTAGTTTATCACATCAAGACTTTGGCTGAGACCAGAAATTAACTTCAAATTTCAACAGAAGGAGGTGCTAAATCAAGAAATGTGTGTTGTTCATCTGCAGTTATGTAACAGCGTGTCTCCTGTAGTCTTTGATGTTATGTATGATTTTACTGAGTATTATAATGCATATAGAAGCAAACAGGTCAGACTTTCACACAATAAAAAATTTACTAAATTACTGCAAATACAAAAACAATCTCCAATATATGAACAACAACACACAACATTCCAATTTCATCCACGAATCAAAAAGTTAACAGACGTAGAGTTCTCAGGAGAAGAATGTAATTTACTCAAAAAAGGTCATAAATACAATATTAAACCAATTCTAAATAAAAATTTCATAAAACATACAATCACAACTAGCAAAATTGCAATAGATATGGCAAAAATACCCATTAGACAGCAAAATGAAATCACAATATAAGCAGCTAAAATTATAGAGAAAGAAACAACCAAAAGTTCCAACAAGAAAGAAGTAAACGAAGAAAAAATATTAACAAATATAAATCAAAAATTGACAACAAATAATGATTGGCACAAAAATGAGATAAAGGAAACAGTATCGTCATCATCAATAACACAGAATACATACAGAAAGTCGAAACTCTCTTCCATGAAAATAATATAACTGAAATACCACATAATCCTACTAACAAATATGCTGCTCAGATTAGACGAAGTATAAAAATTTCCATCATGATACCTGATTTTGAAGAGAAATCACAGATGATCATGAACCCTAAAACACCAACATTTCGAGCCCAAATCAAGGTACATAAACAAAATATACCAGTAGGTCTTGTAGTAAATTGTAAAGATAGACCAGCCTATCTCATAAGTAGAAAAATGAACATATTATTTACAAAACTATATACATACAATTATAAATACACCATCAAAAATTCTCGAATACTCTGAAAGACAATAAAAATATTACATTATCAGCAAACAGTAAATTTGTGTCTTTTGACATATAAATCCATATACAAAGATACCCATACATGAAACCATATAAATTATCGAAGAAAACCTACTTAAGTACAAAACAATTTCAGTCTTGGAAACAAAGGAACTAGAACATACACTTACGTTAATTTTATCCCAAAACTACTTTCAATTTAATGGAAAATTATTCAATCAAAAGGATGGTGTAGCAACGAGAAGGTCAATAGCTGGTAATTTAGCAGACATATTTCAAGAGGAAAACTAGGGTAATGGAGTGCAGTGTAAGAAAATCAGGTGATGCTGAAGGAATTAGATTGCGAAACGAAGCAATAAAGGAAGTAGATGAGTTTTGTTACTTGGACAGTAAAATAACAAATGGTGGTCGCAGTACAGAGGATATAAAATGCAGAATGGCAATGGGTAGAAAAGCGTTCTTGAAAAAGAGACATTTGTTAACATCGAATATTGATTTTAGCCTAAAAAAGTCCTTTCTGAAGTCATTTGTATGGAGTGTTGCCTTGTATGGGAGTGAACGATAAACAGTGTGGACAGGAAGAGGATTGAAGCTTTTGAAATATGGTGCTACAGAAGAATGCTGAAGATTATGTGGGTGGATCACGTAACTAATGAGGAGGTACTGAACAGAATTGGGGAGAAAAGAAATTTCTGGCTTACCTTGACTAAAAGAAGGGATAGATTGATAGGACACATTCTTAGACATCAAAGAATTGTGAATTTAGCGTTGGAGGGAAGTGTGTGGGGAAAAAATCGCAGGGAAAGACCAAGAGATGGATACAGTAAGCAGATTCAGACAGATGTAGGTTGCCGTTCTTAAATGGATATGAAGAGGCTTGCTTAGGATAGGGTATTGTGGAGAGCTGCATCAAACCAGTCTTCGGACTGAAGACCACAACAACAACACATTTTTAAACCAAATAGAAGAAAAATTATTCGCTATTTATCCAAGTTTAACCAACAAAATAATATAATACTAACGTTATGCGGATGATACACTGATGCTAATACAAGGAACTGCTAAAGATATTGATGAAATACACTCAACACTAAACAACTTACATACGAAAATCAATTTCACAAAAAGAATTGGGAGCAAATGGTTCTATACACTTCCATGACCTGGAAATAAGCAATATTTACAACCAACATTCATTTGATATTTATCGTAAACCAACGACATCAGACAATATAATAAACGCCACTTCATGCCATCCGACATCGCACAAATATGCCTATTTCCATTCCATGGTAAATAGATTAAGAAATCTACCTTTATAAAAAGACAAAATTGAAAAAGAAATACAAACTTTAAAGTACGGAGCATACAAAAACGATTTCAACCCAGAAATAATCAACAAAGTTTATAATAGATCCGCGCAAGAAAGGAAGTACATACAAAGAAACATAGCTCTCGACAGAGAAACACCACAGCAAAAAATTTACCTACATCCCTATAGTGTTCATAGGAGATATCTCAAACAAAATTAATGCAATTTTCAGACAAACACAAATAAAACTTCTTTATATGAAACTACATAAAGCCATTACCAATACAGAAGATTTAATAGCCCAGGTATCTATAAAATTACATGTGAAAGCTGTGAGAAATTTTATGTCGGCCAGACAGGACGTAATTTCATGATTAGATTCAGGGAACACACCAGAATAACAGATAACAACCCATGCACTTTCTACCAGCACGTAAAACCGTAAAACACACCACCACTGATGTTCAAAAAGGACTGAAAATGTTACACAAAATTCCCAACGGCAAAATTATGAATATCCTGGAAGAATTAGGAATATAAATCCACAAAGAAGCATTGCCCAATGGAATTCTAAACGATCACACAGATTTTAAACACCGCATTTATTTAGAAAATTTTATCGATCTTATCAAGTTGGATAGTGGATAAATCCAGAGAAACACTTTTTTCTATACAGATATAGTACGAAATTATCAATATAACATTAACCATAGATGATACAGTTAAGGAATAAAGCTTCGAAAATAACATCTCAAGAAACCAGAGACACGCTATTGCACAATCCACGATAATAAAAATTTACTAAAGAAATATCTTTGTAAACATGCAGCATTTCAACGAAACTGTCATGTACTGATAAATAACAACACCAAAAAGATTTATTAAAATATTATAATAGCTGCACGCAATATGTATGTATAATTAGCATAGCAGGAACATAAGCAAGTTATATGACAGGTAAATACTGCATGTAACATTAAAACGTTTATTTTTTATTTTTATTTATTTTTTTATAGCATAGTTATCTTTCAATTTTATGTATAACGTTATCTAATTCAAAACTTTGTAAAATCGTTCACAGTTTGCTTGAAAATGGCCTAGGGCCGAAACAGCAGTCGTCACTATAATAATAAAATATTAGCAGCATCAAAAGGATAAACTATTTTATAATGTTGCATTACGATATATATTTTGATGCGTGCGCAATAATGAAGAAAATAAAGAAGATATAAAATGCAGAATGGCTATGGGAAGAAAAGCATTTCTGAAGAAGCGAGATCTTAAGACGTCCAATATTAGTTTAAATGTTAGGAAATTCTTTCTGAAAGCATGGGAGTCAAACGTGGACAATACGGAATTGAGACAAAACGATGATAGAATCTTTTGAGATGGTGCTACAGACGAAAAATGATTATATGGGTAGATCACGTAACTAATGAGGAGGGGGAGGGGAGGCGGAAGAGTTTCTGATATATTCTAAGAGAAGAGATAAGTTTGTGGGACACATTCTGAGACATTAGGGAACAGTCAGCATCAGAAGGTAAAAATCGTAAAGGGAGACCGAGGGACGAATACAGTAAGCAGATTCAAAAGGATGTAGGTTGCCGTACGTATTCTCACATGAAGAGTCCTGCAAGGATAGGGTAGCGTGGAGAGCTACACCACACCCAGTTTGTTGACTGAAGACCACAATAACTACAACAAAAATGATAAATGATGTGCAACACGAAAAAGAATTAGAGGAGGAATTTTATCCACTAAATGCAGCAGCCAGTCGCTTCTAATAATTTATTTGTAAAGACCGGTTCTAGTCACATGCTAGCATGTACATAGATTAAGCTACAATACTAAAATAGACCAGAAGAAGAGCACTCAGATAGCAGGTGAAGTGCCTCATTACCAGGCCCAAAAACAAATTCGAAACTTCACTTGATACTGTAGAGTTTTGATACAGAAAGCTGCTATAGTTAGGTGTTACAGCGTAGTAAATAGCATATCTGCTTCCTGTGCCTTGGTATATAGATTGGAATTTCATCAGTTGCAAAATTTTTCATTTCCAAAAACATAATCCTAATGACTTGGAGCACTTTTTATTAGTTGATAGGTTTAAACATCCTTTTTATAACTAGCCGAAAACCAGACGTCTCCCGAGCATATATTTATTCCAGTCTTGACTTATCCACCCCTCCTTCTCCTTTGTCTCTCTGCCCCACTTCTCTTTCCTTCTGTCTCTGCCCATCTCTCTCTCCTCTGCCTTCATCTCCTCTTCCCGCCTCTCTCTGCTCATTTCCTGCTACCGCCCTCTCTGTCAATCACCTCTTCTCTGCCCAACTCCTCCTTCACCTCGTCAGTCCATTGCCACCTCCATCTGTTACAAATTATATAACTCCATTAACTTTGACGGTGATCACTGAAGTGGTTTATACGAATATTGCACAGTGCCCTGCGCCATGTAACGTATGAAATCTTACGCAGATGTTTACGTTCCTCTATTTTGAAGGTAAAGACGTGTACAAAATTTCGTCAAGATCTGAATAAGACCGTACATATTGCCGAAGTTCGTAGGTAAAGTACCCACTGCTATGCACCATACAAAATTTGTTTTCAAGATTAAGTGTGCGAAGTTTAATCGCAATCAAATTAACGGCACGGGAGCGCATAATAATAAGAAATAATTTTGTAATTACATTCATTGGCATAAACGGACACTATTTGTACAATAAGTTTCAAATGCATTAAGTAACAAATAAGTAATAAATTTAAACGCCATTCATAAAGTGGCTGTTTTTCACGCATGATAACGTCATATCTTCTGAACTATGTGTCGTACAGTCACATAATTATGCTTTTAACCTTCACGAAAGTTAAAACAATATGTTCACAAAGTTTTATCGCAATCGGATGTGCATAAAATACGTACAAAATACAAACAAACATTAATTGTTATATATTAGATGACAATGAAATTGCAAAATTAAATCGAAGTTCATGCAGAAAAGGAATTAAAATTACACCCTAGGATTCCAAATAAATGAAGGCTGCCAGAAATAAAACAAATTTTGATGCGCATAACTAAGATCTGAACCTCTTGAATATTAGGCAGACCAGATACCCACTGTGCTACGCTAGATTTTATAACAGGCGTTTCGTTTTAAAGCTTCAGAATCGTGCCCAAAGTTCTGTAATTTATTCTTGTCGATAAGTCGTTAACGAAGGCCAAGTAAAGAGAATGGTCCAGCATCGAATGTTCTTATAGCCCTTCCTACTGCTGCTGCTGCTCTTTCCATCTTTCTGACGGTATTAGCAACTCGACAGAACTGAACAACATTTATTATAATCTACCCCTCTGAACGTACTTGTGATTACTTGTATTCATGTGATGCCTATCTATTTCAGCAGACGCTAAGAATGCGCAGTCACACTACAATAAAGTGACTGTACAATGGCGAGCCACGTGTCCGTAAACTAAGCTTAGCTGTGCGTTGTGCCGTCGGCAATTGTGAAGTGAACGAGCAGTACGATTATTGCTGTGTGTAAGGGCCGTGCCCCTGACATGCTGGCTGCCCGCTACGCACTCAGTGGCGACCTGGAGCTAGGGATGCAAACGATACATCGATGTTTTGAAACCATCGATGTTGCGTCCATAAACATCGATGTTAACATCTATATTTTGAACAGCGATATATCGCCGATGCATCCACAACAGAAGTCCAAAACTACCGACATCGTTCAACAATTGATTGCCCACTCCATTATTACTTTATTAGTTGCTCAGCCAGCTTCAGCTGAAGTGCGGTGCTCCTGCTGTCGTCGCTCGTCGCTGTTTTCATACTTTTGAAATAATAGGTAAGTGAAATATGAAAGTAACAACAATATCATTTACTCACCTTTGTTTGCTATTTTCTCAGTGCTGCAGTCACCTGTTCGAGTGAAAACAATAGTATGTTTCACTTTTATGAAGCTTTTTATTCTACTACAAAAAGAGATAGTAACTTGCAATATTGAATAAAACAGTGTGCATTAGAATTTTCCTTGTACCGGTAATTATTAGATTAGTGACTGTACAAGTTATTGGACTTACACGACACTGGAGAATGCAGATATTGCGAAGACAAATCCCAAATCCTTAAACAAAATTAAAAACTTTCATGTTTATTATTTGTCATATTGCCTCTTGGAGTCCATCTCGTTTTTTATGTCGATCTTTGATTATTAATATGATGTTTGTCCAGCACGGGCTGCTGGCATTGCTGAAATTTCACCCTCCAACATCAGTGGAATCGAATCTTTGACAGTGTTACCCAGTCAAACTGATATAGTACTGTCAATACGTCAGTTAAAACATCAAACAAAAGTCGACGAAAAATCCGAGGCAAAAGCCAACAAGCCAACTATAACATAGACTTTCATTTCAGCAAGGTGCATGATTTGATAAACGTCATTAATGAATATTCATTTTTAAAATACATCATTAAGTAATAACTGATAGATGCATAATGTTTAATTTTCTCCACATCGACAGCTAAGAAAAATGCAATACGTCAACAACACGCAAGTTATTTCGCATGTAATGAACAAATCAATGTAAATCCCAAGTAAAATTAGCGCAGTTGGTAGCGAAACCTTATTCCCAACTTCTTTTTCATTCTAATCTGCCATTTCGCTATGTATTCGTAGCCTAGTGAAAGAATATAAATAATGCAGACACTTTCTGGCACCACATCTTCATTTCAATGTGCCTACATAGGGACAGAGTGGAAAATCTGCCGGTGGCCGCCAAGTTTTTACTAGATTGCCGCGGGGCATGCATTTTCATAGCGACCTAAGCGAAAACTAAGGCAGTTGGCTGTTAAAATTAGGAGTCAGTTAGAAGTATGAGAACTAAGCAGACCTTGTTGCTTAATACTGAGTACGTGCTTAAAACAAATTACGTGGTTATGGTATATTGCCCCAAATTTGTGACTGGAAAGGGGATTTCTTGTCAGAGAGGAGACAGTTTGTAGTAACCGATGGTAAAGCATTGACTGAAACAGAGGTGATATCGGGAGTTCCACAGGGTAGTGTTATTGGTCCTCTGCTGTTTCTTATTTACATAAACGATTTAGGGGAAAATCTAAGTAGCTCTCTTAGGTGGTTTGCAGATGACGCCGTCATTTACCGTCTACTAAAATCATCTGAAGATCAAAACCTACTGCAGAACGGTCTAAATAAGATATCTCTATGGCGTAATAGTTGGCAATTAACTCTAAATAATGAGAAGTGTGAAGTCGTCTACATGAGTACGAAAAGAAATCCGTTAAGCTATGGCCGGCCGCGGTGGCCGAGGAGACTGAGGCGCTCCAGTCACGGTCTGCACGGCCACCACGGTCGGGGGTTCGAATCCCCCCTCGGGCATGGATATTTGTGCCGTCCTTAGTTGTAAGTAGTTGATAAGTAGTTTGTAAGTTTAGGGACTGATGACCCCGTAGTTAAGTCCCATAGACTTTACAAACATTTGAACATTTTTTGTTAAGCTATGTTTACAAGATTAATCAACCAAATTTGAAGGCCGGAAACTCCACAAAATACCTAGGAATTACTATTACTTAAGACTTAAACTGGAAAGAACACGTAGATAATGTCGTGGGAAAGGCGAACCAGAGACTGCGTTTTATTGGCAGAACCCTTAAAAGATGCAAGAGAACTACAAAAGAAACTGCATACACTACGCTCGTCCATCCATTTTTGGAGTATTGCAGCCCAGTGTGGGATCCTTATCAGGATGGCCGGCCGCGATGGCCAAGCGGTCTACGGCGCGCCAGTCACGTTCTGCACGGCCACTACGGTCGGGGGTTCGAATCCCCCCTCGAGCATTGATATTTGTGCCGTCCTTAGTATAGGGTAGTTGATAAGTAGTTTGTAAGTTTAGGGACTGATGACCCCGTAGTTAAGTCCCATAAGCTCTACAAACATTTGAACATTTTTTATCAGGTACGTTTGACTGAGGACATCGAAAGAGTCCAAAGAAGGGCAGCTCCTTTCGTATTGTCACGATACAGGGGAGACAGTGTTACGGAAATGATATAGGATCTGAGATGGGAATCATTACAACAACGGCGCTTATCGCTGCGGCTACTTAAGAAACTCCAATCGCCAAAATTCTCCTCCGAATACGAAAATAAATTGTTGACTCCTACTCACATAGGTAGAAATATCATCAGAATAAAATACGAGAAATCTGAGCTAAAACGGAGAGATTCATGTGTTCTTTCTTCCCGCGCGCTATTCGAGAATGGAAAAGGAGATAAATAGTATAAAGGTAGTTCGATGAACCCTCTGCCAGGCACTTAAATGTAATTTTCAGAGTATCCCATGTAGATGTAGATGTAGAATGCCATCCGTCTATATTTATGTACGCCTAATAAATTTGTAAGCAAAGTCTCTTGAAGCACTGTCTACCTCTGCTGAATGTTAATTACTATATGATAAGGTGATTACAAGGGGTCACTAATTTTCCGTGTGCAATTAGTATGGCCAGTACATGTATAAGGATAGAGAAATGGGAAATTAGGAAGGACTGCGTGGGATTTCCTTACATTCAGTATTTCGAGTATACAATGTTTATTAAATATCAGTCGAAAATACACAATGACAATTGTTTTTTAAATGGCAGATATCTGATAAATAAACAAAAGCTTGCCAAAAGGAATGAATTTTAAATCCTTTAAGAGAAAAGTAACTATCGAATATATTATTTCTCGTCGGTGTTTCTTTGTGGGTACGCCATATCTCCAGTATTACTTATCCGAAATTAATGATTGAGGTATTATTTTTAAGCTTTCGTACTCCACTTACAAAGAAAAATAGACAGCTTAGAGTTATTGTTTCATAAAAAACTATTTTGAAACAAATTGCATTGTTCGTCTGGCGATCGATCGTAAGTGGGTCAAGTATTTACGGTTGGTCCCAGATAAATGCTATAATTATATTAATTAGAAATCTTAACGCCAATCAGTGATTTATTAGTGGTACAAGATTAGTGGTCATCACTTAGGCGATTACTTCATCAATGCTAAATTCATTGAGTCAGATAAAACTGTGCTAATAGGGTAAGGTGGTACAAATTCGATATAGGTACAATTCCGATCAACATAAGGTTTCGCGCCATTTGTCAGTCTCGTAGTGTCGGTAGCACTCGCCTTTGTGTGGCGTCGTAATGTATCAGGTTTCTATAGCTCTTCCTGAGTTTTCCAAGAATACACCACTTTGTACCACGGAGGTATAAATTTTTAATGTTAAGAGGTAAGTGAAGCTACTTAGTCTAACGCGCTCTTATAAATTTTCTAGTTTCCACGCGCTTACAAATTCTATATTAGTGAGGTTTGAAACTTGTTTTCCATTCGGGCGTGTTTTGAGGCACCTACAGAGAAAGCCTCTATGACATGGGCTGCCATTTCTTGGCAGAATTCACTACTATTTACTCGTGAATTCACTCACGCCAATAGTACATTTTCGATCAGAAAAATGGTACAATTTCGATACCCTGGTACAATTTCGATCAATGCAGTTTTTCAGTTTAGTCCTCACGATTGGTTACCATAGACATATTGTACACAATTATTGCAAATAAATTCTGTATATTTAAAGATTTTCCTACGCGATTTTTAAAGCCACCTCGTATTTTCTAGATGCCACGAAAACGAGCAGAAAAGAAAATGTACAATAAATGGAGTTCAGCTGTATTAGATGAGGCAATAAAGAATGTAATGACTGGACATTTGAGCCTTCGAGCTGCTTCTCAATTATATGACATTCCTTTCAGCACTTTAAATGGTAAAGTGCAAATTAAAAAGAAAATGCAAGCTGGATTAACTCCAACTAGTCCTATAGAAAACAGAATTGGTCATCCCACGGTACTCAGTTCTGAAATGGAAGATGCTATGGTCCAGAGAGTTTTATTTCTAGACCAGCGCGGATTGGGTCTGTCGCCACTCCAGTTAAGAAAAGCTGCATTCAGTCTCCACCAGTCAAGTTACTAACAGCATTATGGGAGAAGAACCCTCATCGTCAAATGATGTAACATGAAGAACACGGCAAATCCGTAACGCCAGGGTCCAGTACAATTTTTCAGACGATGCTGTCAAGGACATTTTGCCAAGTCCAGAGAAAAAATTATCGTCTCGGAAGAGGAAAACACAGACATCAGCTAGATTCACTTCAGATGAAAACCTGGATAACCTCCGCAGCAAGAGGAAACTTTTTCAACAGGGAACAAGGAAAACAATGAACAAATGCAACAAGAACAATAAACGGAAATGTACGTCTGTGAGTAATGATGAAAGAAATTTACCAAGCTTCAATTCGCCAGCAAACAACGAAAATAATTGTCGATTTTGTTTATTGAATTATTATAGTGCAGAAACAGTAGCTAAGGGTGACTGGATTCGCTGCCAAAAATGCAGTGTTTGGTACCACGAAGTATGCGTTGGTGCCCGAGGGAAAAAGTGCTTTATATGTGGAAGATGCAAGTGATCAAAATTGTACCAGGAAGTGATCACAATTGTACCTAGTGTGGTACATTTTCGATCGATTCTTCTCAATTCTGTAACCTGTTTTTGTGTTTATACCATCTTTTGTAATTGTACAATATTTGTTTTACATATTCATTAAAAATCCAAGAACAAATGCCATAGTTAAAATTATTTCTTTTCTCAATATATTTCCAGTTACAATTACAATTGTCCGAAATGATCGCAATTGTACCACCTTACCCTACCCCGCATTATCCTCATACCTTCTAATCCAACCATGCCTTTCCAAATGATAAGAATACAATTCCCAATAAAAGTAGCATTCGCTATGGCCATAAATAAAGCACAAGGTCAGACGCTTCAAACGGCAGGATTATATTTATCAGATTCCGTTTACAGCTATACGTGGTTTGTTCACGAGTTCGCTCATTTAGTGATATTTATGTTTGTGCTAAAAACGCATAGAGCCAAAAGTAAATAATGATCACATTATAACTACTCACATTATTTTCAAAGAAGTTTTGTAAAATAATCAAATTTTCAAAAACTATAATAAACATGAGAAACTCAAAATCTGATTTTTATGTTTCACAATTAATCATATTGTATATAATTATATACATAATTTTTTACAATGAGATCAATATTTGTTACACTATTCAACGTTTATTATCTTTTATACATATGTGTTACCATCTAACTTTTCTCCATTACTATCTTACCTATCTGTCACGGATCTGGATAGGGTGCGAATTATTCGTACGGGTCAACTAGTCATTTAAAATTAAGGAAAATGCTTCACTTATTTTACATCAAATAACTTCAAAATGAGGGACAAGCAGTTTAACATAACTTGGCGCGATGGGCACACGTTAAAAATTGCAATTTTATGTTTGCCGTTGCAGTTACAGTCAGGGCATTCATAATGCTTGTTTGAAGGACACTGAAGATGGTCACTGGGTGACTGAAATCGATTTGTGGTTTTTTTTAATAAAATATTAACGGCCAATGCTGCGAAATACATCTGGTTTGTTCATTAAATAAATTCACAAATAGCGCTATATTTGAACTTGAAACACCGAGGCAATTGACTTTTTTCCCGGCAAGGAGTCAAACCCGGCAATATTCGCTATTGTATTATATACAGAGTGTTACAAAAAGGTACGGCCAAACTTTCAGGAAACATTCCTCACACATAAAGAAAGAAAATATGTTATGTGGACATGTTTCCGGAAACGCTTAATTTCCATGTTAGAGCTCATTTTACCACTTCTCTTCAAATCACATTAAACATGGAATGGAAACACAGCAACAGAACGTACCAACGTGACTTCAAACACTTTGTTACAGGAAATGTTCAAAATGTCCTCCGTTAGCGAGGAAACATGCATCCACCCTCCGTCGCCTGGAATCGCTGATGCGCTGATGCAGCCCTGGAGAATGGCGTATTGTATCACAACCGTCCACAATACGAGAAAGAAGAGTCTCTACATTTGGTACAGGGGTTGCCTAGATAAGAGCTTTCAATTGCGCCCATAAATGAAAGTCAGGAGGGTTGAGGTCAGGAGAGCGTGGATGCCATCTGTTGTTGAGAAGCTTACGAACACGTCGACTCAAATGTGCAGGAGCTCCATCGTGCATGAACCACATGTTGTGTCGTAAAGGCACATGTTCTAGCAGCACAGGTAGAGAGTATCCGGTATGAAATCATGATAACGTGCTCCAGTGAGCGTAGGTGCCCAAACGTTCATAGAAAATCTGTTTTGATGACGTTATTGCACAGTCGCGAGTCATAGGCTGGAATGTTCCGTGCTCCCTAAGACGTCGATCAATTGCTTCGAACGTCTTGCTATCGAGACACCTTCGTTCTGAAAATCTCTCTCGATACAAACGTACTGCGCCATGGCTATTGCCCCGTGCTAATCCATACATTAAATGGGAAACTGCCAACTCCGCATTTGTAAACATTGCACGTTCGTGATGAACACTAATCAGTTGATGCTATGTACTGATGTGCTTGATGCTAGTACTGTAGAGCAATGAGTCGCATGTCAACACAAGCACTGAAATCCACATTACCTTCCTTCAATTGGGCCAACTGGCGGTGAATCCAGGAAGAACAGTACATACTAATGAATCAAATGGGTATTTTGACAATTGTCTGAACAAATTATTTCAATTTAAATTGAAAGAGAAATACTAAAATGAGCTCTAACATGGAAATTAAGCGTTTCCGGACACATGTCCACATAACATATTTTCTTTCTTTGTGTGTGAGGAATGTTTCCTGAAAGTTCGGCCGTTCCTTTTTGTAACACCCTTTATATATATATGCATAGAAATGAAATATTTACTGTTTTCTCACCATTAGCGCGATGTGCATATGTACGGCTAGAAGTAGCGCAATAAATAACTTTGTGCTGCCTGGGACTCAAACCCTGCGCCTACCATCACCGTTGACCTCAGACGACATGGTAACAACTCTCCAAATCAGTAATTACGATCGCGCCGTTCATAGAGACCTGTAAGAGTTTGGCGTTTTGAGGAAACAACAAAAACTAATCCAACTTTGTTCTAGTCATGTGTAATGTGATTTGAAACACGCCACAGTCCTAAATTCTTTACTTGACGCTACTGGAGGTGGAGAGGGGGATGTTTCCGATTGTTAAAATATGGTACCCCAGCAGGAGTCAAACCAAATCTTAGCCATTACAAGATAGCATCAGCCCGACCAACTACTGATTTTCAAATGTGGTAGTATAATGTTTTTGTCAAAATGGCGTGCAGTACACATGGTACGAGACGTAAAATAGTTCGTCGGCCTCTGTCTACGTAACAGTATTATCTTGGCCTCAAGGTTTTTTTTTTTTTTTTTTTTTTTTTTTTTTTTTTTTTTTTTTTTTTTTATGGGACTTAAGTACGGGGTCATCAGTCCGTAACCTTACAAACTACTTATGAACTACTTACGAACTAGGACGGCACAAATATCCATGCCCGAGGGGGGATTCTAACCCCCGACCGTAGTGGCCGTACAGACCGTGGCTCGAGCGCCTCAGTGTCCTCGGCCACCGCGGCCGGCCCTCGCGGTCTGAGACGTCTTGGCGCGGAGTTGCGGCCACTCCAGCCAGGATACGAATCCTTAGGGCACGTGTAGTTGTGTGTTTGTTTGTGTGTGTCATCCTTAGCGTAAATTAATTAAAGTAGTTTATAAGGCTAGGTAGGGGCTAATGACATGTGTCTGGTCCATTGGAGTTCAATAAATAAATTATATACTGTTGTAGAATTATGTAGCATTGTGTATGATAGTATACTACAGTTTACCATGCTCCGTGGTGGTTTTGTATGGCATGTTGCTGTATGCATATTTACATAGGTCTCATTTTGTTCAAGTTTGTACGAAAAATGTGTGTGAAATCTTTTAGGACTTAACTGCTATGTTCATCAGTCCCAACACACTACTTAAACTATCTTAACCTAACAACAATGCAGACACACAATCGCGAGGGAGGACTTCAACCACCGACAAGAGCAGCAGCCCGATTCACAACTTGATGCTTTAGACCGCACAGCTACTCTGCACGGCGCTCAAGTTTGTAGCATAGCTCTTAGCTTAATAAATGAAATATCACTCATTTTAAAAGTTGCGAGGAGCGTCGTTTGCATATTAGAAAACAGTTTCTAAAACGGGTAAATGTATACCATTTGTAGCAGTAAATTCTGTTGGGATGAAAGCAGAGGAGGTTAATCGAAACAGCAGTGTTCAGTATTTCATACTTACTTCAATTCAGTGTTCTTCCTTTCACTCAATGACTCTGACGTTTGTACAGCTTATGGAACTCAACTAAGGGGTCACCAGTCCCTAATCTTACAAACTACTTATGAACTAGCTTATACTAAAGAGGGCACAAGCATCCATACCTGAGGGGGGATTCGAACCGCCGACAGGGAATGGCCTCGCGCACCATAGCATAGCATCTCAATGTGCTCGCCCGCTCCGCCGCGGCAATGGTTGTAGTTGCTACATGAAATTCATCACCCTTGTCTGTAATCATATATGTGATAAGTAAATGACACACCGAAGTTCAATTTCCAGATATTTAATCTTCCATAGTCTCTCACTTACGAAAATGAAAACAGAAATGAAATAAAAAAATTTAAAGGACTAATACTTCATTCAAAATCCCTCATTATTTGTTTTTTCCATCAAGCATCTCAGCAAATAATCTATAACGCCATCGGACCAGCTTCTCTTCAGTAAAAGTGACAACTCTATCTCGATTGCTTGCAGTGAGGCTGCCTGATCTGTATTTCTGCTTTTCTGCTGTTACTGTGAAGCCAGCAAGTAAACATTCTGTATTTACTTCAGAGCCACGCTTTGCGCCATGCTGAGGGCTGTTGGCCGCCACCGCGACCTCCAGATGGCTGGTTTCCGCCAAGCCTCGCCAGGACACAAGCCGTGGTTTACCGCCTAGCCCATTGCTCATAAGCTATGGCTAATACAGGCCCCAGTCGCAAAGCCAGGCTCAACCCTAAAGTATCAAAAGTTTCTGCAAACATACCCTAATGTGACGTAGAAACTACCACAGTTAGACCAATTTTGCTATAAAATGAGCAGCCACGTTGTCTTTTGACACTTCATTCACATATTTAACGAAGTTAAAGAATAGAATCATGATAAATGTAGCTACCACACAATGATTCACCTAGATAGCAATCATATGACACAGGAAACTATTCTCTCTTTTCAGTGCTCTGCATTGGATCTAGTCATAAGACAATATGTGTTCATCCTAGAAACTTAAGCATGTTGTACAATTAAACAGTTCTGGTGGCAACAACACAAATGTATACATGTAGTATATCATTCACGTTTTGAGCACTTATAAAGTGTTCTCAATGGCTCTGAAACAATAAGTGCTACACAACGGAAATTAGCCTTCTGCTGGGGCCCTTCATTTAAGCTATTGTTCTGTTATTCACAGTGAAGTGTTTCGTAATGGGTTCGTAGAATCTCTTCAGTTTCTCTACTGTTCCACGCTTATACGAAAATCGAGAAAAGGACATGTGCGAGTTCTAATTACCATTATGGTATTCTTAAAATTGAAATCAAATGTTCCTATGCACTACCTGGTGTAGACTATCTTTGAATCACTCTAAAACTGCTACAGGAGCACTTGGGGGGGGGGGGGGGGGGCGGTAAATACATCCAACTATTTACTTCACTTCTCTTAGACATTTGATACGTGTCCAGATTTCAAAGTTACTTTCAACCTCAATCTCCTTAGAAACAATATCTTTGTCCACAGCGATGAACATTCCCCCTCCAGTTGTTTCCGATCTATCTACAAGTGTAGTGTAGGCAATTTCTTTAGTACAAATGTTGCATATTCTAAATGCCCTGCCAGTGAGACGTAGCCTTTGGTTCGCTTTACTTCAATATTTTCTATGTATTCTTTCCAATTTAGGTTGTTCGTAATTGTTATTTCTAGGTATTTGGTCGAAATGACGGCTTGTAGATTTGGCTGATTTATCGTATAACTGAGGTTAACAGATTTCTTTTAGTGGTCATATGGATGACTTCATTCTTATCATTATTAAGTGCCAATTGAAAATTTTTGCATCATGTAGATATCTTCTCTAAATCATTTTGCAGTTGCGTCTGATCTTCTGGTTACTTTACTAACCGAGAAATGGCAGCTTCATCCGCGAACAGTCTAAGAGAGCTACTCAGATTGTCTCCTAAAACGTTTTTAAAAATACGTAACAGTAGTGGCCCTATAACACTTCCCTGGGGAACGCCAGATATCACTTCTGTTCTACTCGAAGACGTAACGTCATTTGCATCGTAGTGTGTCCTTCCTGACAGGAAATCACGAATACAATCGCAAAACCGTTGCGACATTTCATCCGCATGCAACTTTATTAGAAGACTCTTCTGAGATGCAGTGAGAAAAGCCTTCCAGAAATCTATAAAAATGGAATCTTCTGGACATCCTTTGTCGATAGCACTCATCACATCACTTGAGTAAAGAGCTAGATGCGTTTCACAAGAACGATATTTTCTGTATCTGTGCTCTCAACAGATCGTTCTCTTCCAGGTAATTCACAATATTTGAAGAAATTATATCTTCTAAAATCCTGATGTCATGCAACCCATTTGCCTCCTTGGGTATGAGGTCATTTGATAACTTTCTTTTGCTTTAGTTTTTGAAAGTACAACTTTGGTTGCATCTGTTGGTTTATAATTTTATTTCTGTACGATATATCATAAAACATTCTGCCAGGTAAAGTGGAGGCTTCCACTTGCACGTTTAACCATGTAAACGGTTCCTCTTCTTCCTCCTTCTTTTTTACATTTTCTGCAATGTAGATGCTTTGTATTCTGCATTATAAATTACGTTTTACTGCTTTCCCTCTCCTCAGTATCAGACGATGACGGTCTTCATTTTTTATTTGCGTTTGCATTTCGCATCTGGCCAACGACCAGTTTAAACCTCTTCCGGAGGAACGATGAAGTTGTATCTGTTCTCGCTTCTATCTTTTTGGTAAAGAATATAACTGTTAGCAAGGGCTACCTCTATCAGACAAAATGAATTTTTTTCCCATCACTTGTATGACGGCCTTGTAAAACTAAATCAGCCGCTATACTCATGTTCCCTGTCCACTCCTCCCATTAACTTCGTGTATTCCAAAGTAACAGTGGATTTGAGGAAATGTACAGGCTGTTTCTACGTTTAACAAGTGATCAGTTGGGTTTGAGGACCTAACGCAGTCACCAGCGTCTTGTCATGAATGAGAGATAAATAATTTTAATTTACGTTTGGCAGACATAAAAGTCATGTCCTGCAAGTTTTTTCTCTTCGAATTCGTTTCTAGAAAGGATAACTGTATCTGTTAGATAACATTTGATTTTATACGATTTCCCGGCAAGTTATGGGTTTGTGCAGTACCTTTCAATAAATATGTGATAGTCTCTACCGCCTGTACAAGCTTGTAATTACTGTTCGGAAGGGACCACACTATTCGTGTTGTCTTTCCATAACATGTAATGGTTTTTCTTTAGATTGTAGTTATTTAATTGAGATCGTTTTTTGAATCCTACCGTGCTCTCTTATATAGCCACATATCTTTTTGGCGCATATTGTACTTCGCATTTAATCTTAATATATATAAAAATTGAGGTATTTGTGCCTATATTTCACTCTGCAGTCAAAACTACAAATCGCAAACGAATAGTGTTTGTATGTGGTAGTAGGTACCAGTCCCCCATTGTGCACTATGGTGGTAGAGGGTTGATAACAATAAGGGGTTTGAAGATGTGGTTCTTGGAAGTTACCGACTTGTATAAATTTCTACGTGTGGGTGTCAATATTTGGCTCTTCAGCAAAAACTGCACAATGGAGACGAACAATCTCTCTGTGTTGTTTAAGTGTAAAGTTTTCCGTTGTACACCACAGCAGTTCCGTGCCGAAAGTTATAAGAGGGTGGAAGATACAGTGGTTGAGAGTCGTCAGCTTACATAAAATTCGGTCTGTAGACCAGCGATGATTTTTGACACTATAATGGCAAATAGATCACATACAGCGAAACGAAAAGCACAGTTATTTTTCTGCAACTGGTGTAGAAGTAAACTACCAACAAAGATGCCAAAGCGTAAGAAAGTAATTCCGCGTTCTCCATCCGTTTCTACAAGCCCGAAAACAGCACTGGAAAGTGAATCTACAGACGATAGAAATTGGAAATTTGTAGACGTTGTTTATCTTACACTGTAGGCATCAGCGAGTTTTTGATATTCTCATCCCTAAGGAGGTGAAATAGGAGATGAACGTTATTTGGACAAAAAGCGTTGCTATTCAGGTAATTTAGAAGCAAGAAATACAGAACTTCGGATTTAGATTTTTGTTTGGAATTTTAAAAACACGTGTTTCGATATTTTTGGAAATTCAACCATAAAGCGGGTGAAATAAGGGAAAATCTTTTAAGGGTGCTACTAACACTATTTTGATGCTAGAAATGCCGAAATTTTAATTTGGAAACATGGTACGAATTAAAAAAAAAAAAAAAAAAAAAAAAAAAAAAAAAAAAAAAAAAAAAAAAAAAAAAAAAGGTGTTTCGGGATGTCTTGAATAGTGTGATCAGTGGTGCAATAGTCGGTGGCAAGTTGTATCAAAAGCCTTTGTAAAGCTAAATCTATCGAAATTTATATTTAGAAGTAGAAACAACCAATGCAGACCATCCAGCCTACACTTGCGAAGTAGCGGGAGTTAAGCTAGTATCAATAAATTAACAAACTTTGAAGACCGTCTTCGGTGAAATAGTAATTAATACTAACTTCAGATTCAATGCCATATTCAGTATTACACTCTTTATCAGGTGGAGTGGTTCGGCGTATAGCTGTTGGTGTGTGTCTTGTGAACATGTCAGCAGTCTGAGGAACTAGGCGCCTGCCGAGCTGGCTGCCTACAGCGTCATATTGTTGGTTGGGTAGCCTATTCGTCAGGCGTAGTCTCGCGGATATAGCAGAAACGAGTCGCACGCCGTCCGACATTGGAGCCACAGCGGAAAATCGCAATGTCGTACGTAGTGCGAGAGTGGAGTGGAGTGTGTTAAAGGTGTTGAATTATTATGAAATTGAGAAGACGATCGTTTGTAGCATAATAAATAGTATGGTGGATGCGTTAACTCCAGGTATTAACTTCGTACATCGTTTGTTGAAATTTGCTGAACACATAATGGAAAAAGAGCACACGGTGCTAAATGTTATATCATTTTCGTACATAATTTCTCGTTCTCTCATTTCATGGAATTGTCATAATAATTTTTCCGTTAGAGTTGATTTCGAGCGGCGTTGCCTGTTTCAAATACTGTGATGCTTGCGTTAACTGCACGTGTCACCTTTTTGGATCATTTGCTGATATTAGCTAAAAACGTATTAGAGAAAGGGCGTACTGTCCTCATTTTTATATCATTCTCATGTGTAATTTCTACATTTCGTAGCATTTTCATACTAATTTCAGCTTTTGAAATGAATTTCGTGTGGAGTCTCCTGTTAAATGGTAAACAGTTTCAGCTATTACTGCCAAGAGTACTAAGACATGTTAATTGGTAACGTGAAAAAGGAATCTGCATGGAAATGAGTAGAGATTTAAAAATACGGTTTCATACGGTTGAATTCAGAAACGTGTCGTTTTAAACCGTTTAAAACCATGTATGATTCCGGAGAGGTGTTCATTTCATCCTGGTTGTCAGGCAACCCGCAGTACCATACGACAGTATGAACTGCATACACGTCATACCTTTTGGAAATGAACAGAATTGTAGCAAGGCCTATGTACGAAACAACCCTTCTGTTCACTTGCTTCCAGAATTTTGAATGTACCGTCATCCTCAGCGGCAAGTGAGCGTAATTGGTCAGTTCACGGACGAATTCACACAGCATTACGAACCAGACTGTCTACAGATACAACCGAAAAACTAGAGTATATACAGAGGAACCTCAGTTACATGGGTGACTCGCAAGACATCGATAAATTGATGTCATCCGGGGAGGAGGAATCTGATTAATATTATGATAAGAGGTTACCCGAATGGTTATTTGTATTTGTTCCAGAGACGGGTAGTGTTTGTTTGTTCCAGAGAGATTTTTTAATAATAATAATTTTTATTATTATTGGTATTATTATTATTATTGTTGTTTACAATGCAAAGTTTTGATTGATATTTTGCAGTCATGTACAGTGGCATACATAAAAAAGGCATTTGACAATGTTTTCTTGTAGTAATTACGTTTCGTAATATGTCAAGTGTGCTTTACACACAATTTCGAGTCACATCTATATCTATAAATGTGAATGTCTGTTCGGTGTACGTTTATCACGTCTGAACCACAAGGCATAAAGAGCTAAATATTTGTTCAGTTACTTATGTTTACCTGGGGAAGGCTTTAGGCACGGTTTTATGGCAATCGGATAGCTATTTATCTCTATATATTAATGTGAATGTCTGTTCGGTGTACGCTTATCACGTCCGAACGACAAGACGCAAAGACTTAAATATTTGTACAGTTACTAATTTATACCTGAGGAAGGTTTTACGCACGGTTTTATAGCGACTTGATAGATATTTAGTAATTTGAAGAATATAATGCGAAATTCGGAACAATAATTACTCTTTGAATATTATATTTACTCTTTGAAAATGGTTTTATTGGTTGCATTGTTGCTTGAGCGTTGATAATGATAAAAGGATGGAGTATATGGGATGAAAAGTTATCGGTGTTTGTAAAATTCTACGTTTGTGTGTGTGTCAATATTTCGCTCTGCAGCGAAAACTACAGAACGTAAACCAATGGTCTATGTGTAATTGTTGTCCAAAGTCTCCCATTGTATACCAAAGCAGTTCCATGCCGATAGCTATAATGGGGTGGAAGATAGGGTGGTTAAAATTCGTCAAATTATAAAAAAATTAGGACTGAAGGCCAGCGATGATGTTTGTGACTCTATTGCAAGGATGTTAAATACAGCGAAACCTGTTGCCACAGACCATATCTTTGGTCTATACGTGCGACAATGTCTCCAGCTTTTTCTCTGTAAGGATAAGCATACGAATAAGGAAATATAGGAATAAATAGATAAAGAAGTAAAAATGAAATTTCTCTTAATACAGACACTCATAAAAATGAATAAATACCTGTAAAATTACACAATTTATACAATAGTACGCATTTTATATGACATTTGTGTCTTGATAACAGTACTATCTTTCTTTGTTTGGATAATTCTAATTTTGTACATTATGCGAGACAGCTTTATTTCTTATTTTTTCTCCGATAAATATAGTATGTGTTTAGAAAAAAGGAGGTGGACAGAGACAAAAAGGATAGGAGAAGTACTAACTCGTAGTAGGAGTAAATACCCGGACAAAGCCGGGTTTTCAGCTAGTATCGAATAAAAATGTACTATATTTCTATATTGTGGACTACGAAAAGTATATAAGAAATAGAATACCATTGTAACATTTCGGATGTCTAATGTTTCGGTTTGCACATTGAATATACCAATCTAACCCATTATACCAATACTACCTGGTATTAAACGGTTTAAAACCAACGTTGTCGTATTTTACGAAATATACCAACATGGTTTTAAAAGTCGTCGAAACTCTAGAAATGAGAAACACAGTTTATCTTTCATTTAGTTAGTTTTTATTGTCCCCGTTTGTAACACAAGTTTAAGGCAATAGGGTAGATGGTGGGGTTGAGTTGGTCGGCAGTTGGCAGCAGCGGGCTCTCGAGTTGACTGCAGAAGTGCTTGCGGAACCGCGCCGAATTTGCGCCGCAGCAGTGGCAGCCATGACTCCGACACCAGCGGCCAGTGTCCGTACGGGCCTCAAAGTCAACGCCGCGGTAGTCCGTGCTGCAAGCACAGTGTGCGGAGTCTGTATGGGCCTCGTCAATGCCGCGATAATCCGCGCGAGGTGTCCATACGGGCCTCAAAGTCAACGCGGCGGTAGTCCGTGCTGCGAGCACAGTGCATGGTGTACATACGGGCCTCAATGTCAACACCACGGTAGTCCGTGCTGCGAGCACAGCACGGTGTCCGTACGGGCCTCAACGTCAATGCCGCGGTAGTCCCTGCTGCGAGAACAGTGCGCGGTGTCCGTACGGTCCTCAAACTCAATGCTGCGGTAGTCCCTGCTGCGAGCACATCGCGCGGTGTCCGTACAGGCCTTAAAGTCAATGATGCGGTAGTCCGGGCTGCGAGCACAGCGCTCAGTGTCCGTACAGGCCTCAAAGTCAACGCCGCGGTAGTCTGTGCTGCGAGCAAAGTGCGCGGTGTCCATACGGGCCTCAAAGTCAACGCTGCGTTAGTTCAGGCTGAGCGCACAGCGCACGGTGCCATACGGGCCTGAAAGTCAACGCTGAGGTAGTCTGTGCTGCAAGCACAGCACGCGGAGTCCGTACGGGCCTCAAAGTCAATGCTTCAGTAGTCCGTGCTGCGAGCACAGCGTGGTGCCTGTACAGACCTCAACGTCAATGCTGTGGTAGTCCCCGCTGCGAGCACAGCACGGTGTCTCTACGGGCCTCAAAGTCAATGCTGCGGTAGTCCGTGCTGCGAGCACAGCACGGTGTTCGTACAGGCCTCAACGTCAAAGCTGTGGTAGTCCCTGCTACGAGCACAGCGTGCGGTGTCCGTACAGGCCTCAAAGTCAATGCTGCAGTTGTCCCAGCTGCGAGCACAGCGCACGGTGTCCATACAAGTGTTAAAGTCAATGCTGCAGTAGCCCGGGCTGCGAGCACAGCACGCTGTGTCCATATGGGCCTCAAAGTCAACGCTGCGGTAGTCCGGGCTGTGAGCACAGCGTGTGGTGTCCACACGGGCCTGAAAGTCAACGCCGCGGTTGTATGTGCTGCAAGCACAGCGGGAGGAGTCCGTACGGGCCTCAAAGTCAACGCTGCGGTTGTCCATGCTGCGAGCACAGCGTGCGGCGTCCATACGGGCCTCAACGTCAACACCGTGGTAGTCCGTGCTGCGAGCACAGTGCGCGGTGTCGGTACGGTTCTCAACGTCAATGCCGCGGTAATTTGTGCTGCGAGCACAGCGCGTGGTGTCCGTACGGGCCTCAACATCAACGCCGCTGTAGTCACAGCGCGCGGTGTCTGTACGGGCCTCAAAGTCAATGCCACGGTAGTCTGTGCTGCGAGCACAATGCGCGGTGTCCGTATGGGCCTTGACGTCAATGCCACAGTAGTCCGTGCTGTGAGCACAGCGAGTGGTGTCCGTATGGGCCTCAAAGTCAACACCGCGGTAGTCTGTGCTGCGAGTTCAGCGCGCGGTGTCCGTACGGGCCTCAACATTAAAAACGCGGTAGTCTCTCCTGCGAGCACAGCGTGCGGTGTCCGTGCTGGCCTCAAAGTCAATGCTGCGGTTGTCCGGGCTGCGAGCACAGCGCACGGTGTCTGTACGGGCCTGAAAGTCAACGCCGCGCTAGTCTGTGCTGCGAGCACAGTGCTCGGTATCCGTACGGCCCTCAAAGGCAACACCGCGGTAGTTCATGCTGCGAGCACAGGGTGCGGTGTTCGTACGGGCCTCAACATCAACGCCGCGGTAGTTCGTGCTGCGAGCACAGCGCGCGGAATTCTGCAGCATCAGCGGCGGTCGCCCTGTACCATGGCATCGGAAGGCCCCGAAGCCTGCTGCTGTTGAGTCGTTGGGCGCCCTCGGCCGGACCGACGGAGGAGGACTGCGCCTTGCCGATGCAGGGAACTGCTCGGCCTCTTGCCGCCATACTGCAGTGCAGCCTCCGTCCGTCGCTGCCATCTGCTCGCACGCCGCATTTGTGCGGCTCGGATCCCCCTCCTCCCGCACCTCCCCACCCCGTTGACAACCATAGCCGGCCAGCAAGGCCCCTAGTTCAGTTTCATCACCTTAACGGCGACTCCGCTGGCGCCGCGCTACCCGAGCACGCGGTCAGGTGGCCTACGGCGCTCTGTCGATCGCTTCGGCCGACAACTCGCCAAGCCCTGCGACCACCAATCTGGTAGGCGCGGGTCCGCGGTAGAGCCGCACACACCACTCTGCGCAAGGTACGTAGATAGGTATGCCAGTTTAGGCTTCTACACCGTCATTGGTTAGCGCTGTCTTACGTCACTGGGCAGCAAGCCGCTCTATTATGAGGCCGCCTTGAAGACGTTTTCTCCGTATTTTCTTTTATCAGTCGACAAAAAACATTGCTTTTAAGCGGTGAAACACGTTTGTGATTAATATATATGTATACTAACATACAAAGGACTGAAAAAATAAAAGCTTCAAACATTATTAACAACTTGCTAACCCGTCCCGCCCAGCGACTTGGCATGGGTAATATTTAAACGTCTTTAACTCGAGAACCACTGAATGTATGGTGATGAGTGTATTTTTTTTTAATTGTAGAGCTCTTAAAGATCTAAAATAAAGTCCAGGAGAGCACACGTCTAACTTTTATAGATTTCCCACATTCACTATTTATGTAGTCTGTAGCCATTCGGCGCCAGCACCTTAGGAGACAAAAATGGTACATATGCTTCACTCGTAAAAGTTAGACATATGCTCTCGCGGACTTTTTTTAGACCTTTGTGAGGTCTACAATTTAAAATAAACCTCATCACGATACATTCAGAGTTCTCGAGTTATAGAAGGTTAAAGATACAGACATAGAGAAAATGTGCTTCTGTTTTATATAATATCATGATTTCACCCCATTAGAGTACGAATTTCGAAATTTTACTGTGCCTATAACCATGACGCTAGTACATGCAACAAGTTGAGGAAGTTTTATCTCAATCGACTGAATGACATTAACAGGCATAGCATAAGGACAAACAGAGGCCTTCAGTTTTATATATTAGATAAAACTTTCGTTACAACGCAAACTTAGCAGTCGATTTTCGCATTAATGCTTTAGTTTTACCCATTTAATTACTATGAACATTGAACTGCATACTTTCATACATACAATTTTATCAATCGCCTTCACAAAAATGTTCGGAACAAATTGCGACATTTTTGACTTTTTTTTTCTCGTCTTGTCGTTTACAGCAAGAGATCCATATGCGCTGAACTTACTCATCTTTTGGAAACCGATGGTATAAAATGCCTTCCGTCTTGCGTCCACTGTTATTGCACTTCGCAACAGCACAACACGAAGTATTCTTACTCATAATTATCTTTTTTTACCTTAATTATAGAAAGAATATATGGAACAATTGTTCCCTAAAACAAGAAAGCTACTTTCTATCTGAACACTTAACAGGTCACGAAACGAGCGAGCTCAAAACACAACTTGCTGCTGGCACGTTTCATAAGGGTACTGCGGCAACTGCTCGGCGCTTGCTGGCAGGCGACGTCCCAGAAGCAAAGCGCGCCAGTCAAATTTACACCCCCCTGACTCTGCGGTCGCCTGACGAGCGACGATCCTCTTAATTAGCGTCTCCGCTCTTCTGTAAAGAAGAACAGAAACTACAGAAACGGCGGTAAACCAAAGGGTCGGCGGCTGATTCGGTGTAAAGCCATTCCGCTACTGCGAACAGTGCATACAATGCCTATTTTGTAACGTATCTACTGTCGTTATGTTTATGGGTCACTACGAAAAACTAACTTAACTTGCTTTTTCTTTCAGGTATAGTCTTGCGTATGAGCTTTTCTCATGTACGAGGTATGTCCACAAAGTAAGTTACTTTGGTTATATAAAACAAACGTGTACAGATACAGAAAAGTATTTATTGTGCAAAAATCTACAACTGTTAAACTACTTTTCTACATAGCTTCCGAAATTTCGTAGGCACTTGTCATAGCGTGGCATAAGTTTTTGTATACGTCCTTCACAGAAGGTTGCCGCCTGTGGTAACATTCAGCTCTTTATCATAGTTGAAGTGTTGACCACCAAGGACAGATTTTAGGTGTAAGAAGAGATGAAAGTCGCTAGGAGAGAGGTCCGAGCTGTATGGAGGATGATCAAACAGGTCCCATTGAAATTTCCGTAAGAATTGTTTGGGCACATTCGGTTTGTGAGATCAGGCATTATGCATTATCGTGAAAAAAAAAATCTTTTGACAGTAATCCTCTCCTTACACCTAAAATCTGTCCTTGGTAGACAACACTTCAACGATGATGACGAGCTGAAAGAATATGTTTCCATATGGTTGAATACACAGATGGCAACCTTCTTTGAAAAAGGCACACAATACTTTGTGCCACGCTATGACAAGTGCCTACAAAATTTAGGAAGCTATGTAGAAAAGTAGTTTAACAGTTGTAGATTTTTGTACAATCAATATTTTTTCTGTATCGGTTCCCGTTCGGTTTATGTAACCAAACGGAACTTATTTTGTGGACATACCTCGTTGCAAATTTATGAACTATAAGTTTCAGTACTGTTATAACACTTAATAGTGCTCATTCATTCATAATATTTTATTTTATAATTATATACAATAATAAGTATAAAACAATCCCCTGACGCATCACACGTAAACTGCGTGCAATCTCCTTTCGACATGAAGAAGGTAGATGACACATGCATGCCTTGGCCAGCTTATGCAGAAGTTTTCCAATTTTTGACGTTGGATGCAAACATTACTCTTTTCGCCGCAAACGATATGTTGATGGCGTTAAGACGCGTTTACAATGAGTTTAAAAAAAGTTCTGCAACGTTGTTCGCTGCTAGTCCTGACCTAGGGTACTGATTTTCGTAACATGCTGGCAACACAAAAGCTATATTCCTTGGCTGTGTGGGTAAAGAAACACTGTTCATTGCTTGCTTGCTAGCACTAAGTGCTCCTTTGCAGCGGGCTGTGTTCGGTTTTGCTACGTCTACTTATAGAGTTACATGTTGTCATTCCGTGTGTTTCTTTATTAAATGAAGTGGACCAGAAGCAACATTTACCTACTCGTCACCTAATAAGAAGCAGAGGAGTGCATGTGGTTCGATGTCATGAAAATATTAAAAAGAAGCATGACTCCCTACAGAAAATGGCTTATCTTCCAATATATAAAGCAGAGTGTCCATATGTTTGTACGTGTTGCATACAAATCCACAGTTTTGTTCCAATATTTATGAAATTTTGTACACGTAAGCTTCAATTCATGAGGACGGTCGCCGTAAGTGTAAGAATTACATACGATATGTAGTTCACGAGATATGACGTCATAAACAATGAGATGCGCGAAAACTGCTGCATTTTGCGACAATGCTGCTCATTTTCTCCTAAACCATTGCACCGATTTCAATCAAATTTGGTACACACATTCCTTACCGTGAGGTAACAATTTGCTGCATGGTTAAGAATCACATACGGCACATAATTCAAATGATATTACGTCATAACCAATAGAAATTGCAAAAAGTGACATATAATGCGGCGAGACTTTCGAAATACACTGTATGAGAATGACAATACTTAGCGACTTGCAACACACATTAAACATAATTTCAAACCTTTACTAAACTTTTTCTCGCTGGCAACTACAGTAAAATGATGAAAGGAAAAAACTTTCTCGCTTACTACTTTTCCACTGTCTATGAAGTAAAACTACGGCTCTCAGTATGACGTTACAGTTTATAATTTGAACACTACAAATTGTAGCGACAGGAAATTTTACAGACAGTATACACATATATAGTTGAGTGTACCTTCTTAATTGTATCACAGAACGACACGTAGTTCATGAGATATGAGCACATAAAGAGTATCGATCATGGAAAACCGCTTCCTCCTGTACCAAGTTTTAATCTATTACTTATTTACTACTAACTGTATTCCCAAGAGATTTTTACAGACATACAGCCCTTATACAAACGAATATATACCTGAAAAATGGCAGAAATAAATAAATAAATACCCAGGCAACGCCGGGGATATCAGCTAGTTGTAGATAAAACAATTCCCTCTCATTTCTCAACATCACAGCAAAATAATAGGATTCGCTAACTTAATTTTAAAAAAGGATTCATCATCAAGTTACGTTAGTTGGCGACCTATGAAATAGCGATGACAATATTTGCATTTACAGCGCTTTTTATGAAGCAGGGTAGGAGGTAGTTGTGTATGCTAAACGGGAACTTGAAAATGGAATCGTCAGCAGGAGATTTCTTGTCACATTCATTTGTAGCGTGAGTGACTTTGAGGCTGAAGAAGTTTCCATTATTGAAAATGACGATCTTGATTAATGTGAAAACATAAATAAATATAAGACTAATTAAGAATATGTTTCAGTACTATTAATTTAAATGAATTACACTGAAATAAGTCTTCACCCAAAACTTCATAAACTGCGGGCACAATAATTAGATAGGTCTGCCTCTGAAATGTGGAATAAATATACAAAGGTTTCTAGGCACTTGTTGTTGAAAATCAGCAAACATTGCAACTGAGATGCACTGAGATACAATATTCTGTTACAGTGTATATAATAATCCATTAATTATGTAATATTTTAATTATTTACGTTTTAGTGTATTTAATTATTCATTGTCATGTGTGAGGTTCATTACGGACTTACAATTTAATTATGTTACAAGTTTTAAAAGTAGCTGTAAAAATAACTCTAATGATACTTGTTACAGTTGCAGTTACTTTCGATATATAGTAACTAACTGTAACGAAGTTACCTTTCAAGATAGTACCTTTAACTGTCAGTTACTTTAAAAAAACTAACTTTCACAAACCTGAAGCTGATACAGGAGCAGGAGCTTTTGATCAGGTGCAGTTGAAAAACACTGAAGACGAACTAGATTGGCTGAGGAGGGGAAGGAAGGCTGGGGAATGGGAACTGGCAGTTGGCAAGACGGTAGCTAGGAGGATTTATTCAGACAGCTTCACGTTGCAAGTAGATTTGATCAACTGTCAGTGTTGAGTGGAGATGAATCTCCTTTATCTGTAGGTGTAGGAAGTACGCAGCAGACCTCAGCTGTTAGGAAGTCGAAATCTGTAGAGAGTTCTATTAGGAAGAAGAAGGTTCTGCTGTAAGGCAGTTCTCATAGCAGACGTGTTGGCAGGAAGTACTTGGGAGTGAGTAAAAGGTCACCATCATTGTGAAGTCCATTGCAGGGTTAGCTCAGGTAACTTGTAACGTAGGGGACATATAGGAATTTCTCAAAAGAGGATCGTGTAATGATGGTGTGGCCGGTAATAGTCTTGATAAGGACTGGGAGTGATCTGGATCTAGTGGTGATCTGGAAAGGACAACAGCTCAAACTAGTGGCATGAATGTGCATTTCGTGCAGCTGTTTCACCGTCATGATAGGCCTCGTCTTAATACAGCTGTCAGGCTTATTAACATGAGGCTTGAAGGGGCGCTAATGACAGAGCATGGATCACATTGCAGTGTTGCCGGTTGAGACTATCCAAAGATCGCATTTCACTGGGAATGGTCTGCACCTCAATAGGTATGGGAAGGGGAGGTTCGCGAATCTCATAGGTGATAGTGTAGTAGGGGCTGGGGCTGTCACTCATGGAAAAATTTGCAACGGGGCATTTTTTCTTTTATTTATTTACTTATTTATTTATTTTGTCGTTACGGAGTTCTCGAACGGTTTCGTTTCAATTTATTACGTAAATATGTTATATTAATGATCAGTTCTTATATTTCCATTAATGTAAATGTATATAATATTTGTAAAATTACAATGTATTTGTAATGCATTCTAGATTTTTCTGCACTGAAGAAAATGAAAAAAAAAATTGTATGGAACTCCGGGCATGACATCAGGGATTGTATTCACAAGCAAAGAAATATTAAGAATACTGAATAGAAAACAATTTTAAAACTATTGTAAGGTGAAAGATGAAGATTTCCAAAATGAGTTGTTGGTTCCTATGAGTATTCACAGTTAGTTAATGGGAGAGAGTTGCTTGTGAGAGTTCGATCTGTGAGCTAGGGTAGGCAGATCATTACGAAATAGTGATTGTGTGGAATAACATCCGTCAAACTGTTTAAACTCGTTTTACGAATCGGGAACAATTAATGCTCGTTATAAAAAGTATCAGAAATAATTTTGAAGTGACTTAAATACAGTTATTCCTTGTCTAGAAGGGTAACTGTAGAGAGTGAAATTTTATTACGCGGTCAAGGAAGTTAGGTTGGTAATACTGATAACTGCGTATGTTTGCAGCGATTTGTAGAAGGTAGCAACGCTGGTACTTTGAAATTTTAATTTGGTTTTCCCAAAAGATATTCGGAATATATGCTATGTACCAGCAAAGAGTAACTCATTTAAGGAACGCGTTTCTTTGGTTTATGTGTGTGTGTGTGTGTGTGTCGTCCCGAGCGGAGCTGACGTTACAATTTGCCCAGACCAGTTTATTGGTATTAGAACGA
This sequence comes from Locusta migratoria, assembly GCA_026315105.1. Taxonomy (NCBI): domain Eukaryota; kingdom Metazoa; phylum Arthropoda; class Insecta; order Orthoptera; family Acrididae; genus Locusta; species Locusta migratoria. The sequence continues at coordinate 622,127,966 of CM048746.1, read as the reverse complement.
ATCCTGCGGGAGTTCGTTTGGATCACGTATGACACGTGAATCCTTTGGTAGTATTCTGACTGGTTCTGTGGTCCAGTTGTTACTAAAAGGGTTCCTAGAGTTACTATAAATAAGAGTAAACCAGCTAATTATCCGACAACCAACCAAAGTTGAGATTGCGGCGGATAAAACACATAAATAGGGTTTGAACCAACAGATCTATTTGGAGATCTCTCAAGTAACTGAAAATCAGTTAAGAGCGACTTAGGTACGGTGGGTAAACTTAGTTCAATTACGTAGAGTCGTTTATAAATCAACACCTGAAGAAGGCTCCAAGCTGTTTTTTCGAGATTACGTAAAGTTAAATACGTGGTGCCTACATAGGTTTTATTTTTCTTTATTTAATTTTTTTTATTCGCCCTAAATAGATAGTTGGAAGATAATAGCATACAGGAGTCACTCGAACTCTAAGATCTGTAACTGAAATGAAATATTTTCCAATAAAACAAAATGTTAAGCCTGGAGGCAGAAAATAAAAATAAACTGGATTATTTTTTCTTATTTCAGTATATTGCAAGTCGTTTCAAAAAGATATGAAAATTAATAAGATATCGATCTATAGTAAATTATTGAAACGGATTCTAAATAAATAACATCTTTGGTACAGAGTGTCCAGAAAAGGAGGCCCTGATTTCAAAATTAAATATCTCGAAAACAAAGATCGATACAGGAATGCAGTAAACGGTATGTTTATTGTGAAAGCTGTAAGACGTTTATACAGCAGTTTGAAACAATAGTTACAAAAGCTGCTAAAACATGGCGCTGTAATCTCCATACGTAATGCCTAGTATAAATAGTGATCCGAAGCCCAGAGCGATCACTTCCACTATTGAAACGTGGAAGGAGGTTAGCGTACTCCATTCACCAACGCGTTTTTCTGGTACTAGAATACCACAGGTTACAAGAGAGTCCTACGGCAACAAGGCGACATTTTCAAGCACGATTTAATGTTCCAAAAGAACCCGTTGCGAAAACCACAGTTTCTGGAAATATTCAGCGAAATCCTATGTCATCCGTCCGTAGAATTGCATCTGAGACTGGTTTGAAGCGTTCCAGCACGCAGAAAATACTGAGAAAGAGCCTACACATGTTTCCATTCAAAATTCAAACGCACCAGGCCATACCCGTATGAGCTGTGCAACAGAGGGTTGCCTTTACTAATCAGATGCTCACAATGACTGATAGTGAAGGATTTGATGTTGGCTGCATGTGGTTTATGGATGAAGCACACTTCCACCTGAATGGATACGTGAATAGGCAGAACTGGCGAGTTTGGGATTCCGAAAAGGCATATTGGTGTGAAGCGAAAACCCTGTATTCTCCTAAAATTACTGTGTGGGGTGCAGTATTCAGCAGAGGCATTATTGGCCCTTTCGTCATTTGAGAAACGGTCACTGGTGCATGTTACGTTGCAATTTTGGAACAGTTTTTCGCCACACAGCAAACGTTAGAGGATCGACCAGGTACTGAATGGTTTATGCAAGATGGAGCCCGACCACATCGGACCGAAGAAGTGTTTCGCTTTCTTGAGGAATACTTCGGGAATCGAGTCATTGCTTTGGAATATCCCAAATTTACTGGTGCACGCAGGGATTGGCCTCCACATCGCCGGATTTGACTCCCTGTGAATTTTTTTCGTGAGGCACAGTGACAGACATGGTCTACCCGAAGCATCCCGCCACGCTGAACGAGCTTGAATCGGCGATCTGTGTGACATGTAAATCCATTTCAGTTGAGACACTACTAAATGTGATGGCGAATTTCATTCTTCGTTTGCTCCACCACTGTAGTGTCAATGGTGAACATTTTGATAACTGTGATGTGATTGTTTGCTGAGTGTGTTTTCATACGATTATTTCACTTATGTATGCTGATATGAGCTGTAAAGCTTACAGCGCGATCTGTTAGCAGCTTTTGTAACTATTATTTCAAACTGCTGTATAAACGTCTCACAGATTTCATAATAAACATACCGTTTAATGCATTCCTCTATCGATCTTTGTTTTCGAGATATTTAATTTTGAAATAAGGGAGCCCTGTAAAAGGAGATAAATATCTGTAACAACTGTTGCCGTTAGAAATAGAAGGCACAAAAGTTTATCTATCTGTGAAAGAAAAGGGTTTTAAAATCAAAGAAAGTACGTAGAGAAAATATTATAAGTATCGGATTAGAAGAAAGACTATATTTGTGGTGTCGCACAAGTACAAAGTTCGCGCCACTTACTTTCGCCGCGCGCCGCCATGCACGCACGGCGCGGCGTGCTTACGACGACAGCCACGAGCGCCCTCTGCTGCAACCCCGCTCGTGGCCACCACGGAAAGACACCGGTCACTTCGGACTGAGATAGCAACCAGTTAGGACCTTCGTAATCAGATAGGCACCAGTGAAGACTTTGCTATTGTACAGGCACTAGGCAGGTCTCTAAAAACTATGTATCAACATTCTGCAGTACTATGTAAAAGTTAAGTATTGTTACATTCTGTGCAATATATATCTCTTTCTAATTTACTCTAGTGTTTATAGTTTCTGGCTGCTCCCCTCCGTACCTGCACCAGCGGGCTATCTTTATTCCTGTGTCGGTCTTATTCCACTCGGCCACCGACACCTACGACGAGGCTGGGACACAAAAGCGGCGACGAGGATGGGATACAAAAGTGGCGACGAGGAGTGATAGAACCGAGGACCAGCCCGCTTGCAGCAGCCAGACAGCAGCAGTCGGAGCACGCAGAAATTGCTCCCGCCCGCCCACCCTTAATATAAGAATTTTTGGGGGAACATATTCAGTTACGTGTTTTGTGGACTTTTTTGTTGCAGAGCGTCCTCTTTCATATTGCATTTGTGTTTTGTTATAAGTTACTTGTATACGCGGCGCCTAATCGGTCAGCATGGCCACTACCCCGAACCCAAACTTAATGGAAATTATTCAGTTACAGACGGCACAAATCACTCAACTACTGCAGGCCATGTCGCAGTTGACGGCACAGGCAGCTCACCAACAACAACAGCCGTCACATCAGCAGCCCACACCTGCCGCTGCACCGCTTCCTACATTTTGCCAGTACAACGAACGTGAGGAAGAATGGAGCGACTATTTCGCACAGTTTCAAGAACTCGTCGCGGCTCATCAAATTACAGGTCAGAGAGTGAAGAACCTTTTCTTATCGATTGTGGGCTCCCAGACCTTCGTACTATTGCAAAAACTTTTCCCTAACGCATCTCCTCGTGATGTTGACTTTGAACAAATTGTAGATGCACTGAATGCTCATTATGAGAGAAAAGTTCTTGTAGCCGCTGCACGATACCGATTTTTGAGACTTAAAAAATTACCGCAGCAGTCACACCAAGAGTGGATTAGGGAATTGAAGGGCTTAACCCGCCAATGTAAATTTACTTGCTCTTGTGGAATTTCTTATAGTGATGTTATGTTGCGAGAAGCGATTACGCAGAACATTCAGGACCCCAGAATTAGAGCAGCAATTCTGAAACAGTCTGACCCTTCATTAGACAGTGTACTGCAGCTTATTGAAGCACATGACACTTTTGACTTAGCAGATGTAGAAATGCAAAGCCACAGTGTTAATTCAGTGCGCCACAACGGACGCTTTCCTAGCCGTAGTTCTCAGTATAGCACTAGTGATTCTTTAAATTCTACCGGCCGTGCTGACCATACAGTGCACAGTAGCCAGTGTAAAAGTGCGACACAAAGGTCGCCCCGTCGTGTTAGAAACAGTAATTTGAATAACGGGCGCCAACGCTCATTTCAGAAAAATGTTCGCAAGTCTTGCCCCCAGTGTGTATCTCGCCACAAACGTGCACAGTGCCCTAGTCGCAACGCAACCTGTTATCAATGTGGCAAATCGGGACACGTACAAACAGTGTGTATGCAAAATAAAAATTGCAAGACGGTGCCTTTCGGAACATGGCTTCACGGAGTGCGAGAGCAGTTCATTCTGTAAATGTTGTACATGCTGTGGACTTTGATGGTGCTTTGCTTGGTTCTCAATTGCAAGAAAGTTCTTCTGCGCCTACTGCAAACCTATGTAGTGCACCACGTAGCAAGCGCCGACGAGCGCGTAAAACGGTGAACGGAAAAGGGTTCGGGACAAGCAAAATGACTATGAACAGTGCATTCCTGTAGTGAAAATAGTGCCTTCTGCAACTGCTCCTTGTAATAGTGCCCAGTACTGTGTAGCTAGTGACAGTAGACATCAAGAAGCTACTCAAAAGTGTAGTGCAGTAGTTAGTAAATCTGGAGTAGCTTCGCATGCTTGCGCGGACGCCGATCCGGCGGTAGTGCCATCTAGTGACAGTATTGTTACTCCACTGTGTGCCGAGTCTGCGCCGCTTCCTTCACTACGCGGCCCGTGCAAGCGCAGTAAACAAACCGTAGCAGACGTTGCCCACATTCGCGCACCTGTCGAGCGCCGCAAGCAAAAACTGTTTGTGACTCTCTTCATAGAAAATAAGACGGTGCAATTTCAGCTTGATACTGGTTCCGCTGTCACATTAATAAATAAAGATACTTATGAACTTCTGGGTTCGCCAAAATTGTCGCCGTCACAGCAAGTGTTAACAGCTTATACAGGTCAAAATATTCCCGTGCTAGGAACGTGTAGCCTGCCCGCCTCTTTTCAAGGTGTAACAAAAACAGTTGCTTTTGTAGTTCTTCAGGCCAAATCGACACAGAACATTTTTGGACTAGATGCTTTTGACTTGTTTGGTTTATCAATTCAAAGAGATGTGTTTCAAATTTCGTCAATAGTGCCTCAGGATAAAATCAATGCATTGTGTGACAAATATAGTGACCTGTTTTCGCCGGAACTAGGTTGTGCAAAAGACTTCGTGGCACATGTAACTTTAAAAGAATCTGCAGTTCCAAAATTTCGTAAAGCTAGACCAGTGCCTATCGCCTTGCGTGATACAGTTGCCGAAGAACTTAAACGTTGGCAAGATAGTGGGGTGATTTCTCCTGTTTCTGCGAGTCAGTGGGCCTCGCCTATAGTAATTATACCCAAGCCGTCAGGAAAACTTCGCCTCTGTGCGGACTTCAAATCAACAGTGAACAGTCAAACAATTGTAGACACTTATCCCTCGCCCAGACCTGACGAACTAATGCACAAATTAGGACAGTCTCGTTTCTTTTCTAAGATTGATTTAGCAGAAGCATACTTACAGATTCCACTTGATGACGAGTCAAAAAAGTTTTTCGTCATTAATACTCACATGGGCCTTTTTCAATTTCAACGCCTACCCTTTGGCAGTTCTTCTGCTCCCGCTATTTTTCAGCGCTTTTTGGAATAGCTGACAGTTTCTGTACCGTGTTGCTCGAACTATTTAGATGACATTGTGCTATCCGGACGTACAGTTGAAGAACATTTAGCAAACCTGGAGTGCCTTTTCAAAGTGTTGACTGCAGCAGGTCTACGTTGTAATAAAGCAAAGTGTTCGTTTTTTCAAACTGAAATAGAGTACCTAGGCCATGTGATTAATGCCCAAGGAATTCATCCCTTACAGTCACATCTTCGAGCAATCAGAGACTTGCCTCCTCCTAAGAATGTGCACGAATTGCAAGCAGTGATGGGAAAGCTTAACTATTATTTCAGATTTATTCCCAATGCCTCTCAGATTGCAGCTCCACTGCATCACTTACGTAGGAAGAATGTTCCTTTTGTATGGTCCAAAGATTGTCAGGTTGCCTTTGACAAACTAAAGTCTACACTACTCAGTGATGCATGTTTGATTCCCTTTGACCCACAGCAGCCTGTAGTGCTAGCAGTTGACGCCTCGTCGTACGGTGTGGGTGCAGTTCTGTCACATCGTATTGGATGTCATGATCGTCCTATTGCCTTTGCATCCAAGCTACTGACGCCGACGCAACAGAATTACAGTCAGATAGAAAAGGAGGCCTTAGCAATCATTTACGGCGTCACAAAGTTTCATCATTATCTCTATGGCAGAAAATTCTATTTGTTGACTGACCACAAGCCTCTCACGTCGTTGTTCTCACCCACAAAGCCAATTCCGCCACGAACGGCACAAAAGCTTCAGAGATGGTCCTTGATATTGTCTAATTATCAGTATGAGATTTTGTACCGACCTACCACTAAACATGCCAACACGGACACACTTTCCCGACTTCCGGTTGGTCAGGATGTATCATTTAATTCTTCAGAAATGGCATGTTGTCAGATAGACTCCAGAGATGCTTCCGCTGTCGCAGACTTTCCTTTGAACTCTCGTCGGGTTGCACAGGAAACAGCTGCGGATGCAGACCTAAGTGTGGTAGTACGTTTTGTTCGCTCAGGGTGGCCTGCCAGAGCCAAAGACATTGATCGGCCTCTGGTTCGACGTTATTTTGCACAACGTCATGCATTATCTTTAAGTCAGGGTGTACTGTTGTTGCATACCGACAACGACCAAGCAAGAGTGATTGTTCCTCGTTCCCTGCAACGAGAAGTGTTACGCCTCCTGCATCAAGGACATTGGGGTATTGTTAGGACAAAGCAATTGGCCAGACGTCATTGTACCTGGGTTGGTATGGACGCTCAGATAGAGAACATGACGTCACAGTGTACTGTTTGTGCGGAGCATCAGGCGGCTCCTCCGCAACGTTTCTCAGACTGGCCACGCCCCAAGGGACCATGGCAACGTTTACATATTGACTTTGCCGGACCTTTCTGGAATACGCGCTGGTTAATTGTTGTAGACGCTTTCAGCAAGTTTCCTTTTGTGATTGCCATGAACTCAACGACAGCTTCTAGTACAATCAGTGCCTTAAATTCAGTGTTTTGCATCGAAGGCTTGCCTGAAACTGTCGTCAGTGACAATGGACCTCAGTTTGTCAGTGCGGAATTTCAACAGTTTTGTCGTGTGAATGGCATTCAGCATATAACCACCGCACCTTTTCACCCTCAGTCCAATGGTGAAGCAGAACGTTTCGTTCGAACATTCAAGACTCACATGGACAAGATGAAAGGTCAGCACTCCAGGCAGTAAGCTCTTCAAATTTTCCTGTCTACGTATCGGTGCATGCCACGCGACGGCCCGTCTCCTGCCGAGCTGCTACACGGCCGCCGTCACCGCACTCTCCTTCACCTGCTGCAGCCTCCCACGCACCGAGTCGGTTCGTATGGCGCTACGCGTTTTCAGGTTTCCACGCCGGTGCTGTACAGGGCGTTTGCTGGAAACAAGAAGAATCTATGGATGCCGGGCATCATTCAGCGCGTGCTCGGTCGCAATATGTATGTTTTACGTTCTTCCACAGGGTCGGAGCTGCGGCGCCACGCAAACCAATCGCGTCTGCATAGGCCGCGCGATCCTGTCTCCGGTTTCTTGATTCCAGACCCAGTTCACCGCCAGGGAGCACAACCACATCGTTCGTCCCCTGACTACGAGATCGTCCCGATGGAGATCGACGCGACGCCGCCGCTGTCGCCGCCGCAGATGACAGTGTCACCGAGAGGGACTCCGGGACCGTGCGTGCCGCCGCCGCCTGGGCCACGCACCTCAGAAGAAGATGACCTGCTCCCTCTGGGCGGGGGCGGGCGCCCTTCCCCAGGTTTCGGTGGGTTCCCTGGAGGATCGCAAGGCGGATGCCGGGGCGCGGACGGCGTCTCGATCCCAGCCTCAGCTACGACGCCCGTCCCACCAGTAACGCCTCCGCCCGGGCCCTCCTTCCAGTGCCGTCGCCGTGGCCCTCAGCCCTACGCCACGACGGCGCGGCGGTTTGGGGGGGGAGGGGTGTGGTGTCGCGCCGCCATGCACGCACGGCGCGGCGTGCTTACGACGACAGCCACGAGCGCCCTCTGCTACAACACCGCTCGTGGCCACCACGGAAAGACACCGGTCACTTCGGACTGAGATAGCAACCAGTTAGGACCTTCGTAATCAGATAGGCACCAGTGAAGACTTTGCTATTGTACAGGCACTAGGCAGGCCTCTAGCAACTATGTATCAACATTCTGCAGTACTATGTAAAAGTTAAGTATTGTTACATTCTGTGCAATATATATCTCTTTCTAATTTACTCTAGTGTTTATAGTTTCTGGCTGCTCCCCTCCGTACCTGCACCAGCGGGCTATCTTTATTCCTGTGTCGGTCTTATTCCACTCGGCCACCGATACCTACGACGAGGCTGGGACACAAAAGCGGCGACGAAGTTGGGACACAAAAATATTTTATTCACAAGTTATGAGTTGGAAGTGCTACAAGAACAATCTTTGTTTTCTGGAAAGTAATATCACTGAAATTTAAATGTTACTTGAAAGTAAACGTAATATATTTCAGTGTTGTGGCGTAAAGTCAGCGCCACTCGCCAGACGCTCGAGAACGTTCGTGGAAAAGGCAGCGGACGACCGAGAGCCAATCACACGCCGGCGCCGCGCATCCTGGAAGGAGTAACCGAGAAGCGCGTCCTCTACAAGCGGCTGTATCTAGGTCGACATGAGTCCCGACGGATCGTTAGAACTCGGCTCCGAAATAGGCAGTCACTAGGACTCAGCACAGCTAGCATCGTGCAAGTCGCCGCCACGAGAACAGACAGACCTTTGTACGAAAGTTGAGTATTGGGTGTAAAGTTCTGTACATAAAACTTGTGTTGCTAATTCTGTATAGCTGTTAAGGATGTTCACGCAACCTGAACATTTCCTGAAAGATAGGCCGGAAGCGACTAAACAGAGGCTGACCAGGACGACAAAACATTCAGAATTAAGAAAACTTAATTACATTGCCCAAATATATCTTTGAAAGGAGATTATTTCGTCACGGAAAGTAATACCAAACAATGGTAAAGTAAAGAAGAAAAGGAACTGACTTTTATATCTATTGAAAGCCAATGGTAGTGAGAACTAGGGTTGTATCTGTGGTGTCGCACAAGTCTGAAGTGCGCGCCACGTACTTATGCCGCGCGTCGCCATGCAAGCACGGCGCGGCGTTCTTACGACGTCACCCACGAGCGCCGTCTACTGCAACTCTGCTAGTGGCCACCACTGAACTGCACCGGACACTTGGGATTAGGACAGCCACTAGGACTCATAACTTGTTTAATCTAGCTTAGTGTTTCTACTTTCTGCTGTCCCACTGGCTGGTCACCGCAGACTCTGAACCCGCACAGGCGTGCATCCTATTTCTCTGTGTCGGTCTCTCTCTACTCGGCCACCGACACCTAGGACAACCGGCGGCAACGAGGCACAAAGTGGCGACGAGGATGGGACACAAAAGTGACGACGAGGATGGGACACAAAAGTATCGTTCCTCTTATTAACGAATATCAGTTAAATATATGTATGGTAGTCTGGTATAATTACTAACGCTAACGAAGAAATTCATTTTATTAATATTGTAGTATATTAAGTAGGGTTAACAACGTTATCTTACGTGACGATAAATTTTAGATGTCCCAGCTATCTTGTCCACCAAAAATATCTCTGGAACAATAACAGCTATTGGAAAACGACTTTCACCGGTATCAATGTACGGCTGCATTCTAAAACGAGAGAAAATGTGTTTTAACACAAACTAATGTTTTTTTTAATGGATACCCTATATTTTTTCTTCAGCAATCCATAGCATGACAAATCACATGAACAATGGCGTTGATTGCATCGCAATATTCCAATTCCATCCCGAGATATTGCGACGAGAAGTTGACGCTTGAAAAACCCGAAATACGCTGCTAGCGTCCTGAGGCACAGGCGTGAACCCCATGCTGCCCGTAATCGCGATGTGATTGACATGCGTAATCGCACTTCCATACTTATCAAGAGGTCCGAAACGTATAATACGGTCTGGTGCCATCAACTATCATAAGCACTTAATGGTTTCCCTCTTGCACGTTTTATGTGCCTACATACACAATAAGAACCAGTACCGATCGGTATACACCATTCAGGTTGTCTTATTTATCCTGCACACCATAAGATTTATCGAATGCGTTAAATGACCCATTGTGCCTTTCGCGCACTCGTTCATCCAGGGCCAATATCTACCTAGACACGTGTCCAACGTATTTCCCACTACAGCCATAGTTACCACTTCGCCTTGTTTGTGATTTGTGACCTATGCAAACTCCTGTACTCCACCACCCTCCGAGCATCCCATTTGTTGTTACTTTGGCGTGCAGTACACCGCTTGCCAGTGTAATCGTGCATCAAAGTAATCTAGTGACGGCACGGAGGTAGTACACATTGTAAATAAACATTATGTTGTGGAATTTATGCTGTATTATGTACACACATGAAGATATAGTAGAAATGCTGCTAGTCTATGGAGAATGTACATTGACGGGAAATACGTTATTAGATTGCTTGTTTGTTTATAGTCCTGTTAGAGAGCATTATGAGTATTACGTTAATATGTCTGTTTTCTACCCTACTCCACATACCTGTACTGTACCCTGTTGTAGGCGGGCGAAATTCTGTTCAGGCAGAACGACTGTACAGTAGACGATTCCCTGACAAGCCATCGCCTTCGCGCCGGATGTTTGGTCGTCTCATATCTCGTCTACGTGAAACGGGAAGCTAAAATCCAAGACCTAAACATCGTCCAAGAACACGCACAGTTGAACGTGCTGAAGTTGCTATGCTCGCTATCGTAGCTGTGAATACTCACATCAGCACACGTCAAATTGAATGTGAAGTTGGTGTGTCGAAATCAAGTGCACAGCGTATTCTTCAACGTCATAAATTTCATCATTACCATGTTCATTTACACCAGGATCTTCATGGAAATGACTTCAGCAACAAGGTAACATTTTGTCGGTGGGCTCAGCAAAAACTTCTGACTAATCCAAATTTTTTCGCAGATGTTCTCTTTACCGACGAGGCATCATTCTCCAACAAAGAAATTGTCAATATGAGGAATATGCATTATTGCTCCGCACACAATCCAAAATGGCTCCGTCAGGTAGAGCATCAACGTCCGTGGAAAGTGAATGTTTGGTGTGGGATTATTGGAGATACAATTATCGGACCTTTCTTTGTAAATGGCGTCCAAAATGGCAGACAGTACTCCTGATTTATACGACACAATCTTCCTGTTCTCTTGGACAGCGTACCTCTGAATAGGAGAATGGTCAGTAAGTGCGATTATGCATGTCAATCACATCACGATTACGGGCAGCATGGGGTTCACGCCTGTGCCTCAGGACGTGCGCTAGCAGCGCATTTCGGGTTTTTCAAGCATCAACTTCGCGTCGCAATATCTTGGGATGTAATTGGAATATTGCGATGCAATCAAAGCCATTGTTTATGTCATATGTCATGCTGTGGATTGCTGAAGAAAAAACATAGGGTGTCCATTTAAAAAAAACATAAGTTTGTGTTAAAAACACATTTGCTTTCGTTTTAGAATGTTTCCAAATATGTACATTCATGGGCCCCAGCCGTACATTGATACCGGTGAAAGTCGTTTTCCAATAGCTGTTACTGTTCCAGAGATATTTTGGGTGGACAAGATAGTTGGGACACCCTGAGACACTCTAAAACGTGAAGAAATATTATTTTTAACGCAATCTTGTGTTTTTTTAATCTGTACCCCCATTTTATGTCTTAAGCAATCGATAAAATGTAAAATCACAAAAAGAATGGTGTCGGTTGCATCGCGATGCGTCCATTACATTCGGGGAAACTGCAAAGCGAAGTTGAAATACATGAGGCGACAGCTAGCGCGTGTCCGAGGCTGAAGCAAGACTCACGCCGTTATCATAGTACCTACTTTCATAAGCCCCTACCATACGTTCATGATCGTAAAACTGGTTTTTCAATATTTCTTGTAGTTCCATAGATATCTACGGTGAAACACTTGAGGTGGACACGCTGTATATATACACGATATAGTGATTCTATATCTCTCTAAAGTTGGTTTTGTGTTCACAACAGAAGTAAATATATTCGTCCTGGGTGGTATCTGATGCTTTTAGAATCTTTCATTTTCTGCGATAAACAGGAGTCTGCGATAAACAGGAGTGACATTTACAACAAGAATACCGCAAGCTTGTAAAGTTGTCATTATTTCTAACTTAACAGGGATAACTAATAACTTTTAACTTTAGAGACGTGACAATAATCAGCTTTACGCTGTTATAAGCTTGGCGAAGCTTTCTATCAGAATTACAGAGCGTTACAAATTCCTGTATAAAGTTGGTGAAGGGCTGCACCTCTTTTCGATTGAAGAGAGCTCATAGGTATTCGTGCTTAAAGCAAGTCCCTCTAACAAACGAACCACTTTCGATAAAGTTTAAGAATCTAAGTAATATGTGGATTACTATATTTCACCAAAACATACAAGGTATCAGAGATAAAGTTAATGAACTGCTTATTGATGTTGACTGTGACATTACTGGTACTTCAGAGCACCTTTTAAGTGATATGACAATTCAGAGACTTACTTTGCCAGGATACACGTTAGCTGCCTTCTTCTTTATGAGTTCCTTGCAGTGTGGGGAAGTGGCCACGTATGTTAAAAACGATTGTTCATCGGAGTCAAGAGATTTTTCTAAACACTGCACAGAAAAGATATTTTAATGTTGTGCAGGAGTTGTTAATGATAATGGAAGTAACTAGTAACTGTTGTTATTTATAGGTCCCCTGACTCAGATTTTAAAATTTTTTTGCTCAAGCTAGAATTGTTTCTGGGTTCACTTTATCGTAAGTATAAAAATTTAGTTGTGTGGAGATTTCAACATTAATTATGTAAATGACAGCTCAAGAAAAAGTCAGCTTTTAGATCTATTTAATTCCTATAATCTGATGCAAACAGTATTCTTTCCAACGAGAGTGAAAGGCAGTAGCAGTTCTGCCATTGACAATATTTTTGTTCATTCTTCATTATTAGAGGGGCACTCCGTTAGGAGAATAGTAAATGCCCTATCGGATCACGATGCACAAATTTTAATTCTAAAAAGTATTTGTTCTCAAACAAATGTTAAATATAATTATCAACTAAATAGAAAAGTTAATCCAGTTGTAATTCAGACCTTTTTAAGCCTAAGTAAGGAACAAGAATGGCAGGATGTTTATACTGCTGATAATACAGATGATAAGTATAATGCTTTCCTGGACACATTTCTTACGCTGCTTGAAAGTTCCTTTACGCTAGAACGCTCATAACAGGGTACTTACAGTAACAGGCAGGCATGATAGCTGACAAAGGGGATAAGAGTATCATGTAGAAAAAAAGGGGGAATTGTATCAAAATGTTAGAAGCAGCCAGAATGAAGATGGAATAGCTCATTACAAACAATACCGTAAGGTTCTGAAAAATGTCATTAAGAATGCAAAAAGTATGTGGCATGCAAAAAGAATAACGAACTCTCGGGATAAAATTAAAACCATCTCGTCAGGAGGTGTCTGGTCAACAACAGCAGGTAGAGGATATAATGTCAGTGCATAGTAGAAATGTTTCTGTTACTGATGTTAGATATATGTGTCGTATTCAATAATCCCTTTCTGAATATAGCAGGTGAACTAAATAGAGCCCTAGTTTCTACAGGTAAACATACAACATTGTTAGAAAATAGCTTTCCGAGGCTGTTACCCGAAATAGTCCTCCATGAAACTTCCAAAGGGGAGACTGAGTCCATAATTAAATCAATAAGACTCTCGTGGATATGATGGGGTATCTAGCAGAATTCTACTGTTCTCCATATGTTAGCCCAGTACTAAGCCATATTTGTATTTTTTCCTTTCAGAGTGGTCAGTTTCCTGACAGATTAAAGTACTCAGCAGTGAAACCCTTAAATAAAAAAGGAGGGGAGGATGTAGACAGCTACAGACCTTATTCTGTTTTTTTCTAAAGTTATTGAAAAGGATGTGTATTCAAGATTAATCGATCATTGATAATTTGATGTCAAACATATAGTTTGGTTTCAGAAGTGTATTAACGACTGAAAATGCTATAGTTATATTTCTCTGTGCGGCCCTTTATGAGTTAAATAAAACGCTATGGACATCAGGCGCCTTATTTGATTTAACAAAGGCGTTTGATTATATTGACCACAAAATATTGTTGCAACAGTTGGAACGTTATGGAATACGAGGGGTAGCTCACTCCTGGTTCACCTGTTACTTCAATAAAAGACAACATAAGGTAATTCTCCGCAGTGTTGAAAATGACTACGACGTACAATCACAATGGGGCACAGTTAAGTGTGGGCTGCCCCAGGGGTCTGTTTTAGGCCCACCGCTGTTTCTTATTTATATAAATGATATGTCTTCGAATATTACAGGTGATTGTAAAATATTTTTGTTTGCTGATGATACCAGCTTGGTAGTGAAGGGTGTTGTTTCTGATATAATGCAGTTCAAGAGATAAGTTCGTGGCTTGTAGAAAACAAATTGATGTTAAATCACAGTAAAAATCATTTTTTACGATTTCTAAACCATAATTTGAAGAAAGCTGACATTTTGATTACACATAATAGGCATATGATAGTGAGACTGAAGAGTTCATCTTTCTAGGTGTTCAGATAGACAGTATCTTTTACTCGGTGAATACTAGACAGAAATCGAATCTACATTTGCATCACACCATCTTGAAACTTGCGAAGAAAGGTGTACAGTATTCTGCAACATCCATTATCAATAAGCTGCCACAAGAACTCAAGAATCTCAGTAGAACCCACGCGATTTCACAACTAAATTGAAGTTACCTGATGACTAACTCCTTTTTTTTTTTTTTACCCCTGACATTAGGAATATTTGCTCCAAGGCAAAAGGTACTTTGGTAAGTACCAGGAGAGCTTGTGGCAAAAATTGGGGCCTGAGCCCCAAGGGTATGCACTGGATATACACCACGGTGATTAGACCCAGGACCACCTATGGGGCGGTCGTGTGGTGGAAGAAGGTAGAACAGCAGGTTGCTGCTAAGGAGCTTGGTAAGGTGCAGAGACTAGCCTGCTTAGCCATAACAGGCGGAATTAGCAGCACACCAACTGCTGGGATGGAAACAATGCTGGATATGCCCCCATTACACATTTGGGTCAAGATGGAGGCAGCAGCTGGTACCTGCAGACTCGAAACTGGTAACAACTGGAACTCTTTGGGATATCCAGAATAACGCACTAAAATAGTGAGGTAAATATAGGAAAGGTTGGGGAAATGCCAGCCGACTATATTATAACCCTATACTGCTTCAACTAGCCTTTCAGTATAACAATTGGAAGTAGGGAGCAGTGGGAAAAAATAGTTCGACACCGTACGGGGATATTGTCTGGTTCACTGAATGGTCAAAATCAGACCAAGGCGTTGGGGCCGGGGTATACGGGGTGCAGCCAAGACTGGAGCGTGTTACCTACATCTACATCTACATCGATACTCTGTAAATCACATTCAAGTGCCTGGCAGAGGGTTCATTAACCACTTTCATAACTTTACCGTTCCATTCTCTAATAGCGCGCGGGCAGAAAGAACACCTAAATCTTTCCGTTTTCGATCTGATTTCTCTTATTTTATTGGGATGGTCATGTCTCCCTAAGTAGGTGGGTGCTAGCAAAATATTTTCACATTCAGAAGTAAAAGTCGGTGATTGAAACTTAACAAACAGATCACGCCGGAATGAATAACGTCTTTCTTTTAATGATTTCCACCCCAATTCGTGCAACATTTCCGTGACGCTTTCCCCCCGTAACGTGATAAAACAAAACGTGCTGTCCTTCTCTGAACCTTCTCAATGTGTTCCGTCAGTCCCACCTGGTGAGGGTCCCACAAGGGGCAACAGTACTCCAGGAGAGGACGCACAAGTGTGATGTAGGCAGTCTCTTTGGTGGAGCTGGTGCATCTTCGAAGCGTTCTGCCAATGAAACGTAACCTTTGATTCGCCTTCCCCACAATATTTTCTGTGTGTTCTCTCCAGTCAAAGTTGTTCGTAATTGTAACTCCTAGGTATTTGGTAGAATTTACGACCTTAATGTTTGACTGATTTATCGTGTAATTGAAGTTCATCGGATTTCTTTTAGTGGTCATGTGTATTACTTCACACTTTTCTTTATTTAGTGTTAATTGCCAATCTTCGCACCAAGTAGAAATTTTGTATAAATCGCTTTGCAGTTGCTTTTTATCCTCTGTTGACTTCACTAACCGATAAACGACAGCATCATCCACGAACAGTCTAAGGGAGCTATTAAGATTGTCTCCTAAATCGTTTATAAACACAAGGAAGAGTAGGGGACCTATAACGCTTCCCTGTGGAACGCCAGATATCACTTCTGTTTTACTCGATGACTTACCGTCAGTTACAACGAACTGTGTCCTTTCTGATAGGAAATCGTGAATCCAATCGCACAATTGGGAAGATATTCCATAAGCACGCAATTTCATTAGAAGCCGCTTGTGGGGTACAGTGTCAAAACTGTACCCCACCTGAAATCCAGAAATACGGAATCGATTTGAGATTCCTTGTCGATGGCACTTAACACTTCATGTGAATAAAGGGCAAGCTGTGTTTCGCAAGAGCGATACTTTCTGAATCCGTGTTGACTATTGGTTAATAGGTCGTTCTCTTCGAGGTAGTTCATAATATTCGAACAAAGTATATGTTCCAAAATCCTACTGCAAATCGACGTCAATGAGATAGGCCTGTAATTTTGGGCATCACTCCTATTGCCTTTCTTGAATATTGGAGTAACTCGGGCAACTTTCCAGTCTTTGGGTACAGATCTTTCGCTGAGTGATCGGTTGTAAATTATAGCTTAGTACGGATCTATTTCATCAGCATACTCTGAGAGGAATCTAGTTGGTATACAATCTGGCCCGGAAGACTTGTTTTTGTTTAGTGACTTAAGTTGTTTTACTAATCCAGGAACATCTACTTCTAAGTTTCGCATGCTGGCAGCTGTTCTTGGATTGAATACTGGATTGTTCACTTCGTCTTCTTTGGTGACGAATTTCTGAAAGCTGTGTTTAGTAATTCTGCCTTAGCAGTACTGACGTCGATAGTATTACCATTGATATCGCTTAGTGAAGGTATTGTTTGTGTTTTGCCGCTAGTGTACTTCACATATGACCAGAATTTCTTTGGATTTTCTGCAAGATTACGAGACAGGATTTCGTTGTGGTAGCTACTAGTCCACGCTAGGTTGCGAGTTTCAGTAAAAGATTGCCAGTCTTGTGGATTCTGTGTGTTTTTTAATTTTGCATGCGTTTTTCTTTGTTTCTGCAACAGTGATCTGACCTGTTTTGTGTACCACGGGGGATCAGCCCCCTCTTTTATTATTTGGTATAAATCTCTCGATTGCTACTGATATTATGTCTTTGAAAGTAAGCCACAAATGATCTACACTCGCATTTTTAGTTTTGAAAGACTGGAGATTATCACTCAGGAAAGCTTGAAGCGAATTTTTGTCTGCTTTTTGAATAGATATATTTTTCGTTTATTTTTTGTGCATTTGGGAATTTCGACATTTAGTCTCGCTACTACACTCGATGTTCGCTAATCCCTGTATTTATTTTGATGCTCTTTACTATCTACGAATTATTTGTTGCTAGGAGATCAAGGGTATTTTCGCAACCACTTACTATTCTCTAGGGAAACTGGCCTCAGTATTCCAGGCCGAAACCACTGCCATCAGGGCATGTGTGGAGGAGAATTTGCGTAGGTGCTACAAATATCGTAGCACCTATATCTATTCAGACAGCCAGGCAGCCCTGAGATCACTGGCAGCTGGTCTAAAAGGTCTAAAATTGTTGCAGAATGTCACAGGGTTCTGGTGGAGCTAGGGGAAAGCAATAGAGTAAACCTATTGTGGGTCCCTGGCCACTCGGGTATCAGTGGGAACGAAAATGCTGACAGATTAACCAGGATGGGGGCAGAGAATCCATTTATTGGACCGGAACCTGTCCTGACAATCACCAAGGCAATGATCAAATTGGAGCTATGTAACTGGCTCTGAAGACAGCACGTAGAATATTGAACCAAAGTCCATCAACAAAAACATGGCAAGGTAATGATGCCAAAGCCATGTCTTAAAAGAAGCTCTGTAATCCTGGGCCTGAACAGGAGAGATATTAGACTCATCGTTGGATTGCTGACAGGCCATGGGAATTTCAAAAAACACCTACATACAATGAGAATAACAGAAGAGGACCCTAAATGTAGGATCTGTGATGACGGTGATGAAACTGCATCACATCTAATCATAGGATGCATTGCATTGGAGAGTAAAAGGCACAGAACATTTGGGACAACCAGACCCGAACAAATTGTGTCTAATAAAGAACTGGTAAAGGGACTCCTTGCACTGTTCAAGGGCATTGGTTGGCTTTACTAGATATACAGGGAGCGATACCGCACAATAAACTTAGTTTCGGTGCGGGCAGTAGCGGGTTGGACCAAGACTGTTTTTGCTTCCCTGGAAAAATCAAATCAAATCAATCAAATCAACTCCTTTTATTCTGTGGAGTAACTCTTAGAAAAATTAATTCCTTTTTTTTTTTCTTTACTGTTTCTTTTCACTAAGTCTTAAGATTGTTGTGTGCATAGGACTACTTAAAGTTTTTCTATTACCGTTCTTGTGTTAAACTTCATTTATTGACTTGTTCCTCATTTTGGTCCTGCGGAACAGAAAACCTTATTATAATTACAATTATTATTATTATTATTATTATTATTATTATTATTATCATTATTATTAAGTATTTTTATCACAAGAGTTACGGCACACTGCCACACTACCTGTCTGACGTCCTGGATTTTCTCAATGACTTTTTCCAGGTAAATGGATTGGCCGTGCTGCGCCAATGGCATGGCCTGCCCGTTCCCCAGACCTGACACCGCTAGACTTTTCTTTCTGGGGCTCCATCAAAGATATGGTGTACGGACCTCCTTCGCCGGCCACTCTATAGGAACTTAGAACAAGTATCTACGCCGTCGCTGAGCAAGTTACACCAGCAATGCTGATGCGAGTTTGGAAAGAAATCAGTTACCGATGGGATGACCGCAGGAAAACCAACGGAAGCACAACGAACACTTTTAGTTCGAGGTAAAAACCTGATGTGTTTTCCTTTGAAACAACACTAAAGGGACACTCACACGTTCAATAATATAGTCAAACCGAGGGTGCGTATTGATTTATTGTCAATACTTAAAGTATTGAATAAAAGTATTGATGGCCACAAAAGTATTTTCAGTATCGTTCAATATATATTGAGCGTGTGAAGTCCAATACTGACGGTTTGACAATATTCGCCTTTCAGATGTTGGCACAGCTACATCAAACAGCCACAAGCAGCTAGTGTGCTTTGTTTCTCACCAATGTTTATGTTCTTTTAATTCGTTCTCGTGGGTATACTGTGTACTGTTCTTGTTTGGATTGGTAAAATGAGTAGACATATGTTGGTTGATTTTATCGATTGCTACGAGCGCAACGAAGTTCTGTGGAATTTTGTTTCAAAAAATCTTTTGAGAGACAAACTTTGAAGTCGTGTTAATGCAATAAAAATTTTTACACTATGGGGCATCTGCACGTATTTTTTTCCCTCCCAATACAATTATTGTGTATTAAAGTTGCACGCAGTACACAGCTGATTTTATATAGCCTTTGTGAAACGACACAAGTTTGTAGTAACTGTGAAATGGAAGATTTCCTGAGACTGTATTATCGCCATACAGTACTTCTGCACACTGCAAGTGAAAACAAATATTTCGGGAAGTAAAACGCATGCAGGACTTGAGAAAGTGAAATGTTTTGCTTTTTATAGATTAAATTACCTGTATGTATCCTTGCAGAGCAGATATAATTTCTTCACGGGTTTAAATGACAATTTTACTAATTGTGTTAGCAGACATGACTGCCCTGAACTTCAAAGACTCAAATGGCCTTCCTGTGGTCAAGAACCGTAATGTGACAATCTTTCATCGGCGTATCTCATAATTGTGTCTTCTTTTTTTCAATTTTGTCCCGTATAATAGTGTGTAATTTGTCATATGATTCTGGGCTCATTGTAAAATAATTTAAAAATCCTTTGGGTCAGTAGTTCGGATTTCCATAAGCAGATTCACATGCGAAAACTCGTTCCTTTTCTTTAACCACTCACGAACCCATTTCCTCCTTTTCGTCGTTCTCGGTTGTCTTTCTTTCGCAGCCATCGCTAAGGTGTTTAAAGCACACGCTTTATGCCGATCAGACATGTGTACTTCACGAAATCGCGTCGCCAGTTGAAAGTGATGACAATATTATTGATGGTGTGAGGACCACTGAAATGTATTGAAGGTTTGACAATATTATTGTCAACACGTATTGAACGTGTGAGGGCCTCTTAAAATTAGCTCTGTACGTCTTTTTTTTTTTTTTTTTTTTTTGGGTTGGGGGAGAGGTGGTGGCAAACCGGGGTGCTTTCCCACGGCGCCACTCGCAAAATTGGCAAATTGTCTCTTTGGACACCGAGTGGGGGGGGGGGGGGAGGGGAGGGGAAGGTGTTTAGACCTCGCCACTAACAATATCCGCAATCATCTGAATCACCAGCGGACACTGATGTTATTACTCTGTGTTCAACGATTGTATGTGTTCGATATAGCTGGCCGAGGGGACTGAGGCGCTCCAGTCACGATCTGCACGGCCACTACGGTCGGGGGTCCGAATCCCCTCTCGGGCATGGATATTTGTGCCGTCCTTAGGATTAGCTAGTTAATAAGTAGTTTGTAGGTTTAAGGACTGATGACCCCGTAGTTGAGTCCCATAAGACTTACATGGTTCGAATGTTCCTTTGCCATGGACTGAAAGCGACCATTTCATCGAAGCTCTTTGGTGCAATCGATGAGAGGCGTGTAAGGCGGGCGAGGAGAGGAAAGAGTCTCTCTGGCGAGCGAGGAGGTGGGAAGTTGGTGACCGGAACGCCTAGCGAGCGGTGGTGGTCTTGGACAGCTGCGAATGGCAGCGACAAACTTTCGGGAGTTCTGAGCAAGACGTCGGCACGCTGTGGCAGCCATCCTGTATAGAATGACGGTATGTCGCCTTGCTACTTTTGAAATCCGAATTCGCCCCGATCAAGTGATATTGTCATTTGCTGGAACTGCTGTGAAGTTTTCTAAAAGGGGAGAATACGGACAACTCCAGTAAGGAGTGAGTCGTTTGTTTGACCGGAGCTAAGGCACGAACTATTACCTGCCGTTTTAGTTGGACAACATTTGTTGATCTGGAAGTCAGTCCTGTAACGAGGGGTACCTGTAGTATGAAAGCATGACCTAAGGGGTGGGTAGATGTTAAGTAATTTTAAGTCAGCTTAGTTTGTATGTGCTATTTTAATCAGGTTTCTGTTACTGTAACATCTCGCTGTGTGCTATTGTTTGTAGTGCCGAAAGTTTCTTGCATTGGCAGAGTAGTAATTACGAATATCACTGAGAGATCTCATGATAAGGTGTTGATTGAATTTCTTGTGGTAAACTGTTAAAATAAATATTGCCTGAGAGTAGAAACAGTTAATTCTCTGGATGAGCTTTTAAAATATTTATCTGATGTTGTCGTGAAGTTTTGGTTGAACTGATTTAACTCGTTAAAGTTTAACGGCAAGCGTTGATGAACTGGCTGTATAAATTGCTGTAAAGAACTGTTAATTTTCTTATGTGGCCGAACCAATGCACCCTTGGGCAATAACTGAAAGCTCTATAACCTGATTATAAACAGTAAAAGCGTTAAGTGCATTGGGTACACTGTACCGTGTTCGAGATATTAAAAATCTGTTACTATTGTTGTTTAAAAATTACGATTCAAAATTTTCTTGTAATGTCTTTATTTTTATAGCTCTGCTATAAAAAGGGCACGATAAAATGAAATGGTAGGGCATGGTCGTTATTGTTCAGCCAATGTAAGAACATTGTTTTCTTTTTGGGCTATTGAAGGTTAATAAACCTTGTAATAGAGTGTTTGACTTCTGATATAAAACCAGTTCGCTCCACTTCCCAAGAATTCCGTGTCTCTGCCTATCAGTGTGGCTATGTGAATTTTCCGACCGCAATAAACGCGGCAGGATCCTGCATTACGTAAATAACTTCGGCGACGTGTTGCAAACGACTTTGAAAGTATTCGTGGTCGTTCGAACTACGCTAATAAACCAGGTGGTTTTATGTTTCCCGCACACGTTAGTGCGAGACTTGTTGGCAGGTCCAAAGGGGCTGTGCAGTTACAAGCGAGCCTCCACTGGGCTGTGCCGCCATCTGGGTACGTTTTCCTCCTGGTTTCGCTCCGACGAGTTCGCACAGCCGTCCAGTAGCAGCAATGTATTCCAGCCAAGACTACACAGGTATGATATACAGGGTTAGTCACCTAACATTACCGCTGGATATATTCCGTAAACAACATCAAATACTGTCGAACCGATTCCACAAACCGAACGTGAGGAGAGGGGCTAGTGTAATTGGTTAATACAGACCATAAAAAATGCACGGAAGTATGTTTTTTAACACAAACTCACGTTTTTTTAAATGGTACCCCGTTAGTTTTGTTAGCACATCTGAACATGTAAACAATTACGTAATCAGTGCTGTTTGTTGCATTGTAAAATGTTAATTAAATCCGGAGGTGTTGTAACCTAAAGTTGACACTCGAGTACCACTCCTCCGCTGTTCGATCGTGCGTATCGGAGAGCACCGAATTAAGTAGGGATCCAAAGGGCATGTTCCTTGCCACTGATCCCCGAGTGGCCAGGGACCCACAATAGGTTTACTCTATTGCTTTCCCCTTGCTCCACCAGAGCCCTGTGACATTCTGCAACAATTTTAGACCTTGTTGCAGAAGCTGCCAGTGATCTCAGGGCTGCCTGGTTGTCTGAATAGATGTAGATGCTACGGTCTTTGTAGCACCTACGCAAATTCTCCTCCACAGACGCCCTGATGGCAGTGATTTCGGCCTAGAATACTGAGGTCAGTTTCACTAGAGAGATGATGTCCTCCAGTCTTGGCTGCACCTCGAATACCCCGGCCCCAACGCCTTGGTCTGATTTTGACCCGTCAGTGAACCAGACAATATCCCCCGTAAGGTATCGAACAGTATGGGGTTATAATATAGTCGGCTGGCATTTTTCCAACTTTACCTATATTTGCCTCACTCACTATTTTAGTGTGTGATTCTGGATATCCCAAAGAGTTCCAGTTGTTGTCAGTTTTGAGTCTGTATGCAACAGCCGCTGCCTCCATCTTGACCCAAAGGTGTAATTGGGGCATATCCAGCATGGTTCCCATCCCAGCAGTTGGTGTGCTGCTAATTCCGCCTGTTATGGCTAAGCAGGCTAATCTCTGTACCGGAATAGAGTGTGTCCCGACATGTCAGGCCAATAGATATTCAAAATGGTGGCCATCATCCGCTGCACACAATTGCAATCTATGGCGTAATGACTCGTACATGCCGCAGTACATCTGGTGTAATATCGCCGCTGGCTGCCATAATACGTTGTTTCATATCCTCTGGGGTTCTAGGCACATAACGGTACACATTCTCCTTTAACGCACCCCACAGAAAGAAGTCCAGAGGTGTAAGATCAGGAGAACGGGCTGACCAATTTATGCGTCCTCCACGTCCTATGAAATCCCCGTCGAACATCCTGTCAAGGGTCAGCATAATGTTAATTGCGGAATGTGCAGGTGCACCATCATGCTGATACCACATACGTCGACGCGTTTCCAGTGGAACATTTTCGAGCAACGTTGGCAGATCATTCTGTAGAAACGCGATGTATGTTGCAGCTGTTTGGGCTCCTGCAATGAAGTGAGGACCAATGAGGTAGTCGCCAATGATTCCGCACCATACATTTACAGTCCAGGGTCGCTGTCGCTCTACCTGTCGGAGCCAGCGAGGATTGTCCACGGACCAGTAATGCATGTCCCGTAGATTCACTACCCCGTGGTTTGTAAAACCCGCTTCATCGGTAAACAGGTAGAACTACAACGCATTCTCTGTTAATGCCCATTGACAGAATTGCACTCAATGATAAAAGTCATCACCATGTAATTGCTGATATAGCGACACATGAAACGGGTGAAAGCGGCGACGATGCAGTTTGCGCATGACACTACTTTGACTCAGTCCACCGGCTCTCGCAATGTCCCCTGTACTCCTGTATGGGTTCAAGGCAACAGCAGCTAACACACCAACTGCACCCGCTTCTCCCGTGACGGGCGTGTTTCGGACCCGTTAGCGTGCTACGACCATACCTGTTGCATACAGTTGGCGGTAGATGTTTTGAAATAATACGTAGTATTAACGAAAATGTTATCAGGCAACTTAATCCTTTCAGACTCAAAATAAATAGAATCCACTTTTAAACTTTTTTCGTGTTCTGTTAGGATACAAACTATAGAATGTTATGGAAAATGTGGTAAGCAACGTTTTTCATGCTATATTTCGGCAGGTACAGGGTGGTTTTAAATCGTGGTGGTTTTAAATGAAACCACAAACATTAAACTTCATTACTTTCGAGGATAGTGCACGAAACAGTTCCTTTGTGCTGATACACACAATTTATAGGTGCGTCAGTTGTTGATACTAATGTGACAACACATTTTACACGTGCATTCCCATCACAACGAGCTGACTTATCACTTTCTCCTCTTCGCAACTCTTTGTCCGGTTTCAGAGGAGGAAGTCCTTTCTGTGAGTTCTAATAGTAGCACAGGCTACGATTCCATCACGTTTTAGTTTCTTCAGAAATGGAACACTAGTAAAAATTATCAAAATATATGTGTTATTTTTGCCTTGTAACCCTTCACACATCACAAGGAATTTCTTATAAAAGACACGCCAGAACATCCTCATCCTTTAATATACGAGAAAACATTACACTTTTGTCATATCATGTCCCATACGAGCTAGTTCTTTATGTTGTACACCCCGAATACCCTCCCATCCATTTATAACAAATACACCCATCAACCTTTTCACTTAACATTTCAAATTATACAGGGTGTTACAAAAAGGTACGGCCAAACTTTCGGGAAACATTCCTCACACACAAAGAAATAAAATATGTTATGTGGACATGTGTCCGGAAACGCTTAAATTCCATGTTAGAACTCATTTTAGTATTTCTTCCACTTACGCCCAATGGAGCACGTTATCATGATTTTATATGGGATACTCTACCTGTGCTGCTAGAATATGTGCCTTTACAACTACGACACAACATGTGGTTCATGCACGATTGAGCTCCTGCGCATTTCAGTCGACGTGTTCGTACGCTTCTCAACAACAGATTCGGTGACCGATGGATTGGTAGAGGCGAAACAATTCCATGGCCTCCATGCTCTCCTGATCTGAACCCTCTTGACTTTCATCTATGGGGGCATTTGAAAGCTATTGTTACGCAACCCCGGTAGCAAATGTAAAGTCTCTTAGTGCTGGTATTGTGGACGGCTGTGATACAATACGCCATTCTCCACGGCTGCATCAGCGCATCAGGGATGCCATGCGACGGAGAGTGGATGCATGTATCCTCGCTGACGGAGGGCATTTTGAACGTTTCCTGTAACAACGTGTTTGACGTCACGCTGGTACGTTCTGTTGCTGTGTGTTTCCAGTCCATGATTAATGTGATTTGAAGAGAAGTAATAAAATGAGCTCTAACATGGAAACTAAGCCTTTCCACATAACATATTTTCTTTCTTTGTGTTTGAGGAATGTTTTCTGAATGTTTGGCGGTACCTTTTGGTAACACCATGTACAATTTGAAATGTTAAGTGGAAAGGTTGATGGGTGGATTTGTTATAAATGGATAGGAGGGTATTCGGGGTGTACAACACAAAGAACTATCTCGTATGGGACATGACAAAAGTGTAAAACGTGTAAACCTTAACATACATAAATTTGGCGAGAGAGGTGTTATTTTGACTGGTGTTGAATTTTCAGTAGATGAATAGGCGCCGCGGTGGAGTAGCCGAGCGGTCTAAAGCACCTCGCTGCGGAGCGCGCGGTTGCTCGCCGTGGAGGTTCGAATCCTCCCTGGGGCATGGGTGTGTGTGTTTGTCCTTAGGTTAGTTTACCTGGGTTTAAGTTGTTCGTAAGCTACGGACTGATGACCACGCAGTTTGGACCGATAGAGTTACAAACATTTGATGTAAATGCCCTCTTACATAACTGATGGCGGCCGCGGTGGCCGGGGGGACTGCGGCGCGTCAGTCACGGTCCACACGGCCACTACGGTAGGGGGGTCGAATCCCCCTCGGGCATGGAAATTTTTGCCATCCTTAGTGTTAGCTAGTTCATAAGTAGTTTGTAAATTTAGGGCCTGATGACCCCGTAGGTAAGTCCCATAAGCTATACAAACATTTGAACATAACTGATGTCTCCCGTTACCTACATCACATCGTGACGTACCGAATTCATAGCGTAAGTTACGACCGCAGGCACACAGGGGAGACTGAAGATAAGCCAGGGGTGGGCGAATAATCGTCCCGTCAAAAGATCTTGTGCGCCCCGCCGAGACCTTGCCAAAAATCTTCCGAAAAACGAGGTTTAGTTTCCCGCGAGGGCAAAAATTTATACGAGGATGTACGTCGTACGCAAGAGCAGTATGCGTTCTATTTCCGCGGAGTTGGCGCTCTGGATTACAGGAGCATAAGCCACGGGGACACGGCGGGTGGTGCTATGGACGCAAACTTTGTTTACGCTCGACGATGTGGTCGATGGGAACGCTCCATCTTCCCGCCGAGTAACGTAATGCGATGCGCAGTACTCTTCCGGTTGACCTTGTGATTTATTTCAGTTTTGGCTGCGCGGCGGTAAATATATAATTTTTCCGGCTACGTGCATTTATGAACTCTCCGAAGTTACGTTAAGTCTGCGATGAGTGCAAAGACTGGAAAAATAAATATTTCTTTGTTGATACAGGGCATGAAGAAGCATGTTTACTGTGTCACAAAACAACAGCCGTATTCAAGGAGTACAAGTTCAAACGACACCAGGAAGGAAAATACGGCGAATTTCGCTACTAACTTTCTGGTAAAAAGAAACGCAAAATAAAAAGCGCGAAGTGCGTGAAAAGGTCGAAGAAGGAAGAAGCATTATTTACAAAACAAACACCGCCTAAAAATAAAGCTGCAGAAGCTAATTTCATGGTCTCCTGTAACCTTGTTACACGTAACAAGCCTTTTTCGAATGGCGAATTTATTAAGCAGTTTATGGTAGATTATGTAAGCATACTGGGTTCCGATTTTGGAGACAAATTAGAAGAGAATTCACAGTCTAGGAGGACTATAGAGCGGCGCATTAACTTGCAGAACTACTGAAGAATGTGTTTCGTTTTGTTTGGTTGTGGACCAGAGCACAGATAAAGAAGATGCTGTACAAGTAGGCCTACCTGTCTTCATTAGTGAAATTAATGAACATTTCTTCATAAAATAGGAATTACTTGGAGTGGATCCAACTGAAGAAAGAACCACCGGTCAAGATTCTTTGAATGTGCTGTCAGTTGGGTGGAAACAAGCCAAGAAAATGGCAAGCATAACACCAGATGGTTCCAGAGCATTCAGTGGGGAAAATGTCGGTATACTCAAACTTTTAAAGAACAGATTACAAACAGAGGGCACCGACAGTGAAATCTTGGCTTTTTACTGCATTTTACATCAAGAAAGCCTCTATAAAACTGCACTGAACTTACTCCATATTGTAGATCCTGTTTTTTGGTATTGTGATCACAATCAGAACAACGATAGTCCATCACAGAGAGTTCAATTTCTTCTTAAGGATGCGGGAGCAGTTTTTATGTACAGATTATAAGTTATGGTGAGAGTCTATATCTGCACTTGGATATGTCTTCCAGTTTGAAACCGGGTTTCTAAACCTTTGTCTTACGATAATAGAGTCAATCTGTCTCCTGGTCTTTTCCATGTGTATAATTGCATTTGCTCTTCAGAAAATTCTACTAGGCGATCTCCTCTTTAATTCCTTTTCCCCAATCCATATTCACCTGCTAAATTTCCTTCTCTTCTCATTCTTACTACCGAGTTCCAGTTCACCTTCACAATCAAGTTTTTCTCTCCCTTAACTGTCTGAATAATTTCTTTTATCTCCTCCTGCATTTCATCGATCTCCCCGTCATCGGTATAGCTAGTTGGCATATAAATTTGTACAACTTTGGTCGGTGGCGGCTTCGAGTCTATCTTTGCTACATTATTGCAATCACTTTGCTGTTCGTAGTAACTTACCCGCATTGCTATTTTCTTATTTATTATGAAACCTACTCTTGCTTACCAGCAACTGAGTTTGTATTTATAACGATGTACTCACTTGAGCAGAAATCCTGTTCATCCTGCCACCGAACTCTACTAATCCCTACAATATCTAATTTAACCTATGCATTTCACTTTTCAAATTTTATAACTAACCTACCCGATTAAGGGCTAGAACATTCCACCCTCCGATCCGCAGAATTCATGTTTCGGTTTTCTTGATAACGTCATCGTCCTGAGTATTCCCCACTTGGAAATCGAAATGTCGGACGTTTTTACCTCCGGAAGACGTCGTAATCATATATTCATACAGTAAAGCTGCAAATGTTTGGAAAAGTAACGGCTGTAGTTTCCCCTTGCTTTCAGCCGCCCATAGTAGCAGTGTGGCAAAGCCACATTAGCTGATGTTACATAGCCAGCTCAGGCAATCATCTACTGTAACTACCTTCAGGAACCACACGTTTGTCTGTCCTCTCCATGGATACCACCACAGATACCTCTCCACTGTGGTTACACCTACGGTACGACTATATGTATCGTTGAGGCAAGCAAGCCACCCCACCTCTGTAATATCTGTGGCATGCTGATATAATAATCTGCAATTGCTTGTGAACGGACAGCTGTGGAACATTTCTTGGGGGCGCGAAAATTAAAGTATTAACAGTCAGTGGTGGCTGTTTGTTGATGAGCTAACTAGCTATGCCGTAGGCAAATACTAAAGTGAGACTATGTTAGAGGCATAACTGCAAGTATGAAAATAAATAATGGCGAACAACTTTACAATCATAATGGCCTTCTCACAAATCATTGGCTGTAGTCGGTTGACTTCTGAGGGAATTGGCAGTCACATAAAGCCAGATAAAGACGAAGGCTGCGACGCGTCAGGTAATACACAAAAATTCTCATTAGATTCTTCAAAAATCGTAACTCTCATATTCCCCTCAAAATTCTATCTAGGATCATTCCACAATCAGTTGCTATGGGGTAGTTAGTAGGTTGCTAGGCAACTTCATCAATGAACCTGGAATGTTGAGTTGAACTCGCTTCCGAAGTTCCCAATCCGTTACATAACCCAAAAAATGTCTTTGAACTTTAATTCACAGTCAAGAACCATGTTATTATACCTGCGGGGAAGTGGGAATGGGTTTTCAGCACACTTACATCTCTCGTACACCAATATAGATCTCAGTCGATATATGTCACAATCGATCTACCTGCACAGCTTGCTGAATAATAATAATAATATTCTTACTTCATTATATTCCCTACATAAACACCGACAAGAAAAACTGTCAAAATTATCAGCAATCTTCACAAAGACGTAATAGATCCAATTTGGAAAAAAATCTGTAATCTTCTTTCCTATAATTCATAACATTCAAACGTAATACGTCTCCATAAATACGATTTATACACACTTTTCAAAACCAGCTCTTGACATTTATTATATTACATGTGAGCGTACACATTAGCTCATACTCGATATTGCAAGTACAGATAACAGACTCAAACAAGAAGTATTTCGTTATAGCAGTTCGTAAGTTTTCTGAAAGGACGATCGATGTTCCGCTATAGAGAAGGCGCAGACACGCCCGCCTCGTCGTCGCTGTCGGCTGACTACGGATGATGGCGTATATTTAATGATATATTTAATGGGTCGTGGCTGCGGTGACTCTGATTCTGTTCATAGCGGCACGTCGGTCGGTCATAAAACATACAATCCAAACGCAAACTTTTTTTTATATCGTGTCTCATAAAATATCACACATATGAAAAATAAACAGTTTATATATCAACTTAGCTTTCCTATCTCATGAATCCTCTTCAAAACAAAGCTTACATAAGTGAGTATGGCTAGCAAATCTCGTCCCACTACAAGGCGAAGACAGACAAAGACACATACAAAGCCGGCCATCGATCCTTCCTTCAGAGCGGATGCACACTAAGCACGAACTCTGACGGAAATCAGCGAAATTCGACGAGTACTGAGTAATAACGGCTAGGGACACTACATTAGCAGTGTACGTAAGCTGAAGGGCCCCCTTCTGCCAAATGTCCAGATGTCGTCGTAATCCATCTGCGCGTCTCTTTCTGTTTAGGTGCCGTACTGTTCGCCCGAAGGCAGCAACGGATCCACGGCAGCATGCAGAAGTGGACAGCATGTGCACGGCGGGCAGCCAGCTTGGCAGGGGTGTGGACACCGTAGGATCACCATCACCACCTAGAGAGAAGGCCGCGGCGCTCTCGTGTGACGTCAGGCAGCGTAGGTTGCGAACGCATAGCTGACTGGCTCGGTGCTTCGGCATAGTGGGCCGTGCCCCAGCGGCTACCCAGTCAGCTATGCGCAGCCTACTCTGCCTGACGTCACACGAGAGCGCCGCGCCCTTCTCTCTAGCTGGTGTTGGTAGGTCGCAGTTACAGGCTCACCACACGCAGGATAGCGGGCACCAACCGAGAGTAGGTGAAGCTAATCTGTAAGGCACAGGGACAGATGGAAATGCGTGACCTCCAACTGCACCGCCACCACGCCTGTCATTTGGAGTGGTGGTAAAAGTAGTTGACAGCTACGATTTCTGAATTCGTGTAACTTGAATTCCTTCTAAGGCTTTTAGTTCTTCCAAAATTCAAAACTAAGTTCTTTTCTTCGCCAATGTTTCAAATAGGCAATGTACGAATTGATCACTACGTCGCACAGTGGGGCAGATAGATGAGAACGTGGCCAAAAAGAAGAAAGAAAAAGTGTCTAGATGGGAATTTTGGACTACCGATTTGGCTGCAGCGTTGCTGGAACCACTGAATGCCGTGTGTGAGGACGACCAGATGTTCATTTGTTGGGTTACATCTCAGGTCAAATGCGGCAGTTCAGTGTTAGCGTGAGTGCAGATGGCCAGGCTCCAAAAACAGTCTTGTGCAAGTGAAGCCAATACTTTCATTGTGAAATTTTCAATTATGCATGTTTATTTTTCAATTAACGTACTAATGGAAAATGGACGAAAAAATTGTAAAATGAGTTTAAAAATAGAGGTAAGTTACGAATTCCGCGACATTCTGCTATCTTTTGCACTGTGTGCGCAAGTATATGTTATTACCTTTGTATATTATGCTTAAAGTGCTGCTACTAGTTGCTGCTCTGTGTTTGATCCACATATAAAAAGCAAAATGTCATTGTTGACACATCTTCAAAAATGACAATATAAATTATTAATTGTGAGCTTGATTTGTACAATTTAAATGATAATCAACGCAAGAAGCATTGTAAATAATAAAATAATTAGAAAAATAAGTGGAATTGTAAAACAGATTTATTTTTTAATTTATTTATTTATGACTTTATTTTTAATTTCAGTTTCAACTAATCCAGGGTATTCCAGAATCGGATTTTCGATGAAAGATATTTTTCTGAAATTTAAAAAATAAATAATTGTATTTGAAATGAAACACTTACTTGTAATATTTTGCACCATCTTCTGTCAACTGCTTTCGTCCTTTCTTCGAACTTTCCCCTTTCTCGGTATATATTTCAACTACGAAATACAACAACTTCTAAACACTGTCTATTATATAAATAAAAATATATAAATACAAATAAAAATAAATGAATATAAATAAATGAAAAGACTTAAAAATTTTTGGCCGCCATATTGATGCAACATGTTTTACATATTTGAACTCAAGTCTTCATCATCAAACTCGATAATTCCCTAAAAATTACTTTTATATGAATAAAATGACAATAGTGTGCATACAGCTCGCTATCTTGGATCCACGATTTTGTATTTTTCACTGGACTCATTCTTCATTAGCAACGTAGATAATGCCCTAAATTTTAGTTTTATATGAATAAACTGACAGTGATACACATGGAGCCTGCCATCTTTGTTCCGCCATTATTTTCACTTTTTGATATCATATTCTTAAGCAGAAACTACGTTAAGCCTTGCATACAAAGTTTGGTACAAATTCAACAACTCCTTATATTTTGAACACCTTTATGGGATTCTGACCCACTGTACGCCACCTGTACACAAATTAAATATTAAACATTGTTCAAAATATCAAAAACAGTCTGAAGAAGAAAAGATTCTTGTACGAGATTGGAAGGGAAGTTTCAAATAATCTGTCAATATAAATCAGACTTTGAATATCTGTCTCACAGATTTTTCAGTTGTTTCTCAAAATGAGAGACCTTAACAGTCAGTGCGCTTCTGTATCGATTCATAAAAAAGTAAAATAAATCAATGACTCCTTTCAATCTTCAAAGTCGAAACCTCCCATTTCATTTGAAAATATTAGTCACTCTCATCCCAAAACTTGAGTTCAAAAATTCAGAAAACAAACATCTCTTCATCATAAGTAAATTCTTCATAAATTTGTGTGATACCTCTTGGTAATTAAATATGTTTCGTAATATATCATGATTTATTTCATATTAGACAAGTTCGCGAGCAAAAATGCTTACATGAACTTCATAACAAGGCTTTTCGTCTGACGTACGTTTATTAAATATTTTACAATAAGTATCTTTCTTCTTCTTCCTAATTCCTCTCTGTTCCTCCACATCGTCCGCTATGTCATCCTCCCATCTAGTACGGGGCCTTCCTCTCTTCCCTTCATGGAGTCAGAGAATGTTACTTTAGGTAGTCGTTGCTCCTCCATACTAATTAGTTGACAAGCCCACATGAGTCTTCTTCTCTTCATCATTTGACTAATAT
This sequence comes from Locusta migratoria, assembly GCA_026315105.1. Classification (NCBI taxonomy): domain Eukaryota; kingdom Metazoa; phylum Arthropoda; class Insecta; order Orthoptera; family Acrididae; genus Locusta; species Locusta migratoria. The sequence goes on along the minus strand of CM048746.1, from coordinate 622,095,068 downwards.
CAGCCTGTTGATACAGCTCTTTCAGTTCCTTAATTTTCAGTGTCCTCCCCTCCCATGTATATGTGTCTCTCTTGGGGCCAAATATTTTCCGTAAAATTTTCCTTTCAAGAGCTAATAATTTTTGTTTATCTGCTTTTCTAAATGAAAAGCTTTCTGGCCCGTTTAGAGCTACACTAGAATTATACTCTGATATAGTCTGTTTGAAACTTCTCGAAACAGCTTTTCTACGTAACACATCTCGTAGGCCAAAATAAGCTCTATTTCCTGCTGCTAGACTCCCTTGAATTTCAATTCCCATTTTATTCTGTTCACTGATGATGCTTTCCAAATATTTGAAGGTGTCTACTCTTTTAAAAGTGAGATCATCAACTGTCAGAGAACTGCCTTGCTCACGACCATGTACTCTGTTTTCTTCTCGTTGATCTCTAACCATGCTTACCTTGCAATCTTTCTGTAAGAGCTTGTCATGCATTGCAATTCTTCTTTATTGCTACTTATTAGGACAATATCGCCCGCATAAGAAATACGATGTATTTTATTGTGATTCATCTTTATTCCAAGCAGGATAGCTTTTTTGTGTCCCTTATCTACCTACACGTATCTCCCATGCTTTTTTTTCTTTTCTTTTTTTTTTTTTTTTTTTTTCGTGATGTCGGATACAGGGATAAGAATACAGGGAGACGCCCTTACACTGAAAAAAGTGAAACCTTTTTTCCCCATATTGCAAAGTTTTGGATAAGTGTTGGTATTACAGAGCTAATGTTTTGTTTCACTTAAAACAGGAATAAAAAGAAGTATCGATGGATTAGTCATGGCGTACAACGTGTTAAAAGAGTGCAAATTAGCCGTTAAAATTAAGTTTTCAAATACATAATGATGAGTATTTATTACTATTTATTGAAGAAAGTAAATTGTTTGAAAGTACATACTTTGTAGTGACTGTCAGTTCAATGCATTAACAGTAAGGGGGTGAACTTAACGCATAGTTTTAACGGAGAAATAACATTTAAAAACTGACCAAGATGGCGGACAGGCTTCAAATGACGTACGTGCTCGGCATAGATAATACCATCTTCCTTCATTCTAACCTCCTCGGTCGCTACACCTGATCACAGTATCATCTTGCGCCCCGTGGATGTCGACCCGCGACCTGCAGTGGCCAGCTATTTCACCTCTCGTGTCGGCAGTGACGATGCTGTCCTCCAGAGTTGCGCCGTTGTCACCGTACACGAAATAAAAAAATAAATAAAAATAAAAAACGAAAACAAACCTTAAGTATTTCCATAATAAAACGGTATTACATCACTAACATGGAATAATATGTTAAAACATACTTTATTTACCAGAAAACTAGGACTATACGGCGATTTAAAAAACTTAGATAGCAAGAATGAGGGTGTAAATGGAGGACAGACCCATTTGCGATATGTAGCGATAATTTCGATGATTGGTTTAGGTTTCGTAATTAATCTTTGGTACAGCCATTTTGTTGCAGAAGACGGTATTGCACCGTAATTCTGACAGGATGCTTGATTTGTGTTGTAAATTGCATCTTCTTTATGGATTGTGAGCCAAACACTTCTATTCATAAATCGTAATAGGGTATTTCATTAACATACATCACTCCAGAAGTCCCAAGAATCACTCTTTTACCTTTACCAGTGATTTCAATATGATCTGGATGTATAACTCTGGTGTCTGATCATAGGAATGTAGCGAGCATGCACATTAATATGTTTTGTACACGAATTTGTCGACAAATAATGCATTTCAACCCGAAGCAGATTCTGCAGACCAAGTTGTCAGAATGTCTATTAGACTTCTTTTCTTAAAATATTTTCTTAAATATTTTACTAAATAAAATGGCGTGAAGAACTTTCCTTCTTAAATAATAGAATAATGTACTGGATGCGCCATATTTTATAGGTGTAAAATGTTACCGGTTTTTGTTTGCAATATATGGATTAACAATATCATTTTATTTTTATTTCAGTACGAAAAGTTACACAAAAGACGTTTTAACTGTGTAGAGAAAGGACATAATATGTAATTATATGTTATCACTAATAGTACTGAATATTAAAATGAAGTAATTACACAAACTAAATGTGAGGATGTGAAATAATAAATATAAATGTCATGTCGTGTAAATAACAAGAACACATGTATAAATGGAAAATTACTAATTAATTAAAATGTGTTTTATACGTAGGAGACCCATCCGTTTACATAAATCTAATTTTCTCGAGCACATTACCGAAGCGTAATACTCAAGTAAGTAACTTTTTAATGTTATACTCGTTTGTGGTGGTTTTCTCTCTGTCTTTTAAATAATTATTTTAAGTTATAGTCTTCTGCGATTTAACGAATCTATAATTTTATAACTAGGCTTCTTTTTCAAGCTACTATTTTTTCTTCATAAAAAACCGTATTTTTCTGCTTTTTTTCTTGGATGCATTTCATGACAAACTGCCATAAGAAAATGCAACTCTCGGCTAATGACAAGCGATAAAATTTCAATTCCCCTTTTCGTGCTGTCTTCACCGTCGTTAGAACCACCGTTGATGCTTGACTGGGCCACATTACCTTCAGTTGTGCCACTGTCTTTAGTACAAGTTATCCTCTCGAGCTTCTACGATCATATCAACAACCATTCGGCTTATATCGTATATCTGCGTCTATAGGTCTTTTTGTCTTTGTTGTCTTTGTTGTCATTTTCATCGTTTTTGCTTTCACGTCCTTCCCAAATATTTCAAGCTGAATTTGCCATCTTCGTGTAAGATCTGATGCATTGAATTCGTATGTGACAATCAGTTTCAGTCTTTATGTTGAGAACTTTTGAGAAAGATCTTTCTTTTTGTTATGTATGATTTGAGTTTGTGACTTACGCTAATAATGGGTGAAATTTTACTTCAACTTTCGATGTGTGAAAACCAGTTGTTTAACCTATTAAGAAGATCTAACATTACATATTTTGCTGAAACTGTATTTTGGAACTTATTACAGAATGTCTACGATTTTATAAGTTTCTTTAGCGACTCAGCGGCAATTGTATTATTTGGACGATAGTGGGTTCAAGGTTTTTTTATGATTCAGTGAACAATATCTGTGCCCAGAATGAAAATTTTCACTCTGCAGCGTAGAGTTCGCTAATATGAAACTTCCTGACAGTTTAAAATTGTGTGCCGGAACCGGGACTCGAACCTGGGGCCTTTGCCTTTCGCAGCGAGTGATCTACCACTGAGCTATCACAGCATGACTCACAACTTTACTTCTGCCAGTACCTCGCCTCCTACTTTCCAAAGGCATTGACCCAGGTTCGAGTCCCCGGACCGGCAAACAATTTTAATCTGCCAGGAAGTTTCATATCAGTGCACACTCCGCTGCAGAGTGAAAGTTTCTAGTATGAAACATCCCTTAGGCTGTAGCTAGGCCGTGTCTCCACCATACCCTTTCTTCCAGGAGTGCTAGTCTTGCTAGGTTCGCAGGAGAACTTCTGTGAAGTTTATCAAATTTTTAGGATGATGAACATTTTTTACTAAGAAATATGATCGTGTAATACCGGCCTTAGCTGGACTGACAGCGTCAGTGGCTAAATTTTGGCTCCAGTCGCTACATTTTGGCGCCAACGGAACACTCTACTGTTATGCCTATCAACGTTCTATTAAACTAATATTTAAATATCTTTTTAAATAACATAAACATAAACGGAAGATACTTACCGTAAATTCGTTACGGTATGTTAAATATTCCACAACCAGGAACCACAGACATTGCCGAGGTGGGGTGACTTGCGTGCCTCTAGGACACAGATAGCCGTACCGTAGGTGCAACCACAGCGGAGGGGTATCTGTGGAGAGGCCACGGGCAGCAGCATTTTCAGTAGTTACAGGGGCAAGAGTCTGGATGATTGACTGAGCTGGCCTTGTAACATCAGCTAACATAGCTTTGCTAAGCAGTTACCTCGAATGGCTGAAACCAAGGGGAAACTACAGTTGTTACTTTTCCCGAGGACATGCAGTTCTACTGTATGAACATATGACGTCTTCTTGGGTAAAATATTCCGGAGGTAAAATAGTCCACCATTCGGATCTCCGGACGGGGACTACTCAGGAGGATGTCGTCATCAAGAAAAATAGGCATTCTACAGATCGGGGTGTGGAATGTTCTAACCCTTAATCGTGTTGTTAAGTTACAAAATTTGAAAAGATTAATGAATAGGTCAAAGTTAGATGTGATAGGGATTAGTGAAGTTCGGTGTCAGGATCTACAGGATTTCTATTCAGGTGAGTACAGGGTTATAAACACGAAATCTGTTAGTGGTAATGCAGGATTAGTTCTGATAATGAATAAGAAAATACGAATGCCGGTAACTTAAAAAAAAAAAAAAAAAAAAAAAAAAAAAAAAAAAAAAAAAAAAAAAAAAAACCAACACCGACCACAGTAGTACACGTTTATATGCCAACTAGCTCTGCTGATGATAAGGGCATCGAAAGAATGTACGAGGAGATAACAGAAATTATTCAGAAAATTAAGGGAGACGAAAACTCGATTGTGATGGGGGACTGGAACTCGGTAGTAGGAAAAGGACGAGAAGGAAATAATGTAGGTGAATATGGACTGGGGAAAAGAAGTGAAGAAGGAGATCGCTTGGTAGAATTTTGTGCAGAGCACAATTTAATGATCACCAATACTTGGTTTAAACACCATGATAGAAGGCTTTATACGTGGAAGAGACCAGGAGACACTGGACGCTACCAGATTGACTTTATAGTGGTACGGAATAGATTTAGGAACCAGGTTTTAAACTGTAATATATACCCGGGGGCAGATATAGATTCTGAACATAATATATTGGTAATGAAGTCTAGATTAAAAACTTAAGAGACTACATAAAGGTAGAAAAGTTTGGAGATGGAAGCTTGACAAACGGAAGGAGCCAGAGGTGGTTGAGGGTTTCAGAGGGAGCATTAGACAAGGATTGGCTGAAATGGGGGAAAGTAATACAGTAGAAGAAGAATGGGTAGCTCTGAGAGCTAGAGTAGTAGAAGCAGCAGAGGACCATACAGGCAGAAGGACAAGGCCTAATAGATATCCCAGGATAGCACAGGGTATACTGGACTTATTCATGAGAGGAGAAAATATAAAAATGCAAGAAGTGAAACAGGCAAAAGCGACTACCAACATCTGAAAGATGAGATTGACAGGATGTGCAGACTGGAAAGCAGGAGTGGCTAGAGGACAAATTCAGAACCATAGAAGAATGTAGAACCAGGGGAAAGAGAGATACCACCTACAGGAAAATAAAAGAGATATTCGGAGACAAGAAAAGCAGCGGTATGAATATCGATAACGGAAAACAAGCACTAAGCAAAGAGGAGAAAGCTGAAATGTGGAAGGGCCTGTACGAAGGAAATAAACATCAAGGTAGTATTCTAGAAATGGAATACGAAGTGGAGAAAGAAGAGATAATAGACACGATACTACGAGAAGAATTTGACAGAGCGCTGAAAGATTTGAATCGAAACAAGCCCCCTGGAATAGATGGCATTCCGTCTGAATTGCTGATATTGTTAGGATAGCCAGTTATGAAAATATTGTTCCACCACGTATGCTAGATGTATGAGACAGGGGAAATACCCTCCGACTTCAAGAAGAATATATCAATTCCCATTACGAAGAAAGCAAGTGCAAGCAAATGTGAAATTTACATAACTATCAGTTTAATAAGTCATGGTTGCTAAATACTAACACGAATTAATTATAGATGAATGGAAAAACTTGTGGAATCCAACCTCGGGAAATATCAGTGTGGATTTAGGAGAAATGAAGGAACACGGGAGGCAATACTCTCATTACGACTTTTCTTAGAAGATAGGCTAAGGAAAGGTAAACTTACGTTATTAGCGTTTGTAAATTTGGAGAAAGCTTTTAATAATGTCGAATGGAATACACTCTTTACAATTCTGAAAGTAGCAGGGGTAAAATATAGAGAGAGAAGAGTTATACTCAAGCTATGTAAAAACCAGACAGCAGTTATTTGAGTCGAAGAGCAAGAATGGAAAGCAGAGGTTGGGAAGGAAGTATGACAGGGTTGTAGCCTTTCCCCAATGTTGTTCAATCTGTACATTGAGCAAGCAGTGAACGAATGCAAGGAGTAATTTGGAGAGGGAATTAAAGTTAAGGGAGAAGAAATCAAAACTTTGCGGTTTGTCGATGACATTGTAATTCTGTCAGAGATCGCAAAGGATCTGGAAGAGCAATTGAATGGAATAGACAGTGTTTTGAAAAGAGGGTATAAGATAAACTTCAATAAAAGTAAAGCAAGGATAATGGAATGTAGTGCCAGAATGTCATGCGATGCTGAAGGAATTAGATTAGGTAATGAGACAATAAAAGTAGTAGATGAGTTTTGTTTTTGTGTAGCAAGGAAACTTCTGATAGCCGAAGTAAAGAAGATATAAAATGCAGAATGGATATTGGAAAAAAGCGTTTCTGAAGAAGCGATATTTGTTGACATCCAATATTAATTTAAACGTTAGGAAGTTGTTTCTGAAAGCATGTTTGTAGCATTGTATGGTGGTGAAACGTGGACAATAAGGAGTCCAGACAAAAGTCCATTACCTTCGTTTTACTCTTGTTGATGTTCACCTTACACCCTCTTATCAAGACACTGTCAGTTCCATTAGACTGCTCTTCCAGATCCTTTGCTGTGTCTGACAGAATTGTCATCGGCAGACCGCAAAGTTTTTATTTCTCCTCACTAAACTTTAATTACCTCTCCAAATTTCTCCTTTCATATCTTCACTGCTTGCTCAATATACAGATTGAACAACATTGCCGCGGTGGAGTGGCCGAGCGATCTAAAGCGTCTCGCTGCGGAGCGCGCGGTTGCTCGCCGTGGAGGTTCGAGTCCTCCCTGGGGCATAGGTGTGTGTTTGTTGTCCTTAGGTTAGTTTATCTTAGGTTAAGTAGTTTTAAGCTACGGACTGATGACCACGCAGATTGGTCCGATAGATTTACAAACATTTGAACATTTTTTAACTACATTGGAGAAAGGCTACAACTCTGTCTTACTCCCGTCCCAACCTCTGAGTCCCTTTCATGCCCTTAGATTCTAATAACCGCTGCTTGGTTTTTGTATAAGTTGAATATAACTCTTCGCTCTCTTATATTTTACTCCTGCTACAGTCAGAATGTGAAAGAGTGTATTCCAGACGACATTGTCAAAAGCTTTCTCCAGATCCGCTAATGCTAAATATGTGGGTTTCCCTTTCTTTAATCTATCTTCTAAGATAAGTCGTAAACTGAGTATTGCCTCCCGTCTTCCTACATTTCTTCTAAACCAAACATCTTCCCCGAGGTAGGATTGCACAAATTTTTCCATTCGTCTGTAAATAATTCATGTTAGTAATTTGCAACCATGACCTATTAAACTAATAGTTCTGTAATTTTCACTTTTGTCTGCACTTGCTTTCTTTGGAATTTGAATTACGATATTCTTCTTGAAGTCGGAGGGTATTTCCCCTGTCTCATACATCTTGCATACCAAAACCTGCAACCGCTGTAGCTCGTGAGATATTCACATGTAAATTTAATCATGTCATGTGTTCCACACGCACCGCCTCAACAATAAATCCTTAGTGAATTGGAAAACTCGAAGAGAGTAGACTAATTTTTATTTCCGGCTGTGTTTATAATTCTGCCAATTTTTTGGAGATCAATTGAGCGGTGTTGGAGTTTATTCCTAGGTGGAATCTGCCAGGCAGCATACGGTAGCTTGCGGAAGGTAGCCATGCACGGTAAGAAATCCTATGTGGGCCGTGATATTCCTCTCGGTTTTAAAATCACATCTCGACAAGATTCGAATAAAATTTTAGATCTATATGATTTACAAATAAGAAAAGCAAATGAGCTGTCTGCTTTACACAGGGTATCTCATTTGCCCTCACAAATCGAAATAGCTCGAAAAACCGCATCCGACACAAAAAATCAAACTGCTCTCGCTCCCTGTGGAGGGGGGAGGGAGGGGGCAAATTTGAAATCTTAAATAAGAATCCGCCATATTCATTGCAGATTTGGATTCCTCGCAAAACAAATACCAACATAATGGCTGCCCAGCCCACAGTGGACGAATTACTACAGCATGTCTTTATGAATTTGCCTTTGGTACAGCGGTACCGGGATACAAACTGAATAGTTTGCGGAAGGAAGCAAAACGCGCAGGTCTCAATCAACGCAAACAAGACCAAAGAGAAGCCGATAAATCCTTATGTCTGACCAGCCTGACAGTAAAAGGGAACCAAATTGAGAGAGTTGTACCTTGGAAGTATAGTTACGACGGGTGATGGAGCAGAGGAAGACGTTCAAAGCCGTATCCGGAAGGTAAACGGTGCATTTGTCCAGTCTTACCGCCGGTCGCGGTGGCCGAGTGGTCTGCGGCGCGCTAGTCACGTTCTACACGGCCACTACGGTCGGGGGCTCGAATCCCCCTCGGGAATGGATATTTGTGCCGTCCTTAGTAGTAGCTAGTTCATAAGCATTTTGTATATGAAGTGATGACCCCGTAGCTCCTACAAACGTTTGAACATTTGGCTTTCCAGTCTTACCCCGTCTAGAAAAATAGAAATACATCGAGCAAGACTAAGCTCCGCCACTTCAACAGTCGATTCTTTTATACGGTTGTGAGACGTGGAAAGCTACAAAACAGGTAAACTATCAGCTGCAGGAACATAAATTAATCAAATATTCAAATTTTTGTAAATCTATAGAACCACACTGCGTGGTCATCAGTCCGTAGCTTACAAACTACTTAAACCTAGGTAAACTAACCTAAGGACAACACACACACCCATGCCCCAGCATAAATTAATGTCTTGTATTGTAACAACAACTAATGTCTCGTCGTGTAACGAAAATCAATGTCGTATAGCCGTGAAATATTGCACTCCATAAGAAATGACGTATTGACAATCATGATTTCATTCCATCACATCAAATTTTATGCACCAAAACTTTAATATGAATGATGCATAAGAATAATTGAAGTTCCATGTGTAAAATGTAAATATGCACAGATATGAAACGACCAACACTAAATATTAGTCCTGTAAAATTTCAATGGAATATATTACTCACAATTCAACAATATACATTTGAAAAACTCAAATGTTCAAATGTTTGTATAGCTTATGGGACTTAACTACGGGGTCATCAGTCCCTAAACTAACAAACTACTTATGAACTAACTAATACTAAGGACGGCACAAATATCCATGCCCGAGGGGGGATTCGAACCCCCGACCGTAGTGGCCGTGCAGACCGTGACTGGAGCGCCTCAGTCCCCTCGGACACCACGGCCGGCTACATTTGATTTTGTGTAGATGTAAGAAACACAAAATTAAGAAATCAGTAAAACTTACTTCATTATGTTAACCATCCTGTATTACTTACTCCATTATCTTAACCACTGTATATAATAAATAAAAATTAATGTTTTTGTGCTCGTATTTTATGCGCGGCTACACCGTTTAATCGATTGTGATGAAACTTTGTCAACATATGGCTTGCACTTTCGCGATGGTCACAGGCGCCATTCAATGACTGTACGACAAATAGTTCAGGAGGTATAATGTAATAAACAATGAAGTGCGCGGAAAAGTGCTGCATCATGCGACGTGTGCTTTTAAACCACGGTACCGATTTCAACCAAATTTGGTACACATATTCCTTCCATGAGATAACTATTGACGTAGAGATAAGAACTGCTTACGACATACAGTGCAAGAGATGACGTCATAAACAATTATATCGTTGGAAACCTGTCGCATCATGCGAAATGCGAATAAGGACACTTAAAATCTTCATGACATTTTGGACACTTGACTTTCAAAATAAGAGGAAAGTGACTGTCACATAAAATTTGGGATGGTGCATGACGGAGGATACTTTACATATGGAGGTAGTTACATTATATTTTTCAGGGTGATAATCATCAAAGAAACGTTTAAAACATAAATATTGTTCACACCATGTGAATTTTATGTAAGCAATTTAAAATAAGATTTTATTAAAAGAAAAAAAAAATGCTTCAGTGCAAAGTGTACTTCATTTAGATTTTTAAATGACTGTTTTTTGGCTGTCATCTTTGATGCATACCAAGCGTACCGAATCACTGGGATGAAAACCACCAGCGGAAGTAATTTGTTGTTACCAACGTATGGTTTTTGTGGTGTCGCACAAGTCTAAAGTGCGCGCCACCTACTTTCGCCACGCGCCGCCATGCACTCACGGCGCGGCGTTCTTACGTCAGCCACGAGCGCCCTCTGCTAGAACTCCACTCGTGGCCACCACTGAACGACATCGTTCACTTGGGACTGAGATAGGAACCAGCTAACACTTCGGAATCAGATAGGCACCAGTGAAGACTTGGCTGTCGGATAGGCACTAGGCAGGCCTCTATCTAAACTATGTATCAGCATTCTGCAGTACTGAGCTACGTAAAAGTTAAGTATTACTCTCTGTGAAATATATATCTCGTTCTAATTTACACTAGTGTCTCTAGTTTCTGCTGTCTCACTGGTTGCTCACCTTCGTACCTGCACAAGTGTGCATCCTTTATTCCTGTGTCGGTACTTTTCTACTCGGCCACCGACACCTACGACGGAAACGAGACACAAAAGTGGCGACGAGGCTGGGACACAAAAGTTTTAATGCGAATTTCAAATCAAATATATAAATGTAATGTATTATAAAAATTAATGTTTGTTTGTCTTTTCATTCGTAGTTTATGCATGGCCATACCGTACATCCAATTGCGATAAAACTGTGTCAAATCACTGCCTGCACTCGCGATAATGTTATAGACCTACTAAAATTAAGTTCGTATGGTGGATGGCGGAGGGTGCTTTACACTTAGTTAATTCATTTCTGCCAGCCGCACTGGTCGAGCGGTCTGCGCCGTGCCAGTCAAGGTCACGGTTCGAATCCCCCTCGGGCATGGATGGTTGTGCCGTCTTTAGTATAAGCTAATTCATAAGTAGTTTGTAAGTTCAGGGACTGATGACCCCGTAGTTAAGTCCCATAAGCTGTACAAACAATTCGTTTCTTACGGCTTCACGCTGAAATTTCTGGACAGATTTGAATGAAATTTAGTACAGAGGTAGCTTATACCCCGAATTAAGTCTCTTTAGGTGCATGACGGAGGGTACGTTACAAAAATATCGAAATTGTGTGACTGATAACCATGAAAGTTAGCACAAGAAAGTATGTTTTCTGCAAGCCAGTGAATTTAGGTAAGATGAGAAGAGAGATATATATAGAGTCCGAAGGGGGGGGGAGAGATGCATAGAGAGAGAGAGAGAGAGAGAGAGAGAGAGAGAGAGAGAGAGAGAGAGAGGAGAGAGAAGGAAAGTGAAATTGGACAGAGAGAGAGAAGGGAAGGAGAGATGGACGAACTTAAGACTGGAATACGTAAGTACCCGGGCGATGCCGGGTTTTCAGCTAGTAATATCATAACAATGTACACTGTATGTTGGAAAATAAACTCTGGCATCACAGAGAGAATAGTTGTGGTGTCGCCACAACTTGTCCGCCTACATGTGGCGAGGGATGGGCAACGGCTCAGGCGGCGGAGAAATTCATCTTCCGGAACCCTGTGACGGCTAAGAGACCAGAGAAACCATAGCTTCATCTACTAAATTATGGCAGCACACGACTCGCTTTAGATTTACAAGGTGATGGTTGACTCTGTGGTGTTAATGGAAAAAAAAGCCCATGAATAGATGTCTGCATCGAATAACTAATGTGAGGCGGTCGGACACAATCTCAAATTAAGATCTTTGGCATGACCAGTCATCAGCCGATAGGTTATCCATATCAAAGAGAGGAAGCAGCAATGGATCGGGCACACTAAGGAAGCCAGATGGAGCTGTCGAGAGGGTGGCGCCAGACTTTGCCCTCAAGGCACCAGAGAGCGAGGTGGACCAAAGACGATATGGAGGAGAACGATGGAAAAGGAAATCTCCGAGGTTGATAAGACCTGAAGTAAAATTAAGATCATGGCCAGGAACCGTACTGTGTGGAGGAATTTTGCCAAGGCCCTATGCTCCAGTGAGTGCGACAGGAAATAAGTCTTCATGAATAGTTTCCAAATCGTTGGATTGGACGAAGAGGTCCCGTTCCCCGGATTTGGCCCTTCTAGACATTTTTGTAGTGAAAGCCGAAAGACTTTGTCTACAAATAAATTTCTACTATAGCGAATGACGTGCAACGAAGTAATACTGCAACCTGTTCGGACATTTCCGCTTACATGCTAAAACGTGTGCAACAGCCTTTCCATAGCAGACTGGAAACATGTATTGCCGCTGCCGGTAGTCATTTTCAACACAATCTGTTTTTATCAGTTGTCAGAATCCACATCACTAGTGCATGTACTCAGGTTCTGTTTCAGTGTGTGCTGGCACATGTACTGTAGAAGTTTTGTTGCGAAAAGTTTTCAGCATACGATATCTCGTAAACTACTTGCACTACAGTCGTGCAAACAAACTTCATTGACATTCTTATCCGCGGGAGTAGCCGAGCGGTCTGGAGCGATACATTACGGATCTCGCGGCCTATCTCGTCGGAGGTTCGAATCCTCCCTCGGGCATGGATGTGTGTATTGTCCTTAGGTTAGTTTAAGTAGTTTGTAAGACTAGGGACTGATGACCAACGTAGTTTGGTCCCATAGAATTACAAACATTTGAACATTATTACATTATAATTAACCCCCCCCCCATTTTCATTTTTTAATATCAATAGGCATAGCTCCATTAAAAATGTGTTTCCACAAAAAGTACAATTTCTATGTATTATAAAAACTGTTAATTGGCTAACAATTCGAGATCCTTACTACTAATGCATCTTGTGAAAATCGCATATCGATAGAGTTTGCATTTCCGCATTATTTGCGGTGGAAGTTTTATGTTATTGACCACTTTTTCTGAACATCAAGTGTGAAAAACGTGATCAAGATCGGAGAAAAGCAGTACATTGATGTGAACGTTCATTCTAAAGTACCCATCAAGATGAACCGTACGAAATTTTTTGTTGATAGTGACCACTTGTCCTGAAGATCAAGTATGAAGAATTTAGTCAAGACTGGAATCAAACTATTTGCATGAATTACAAACAATGAAACAGATAAGTGGACACAGTTCTTAATATATAAAATGGCAATGCTCACAATAAAAATTCTCGTACAGCAATAAATATGATGGATTTCAGTACTCCGGCAACTTCATGGAACGGTAACTTACTTGACGATGTGTTGCGCTGCTAAGGGGTGCAATCATAACATTACAGGTTAGTCAGTTTGTCAGATCAAATTAGTCATTTTGTTATTGCTATTGAACAAGAAAATTTTAGGAAGTAATTAAATGAAGGAAAAATTTATTACCTTTCAGAGTCTCGCTTTTGTTGTAAAATATCCGCGCACCAACTCTTGGAAGAGCAGAAACTGATTATGAAAGTTTATAATCGGAAATTCCAACTTTAATGAGGGTGCGGCTGTTCATCTGCGTACAAAATATTTACGTTAATTAGGGCATCCAGCTAATACTAGGAAAACATGCAATCTCTGTGGGCTACGAGACCATAAGATAGAACTGTATTTTCCTCAAACACGTCAGAACTACAGTGGTCATATACAGGGTGAGTCACCTAACATTACCGCTGGATATATTTCGTAAACCACATCAAATACTGACAAACCGATTCCACACACAGAACGTGAGGAGAGGGGCTAGTGCAATTGTTCAATACAAACCATTAAAAAATGCACTGAAGTATGTTTTTTTTTTTTTAAACAAACAACGTTGGCAGATCATTCAGTAGAAATACGATGTATGTTGCAGCTGTTTGGGCCCCTGCAATGAAGTGAGGACCAATGAGGTGGTCGCCAATGATTCCGCACCATACAGAATGATCTCGTTCCTCGAAAATGTCCCACTGGAAACGCGTCGACGTATGTGGTATCAGCATGATGGTGCACCTGCACATTCGGCAATTAACACTAGCCTGACCCTTGACATGGTGTACGACGAGCGTTTCATATGACGTTGAAGACGCATAAATTGGCCAACCCGTTCTCCTGATCTTACACCTCTTGACTTGTTCTTGTGGGGTACGTTAAAGGAGAATATGTACCGTGATATGAAACAACGTATTGTGGCAGCCTGCGGCGACATTACACCAAATGTACTGCGGCGTGTACGTCATTCATTACGCCATAGATTGCAATTGTGTGCAGCAAATGATGGCCACCACTTTGAACATCTATTGGCCTGACATGTCGGGACACACACTATTCCTCTCCGTAATTGAAAACGGAAACCACGTGTGTACGTGTACGTCACCCCTCATGGTAATGTATGTACATGTGCGTCAGTGAAAAAGACCAATAAAGGTGTTAGCATGTGGACGTAATGTGCTGTTCTAGTCTCTTCTGTACCCAAGGTACATCAATGTTCCCTTTGGATCCCTACTTAATTCGGTGCTATCCGATACACACGATCGAACAGCGGAGGAGTGGTACTCAAGCGCCAACTTTAGGTTACAATATCTCCGGATGTAATTAAAATTTTACAATGCAACAAACGGCACTGATTAGGTACTTGTTTATATGTTCAGATGTCCTAACAAAACTAACGGGATACCATTTAAAAAACGTAGGTTTGTCTAAAAAAACATACATCCGTGCATTTTTTTATTGTTTGTAATTACCAATTACACTAGCCACTCTCCTCACGTTCGGTCTGTGAATCGGTTTGACAGTATTTGATGTGGTTTACGAAATATATCCAGCGGTAATGTTAGGCGACTCATCCTGTATATATATATATAATGATTCTGAAGTATTGTCATCGGCAGAATGTCGGTTCTTCAGAGTGGAGACAACATTACGGGAGCTGAGATAGTGGTCATAGTTCCTGCAGAGGGTGTTGAACTATACTCCACGCGAATTACACAAGCGGTTGGGTTCAGGTAGTGTAGTGAGCAGGTAGTACAATGCAATAACCACATGGCTAACCCGAGGGTAGGGCAGTGAAAGCCATTGGAAGTTTGGAAGCGAGAGGGCAACAGAGGGAGGTGGACGCAGCTACTGTAGTGTCCCAAAGTGTAATTTCCACGACCTGGACGCGATTACACGCAACAGGAAGAGTTAAAAGAAGGTAAGGCCAAGGTCGTCCACTGCTAAAATCAGCAAGATGTGACCTTTATCTTCGGTTAACAGACCGTCGATATAGGAGATTGAATGCAACTCGGCTTCAACGCACCCTCAAGGCTGCAACAGGCGCACAATTTCGACACAAACAGTCCGAAATTGCCTTCTGGAATGTGGTTTCTATGCACGGAGACCTATGGTGTTTGTTCCATTAAAACCTGACACCGTCTAACCCGAAGAAATTGGGTGGAGTAACATAAGCAAAGGATGACATAGACAAAATTTCTAGTGCGAAGAATGACAGCTAGCTCTCAATGTAGAAAAATGTAAGGTGATGCGCATGAGTAGCAAAAATAATCCAATATTGATCGAATACAGCATTAGTAGTGAGCTTCTTGATGCCGTCGCGTCGTTCAAATATCTAGGCGTAACATTGCAGAGCGATATGAAATGGAACGAGCATGTAAGGACAGATGTGAGTAAGGCGGACAGCCGACTTCGGTTTGTTGGGAGAATTTTGGGAAGATGTCCTTCACCTGTAAAGGAGACCGTGTATAAAACGCTTTTACGACCACGTCTTGAGTTTTGCTCAAGTGTCTGGGACCCGCAGCAGATCAGTTTAAGGGAAGACATAGAGGCGGTTCAGAGACGAGCAGCTAGATTTGTTACCGGTAGGTTCGACCAATGCGCGAGTGTCACGGAAATGCTCCGGCAACTCAATTGGGGATCGCTGGAAGAAAGACGACGTTCTTTTCGTGAATTTCTGTTAAGTAAATTTATAGGGCTGGAATTTGAAGCTGAGTGTAGTACGATATTGCTGCCGCCTACTTACATTTCGCGTAAAGATCACAAAGACAAGATAAGAGAAATTAGAGCTCGTACGGAGGCATATAGACATTATTTTTTTCCTCGTTCTATTTGGGAGTGAAAAAGGAAAAGAAATGCCTAGTAGTGGTACAGTGTACCCTCCGTCACGCACCTTACGGTGAATTGCGGAGTACATACGTAGATCTAGATGTAGAATAGCGCTAGGTTCTGTTCATAGACGAGTCCAAATTCTGTGTTCAGTCGGACAATTGTCGTTCCCTCGTCTGGAGGGATCGTGGAACAGCCCCAGCCGCACTGAAGCAGCCGAGCGCTCTTATGCGCCTCGCTGCGGAGCGCCTGGTTGCTCACAGTTGGAGGTTAGAGTCCTCCCTGGGGCATGGATGTTTGGGTTTGTCCTTAGGTTAGTTTACCTTAGTTTAAGTAGTTTGTAAGCTACGGACTGCTGACCACGCAGTTTGGTCGGAAAGATTTACGAACATAAGAACATTTGAACGTGTAACAATCCTACTTATGTGAAGGAAACGGAAATGAGCATATGGCTTTCTTGGCCAGGAGATCCCTTACGGGATTGTTCGGCCGCCTGAGTAAGTCTTTCTATTTGACGCCGCGTGGGCGACTTACGTGCCAATGATCATCAGATGATGATGATTAGGACAACACACGAGACCCAGTCCCCTGCCGGAAATCGAACCAGGGCCTCCTACGTGGTAGTCAGCGACGCTTCCACTGAGCCACGGAGGCGGATGTGAGGGAAATATCACCATGTCATGGTGGTAGACGAATGGCGTGAGAAGAAGTCAGCAATGGCGGACGGACGGACCTCTATGTTGTTCACAATGCCGCTTTGAGTGCTCAGAGGTATAGATGCGAGATCATTAAACATTTTGTAGTGCTCCTCGCTGGTTCCATAGGAGATAGGTTCCTCCCGGTTGACGATCACGCTCGTCCCCACAGAGCTGCAGTGGTGGACAAAATGCCTCAAGCTGAGAGAGTTGAAGGAATGGAGTGGCTAGCTTGTTAAAAAAATGTCACATGTTTGTAGAGATTATGGGACTTAACTACGTGGTCATCAGTCACTACACTTACAAACTACTTATGAACTACCTAATACTAAGGACGACACAAATATCAATGCCCGAGGGGGATTCGAACCCCCGACTGTAGTGGCCGTGTAGGCCGTGACTGGCGCGCTGCAGTCCCCTCGGCCACCGCGGCCGGCCCAGCTTGTTCACCGGGCCTAAACGAAATTGGGCATGTGTGGGATGCACTTGGCAGACTCGTTGCAGCCAGACCAGCACCTCCCGCAACGGTTGCACAGCTGGATATTGCACTCGTGGAATCATGGAACAATGGCTAAATATCCCTCAAGATCTGATTTATAACCTATGCCAGACAGATTGCAACTGTACTGGCCGTCCGAGGACATCACACATCATGTTAGAGGGCGACGAGAATGACTTTTTCATTATTATGATTGCCCCCTTTTGCCTCGCCCTAAGTAAACGCCATGTAAACGTCAAGTAAAGGGTTGAGAAAGCAAAGTACCGTCTACTCAAATTAAATTTATAACCAACATCTCAATAAAATACGTTACGACATGTATATTAATATCTCACATGATCTAATTATTGTGAGTAATAATAATAACTAGTATTCAGAATGAAACTTTCACTCTGCAGCGGAGTGTGCGCTGATATGAAACTTCCTGGCAGATTAAAATTGTGTGCCGGAACCGGGACTCGAACCTGGGACCTTTGCCTTTCGCGGGCAAGCGCTCTACCACTGAGCTACCCCGACACGACTCACGATGCCGCCTCACAACTTTACTTCCGCCAGTACCTCGCCTCCTACTTTCCAAACTTCACAGAAGCTCTCCTGCGAACCATGCAAGACTAGCACTCCTGGAAGAAAGGATATGGTGGAGACATAACTCGACCAATCGACCAATTGTGTTTACAATAGTCACTGGGGTTAAATTTTACGTATCATGTCTGCGGCCTCGCGTGTTTATGTTGGCAACATCAACAACACGATAGAAAATCTTTGCCCATTTGTTCAAACCACATAGAATTACTCGATTAATGTATCGTACAGACCATGAAGTAAACAAATAATGCAGTTCCTGCTTTATGGTTGACAGGTTCTTGTATCTACCTTCGTCCGCTCAGTAAAAATAATTGCCATCGTAAAGATTCCATGAGAAAACATCAGCGTTGTCAAGCGATTGACTAAAATGAAGACTCACAGGATTCTCACTATTCAGCATCTGTTGTCAACATTATCATAGGAGGCCGCTGGGATATTTGATAAAATTTAACCGGCACTGGAAGGTATGAGACGGTATCTTTTATGTGTTAAGAAAATGTTCTGACACAATAACAACAAATAAAAACGGGAGTATATACTTCTCATGCTATTTTCGAATTATATAACTTTCATTAGCCTAATATTTGAAATGGAACTACAATTTCGGTGTTCGTATATATAACGCCAAGAAATAATGTTATTTCGATACTGCGATATTCAGAATTCCAAGGCTGACAACATATTGACTTCGTAGTTACACCCGTGCACCGCTACGTGCCTCTCCCGGCGCTTCATCATTTATATCGGCATTCATATCAAAACATCCATTTCCTTTAACCAATCTTAATCACTGAGAAAATGAAGCTTTTGAACGGCACAAGAAAGTGAGCTGGGAGCACTCCATGTTTCGATATTCACTTATTTTAATACGTTATTTTAATACTGCAGATGCGCTGCATTACAGCGTCTTTGGTCGAGGCGAGTAGCCAATCAGTGAGCTTATTGTTGGAGAATGTAGAAGTTGATTCAAGCTGTAGATAGGAAAATTTCTACTTCCTTTTACCACTATTAATGGCTAAATGCACACATAATATTTATACTCGTGAAATCTACGACAAAAAATCTTTTTCGTTTTAGCGTATTTATATAATGATTTCGTGTGGCTCATTGGGCTGGTGGAAGTCTTTCAATTGGACGCCACTTCGGCGACTTGCGTGTCCCTAGCTACCCCAGTTATCCAACTGGGGAAATGGGACCTGCAGCTTAACGTGGAATCCGAACCACGTGTCGTTCCTGGCGACTCCTCACATCGTTGAGAGGTGAAGGATGGGTTAAAGGGCAGACTGAAAAAATCCGAGGTCCGACCGGGTTTCGAAACCGCGATCCTTCGGTTTCGAGACAAGTACTTTACCCAAAACTAGATATAAATGTAGTTTTCCTTATATGCCAAAACCAGCGTTGCCTGGGTATTTATTTATTCCAGCTATCAATTACTACTTCTATCCATTCCCTCTCTCTCCCTGTCAATCTCTGTTTTCTTCTAAAAGTATGTTATATTTATGGGAGAACATTTTAACAAATAAGACTGTCTTGCATAATTTACAAAATTATAAGTGTAGTATCGAAACAAAGAAAAATAGTAATCAAAATACAAATGACATATAAAATTAGTACGATCTCATATTTATTGAGTTATATGTTGTAAAAGTGTATAATTTTTCAGGTATACATTCATTTTTATGAGTGCAAAAGATTTGTAAAATCTGTTGCGAATACAATTAGTAGTAAAGAAAAAATAGTTTAAAACTTGGTACGTGATGGGTGGTTTTCCATCAACGTTACTGTTTATGTGCTCATATGTCATGAACTACGCGTCGTACTGTGATAAAATTTCGAAGGTACATTCAGCTATCGTGTGTGTAATGTCTAACATTTCCTGCGGCTACAATTTGCAGTGTAGCAATGATAAACTGTAACGTCATACCGAATTCCGTAGTTTTAGTCCATGAACAGCAGAAAAGTAGTAAGCAAGAAACATTTTTACTTTCATTATGTTACTGTGGTTGCAAGAGAAAAAATATATAACACAGGTTTGAAATTATGTTTAAAGTTTGTTGGAAGTCGCTAAGTACTGTCATTCTCATAGTGCATTTATAAAGTTTCGTCGCATTATGTGGCAGTTTTTTGCGATTCCTATTGTTTATGGCTTTATATCTCCTGAACCATGTATCGCATGTGATTCTTAACCCTGCAGGAACAGTTATTTCACATTAAGGAGTAAGTGTATCAAATTTGGTTGAAATCGGTCCAGTGGTTAAGAGGTACTGTCGCGTCATGCAGCACTTTTTCTCGCATCCCATTTTTTATGACTTCATATCCCGTGAAGTGTACATCGTACTGTGAAAAAATTTCGAAAGTTTGTTCAGTGGTATGTGTGTATACTGTCTGTAACATTTTTTTCGCGAATACTATTAATAGCGTAGTAGTAATAAATTGTAAAGTCATGCCAAAAGCCGTAATATTATTGCATGAACGCCGAAAAAGTAGTAAGCGGGAAATTTTTTTCCTTTCATTTTTGGCTATGGTTTTCAGCGATTAAAAGTTTCCTATAGGTTTGAAATTATGTTTAATGTTTGTTGCAAGTCGCTAAGTGCTCTCCTTCTCAAATAGTGGACTGATAAAGTCACACTATCAGTTGCCCCAAGACGGGAAAGTTTTCATTGTTCATGACGTCATATCTCCTAGACTATCAGCCCTATACGAAGATCCTTTCTTAGCAGACGTCATCTACCTATAAAATACATGCCTGCCAAATTTCAGTTTCATAAGTGAAGTAGTTTTCGAGATTTCGTGTTTAGTCAGTGAGTAAGGTAATGAGTGTCCTTTCTCTTTTATATAGACAGTGATTTGTTGCTTGGCTATACTCTGTATCTGGGGCTGTGGTATTTAGGATCTTGCTATACATAAGAGTGCTACACCACACACCGTCTTGTGTCCAAACCATCTCACCGGCTGAGGTGGCACCGTGGCAACACACCTGACTGGCATTTGATAGTACGACGGCTCAAATCCGCATCCCGCCATCCTGATTCAGGTTTTGTATTGTATTCTTAAATAATTCAAAACAAAATTTAAAAAATGAAAAAAGTGGAAAAAATTCAAACGCCCTTCCTTTCTTTAAATTTATACCGTTAGTATAACTCCTTTTCTTTGCTTCTTTACTTTGAACTCACAGTAAGCAAGGAGTACGCTACGTATTAGATTATCATTAATCGAGACGGGAGTGTTATATATTTTTCGCATCTTTTTTCTCCTTTTATATTTTAAACGCGGTGGTATATTTTACTCCACTTCTGTTCTTGCCTCATCCACACAAACACAAGGGTAGATTAAACCTAATACCGTCTAATACTGTGTTGAAGTGTAGCTTCATTCGCAATGGTATTCAAATGTTCAAATGTTTGTATAGCTTATGGGACTTAACTGCGGGGTCATCAGACCCTAAACTTACAAACTACTTATGAACTAGCTTACACTAAGGATGGCACAAATATCCATGCCCAAGGGGGGATTCGAACCCTCGACCGTAGTGGCCGTGCAGACCGTGACTGGCGCACCTCAGTCCCCTCGGCCACCGCGGCCGGCCGCCGTGTTGTAAGGGTTCGTATATGTAGATATTTATTTAAGTTTATTGGCACATTTTTGTGCGCGAGTTGGCAGCTGTTATACTTTTGCTAGGAACGGCTAGGCAGCTTGCCTTAGGCCGCTATTAGCCGAAGGCAACTATCGTCGAAAATCGTGTTTCCGGCGACTCACGGGGCATTGCGCCTTATGGAGCCTATTAGTAGCCGGACACCAGTGGCGACGCAGGGGCTTCACTGAGGTGTCTTGCAGGGGCCCGGGGACTGGCCCGGACACTCGGAGTCCCCCAGAGCTTTCACGGGGCATTGCGGTATATACAGGGTATCCCACTCCACTATTTCAGATATCTCTGAAACTACAAGAGACATTCAAAAACCACTTTCACGATTATGAACGTACGGCAGGGGCTTATGAAAGTAGGTAATTTGAGACACGCTAAAACATGAAGAAACATTATTTTCAACACAAACTTATGTTTTTTTAATATATACCCCATATTATTAAGCAATCGATAGGATGAAAAATCACAAAAAGAATGGAGTTGGTTGCATCGCGATGCTTCAATTACATCGGGAGAAACTGCGAAGCGAAGTTAATGTTTGAAATACATCAGGCGCGCTGCTCCAACACCACCTAGAGAGGCCACGTCGTGTGACGTCAGGCAGAGTAGGTAGCACGCGCATAGCTGACTGGGTAGCCGCTGGTGTCACGGCCCACTATGCCAGCGGTCTGCATCTGGCGGACCGCGGTCCAAGTCAGGACCGCAAAAGGCCCAAAAACTGGACCAAAAAAAAAAAAAAAAAATAAATAAAATAAAAATAAAATAAAATAAAATGAAAATAAATAAATAAATAAAAATAAATGTAAGTTACCTTCTCATATTCTCTTTTTAAAACCTTTTTTCTGTTGATAACAATTTATATGAGAGCCACTGTTATATTTTTTCTATAATTTTACAATTAACTGCTGAATAATTATAATTTTTAAGGAATATGAGATTTTACTTGTGGACCTCTACAAAAATTTTCAATGCGACCAATGCGCGAGTGTCACGGAAATGCTCCGGCAACTCAATTGGGGATCGCTGGAAGAAAGACGACGTTCTTTTCGTGAATTTCTGTTAAGTAAATTTAGAGGGCCGGAATTTGAAGCTGAGTGTAGTACGATCTTACTGCCGCCTACTTACATTTTGCGTAAAGATCACAAAGACAAGATAAGAGAAATTAGGGCTCGTACGGAGGCATATAGGCATTCTTTTCTTCCTCGTTCGATTTGGTAGTGGAATAGGAAAGAAAATACCTAGTAGTGGTACAGTTACCCTCCGCCACGCACATTACGGTGAATTGCGGAGTATGTATGTAGATGTAGAAGTTTCCGGACCCCATCAAAGATTACTTGCCGACCTCTGCATGCCTAAACAGCGAGCCAGTCAGCTAAGCGCGCGCAATCTTCTCTGCCTTACGTCACACGAGAGCGCCGCGGCCTTCTCTCTAGGTGTTGGTGGGTGCTAGCGCGTGTCTGAGGCTCAACCGTGAGTCTCGCTTGAGCTTCAGACACGCGCTAGCAGCGCGCCTCATGTACTTCAAATGACAACTAGGCTTCGCAGTTTCTCCGGATGTAATTGACGCATCGCGATGTAACCAACGCTATTCTTTTTATGATTTTTCATCCTATAGATTGCTTAAGAAATAATATGGGGTATCCATTAAAAAAAAAGCATAAGTTTGTGTTGAAAGTAATGTTTCTTCACGTTTTAGCGTGTCTCATATTACCTACTTCTATAAGCCCCTGCCGTACGTTCAAGACCGTGAAAGTGTTTTTTTTTTTTTTTTTTTTTTTTTTTTTTTTTTTTTTTTTTTTTTTTTTCATTATCTCTTGTAGTTTCAGAGATATCTGGGGTCAAACAGTTGAGTGGAAACCCTGACAAGGCGAGGCAGAGGAGCCGCGGGGAATTCCGTGACAACTCGTGTCTCCGATCTGATAGTAGCCGAAGTCGTGTTTACGTGGTCGCTGACCAGGTAAGCTATTTTTTTCAGTTGTTGCCTTTATTTTCAGAAGAACCATTCTAGGCATTGTTGCGTTCTTTACGACTGAAAAGTACAAAATTCGTATTGAAAGTTTAAGACCGATCAGACACACTTTTATTCATTTTTCTAATTATGGATAAAAAGGCAAGTCACAATTTGTTCATGATGATGACCGTGTGGCAATTCGCAGCTGGGATTGTGTTCGGCCTGCCTGGTGAAACCACGTGGGCGACTTGCGCGTCAATGATGATGAATTGATCATGATGACGACACATCACCCCAGTTCCTGAGTGAAGAAAATCTCCAACCCGACTGGGAATCGAACCCGGGACCCCTACATGGCAATCTGCCACGCTGTCCACTGGACTACAGAGACGGACACAATTTGTTGTAACTTGCAATCAACGCTCGGAAGGCAGCGCCAATTATCCTTACTTCATCAGCAGCGCAGTGCAGATTTACTACCACTGTGTATTCCGTGTTACTAACCTAGTGTATAGCTACTAAGTTATAGTAATGACAAAAATATGTTAATGTACAGGTAGAAATATCACAATTGTTAATATCTGAGTTAGTATATCAATTACCTTCGATGTATAAATGTACCAAATGTAACATTATTCCGAAAGTGGTCAATAATCATGTATAATAGGCCTATCAGTACTATAATTTCGCCTTTCGTTACTTTCCTGTAGTTCCTGTCTCTTGAGCAATTAGTGTGAGCTTTTTTCTGTGTTATGTGGAACTTAGTACATATAATTACCTCATAAATCGTTATCATCTATCATGAATGAAAGAGTTTGCGTCTCTCACGTCATGCACCTTGCATTTCCTTTTGAACCAGGGAAGATTTTTATGATATACTTTTTCAGCGTTTTACTCGACAATGTGGTACCGTATACAATATCAGATCATTGCATCTGAAATCTTGTTCGGGATAGGAACTACGATTTACATTTGAATAATAGTATCCTGTTCATGATCCGCTGAAGAATCTAGACAAAAATCACTAACATCTTCATTACTTGTCGAAAGAAGTCTATTTCATCATGTGTTAGACCCATACCACGCCTACGAGAACTGAAGATTAAATTATGTAGTACAATAACACTCATCTTCTCATTGTGTAAGGCTGAAAAGGGTTAAAAATGAGATTGACGGAAACGGCAGCATGGCTAATCAGGAGAAACTAGAGGACAATTTATCGAGAGTTAAACTTCAATTTACGAAATAAATTTTTGAGCATTCTAATATGTAGAGTAAAATTTATACAATACATATTTACTAGAAACTGCCAAAAATCTATCTGCAAGGAAAACTAGACGAAACACAAAACAATTCACAAATCTACTTACATGATAGGCAGCGAGGTGCAAATCTGTTACCAGTGATGCACACAATAACAATTTTTTTTTCTAAATGGACACAGCCGTGCACTAGAAACTTAAAACCTTCACTAACATTTTTAAGACTTAAGTGAGGAATAGCTAAAGCGGAAATACGGCATCTCGATTATTACGACAACAGTGAGATTTTAAAGAACAGTGGTAGCTTATTTGTACCAGCAGTGCCGCTCGAGGGTTAAAGGCTAAAATTTACACTGATGTGATAGGGAAGTGTTTTTCATGTCTGTTCTGTAATTATTGCACATTCCCGTTGCTAGTGAGCTAGAAATTTTCATATTCCAGGTTGAAGAGAGGAATATCTTTCTTGTGTTATTAAAAAACTGGCAAGGTGGCAAACACGCACACGTCTTTTCAACAGCTAGAATGGAAATTATAGGAAAGAAGTAGTTAGCCCTTAACTGAATAATCACACGAAAGACCTAATTCATGATAACAACGATATTCGTCGAAGTTTCTAGTGTTTCAAACGAGCGAGTGCGGGGCAAAGCGTTAGTGATTTTCTATCTACCTTTTATCACATTCTTAATTTCAGCATTATAAAGCAATAAGGTATTAAAATTGAAAATGTCATTCTATTTGCTTGGAGTCGCGAGAAATCCTCTCCTTATACGTGTGGAACTAGAATAGCGATTTCAAAGCAAAGAGATGAAAATTTATGTAATAGATTTTCAGTGACGCATGAAGCAAGACCCTCTTATAGGGGTGCCCTTTTCTGTGACGCTTTCTTCGTTGTTGTATGGGAAGATTAAAGGAAAAATCATATGTATGTGTAAGGTACAAAAAAGTGCAACTAGGAAAAGGGATTTAAACGAACTTTAACATAACGACATTAGATGTTTTGGATTACATCAATCAAATTTTATTTCATGTATAACCAATCCAGTATACACCTACTTGAAGTGACAAGCTCAGGCGACACGAATGTTTCATCCCATTGCGGCGGAACGACCTCTTCGTGCGGCGGAACGTGTGGTAAAAACTTATCTTCAAAAGCACTCGTCTTGTATGATTAGGGTTGAATGTGGCCGTGTCAGACTTCGTAATCCTTGAGGTGTCCACTCGCCCATAAAAATTTATATACAATAAAAAATATGTTCATGTAAAATCTTTATACGTTGCAATATTTCAAAAACCAGATTCTTGCGCCGAGGGAAGAAGTCTTTAACAGTCACTCTTGTTAAAATATTTCTAAGTTCTCTCATAGATAATACGGTCAAAAGAAATTCTTCAGTTTGTGGTCGTTGCTATAGCAACAGATAAAAAGAATATTTCTTCAATGATTATCGATCGATGTATATGATCGATTAATCACAGTTCTAAAAGAAACATTTATCGAAGTCTTCTTGACGTAACTTTTCCACCAATAAAAATTCATAAAAATATCTTCCTTCAGACTGAAGAATATTTAAATTAAATCATCTGCTCATTTCATTAATATATTATTCATCGTAAAATAATTCTTCATAAATGATGTACTCTGATGTACTCTTTCGTCAAGTTTAAACACAATGACATTTATTGCTTTCTATGACTTTACATATGTAGCCATTGACAGACAAAAGGGAACTGAACTTTTAAAATTTATTGTTTTACCATGAAACTTCGATAATAATATCAACTCTTGTGACGACAACCGCAGAGACCAACATGTTCTTGCCTCGTGGCCGTCGACCCGCGACTTGATGTGGCCGGCTATTTACTCCTTGGAATCGGCGTCGAAGATGTTGCCCTCGTAGGTTAAATCGCCTCACAGCACATGAAACATAAAAAAACATACAAAAAACTTCTTTAAGAATCATATAACATTAAACATTTACATAAAAATCATTTAAGAACACAAATATAAGTAAGTTATCCTGCACAAACTGAGCTGACATGAGATATGTAGCGGAGACAATAATCCGTCCCACTACACCATCTCCTGAGCCCCTTCCTCCTGTCTCTATTACAAACTTCGAGCACTTATTCAGTGGAATGAATATATTATAATTTAATAAGGATTCAATGGCCAGGACTGTCGTAATATGAGTCAAATCAAGAACAAATTTCTTGTAAACGTTGCCTCTAAACTGCATACCGTGATCTTTGAGCATGTATTCATATTCTGTTGTATACTGTTTACATGACTCTTCAATTGATCAAGCGCTCAAAGTTCATAAGGTATTCGCTGTCAAATACTTATTAAGTTTTTTTTGGCCCATTAATTAGCTTCAATAATACATTACAGCTAACAAGGATATAGTCAGACTTGTCATCTCAGAACTTCTTTTATAATATTTTCATTGCATCCAGTTCAGTGCTTAATTTCTAAAATTTTAGGTGCCGGAAAGCGCTCCTTTAACCCCCCCCCCCCAAACCCCCGACCACAGATAAAGTGATAAAACTTAAAATCAAGGGATAAAAATGCAGCCCCCGCGAAAATAAAATTCTTTTACCTGGTTTTGGCAATAATATGAGTAACAGCCTTGAACATAATTGACGAAATGGAATTAATTTAGAAGTCAAGTAGGCGCAGTTGTCCATCCATTCTACCAACTTTATTTTATTCTGAAATTTCTTATACATTTCATGTATCTTGTCAGCCTATCTGGAACATGGAAATTAAAATATGCAATTTATTGTTTTTTATAAATTTGAGTTTTCTAAAAAGTTTAAATAATAAAACAAGTGATTCACAATCAGTTTTTCATTTCAGTAACTACTGACATCACTTTAGTACCCGAACTGATTCTCGCTAGTTACATTTTGGTGCTTTTAAGATCTTTTCTTACAGGAGATGTCATCTACGTCTATCTTTACGTAACTGATAAAGTTTCACCGATTGTAGGTAGGCATGGAGCATCTTTCTGACTTATACGTGACATGCTCTTGATGTCTCCCTTGCAGGAGCCACAGGTAGAATAGGTCAGATACATTGCACACTATAAATAGTTGGAAGAATAGAATAAAAATCGCAGCAGCATAGGTTTCACGTTAGAAATGTCAAATCTACTTTGAGAGGCCGATGGAAAATCTTCCAATTATTTGCAAGGATTCAACCTGAACATTCTATATATCAGCGTGCTCTCAAATCTCTGTAATTAAATACTCCTTGTTTAACATTACGGTATTTTCCTGAGTAAGGTCTGAGTACGTGAGTGGAGAATCCCAATACTTCATCAGCAACAGACACAAACGTTATGGGCTCTGTCATTCCTGTAACTGATACCTGGGGTGGTGGGATTTGTAACTTGTTTTCTTGAAGTATTTTTTTTTCTTTTTATGCACTTTCTTTGAAAACTGTTGAGTCAGATAATTTGCCATATGCACCAACGTCAACAAAAAGAGACCTATACGATGCATCACAGATTGCAAGGAGTGAAATAGAAAAGTAGTTCTACTAGTTGCAATAAAATGACACAATGGCCTCTGGCTTTATGATTCATACGTTCATATGTTCAAATGTTTGTAAATCTATTGGACTGAACTGCGTGTTCATTAATCCGTAGCTTACAAACTACTTAAACTAAGGTAAACTAACCTAATGATAACAAACACTCATGCCCGAAGAGGGACTCGAACCCCCGACGGCGAACGGCAGCGCGCACTGCAGAACGGCGCCCCAGTATGCACAGCTAATCCGCAGAGGCGATTCATACATGTTTGCTGTCTATAGCACTCAGACAACGCAGAAAGTTAGTTTCTTCATAAAATTCTGTTGCAGTTTTTAGGCAGAATCTTCCGTTCATTTCAGGAAAGCAGATTGATTTGACGTGCTCCCAAACTGAAACGAGGAAAACGAGGAAAACAAAAATATGAACAACTGACTGATCGTATTGGAATCAAACCGAAATGACTAAAACTACACCGAAACTGACATGTTTCGAGGACAAATTCTCACCACCAGAACAACAGCAAGGTTTTTAGCGTCCTGTTTAATGTAAAGTAATGTAATTCTAAACTCACTGCCGAATACATATCTATTTCTTAAACATTTACAGACTAGTAGTGTTGCAACTTTTTTCGATGACAATCGCACAGAAGCAATGGGAATCAATTAGTTTTTTCTATAACCGCGAACTCCAGGAGAGGAAAAATATGACAAGTGGTTCTGAAGCTATTAAAAGAACAGCTTTGATCAACTGTGGTTCTTAAAAACACTTTACATGAAAACAAAACATGCAATAACAGCTATGACACGCAGGATACTGGCACAGAGGTTGATCTCGTCACTTGTGAGAATGCAACCGAAATGGAAAAAAAAAAAAAAAAAAAAAAAAAAAAAAAAAAAAAAAAAAATCACATTAAAAAAGGGAAAGAGGTAAAAGTGAAGACAATGAGCTATTTGCTCTATTAAAAAAGAAAATTGTTGCAGAAACGCATTCTATGGAAGACGAAAATTTATAAAGTTCCTTCTGAAACTGAAATTACGATCCGACATAATTTCAGTCATTGCATCGGCACAAGCCCACGATAACCAAATCAAATGTTCAAATGTTTGTAAATCTATCGGACCAAACTGCGTGGTCATCAGCCCGTAGCTTACAAACTACTTATACTAAGGTAAACTAACCTAAGGACAAACACACACAGCCATACCCCAGGAAGGACTCGAACCTCCGACGGCGAGCAACCGCGCACTCCGCAGCGAGGCGCCTTCGACCGCTCGGCTACTCCACCACGGGGCCCACGATAACCAACAATAGTTACCTCATGGCGTTCCTCCTTCGCCATACACTTTCCATGATCCCGGAAAGTTTCCTTCTAACAGTTACCATCAAGCATCTTCTCTACAGGTACAAGCGGTACGATAATATCCGTCTTCCGATATTTATCCACATGCACACCATCAGCAAATGCATTATTCTGAATTTCTACACGGACGAAGTCTCTCAAGTGACCCTGATCGCCAACAAAACTTCCTGTCTTCATCACCAGCATCGTCATCATTGTCTACTGAATCACACACCTGCGATTCGCCTACCCAGTGAGCGGCAGACTTTTACAAACGAGTCTTTTTGATTAATTTGTTTATGGAAAATAATAGTTTGGAAAGTACTTTGAGCATCGCGCGTTTGTTGTGGAATAATTTATTCGTATTGGTGGTTCTGTGATTAGTACTCAGCGAGCGTTTCGGAGACGTTTCGAACTTGGCGGAGATGAACGTGCCCCTGGAAGGAAAACTATTCAACTGTGGTGTCAAACTTTAGAAATATAGGTTCAGCACTGAAAAGAAAACCTACTGGCCGTAATGAGAGTGCAACAACGCCGGAAAATGTGACGCGTGTGAGGGTGTCTGTACAACAATTAAAAGTCGACCACTGTACGAAACAAAGAGTTTTGTTTTATCACTAACTACCGGTTACTCCCTGCGACAAAGCCTTGTTCCCTGGCCCAAACTTAGAACTGACTCGTTCAATTTAGTTCAATAACAGGAAGTTAATACTACAGTGGTCAGTATACATACGTTATTACATACAGACATTAATAAGCAAGCAAGCCACTATGATTAAAATTCTCTTAGAAAGGTGGCTAAGAAAACATTAATGACGCAACGCAATTTAGACATAAAAAATTTTTGCATCTGAATTTTTCTCAGCACTTGTGAAGAACAATATTAAATAAAAGAGGGAAGGTGCTCTAAAACTACAATTAATAGGCAACTTACGGATTATGCTGAACTTAAACTTGTTTATTTAGATAGAAAACAAGCAAAGTGGGGAATAAATTTTGCTACGGTCGGGGGTTCGAATCCCCCCTCAGGCATGGATATTTGTGTCGTCCTAGTTCGTAAGTAGTTCATAAGTAGTTTGTAAGTTTAGGGACTGATGACCCCGTAGTTAAGTCCCATAAGCTTAACAAACATTTGAACATTTTGAATAAATTTTGTTAATACAATAAAAATGCATCTCTTACATGGATTAATGCGGACGGTACCCAGCCTAAATTATACAAGATTTAACGCTACTGGAGGGGGGGAGAGGATTCACAAACAACACTCATTCCCTCACACTCATGCAATGCCACAGCGAAACTCATCGAAATCAGCGTGCTGAGACGAGGCGGAAGCAAGTGCCGCTATCGTAGGCGAAATTCAGCATGTCGGAGGTAGCACAAAACACAGCTTTGAATCTGGCTCGGGTCTGTCATGCCTGTTTCGAGATGGTGTGCGTATATAGCCAAGGTAAATTACACCTGAATTGGACTGCGAGCAAAAACGCTAACGGCGAACATGAACACCACTGAAAATGATACATGAACACCACTGAAGGTGAAGTGGTTGAAAATCGTATTCATTATACAAAATCACGGTGGATTCTTAAGTTGCAGCCTGTTAGCAATCGATCTGGGTACTGGTTTTATATGAGAAGTGGGTGAATTCAGGGGACTAGCTGCAAACCCCGGAAGTCGGAACTCGGACCCACAGGGTTGCGCAAACCGATAAAATTGAATAAATTTAGTTTCCGAAAAATAAAGAAAATTAACTTCAGCATGCAACCCATAGAAATGCTTAGAATTACATAAGGAAGAGAATGAAATACAGCTACACGTGATAGGGGGCGATTACATAGACGGATGAGATCCTGTCTCAGAAAACCACAAAAATGAAATAATTACAAAGTCGAAAAAATAAAAATAAGAATTACGGCATGCAACCCATAGAGATGTATAGAATCACATAAGGAAGCTATTGAAGGAGGTTGTACACGGCGCAGAGAGAATTACTGACAAAGGCAGAGTGCGTACTATAAGTCGGAGAAGAAACAGCCAACTAAAATAGGCGCGGAGTGAAGATCGCGAAATATTAGTGGAAATCAGGATACCCGCCTAGTTACTTGCTTGATTCGCGTGGAACAAACAAGAGTGGAAGCTGAAGGCTTTGTTCTATGAATCAACCACGTGGAACACATATCGTTCACGGAAGGAAACGATGAGAAGATTTTTACATGCACTGTACAAAAATGAACATATCACCTATTAGAAATCGGGCCCCACGAGGTTAGAAAGCATTTACACAGAGTTCATACACTGCCACATGATCACAAAAGGTTTTAACATACAAGGCCGTTATCAAACTGCAACTAGAATCACACACACCCTGTTTATCTATTGGAAATCACTGAATTAAAAAAAAAGAAACGGAGAAAATATTTCAAAAAATGATTTAAGTTTACGAATCTAAGTTATACGTGCTAGTCAATGAAACACTACCATCTCCAGAAACAAGGGAAGAACCAGCCTTACCTCACCAGACGAGCAGCCCAGAATGATCAGATCGAGCGGCCACCGGATGCGGGAAGCCACCGGAAGCCGGAAAACCAAGATACAGTGGTAGTGGGGACGGAGAGCGACTAGACTTACGCTGAGGGAAGGCTCGCTAACCAACTCGCAACCAAAGGGTGTGGAAACCTCTTTGGTAGTATCAGCAGCTATCGACTCTGAGCCAGAGAGCCATTCAGACAGCCATAGATTCTCGCACACACTTAAAAGTTAAACATCTGTCCATTATCACAGGGACAACAATAATTTTTAGCATAACAAAATAAGAAAACCCTAGCAATATTAACTAATATTCTAACACATGAAATAAAAATGCCATTCCTCAAGCCTTTAAAAGATTGGGGTTCACGTTTTTAACAAAATGATACTCTAGTGACATTAAATAAATTATAGCTTTACAGAAATATACAAAAAGTATATGGAAGACGACAGATGGTCGTCTTTGACAACCGCCAGTGCGTTCAGCACTTAAACATGCAGCTGCCCTGGGATTACCTGATAGGAGTGTATAATAATTTTTCGCAGAGAACTTCATATGCATCCCTTCAAAATCAAGGTTAAACAGGAATGAAGTGAAAGAGATTTTGAAACTCGCAGAGCTGCGTGTGAGGAAATTCTTCAAAACATTCCACCTGACTCTTTGTTCATTTCTTCGAATGAGGCCCATTTCCACTTATCAGAAACAGTAAAGAAATAGAAATTCCGCTATTGGGCACCAGAAAACCCTCGTGAAATTAATCAGCGACCACCAAACAGCCCTCATGTGACAGTTTTCCGCGGCGGAGCACCCGAACGCATTAAGGCATTATGCTACGATGCGCGAGACCGTTCCCCGTCGGGGATTCGATTCCTCCTCAGGTTTGGATGTGTGTACCGTCATTAGTATAAGCTAGTTCATAAGTAGTTTGTAAATTAAGTCCCTTAAGGTTAAAAAAATAAAAAAATAAAATAAAAAAAATAAAGAAAGAAAAGTTTGGTGCGCCGTTGCCGAATCTTTTCGTAGAAGATGGCCAAACGGTAACGGTTAATTCAAACTCTTATTGTCACGTGCTAGAGACCTTCTTCCAACCAGGATAAACCAATCAAATGCAGATCATGGAGCCGGCCGCGGTGGCCGAGGTGACTGAGGCGCTCCAGTCACGGTCTGCACGGCCACTACGGTCGGGGGTTCGAATCCCCCCTCGGGCATGGATATTTGTGCCGTCCTAGTTCGTAAGTAGTTCATAAGTAGTTTGTAAGTTTAGGGACTGATGACCCCGTAGTTAAGTCCCATAAGCTTAACAAACATTTGAACATTTTTTAGCAGATCATGGAGATCAAGAAGTGGGTTGCAGCAAGGCGGAAAAACATTGCACAGCTCTCGGCGTTCTATGGAAATGTTGAGCGAGTTGGTTCCTGGTCATATTGTCTCTTTGCGAGGCGACATCGCGTGTACCTCTAGGTCACCTGATTTATCGCCTTGTATTTTTTTCTTTGGGGACACCAAAAGGCTCTAGTGCACATACATCGCCCCAAAATACTTCAAGCACTTAAAGAGGCCATTGCCCAAGAAGTGGCAGCCATTCCTAGAGAAATGCCGCAAAGATGTATGGAGAACTTTCGGGATAGAATTCAACAGAGTATAAATAATGGAGGACGTCATGTGGCAGATATGTTTAAAACCAAATAATCAAGAAATGGCAAAGTACGTATTTTTGATAAATAAAATTCATTTTTAACTATCATATTTAGTTTTTCTGTAACAACCTATTAAATAAAATGTAGGAGGGTTGTTTGCCGGACCCTGTATAAGAATGAATTAACTGTGAGACGGGGGCTGTAAGTAGTCTATTTTTCATACTAACCTTGTGTTACTGTATCTTTCTCTTTACGCTAATTATTGAAATATGTAACATTTTTCTCTGTAGATCTTTCTTAATTTTGATTTCTGTGCCTTTGGGGAAACATCAGGCGTAATGGGCTCCTGGGATTGCAGTACTTTCTATGCTTATATGAAAATTTTGTGATTTTAATGTTTATTGGCGCAGCTTGGCTGCTAAAAAGTGGTTTTCCGTGTTGGGTACGGTCATGCCGCGCAGAGCAGAAAAGCTCTTGGAGCTCTCCCCCTCCCAACAACTTTCGCTCACCTTCGGTGAAGGACGAGAGGGGCTGGCTTGACCTGCTCGGTGCCACGCACTGTCCGGGGAGCGGAGCATACCTGGCAGAATTTTTTAGAGTGTGTGGGTCGCTTTACACAATGATGGACCGCGCCTTACGGTGGGATATAGTAGCGAACTGCCTTTTGTCATTCAGCCGTTTCGCAAGAGAGGAATTTGCCGGATACAAACAATAGCAGAGTGCTCTTGGCCCCGGGCTGTTTATGGACACGTATTGCCCTTGGGCGTTATCTAAAAAACTTTCTTGAAGGCATCAGATTTTGAACACAGTTAGTGTGACAAATGGTTAGGTTGAGAGGAAACCTTTCTGCCCGTCTGGCACCCCAGGGGTTTGGCTCCAGCGGCTGTATATATAGCACAACGTTAACATTTTTAGGTCGTGTGACCGTAGCTAGGAGAAAGGTGAAATTCCTTGCAGGGCACTCAACTCCTAATTCGGCAGATTATTTTATTATGACAGCTAAACAATTTGTCAACAGCGCTACGCCATCCGATTGGTCTGACTATGAGCCATGGGTGTGGCCGCCCGTCACTTGCCGTGAGCTGTGGCAGAGCGCGAGGATGCACAAGAACTCCTGCTTGAGTGTCCAAAGTGTACGGACCTAGAGAGACTCCTGTTTGAGCGTCCAAAGTGTACGGACCTTGGGAGACTCCTGTCTGAGCGTCCAAAGTGTACGGACCTCGGGAGACATGCAATACTCCGTTTACATTCGCGGGGAGGATATCGTCTTAAACGGTCCTCTGGTTAGACTTGTGTTTATTCCGAAGATATGGACCTTCTAGAACTTGTTTTTGTGTCCCAGTCTCGTCGCCGCTTTTGTGTCACGTTTCTGTCGTAGGTGTCGGTGGCCGAGTAGGAAGACCGACACAGGAATAAAGGATGCGCGCTCGTGCAAGTTGGTGGTGACCAGCCAGTAGGACAGCAGAAACTACCAACACTAGAGTAAATTAGAACTAGATATATATTGCACAGAATGTACACAATATTTAACTTTTACATAGTTCAGTACGGCAGAAAGCTGATACATAGTTGAGCTAGAGGCCTGCCTAGTGCCTATCCGATAGCCAAGTCTTCACTGGTGCCTATCTGATTCCGAAGTGTTAACTGGTTCCTATCTCAGTCCCAATTGAACGAAGTCGTTCATTGGTGGCCACGAGCGGAGTTGCAGCAGAGGGCGCTCGTGGCTGACGTCGTAAGAACGCCGCGTCGTGCGTGCATGGCGGCGCGCGGCGAAAGTAGGTGGCGCGCACTTTGGACTTGTGCGACACCACAGTTGTGTGTACTACAAGGGCGTTACATTGTCCGGTGGTTACGCTGTGAGCGGCCACAGTTTAGTTTTCGTTTTGCTAGAAGTCGCTATTGGAGCATTCGTGCTTTTGCGAATTGAGCACTGTTTTTCTTACAGATCTTATTACGCAAGTGACTGATCGATTTGTGCCAAGTGTCCTTTGTGTCACCTATGCAAAATGTTGATTAGTCTACTGGCGTGATAGAATCGAGCAGCAACTGCCTAGTGGCGCCGACGCTAGTGACGCTGTGTTAAGTTACATGTCGACCCTGCTTAACAGGCCGCAGCAATTACGGTCGGAAAGAAATTTCAGCTCATCCGCTCCCACCGCCTGCTGCCTGCGAGCTTGAGACTCTGCCGTCAATGTCTTCAAATGTTTGTTAAGCTTAAGGGACTTAACTACGGGGTCATCAGTCCCTAAACTTACAAACTACTTATGAACTACCTACAACTAAGGACGGCACAAATATCAATTCCCGAGGGGGGATTCGAACCCCCGACCGTAGTGGCCGTGCAGACCGTGACTGAAGCGCCTCAGTCCCCTCGGCCACCGCGGCCGGCCATCTATGTGTGTAAGGTGACGCACTTGCTGGGGGGGTTATATGAATCAGACTTGTTGTATTTTGTCCCTTATTTTATTCTTTTGATATCTGCCTATTTACTCTGGGGAGTTTAGGTCTAACGATAATTTCAAGCCCCTATGTAGCCAATCTAATAGCCTTCTGTTTTGCAAAAGCCGACCTTTGACTCAGCCAGTCATTTTTGTGTCTCAATATTTTAACATATGTAAAAGATTGTTTGAATACCATTATCTGTTTTACATGATAGGAGCAGATCGTCATTCATTTAAGAACATTCATTTTACGCTATTTTGGAGGGGAAACAGAATAGTTAAATTCCACAGTTTACCAATAATTTTTCAAGTACATTTTTTTTCGTTTGGTACAACTGATACATTGCAATAGAGTAGGAATATTTATCATATGTTTGAAAATATGATCACATCATAGCTGATCAGTAACATTTTAATTTTCTATATTTTGGAGAAATATGGTGGCGACCCAAGATATATATATATATATATATATTCATAACAAATGACATAGTTTACACTTGGCGACTCCTGCCATAGGATTAACCACATAGTTCACATAACGACTAAGTCAGTGTGAGGACCAGGTTTTCTTCTGCTGAGAAACGCTTGTTTAATTCTATGTCGATTCCCCTTCTTGACATTCGAAAGAAAAGAAAAAGAAAGTACCTTCGTCTTCGCACTTATATCGTCAGTCTATAATACATTCCTCTACTAAGTCGAGAAGCGTACATGGGATGTTTTCGCATTTTTCTAACCCTTCGCTTTTTCTTTATTGAAAGAAGAGGAAGGAGGGGAAGTTCATCATAGGATACCATTCTGTCAACTGCTCGATGCGCCATCGGTTGACCGGACCATTACCTGTGGCGATTCGTGACGTCACGAGTGGTGACCCTACTTGCCCTCGGCTGATAGCGCCCTTCAGACCGTATTACACGCTTCACCTGAGGCGTACACCTATGTAGCAAAGCAGTACCCGCTTCCGCGCGTTAGCGATACCTAGTGCGCATGCGCGGATTCACACTAGAACTGGTCTCTATTCCAGCGCGCGGATAAAGTGTCTGCTAAAAATCGTGATTCCTCGGGCATGGATATTTGTGTCGTCCTTAGTCTTAGCTAGTTCATGAGAAGTTTGTAAGCTTAGGGACAGATGACCCCGTTGTTAAGTCCCATAAATTCTACAAACATTTGAACATTTGAATAAGTGCAGCGAATCAAAAGTTTCATGACAAACTGTGTGATATAAAATTAGAAAAGGCCTTCACATGAGGCAAACATTATTGCAACAGTATCGCTTTTTAGTAAAACTTAAAGGTCATTCTTCCACGGTTAATGTTACTATTCAGTAGAAGAATGTTAAGAACGTGTAAAATGCAATTGTTGAAACAGTAAAGTGCATATTTTTTACTCTAAGTAAGGTACAAACTGTCCTGTTCATAAAACTAATATAACAAAATCCTAAGAGGATACGCACTTATGTTTACATAGCACTGAATATTACGCACTATAATTCTATGAAACTTTTAGGAAAGTGTTTGAGTCTCTCAGGAAACCCGGATAAAAGAAGAAAAAATATTTTACAGTCTACGACTCTGCTGTTTACGCTACAGCCACTAACATATGTGTGTCACATCGACGAAGATATCAGATGTCTTATACACACTACTGGTAGATATCTCGCATGCTGGCATGTAACTACAACAAATGAGGTGAAGAACAATTCGTGTTGATAATCTTCAGCCCACCTTGCCTTAAAACGGCAGATTACTGTAATACGGAATTTTTAACCACATATGCTTTCAGCCTTTTGTGAGGTACGGTGTCAAAAGCTTTCTGGAAATCAAGAAATACGGAATCGATTTGCGAACCTTTGTCGATAGCACCCATCACTTCGTGTGAATATAGAGCTAGTTGTGTTTCGCATGAACGATATTTTCTAAGTCCGTGTTGACCTTGGATCAATAGATCGTTCTGTTCGAGATAATTCATAATATTTGAATACAGGATATGTTCCAAAACCCTGCTGCAAATTGACGTCAATTGAAATAGGCCTGTAGTTTAGTGGGTTATTCCTACTGCCTTTCTTGAATATAGGTGCGACCTGTGCAACTTTCCAATCTTTTGGTACAGATCCTTCTATGAGAGAGCGGTTGTATATGACTGTTAAGTAAGGAGCTATCGCTTCAGCATAATCAGATAGAAATCTAATGGGAATACAATCCGGACCAGAAGACTTGTTCTTATTAAGTGATTTTAGTTGCTGCACTACTCCGAT
Source organism: Locusta migratoria (assembly GCA_026315105.1). Taxonomy (NCBI): domain Eukaryota; kingdom Metazoa; phylum Arthropoda; class Insecta; order Orthoptera; family Acrididae; genus Locusta; species Locusta migratoria. The sequence continues at coordinate 622,056,582 of CM048746.1, read as the reverse complement.
GATATCTACTTCTATGTTACTCATTACGGCATCTGTTCGTAATTCGAAATCTGGAATATTGGTTTCGTCTTCTTTAGTGAATGAGTTTCTAAAAGCTAAGTTTAGTAACTCTGCTTTAGTAGCGCTGTAATCGGCAGGATCGCCATTACTATCACTTAGTGAAGGTATTGTTTGTGACTTTCCCCGAGTATATTTAACATATGACCAAAATCTCTTTGGGTTTTCAGTCAAATTACGAGAAAGAGTTTCGTTGTGATAAATGTTGTAGGCATCTCGCATTGAAATCCTCGCTAAATTTCGAGCTTCTGAGTACAATCGCAAATCCTGGGGATTTCGTTATCGTTTAAATTTAGTATGCCTTTTCCTTTGCTTTTGCAACAGTGTCCTAACCTGTTTTGTGTACCAAGGGGCATCGCCTCCTTCTTTTATTAATTTATTAGGTATAAAACTTTCAATTGCTGTCGATACCATTTCTTTGAATTTGAGCCACATCTGGTCTACACCTACGTTTAGTGTTAGAAACGAGTGGAAGCTGTCTTTCAAGAAGCAATGTATTTTGTTTCTATCTGCTTTCCTAAACAGATATACTTTGCGTTTATTTTTGGTAACTTTGGGACTTTCGATATTCAATTTCGCTACTACAGCTCTGTGTTCACTAATACCTGTATCCGTTTTGATGCTCGTTATGAGCTCAGGATTATTTGTTGCTAAGAGATCGAGTGTGTTTTCACATCCATTTACAATTCTAGTTGGCTCATGAACTAATTGTTCGAAGTAATTCTCAGAGAATGCGTTGAGTACAATTTCGGACGATGTTTTATGCCTACCTGCTGATTTGAAAATATAATTTCGCCAACAGATCGAGAGTAAATTAAAATCACCACCTACTATTATGGTATGAGTCGGGTACGTTTTTGTAATTAGACTCCGGTTTTCTTTGAACCTTTCTGCTATTGTATCGTCAGAGTTGGGAGGCCGGTAAATGGAACCGATTATTAACTTCTTACGATTTTCGGGTACAACCTCTACCCATAATAGCTCGTACGAACTATCAACTTCAACTTCGCTACATGAAATACTACTTTTGACGGCGACAAACACGCCCCCACCTACAAGTAAACCCACCCTCTGTGAAAGCCCAGATCTTGCAGGCTGGGTGGTGACAGGGTGAGAGACACCATCCGACTCAGGAACGTCGTCCTGAGCAGACAGCGCCTCAAACCTGTTCGCAAGACGAACCGGGGAGGCCTCACGATCGGTCCCCCGGAATGTCTTGCACCTCCTGCCACGCACTGGAGCAACCTCCCACGCAACCACGGGTGGGATGTCTGCCTCACTGCTAGCAGTTTCAGGGCATGTCGCTGCCGCAGGCCGATCGGTGGAGACGACGGGAGTCCGTTCGGTCCCCACCGCCGGCCAACAACAACGACGCCCATCGATCGCAGCTTCCAACTGTGCAACCGAGGTTAACACAGCTTGAAGCTGGGAGCGAAGTGTCACCAGCTCAGACTGCAACCGCACACAGCAGTCATAGTCCCTATTCATGATTTCAGTGCCAACAAAAACAAAAACTACAGTCGCGATGCGTTCAAAGGAAAACTAAACTGTTCGTTAGAACGCGGATGTAAATCCAATACGCACGACAGTTTAGTATAACTTTACAAATTGAGACGAGAAAGTGTAGACGAAAATCAAAATACTATATGTCGCTTCTAATCAGAAAATAAGGACAGACGACTGTCGCGACGCGGTTCACACGGCGGAATAATACACTAACCAGATATTTAACGTGAATATGAATCAAATAAAAACGCGAGCACACAATAAATTTAATGCACTCAAGGGAAAACGCACTGAAAAGTAAAAATATGTAGCTTCTAGAGAGAAGCCGGTTACACTTACAACTGATAAATTACTGCTACGCCACTGGAGAGGTGTGCTCTGGACGACGTGCACTGGGCGACTGACTAATCCCCTTAATTGATCATGCTCATTGTCCCCATTCACAAACTCTTTCAACACATTGTAATAAGGCTGTTCCCTATTATATTGTTTGCCTAGTCTGTCCAAGTAATCATATTTGTGCAATAGCCAATCATCTGGTGCCCACTTCCTAATCCAGTTTATTTTCCAAATTAAATTTCTGGTTTGTGCATCTACACTGTCAACTTGGCCTTCCTCAGAGATCTTCACATTTATATTAACATTTATAGTAAGTCTAGTGTCATTTATTGTCTCTACTGGACCACATTTATTTACATTTAATTTAGAAAAACATTCACTCTCATTCATACATTCCACAACATCTATGCTGGCTCCAGTACCATCAATATTTACATGTATACTTTCACATTCAGTCAACACTTGTGCCTCTGACCTATCCAAAACTAAGGCTAACCCAACACTGTTTTTACCCTCTTTAATGTTATTATCAAATAAACTTCCCACATCATACTCTCCTTTATTGTCCTTGTTTCTAGCATTCCTCCTCCTGTTTGTATTTCTCTTGTCATGTTGCAAAAACGAATCCCCAAAAATTTCCTCACTACCTATAACAGCATCCATCTGACACATACTTTCCTCTCTTTTTTTCCTTTCCTTGTTTATTTATGTTTTCTTCCCTCTTTTCTTTATCCTTGCCATTGTGAACTCCTACTTCCTCTTTCCTATCATCATCTCTGTCCATGTAACATATTTTTTCCTCCCTTATCTCCCCATCTCTATTCCTACTGTAATTATGGTCATTTGATCCCCTGCTATCCCATCTTCTGGTCCTGTTATTAGAATAGCTCCTTGTCCCAAAACGGACCTCATTTGGAACAAATCTTAGTTTCCCAGATTCTGTCTCTGATTTTTTCTCCTACTGTTATCCCCATTCCTATTTCCACCTTCCTGCCTTTGATTTATCCTATCATTTTCCCATGTTTCCCTCTGGCTTCTATTATCCCAGTTGTCTCCTCTGTTATTGTTACCTCTCCAATTTTCATTTAAATTCCTCTCTCTATTGTGGTTTTCCTGGTTGTGACCCCCATTTCTACTGCCTCTGTTTTCATTGTGGTTTACATGCTGTGTCCCCCTGAGCTGTCGTTCCATACTTAAACCCTGGTCAATCTTTTCTACAAATTCAATGAACTTTTCAGCTGAATCTGGGGGATGGTGAATTAACTGCCAATGCAAATCTGCAGGTAACCTCCTACACATAGTGGAAATTACTGCTAACTCAAAGGTATATCTAAATGCACTAGTTTCTCAAGTTCCTCCTGACAAAATTCCTTCATGCTCCGTCTCCCTTTCACATAGTTTGGCCCGTTCAAGAATTCATTTTGTATCTTAGCTTGCTTGGCCTCCCCCCCAATACTTATTTAAAAACAACTTTTCAAACGCCTCAAAAGTAACAAATTTATCGGCACACTGATTTGCCCTAGTTTGAGCAGAACAGTCAAGCATTCTCTTTGCTAACTTCATTTTACACTGGTCTGACATACCAGGCACAAATTGGTCCTTGCATGCAGCCAAAAAATCTACTGGGTGATAATTACCCACTCCTGAAAACTTTCTGTCATTAGGTGTCTGCACCATGGACCAATTAGTGTTTCCTGATGCAGTACACAATTCTAGATTATTTATTCGAGAGTTCACCTTCTCAATCTCAGTATTGTTTACTGTCCCTATTTGTTCTATATTTTTCCTAAAGTTACATTCTGTATTCTCTAATTTTCCTGACAACAAAGTTTTTGTTTCCTCAATACCTGCCACCATCCTCTTGTCAACCTCAGCCAATGCCTGCATAGTGCCCTCATTCCTGTGATCACATATTTGTTTCACATCATCTAACATGCCGCCTACCTCAGTCTCAATAGCACCAATTCTGGCATGTATCTCCTTTTCCCTATTTTCAAACCGTTCTGTTAAACTTCCTATCTTTTTGTCAATGTCTGTGATTATTTCTGCCTTTAATGCAAACATTGAATTTCGTAGTGTCCCTTAAAGACTGCTTTCAATTCTGATTTTACAGTTGCTATTTCTGATTTTACAGTTGCTATTTCTGATCTTAAATTTGATTCTAAATGTGAGTTTGAATTTTCTATTTTTGATTCTAAATTTGAGTTTGAATTTTCTATTTTTTATTCTAAATTTGAGCTAAAACTCGCTAACATGGCTGCGAACGTCTCCGGTGTCAACAACGTTCCCCCAGTATTTACCCTCTCTGGACTTTCTGGTATGCTACTCTCTGAATCTACGTCGCTTGGCGACTTTTTAAAAACCTGCTCTATTTTCTGTGCCACAAGAAAGCTTGATTAACACACAAGAATTTATAGCGCCAGCTGCTTTACTTATCCTTTAATCCAGAAGTTGCTGCAACGAGCTGCGACGTCCCCAACGCTCGCTGCCGTCTGTTGTAGAAGCTGTGGCTGGAATATGTTCTCACTGCATCCCTTATCCTTTGTAGAATAGAAGCTGCTGGGTCCCGACGTTCCGTTAGTGACTTGTGAAGTCTCCACGATCACTGCTGTCCGTTGCAGACGATGAAATTTGAGTGCGTGGATCCCTCGCGCCGCCGCTCACTGCTGCCGGGCCGATGCGCCGTCGATCGCCGGTTACGGATGCCCGCGCCCGAACTCTGCCAGCCACCAACCGTCGTTAACCGCGCGACGCGTTCGCGTACCGTCCACGATTATGCTAACTGTTTTGTCCAATATCACTGTCGTAAGCACACCCTACCTCTCTGTCCGAGCAAGACCAGTGTGAATTTATCCTGCTCTCTGCTGAATTGTCCGTCGCGTCCGCACACTTGTTTGCAACTGTTCGTAACTGTTCACTGTCCTATACACCCCCTAATCTCTCCGTCCGAGAAAGTCCAACGTGAACTTATCCCTGACGAGCCCCCAAATGCGAGAGTGAAGGTCGGGGTGAGAGTTTAAATTAGGGAAAGTTTTATTTTTTAAAACTCACAACCACCAACTGCGAACCAAATTCCTAAACATGCAAAAACACTGGAACTGTGATTGCTATTGTTTGCCTCGTTTTCTAGGGGATGATATCACACATTCACAGCTTTCCTTCCCTGCATACGATTAACAAAAATAATTCATAATAAAGTCAAGTTCATGAGAGAAAAGGATGTACTAACTACTATTTTTTGAAAACACGTGAAAGTTCACTTTATGTTATTTATTTCACAATATTAGAACTCTGTGGCTGATACGTCTGTACGTCGACACATTTATCAAATAAAGTTATAGGTCATGAACCCCCAGACAAATATGAATATTTGTTGCAAATTGTTTTCACACTATGTGGCTGTCTCAAACACCGTTTATGTTCATGCCTATGCGACGACACGTGATACATTAACAAATCACAGTCACTTTAATTCAATGCGATCACACCTTGTTCCACCGGCTAAATATTCACTAACACACAGTAGCACTCGATTCAACTTGGTGCAGTCTACGACGAGCAACCACACGTGTCGATTGCCACACACAAATATATCACCTCCACCTGGAGATCCACATGCCGGCTGCTGCAGAGCGACGCCGCCCGGCCAGCTACACCACGTGCTCGCGTCTCGTCACTTCCTGCCCTCGCACGCACGCGCCAAAACTCAACTGCCAGGGTTTTTTCCCCTACGTCATCAACTTCCCCATGTGAGCTGTTGTAAGCGATTTGCCAACGTACAGCGCTCAGCCAATACATTTCTAAAACTTTACTTAAAATCAAAATAATTACACTACACATTAAACAAATTTCTTATGTTTTTATATTTGTATACACATCCTTTGCACTATTTATTACAATCGTGCAATTTCTTATATCACAGATAAGTGATTTAACTGAATATTTCAAGATAAAATACACTAGATTAATTGAAAATAAAATGAGAAATAGTTAATATATATTACTTGTATAAACAAACATTGCCATGCTAGTTGCGTAACTGTCTTGTATTCATTGGTAATTTATTACTTTTCATTGTCAGTTAAACATATTACGTCAGATGTGACTATATCAGCTAATGTATTGTTTCTTTGTCAACAGGCTATTTTGTAATGAGGGCCTTAAAGGTTCCTAACTGCATCGTATTACTTCAAATGCAAGTAGTATTAGAATATTTTATTTCAGTGCACTGCACTGCACCTGGCACTCTCCATTGTCCCTCTCTCCGCTCACCGGAAACGAAACTGGAAAATCCTAAGTTGGAACAAGCCACCAACGTCGGCCTGCTCGCTGGCCTCCCGTCAGCTACAAGCACACAGCAAATCTCAACGTGGAGAATTTCTACCTTTGGCCTAACTATAAATGTTGTCACCTAACTGCGTACATACATTGGTACCATAATTAATAAGATTAAAATTGTGTAACATTTAGTGCATTGGCATGGTCAATGTTTGCAAAGAACTTCATACTGTTTAATTATCAAATGCTATTAATTACCACTATTTCTATTGGGTGGTAATCTCACGGCACAAAGTCGAAATCGATGTTGTGTAATAGAACTATATATTCAGAAGTCGGATTATAACTTTAAGTACAATTGTCTCTGCAAAAGAAGACGTCTTTAGCTTAAAGTAGACCGCACCAAAAGGAAGTAATTACAAATTTTAATCACAATAATGTACCGAACAATTATGAAAGCAGGGAGGTTTCTGATGAGTTTGTCGCTCACTTGTGTATATTGTCTGTAGTGGCAGGCACAGAGCAGAAATATCTCTGTAGTGAGCATTCAGTTGCGCAGAACAGATTTTCTGTCCTCAAAATTAAGGTGGAAATATCACCTTATATTGGGAAAAAAATCTACTAATCGCTGACTTCATCTTGGTCCTTTTTTGTTCAGTTAAGTTGGATGAGTATGTGTAAATGGCCCTTTTAGCGACGCTTCCTCAACTTTATTGTTGATTCTGTGACACATTTATTTAGATATTATTTCATGTTACGTGGTTGATCTGCGAAAAGGAGGTGGGGCTTCTTTGCAGTCAATGCGGTACAAACTAAGGAGGTTGTACAAACCAATCCTAACAGCCAATAAATGTGTGGAAAGAATGGATTTGTCTCAATATCACTTGGTAATTCCGGCTTAATGCACTTTCATGTTACGTGGTTGCTCTGCGAAAAAGAAGTGGGGCTTCTTTGCAGTCAATGCGGTACAAACTAAGGACGTTGTACAAACCAATCCTAACAGCCAATAAATGTGTGGAAAGAGTGCATTTGTCTCAATATCACTTTGTAATTCCGGCTTAATGCACTTTTTTTCTTTCCATGACATTGCAGAGCATATGGGTTAGGAAGAAAAAACTTTGTGTGTGTGTGTGTGTGTGTCGTATCTGGGTTAAACTTTATTTGGAGTGGCAGCGGTTTAGTTTGCTATCGTTGCCAACGAACTATTCGCTTTAGGTAGGATGATTAATTTACTGACCAGAACAGCAAAAATTATTTATTTCATCGTGAACATAAAGAATTATTTATTCCCCTTATTCTACATGACTGACTTTTGAAAAAGCATTCAACGACCGTTGCCAACATCAGCGCACAACGCCGCCGCTGGAAGTAAAATTGTGCCCCTTCTTGTACTGTATTACACCATAATTATGAAAAAAAAACAACGCAGCAACGCCATAATTAGTTAATTGGTGTACTATGTAACTAATGTTGTCTCACTTAGTCATTTCCTGTACTGTGGCGTATTCGAGGCATTCCTAAACAGAACGCACTCAAAATGTAATGAGGGAAAAGGAACTACATAAATTCCATTTTCCTTGCAAAGAATTCTTATGTAAATTAGAGCGTCGATATACGTGAAGGCATGTCGTTATGTTTTAAATTCAAATGATACCCGCGGAAATAAACACTTTTCTCCTTTCCATGGCTTTGCAAGGCATACAGGATACAGCTAGTAAAAAAATTATTTTTTGTGCCCAACCTGGGATAAATTTTACTTGCACTGGCAGCGGTTTAGTATGTTAACGTTGGCAACGAAATATTCGCTTTAGGCCGGTTCCACACATTGGACCCAACGTTGGCGCCAACAGTGTTCGTCCAATGTGTGGATCGGTGAAATAGCGTTGGAACCAACGTTGGCGTCAACGTTGGTACGGCTCCATTGCTTGTCGGTATTTCGACCAAACATCAAAGGACGTTGGGCCAATATGGGTACGTCGTCCACACATTGGCGCCAACGTTTCATTCTGTCTTTGTCGTCTGCACATCTCGAAACTGTTTCTTTTTTCCTTCGTTCTTCGTCGCCAGTTTAAAGTTTCGAAATCTCTTTGTAAATATTAGAACTACATCAGAAAGTGATTCATTTGTGAAAGAAACCTCAAAAAACGAAATGCCACAGCAAAACTTAAGCGCGAACTGTGAAATCAAAAACTTTCTAGATTTTCGACACATTCCATTACTGAATTTGATTTTTAAAATTAACAGTACAGTACTTAATATTTCCTGTCAAGTTTTAAATATCGTTTTGCAAACTTCAAGCACTACTAGTGATATCAATTACATGATTATTTAAAAAGGGAAGTGTAGGCTTCTAATATTGTCGCCTTTAGCAAGAAATCGAAGCGTAATACCAAAAGAATAGCATCCCTCCAAAACATCTTGCTTTTTTATTTTATTTTCAATAATTTAAAGTAGCAGGTCTATGTTTTTATAATGTGTATCTTTTACATGTGGCATATTATAAAAAATTAATGATTTCGTACCATAATTAATGTTCATTAAGGAAGTGATACAACACCCCATCATCTTTTACGTATGTTTCCCACTTTGGTTTACAATGACAAAATGTAATTATTCACACTCACAAGCTCGAATGCATTGGCCGCGATTTGTGCGTCAGATATGTATTCGTTGGCTCTCGACGAATTCAACTGAATATTGGCTCCAATGTGTGGACGCTGTCTCAAATATATTGGGGAATCATTAATTTACTGATCGGAAGAACATTAATTATTTATTTCATTATCAACACTAAGAATTATTCCTGTCATTGTATGTGACTGATTTTTCAAAAAGAATTCAACGGCCTTTACCAAGATCAATACACTACACTGCTGTCATAAGGAAAATCATGCCCTTGTTTCAGTGTATTACACTTCAGTTATGAGAATGAACAACGCAGCAGCGCCATCTATTAGTTATTTGGTATACTGTGTCAGTAACAGCGCCTCTAGCGGAACTTTGCTATACTACGCTGCAATTCAAGCATAGCACACACCAGAAACTACAAATTACGATATCTTTCCTTCCCCTGATCCGATTTTAATGAAATAAAGCTTATATGTTGCTCCAAGGTACTCTTAGTTGACCTATGAAAGCCCACGGAAGTTCGTGTAGTACTCTTGGAGATTTGCTGTACTACACCATACTTATAAGCATAGTATATACAAAAACTTCAAATTACGATATCTTTCCTTCTTCTGATCTGATTTTGAAGAAACTAATCCTAAGTTACTTTCCAAACTATTTTCAGTTTACCTGTGGAAACCCATGAAAGTTCTTTAAGTACTTTTGGAGATAACCTTAAACAAATAGACATACACGATGGATTTTAAGCAAATGATTAAATTATGGTATCTGTATTTTCTGTGATCCGATTTACGTGTTCAAAGAGTCAGACAGACACAACGGACATAGATAAAAAAACTGAAATTACGATATTCCTTTTTTCCGTGATCCGACTTTTATGAAACGAAGTCTATTAATTGTCCAGTTACGCTCAAGTTACCTGTAAAAACCCCATGCAAATTCGTGGAGTAGTTTTCGATATAACAGGTTTTTAATAGTTGAAAAAACAGACATGACGATTGCTGAAAACACTTAAACTTACGATATCTTTTGTTTCCATGTTCCAATTTTGATAAAATAATGCTTATATGTTGACCCAAACGTTTATCATGTTTCCTGTGAAAACCGCATGAAGATTCGTTCAGTAGGTTTGAAGATTGAAGGGAACAGTGACAGGCCTACATTTACAAATTTATTATTAGCATAGATAAATTACAATGAGCAGTAAGTATAATAAACAATTAAAACTTTGTGAGTGGGAAGAATGTTAAGGCTGTCCGAAATGAAAATTTTGGCTCCAGCAAGGGAGTATGATGAAACTCAAGAACAGACTAACATAATACTTAAATTACTGAAACACCGTTGCCAAAATAAAACAACTCAATTGTATTAATGTTTAACATTGCGCTTTCTTACAATAAGTACCTCTATTATTAAATGATATTGAAATATTTGCTGTAAACCTTGCGCAGTTTTCCCTCATTTTTAAAAGATCGCAATCATCCTCATACACTTTTAGGTGACCAAAAACGCTACTGAGCAGCTCCAGATGAAAGAATGTTACAGAAACTATTTAAGCTTACAGGGCAAGAGACCTTTACAGACCATTGGTACTTGTAGATAGCCGAAGTCTGCCACTCTTCTGTTGATTAGAACTATGGATGAAACAACCCATTAAGACTGAGCGCTAGTAATACAAATACGCACTTATAAAACAGGGATTCCTTAAGAATAACTATGCTATTTCGTCAAGATCAGTCTCCCGAAGGACCACGAAATTGGATACTAATTGAGAAATACAGATCAAACACATTACAACATATAGTTAAAATAGTGTTTGCCAATCTTTTAACTCATTGTAATGATACTTTTTTTCTGGATTTTATCGCTGGTGTTGTCACAAGATCAAAGTTGAAAACCGGAATTGAAATTTAACTAACCGTCAGATCAGCAATGAATATTAATTTTTGAAATGGTTAATACACTGAAGAGACCACAAAAGATTCCGCCGTCAGTTCTCAGTAGCAATGTAAGTTATACTTACGACAACACCGGCCAATAGCGGAATCAGTTACCTGGTATGCATTCATTGGTGGAATCCGTGATACTGCAGTTGAACCTGTATGAACTGATTAATATCTTCGTTCTCGTGAACTGATGCTTGGTTTCATGACTTAATTATTAAAGTTTTAAGACCGTGTGCAATTTTGATCACTATGGTTATTGAAAGTTAAAGAAATTATCGGCCTTTGCTTTTAACAGAATGATTTCCTGCAGGCATTGAATTCAATTTTTAATATAAAATGAGAGTAAATAAATTTTGCATCGAGAATGTTCTTTTGTCATCATGAAACAATAGGCAACAATGACCAAGCATCAATTTACTAATATTGCTGAAAATCAAGTCATAAATTAAATGAAAGATGGGGAGAAACAGTCATTATTTAAATAAAATAGAAATTTAAAATTTATTACTTTAAAGGATGCTAACCAGGGTCACAATTACATAATTCGGGAGGTCGAATAAAATCGTCCGCTCAGTATAAAGGTAGAAAAACGAAAGACGACAAGCGATCCCGTTTTCTCTCCAGATCGTTTGAAATAGTTGAAGGTATTACTTGAAACAAGGATAATCAGAGATTTATGCTGTAAGAAACCATTCGTCCTCTTTAATAGTAACTTAAACCGGATGGTACAAGATGGGGGGGGGGGAACTTGAATTCAGTATCCGACTGTATGCCGATTCTGGCCGTCGTGGCATGAGGAGAAAATTTAACTTAATTGGCATTCACGCAAGATGGAAGTCCTCGCTGGAAGACTGGCCACCTAGACTTCGCGTCGGCGACAGAATGCAGCCACAGCACACAGCGTCACTGCTTCCGGTTCAGGAAACAAACGGTTCACCTACTGCCGAAAGCGGTGCTATTAACACTGCGAAAGCAAGGGACCAGAGTACCTCACAGGAGTAGACGGAACAGTGACAGTAAACATAGAAATAGCGGGTAAATTGCAGAAATTTACACAGGAAAAAGTTTACGAGAAACTTCAGAAACAGTCATTGATAGAAGACCCGAAACCTTAAACTTCGTGCAGTTGGTGACAACAGTCACGTTCAGGATTTTGCACAGAACTTCTGTGTCCTCCTGACGTACATTCGAAGAGAGGTGAAGATAAACGCATAGGTGGTACAAGTTGACAGCTCGTCTTAAACAGCTTAGTAATTTAGAAAATCCCTATACTATTTAAATTATTGTCGATTTAATTTTTTTCATGGTCATTTTTTATTGGGAACGCCAGCCATTAGAGACCTTCATTTTCTGGATCAGGATATTTCCAGTAGACGTTTCTCTAATGCATAAACGCCTACGTTTCAAACTCAATTGCCTCTATATCAGCGTCAATCAATATTACGGCCGATCACGGTGAGGAATCATTGTGAATTTGTTCTGGTTCCGTGTCGAATGACAGTAATTGCTACGTGGACGTGACCGTTCGATGGTTAATGTCCGACCCATCAGCTCGCAGCTCCGCGTCAACGTCAAAATTTCATCAGATTGTCTGCACTGCGCGTCAAAGGCCGCATCAGAATTTCATTAACCCGCTTTGAGCTACTCTCAATTTCCAACAAGGGCAGAGTTGGCCATCGCTTTAAGTGAAATACATCAATCACCCTGTCAATCTCGACCCATAATTTAGGGTGTTCTTTACTATCAGCTAACGCTTCTTGCTCCATGGTCTGTTTTTGTGTCGCAGTTCTTGTGCTGAAATGGTAATGTCAACAAATAATCTGGAGGTTGTTACACAAAGGCCTGAACAATTATATTCATAAACGGACTCATCTCAAATTTCGCTGATGTATCCAGACATTCGTTAGCTGTTAACTGTTGGTGCCACAACCGATAGTAAACCTTACCATCTGAATCGTTTCACATTATTTGTTAGTACTATGCTTTAGCGTGACAGATTTCAATAAGTTGAATAAAAACTTTTGTAGGACACTTTGTATAAAGTGACATACAAAAAAGTATAAAGTGACATACAAATGCAAATTATCTACCTCGTCCTACCGCCACTTCAGTCTGGCTTCTCCCCCATTAAGTAAAAGAACAGGTCTTCTAACAAAATTATTTCTTCCCGTTAAATTAGGATTGCAATTTAATTTTTTCTTGAAAATGTATCCTAGGCTTGTTGAAATGCAAGAAAAATTAAAAAGAAAAAGAAATATTTTCCGAAGTTAGGATAAATAAATCAGTACGTACGTCGCCTGGCCTCCCTAAGACCGATATATTGCTTTCTTTTGTGCAGATTAATAACAATCTTAGATATCATAAGACTGTTACCTGCTGCCTCGACATTTTGCACCAAGTATATGAATTTAGTATCTGCTGCACTTTGGAATATTTTGTGAATGGGCATTCAATGCACTTTGGAACAAATGAGTTATATTCTGTAGTGCAGTAACTGTCCTAACAGCCAAACAAGATTAGTCTTGCACTAAAAGCTTCTCCCACTATTGTTTGCTGTTAAGAGTTTTAATTAATGAAACGTGAATGTTTCGCACTCGTACGTAAAGTAGAAGTTACACCTAACAGCAAAGATACGTATTGAAATAACGATTGATCTATTACTTCGTGCCTTGGCATGGACTACACACGATGAATTTTAGCCGCGGTGGACTGGCCGAACGCTCTAAGGATCCTTGTTGCGGAGTGCGCGGTTGTTAGAAGACAAAGATTCGAGTCCTCCCTGGCGCATAGTTGCGTGTGTTGTCCTTACGTTTAAAAGTCTGGGGTCTGATGATACATCAGTTTGGTCCAATAGTTTTACAGATATTAGATAAACTATCTTACTTCCCGCTGCTTCGCATGCGTAGACTGGACGACTTGTATTGGTTGTTTCTACTTCTAAAAAAAATTCATAGATTTAGCTTTAATAATGCTTTCCTAATCAAGTATTTTGATACAACTTGCCACAGCCTATTGCACCATTGATGGCAGAATTGAAAACATTCCGAAAAACATATTTTTTAAATTCTAACGATCATTCCAAATTCAAATTTTCGCATTTCTAGCATCAAAATAGTCGTAGTAGCACCCTTAAAACATTTTCCCTTATTTCACGCGCTTAGTGGTTGAATCTTCAAAAGTATCTAACCACGTCTTCACGTCTTTTTAAAATTCTAATCAAAAATCTAAATCCGAAGTCTTGTATTTCTTGCTTCAAAATTGCCTTCAAAGCAAATTATTTACAAAAAAAGTCATCCCCTATTTCACCCCCTTAGGGACGGGAAAAATCGCTGATTCCTGCGGTGTAAGACTTTTCAAACTGCAATATACAATTATTTTTCTATATTTGTATGATTGTTGCAGAAAAACAACTGAAGAATGGGCATCGGGTTTTTCTATATATAACCTCTGTGCTACTATAGTGTCAAAAGTAATCGCTGGTCTTCAGTCCGAATTTTATATAAACTGACGACTTTCAAAAAAATCAAATGTCTGTAAATCTATCGGACCAAACTGCGTGGACATCAGTCCGTAGCTTACAAACTACTTAAACCTAGGTAATCTAACCTACGAACAAACACACGCACCCATGCCCCAAGGAGGACTCGAACCTCGACGGCGAGCAATCGCGAGCTCCGCAGCGAGTGACGACTTGCAACCACTATACATTTCACCCTCTTATAGCTATCGACAAGGATCTGCTATGGTGTACAATGGGAGACTTTGTACTGCAACAACACTGAGAGATCGCTCGTCTCCGCTACTTAATTTTTGTTCAAGAGCAAAATATTGATACCGACACGTATAATTTTATATAATTCAGCAACTTTGAACCATATCTTCGACCACCATAACGTTATCAACCCTCTATCACCGTAGTGCACAATGTCAGACTGATACCAACTACCACATACAAACACTATTCGTTTACGATGTGTAGTTTTGAATGCAGAGTGAAATACAGCCACAAACACCTCAATTTTAATATAAATTTTAAGATTTAGACTAAATGAAATCCCGATTGCTGATAATTCACGAAAGGAATAAAAATAGCCCGTGCCATGGAAGTTTACTACGCATTATCAGAGGAGTGGGAGGTATCTGACAAAATTCAAGCACTTCGCTCTAATTCAAAAGCGTGCAACACAGGCTATTAAAATGGAGAGTTCACCAATATAGATGAACCGTTTAGTTATGAGCTTTTATGCTTCCCTCGGCATCATCTGATTGTGAATTACTTTTGAGTACCGGTTTTGACTTGTTCATAGAGCATGTCTGGCTCGGACATGGGATGTTTGAAAAATTTACAACAACCTCGTGAAACTCGTCAAGAATATTTAGATATCTAGTATAATTTAAGCAACTGATTGTGTACAGTCTATATTCTTCAATTCCTTGAAAACCAACTTTTTGCGCAGAAACAACAGCAACATGACTGCTAAGAATGAACCAAGTTAACGATTATCTTTCTTTCACATCTACATATTTACACTGCAAATCAAATTTAAGTTCCTGACAAACGGTTCACTGCAGCCCTTTCGCAATATCTTGCTTCCGTTCGTACTTTAGTACTGGTCACCAACCTGTGCAGCACTGCCCGAACAAGGTACACAAGGCGCAGGACGCGCTCGAACGGCGAGTAGATGGGCGAACATGACCTCGGCTGACACGGAGAAGGCCGTTCCCCCTCGGAACTTCGAATCCCCCCCTCCAGCATGGATGTTAGCGCTGTCTGTAGTATAAGTTAGTTTATACACTACAGGCCATTAAGAAGAAATGCAGATGATAAACAGGTATTCATCGGACAAACATATTATACTAGAACTGACATGGATTACATTTTCACGAAATTTGGGTGCACAGATTCTGAAAACTCAGTACCCAGAATAACCACCTCTGGCCGTAATGTACGCCTTGATACGCCTGGGCATTGAGTCAAACAGAGCTTTGATGGCGTGTACAGGTACAGATGCCCATGCAGCTTCAACACGATACCACAGTTCATCAAGATTAGTGACGGGCGTACTGTGACGAGACAGTTGCTCCGCCACCATTGACCAGACGTTTTCAGGTCATGAGAGTTCTGCAGAATGCGCTGGCCAGGGCAGCTGTCGAACATTTTCCGTATCTAGAAAGGCCCGTACAGGACCTGCAACATGCGGTCGTGCATTATCCTACTGAAATGTAGGGTCTCGCAGGTATCGAATAAGTGTAGAGCCACGGGTCGTAACACATCTGAAATGTAACGGCCACTGTTCAAAGTGCCGTCGATGCGAACAAGAGGTGACCGAGACGTGTAACCAATGGCACCCCATACCATCACGATGGTGATACGCCAGTATGGTGATGACGAATACACGCTTCCAATGTGCGTTCACCGCAATGTCTGTGATGCATCGTCAGGGGTACCGCAGCCATGGTCTCCAGGCCGAGAGTCAATGCTGCTGCAAACGTCGTCGAACTGTTCGTGCAGATGGTTGTTGTCTTGCAAACGTCGCCATCTGTTGACTCAGGGATCGAGACGTGGCTGCACGATCCGTTACAACAATGCGGATAAGATGCCTGTCATCTAGACTGCTACTAATACGAGGCCGTTGGGATCCAGCACGGCGTTCCGTATTGCCCTCCTGAACCCACCGATTCCATATTCAGCTGACAGCCATTGGATCACGACCAACGCGAGCAGCAATGTCGCGATACGACAAACCGCAATAAAATTGGCTGCAATCCGACCTTTATCAAAGTCGGAAACGTGATGGTACGTATTTCTCCTTCTTGCACGAGGCATCACAACAACGTTTCACCAGACAACGCCGGTCAACTACTGTTTGTGTTTGAGAAATCGGTTGGAAACTTACCTCATGTCAGCACAATGTATGTGTCGCCAGCGGTGCCAAACTTGTGTGAATTCTCTTAAAAACTAATCATTTACATGTCACAGCATCTTCTTCCGTCGGTTAGATTCATCTTCGTGATAGCAATTTTAATGTCCTGGAATGTAAGTAGCTTGTAAGTTCAGGGACTGATGACCCCGCAGTTATGTCCCTCAAGCTTCACAAATATTTGAATAATTGATTTGACACGTAGAGCAGTGCAACATGCAAGATTGATTTAACAAGACGCTTTCTGCTGGTCAGCCAAATCCGTCGTCATTCTCCAGATTAGCAGCAAGCAGCTGTCGCAGTTGGCAGGATGCTACAAGCGATGAGGTAAAAGCCGTCATTTGGATTCCCGCGCTTCCAAGGAATTGTTCACAATAAGGTATACTTTTCAAAGAGAAATTCGAGAACATAAAGGAAAACTTTTATGGCTGGATTAAATACGCAGCACCGCAGCGGCAGAGGGTCCGGCACATCGCTGAGGAAGGGTTGGCCGAGTGTCTATCCTCTGGGGCACGGCCCACTGTCTCATGACCACCAGCCAGTCAGCAACGCTGTCGTAGCCTCCGCCCCCTAAACTTTGAAGGGTTGTAGCTGCCAAACTAACAGTGATAGGAATGTAGTTTAAATTGATTTGGCCGCAGCTGGTTTCAAAGAATCCAATGCACGATAGAAAAAACTATTGTTCCATTAAAAAAATTATATCTTTGTGGTGAAACTCTTTGGAAAATGATACAATAAGCTATGTTCATAGCTCCGCAGAAAGTGTAACATTTCTTGTGTTGACCTACCGCATTAAAATTTCCCGTCACTTATTATTTTATAAGTTACAGAGGCAAGCACACTTAGTGAAACACCCTGTATATATATTAGCGACTCTTCCTCAGCGATGTGACGACACCCTCTGTCCCGACGACCGAAGCACGGGGCCCCAGTGCGCACGGATAATCCGTCGCGGCGCTAACCTCGCACTTACAGGGTTAAAAGTCTACCGATAACAATTAGTGGTGTAGATATTATAAATTCCAACGTCAGTGCGAATTCAGTGGTTCTACTGCATGAACAACAGAAATACAGTAAGCTAAAAAATTACTTTTCTTTCATGGTTTTGTTCGCATTGCCGGCGAGAAAAAATTTCCTAAGGATTGGAAATAACGTATAAAGTTTTATAGAAGACGCTAAGTGGTCTCATTTTCAAATACTAGAAAAATATAATTTCTTTATTCAGGCGATCCATGATGCGGCAGTTCGTTGCGACGCCGTATCTCCTGAACAGAGTGTCGTAGGTGCTATCACCCCTTATCTATCGTTTCCTGACAGTGGAGAATTTTTCTATACAGTTTGGTTGAAATAGGTCCATCTGTTACGAGAGTTAGTGACTAATGTCAGATAAGAGGGTTTATGTCTTTTGCTGGCTGCAATTAAACATTTATCTGACACAAGAGGCGTTTCGCTTTTATTTATAAAGCATTACAAATGCACAAACACACAGACACACGATTTTATTTTAAAATAAAGTGAATAAGTAAATAAGCATAAAACGCTGGCAAGAAATTAAAAAATAATAAAATAAAAATAAAAAAAACGAAAAACATTTGAAATGACGAAAACAACAGTGACGTTGTGGTGAAGTGATAAACGGAAAGGAATTACACCAGGGAAACAGCTGATGTGCAAACGCTACGTAGTTTAGAAAAGATGACAACAAATGAAACGATACAAAAACAGGCGAAATCTGCCGTATAAATCAAAACGCACATCACAAAATGATCAACGCCAGCCAAAAAGACGGTAAAACAGCAGTGAGATGTACGGAAGAGACAAGAACACATGATTATAAACCAGTTTAAAAGCAGAAAACGTGCACAAGAAGTTAAACAATTTTTAATATATATATATATATATATATATATATATATATATATATATATATATATATATATATATGTGTGTGTGTGTGTGTGTGTGTGTGTGTGTGTGTGTGAAACGAATGGTTCAAACCCATGTGTCATTCACAGAATCACAAAAAGTGCTTAACAAATAAAAGCGAAACGCGTCCGGTGTAAAATACTAGCCTAAATGCAGTCAGAAAAAGACTGGAAACCTTTTACAGTTAATATTTTTTTCTTTAGATGTGTCATACGTCCCAATATAAACACCGCAAGCGGAGACTATGTTCCATTCATCATCTTAATCGCGTTCTTGTTCAGAATCTTGACTCGCGGACACTTCACACACACAGTTAGTAGGCCTCCGTGTTGTATGCAGCTGCGTGTAAAAGGCCACGAAAGAAAACTGAAGGTAATAGTACTAACATTACTGGCCACATTGCGTACTGTGAAAACCCAGGTAACACTCTTGCTGTTCTATTGCTGCTCCTTACCTACACGCATGACAACACGACCTACCACTTTGTTAACTGAAGCAATACTGGAGAGACTGGTTCACGTTTGCAATTGTAAGACAGCAACGGAAAGGTAAGACATTGTTTCTAAGGTTGGTGCACTTCATACACAGGGGCGCACGCTCGAGGTGCAATGATTATCAAGCTTACATGAAACCGGTCCAGAAGTTCGGAAGAAGTTGTTGGAAACACACATGGCCACGGTCATGCATCCATTATTATACGAATTGCAGAGACGGTAGAAGGCGCGAAAGGTCACTTGACTGGAATTCGTACACCTCTGGAACGAACTGAAATTATAGTACTAGAATTGAGTGACGAGATGCTGGGGGGTTTCATTTAGGAAATGAGATACGGAATGTGAAGCAAAAGTATTGTTATCTGAGCAGCAAATTGTTTGACGATAAAAGAAGAGAATCTGGACGATAAACTGATAATAACAGATATAATTTAATGGAAAGAGAAACATAGTAGTATCGGTTACGAAATAATGTTTTACGAAGTCGTTTCAGAAAATGTTGCATCATTTGGAAGTGATCCATGAACAAAAACAGTACATGTATGTCTGGATCCTCGATGCTATTCGGCAATGAAGTGAAAGGCTATGCTAAGCATTTTAAAGAGAGAGATCACGGCTCGGATCCAGTAGGTAAATTCAAACGGATGCGTCGTACAATAGTACTAAATATATGAAATAAGGTAAAGAGCTGGATCAATACCGAATTTCACTAGATATCTACATCTACATGGGATACTCTGCAAATCACATTTAAGTGCCTGGCAGAGGGTTCATCGAACCACCGTTATACTATATATCTACCATTCCACTCTCGAATGGCGTGCGGGAAGAAAGAACACCTGAATCTCCCCGTTCGAGCTCTGATTTCTCGTATTTTATTCTGATGATCATTTCTACCTCTGTAGGTGGGAGTCAACAATACATTTTCTCATTCGAAGAGAATGTTGGTGATAGGAGTTCCGTAAGTAGACCACGCCGCAGCGATAAGCGCCGTTGTTGTAATGATTCCCATCCCAGATCCTGTATAATTTCCGTAACGTTGTCTCCTGTATCGTGACAATACAAACCGAGCTGCCCTTCTTTGGACTCTTTCACTATCCTCCGTCAAACCCACCTGATAAGGATCCCACACTGTGCCGCAATACTCCAAAAATGGACGGACAAGCGTAGTGTGTGCAGTTTTTATTGTAGTTGTGTTGCATCTTTTAAGGGTTCTGTCAACAAAACGCAGTCTCTGTTCGCCTTTCCCTCGGGCATGTGTGTGTCTGTTTTCCTTAATGTAAGTTAAAGTAGTTTGTAAGTCTAGGGACTGTTGACCATTGTAGTTTGGTTCCATTGGTTTACAAACAATTGAATTTAGGCTGTGTAGCTGAAGTTGGAAGACATTTATCCTTTTTATAACTTCACTAAGATGTCGCCGTCAGGTTTTGAAATTATTTCGAATATCACAGGTCCAGTTGTTTCAAAGAGAGCCACAAAGTTCAGAAACACAACTCCCCTGAAGAAAAGACTAGCTGCTACACTTTGTCTCTCGGCGAAAGAAAGTGCCTAGAAAACCCTTGCATATTTATCCACAAACACGTATTAATAGACTGGCAATGCCTTATACAGTATCATTGGTGTCACTAAAGCCTCCCGCCATATTTCTATACTATAAACTAGTAAGCAGTCGTGTGTGTTATTACAGAAAACAGTCGTAAAAATATGAATGAACCGAAGTAACTACGCTGTTTTTAGAGATTTGACATATGGGAAATGCGTGTGTTGTATATGGCTGTAATGTTTTCAGCTGCAATAAGCTTCGACACATACAGCAATGAGCTGCATTGATTTGCTATTATTATTATTCTTTTACCAATTTAATTCAACTCCGGATTTTATTTCAATAGTGTGGTCATTAGAAAAGTGTTGTTTATCGTAGATAACCCGTATCATTATTATTTTGAGAGCCCTTACGAAATATTTGACACATACACTAATAAATCGCGTCACGTTTTTTGTTTTTATTAGGCCTGATCTTTTATCAGATTCGACCAATTTTGTCTTTTATTTTAATAGTATGACCGTTATAAATGTGCTATTTGTCGTGGATAACACAATCGTTATTCTTCTTTGTGTTTTTTCGATAACTACAGTCTGCTTTAAATGTACCGATACGTAACGGTAAGATTTTACTTACCTCCCGACGGCCTCGTATGAATATGTTAGCAACATCAATAAAACGGTAGAAAGCCCTCACCAAGATGTTGATATTCTTAGAAATCACCACAGTGTGACTTGATTAGTGCTTTGTACACATGAAGAAGTAAAGAAGTAACGCTGTTCTTACTCTATGGTTGACAGGTTTTTGTATGTACCCTCGTTCACTCTGTAAAAGTAATTGCCCTTGTGAAACGAATATTTCTTGAATAAATATTTGCGTCGTCACGCGATTGTCTTATTGCCAACGTCACACGATTGACAACATATTAACTGCCAGGACTGGAAGTAACCGTACGTAACAAGTTCTCGTAGCACGATTCGACAATGTAGGCCTGTATGTTGAATTCAACTATTGCGGTAGTATTAGCTTAAATGCAAATCATGTTCAAACGAACTCGTAAAGCTTACAACGTCATATCGTGTCAGAAGAAGATAGCAGTACCATACGGAAACTTTTTGACGTGAGGTGGGGCATTTCAAAGTCAGCGATGTCGTTTATGTCGTCACAGTTTGTAGAGCTTTGGATAAAAGCTTATTTAGACGTTATTCAGTTATATTAACAGCACTGAAACATATTTAATTGATAGTATATTTATTTATGTTTTCACATTATTACAAATCGTTTATTTTCAATGAAGGAAGCTTCTTTAGCCTTAAAGTCACACACTACAAATGAATGTAACAAGAGATCTGCTGCTGACGATCCCCTTTTCATGTCCACGTTTAGTACACACTGCTGATTCCTACATACATTCATTTCTGCTTCATAAAAGAGGCTATAAAAACCAAATGTCATCGCTCTTTCATTGGCCGGCAAGTAACGTAACTCGATAACGACACATTTTCCAAAATAAGATAACGAATGCTGTGTTGAGAAATGAGAGACTTATTTATCTGCTTCACATACGGCTGGTGCCAAACAATGTAGCAATTGAAACTTCCTAGCAGATTAAAATTGTGTACCGGAACCGGGACTCGAACCTGGGACCTTTGCTTTTTGTGGGCAAGCGCTCTACCGACTGAGCTATTCCGACACGACTCACGATGCCGCCTCACAACTTTACTTCCGCCAGTATCTCGCCTCCTACCTTCCAAACTTCACAGAAGCTCTCCTGCGAACCTTGCAAGAGTAGCACTCCTGGAAGAAAGGGTATGGTGGAGACGTGGCTTAGTCACAGCGTAAGGGATGTTTCCAGAATGAAACTTTCATTCTGCAGCGGAGTGTGCGCTGATATGCAACTTCCTGGCAGGTTAAAATTGTGAGCCGGAACCGGGACTCGAAACTGGAACCTTTGCCTTTCGCGTGTGAGTCGTGTCGGGATAGCTCAGTCGGTAGAGCGCTTGCTCGCGAATGGCAAAGATCACAGGTTCGAGTCCCAGTTCCGGCACACAATTTAAATATGCCAGGAACTTTCATATCAGCGCACAATCCACTGCAGAGTAAAAGTTTCATTCTGAATGTAGCAATTTTCTGTAGAGAGTCGTGTTTCTTTTAATTATTTTCGTGACATCGAACATTTCACAGACATCCGCTGTAGAGTTACCATATGTTCATCAACAAGAAAGAGGACAGTACATATAAAAAATAAGAGACTTTATCTTTAACATAATGTAATTTACAACTTTATTAATGAATCATGTAAAACTACTACAGACTAAAACAGTAACCCTGTGTGGTTGTTGGAAAACGAAATATTATGAACCTCCCAATTGTCTCATTCTCGTCGTATTCACTTTTAAACCAACTTCATTTGGTGGACGACGAAATCTCTCTCAAGAGCTTTCTGTTTTTTAACAAGTGCTGAGAAAAGCTCAGGCATTTCAAATGTTTGAAATTATACTGTATATACAGTATACTGTATATACAGTATAATTACAGTATATTTTAAATCTATTCCTGTCTTTTGTCTACTGTGTTCTCACAAGAGAAAACACACGTTCTGTGTCGGCATAGAAAAAAGAAGTCTACAATTTTCAGCAGTTCAGAATAACTAACACTAGATGACTGATTTAAATATGCACATCATACTTCAGCTGCTGGCATGTTGTTTCCTTTGATAATCTTCCAAAAATTTTATAAAATTACAAAGCTTATCGGAGCACAATGTATCATTAATTCTTACATTCGTTTGATCATTCTCTTGAATGATTTGCATTTATCCAGGATCAAATATTTAACACTGACTTCCTCTTCGGCATTATGTTATATATAAATTTGTAATTTATTTTCAAGCAAAAGGCTACCTACCATCTCGAACACACAATACAGCTTTAACCTAAACCACAAAGTATATCAAAAGCAACACCATAGAACGTAATGCAGAAGATAGAATGCACTGCTTGAATACAGGACAGACAACCGGATTCCTTCGCAGAGAAGTTTCGAATCGTTTGCAACTATCAGGCTCACACGGAGTGCGAAATTGTGAACTCTGTGTATGCGCGTAATAGTTGCGAACAGTTTGGAACTGCAGTGCAAATGAACATGTCGTCGCCAATGACACAGAAATAAACTTTCTTTCTCGGAACCCAAAAAATAGGACATTTTGTAGAATTTTACAAATTCCGGCCGGACACATTATCTTGCCTCAAAAAGAGGACATGTCCGGGAAAAAGAGGACCTATGGTAACCCTTATCCTCTGCCTCTTTTTAGGTGACCGTAAATGTTGCTTCTTTACTACTAAATTTCGCGAATGAACACACGGAGAGACAACATAAACAAAGAAAAACGAACACTACCGCTGCTACAACACGGACGCTGACACTGTCACGGAATGCAGCTCTTGTGTCGCTAGCTTGTTGTCAAAATCGGAGCCGTACTCCAGAACTAGCAGCGAACAACGTTGCATAAATTGTTTCAAACTCTTTGTAAACATGCCTTAACGCCAATTAGCAAGCAAAAAAATTAACTGTACATGAATTCTCAAGTTCGGTTTGGAGTTTCGACTACTTTGAATTGTTTTCCCGCCGCGACACAGTTCACAGCAAAAGGAATCAAAGGAATCTTTTTTTCCATCCAACGTAAAAAATTCGAACACTTCATCATAAGCTGGCCAAGGCATGCGTGTGTTTTCTTTCTACTCCATGTCGAAAGCTGTGGAAAATAATCGGAGTCTACGCTGTTTATGTCTGACGCGTCAGGTGATTGTTATATACCCATTGTTGCGTACATAATTATAAAATAAAAACATTTTATGAATGTATGGGTACTATTAAATGTTATAACGATAATAAAATATATAACTCATACAATTCCAACGTAGGTAAGGTAAAGCAGTCAACAATCCGAAGATTGGTTTGAACACCACAGTGCTTTACTAGGCATGGTTCTGTTTGGAGGTGGTATACCGTTGCCTTCCTCCGACCTTCGAACTGACTTACCCAGCCAGTTATAGGGGGACCTACAGTTTAACGTGGGTTCCGAACCACGGTGCTACTCGGTATTTTCCACATGAGCAATACTGCCAGAGGTGAAAGAAGTGGAAAGTGACAGATAAAAATCCTAGGACCTGGCGGGGATCGAACCCGCGACCTTTGTATTTGTGGTCTGGCACTCTACCACTGTGCAACCGAGGCGCCGTACGTTGTTGAAAATATATAATTTCGAAATAAATATTGTTTCGTTTTTCTCTGTACTAAAATCAAAGCCTGGTATTTTGCAGTCTTGAAAATTCTTAGAAAAAATGTTACACTACTAGCGTCAAAAAAGTAACGATACTTTCGTTAAGTCGTTAACCGATAAAAGTAACTTAGTTACAGTTAAAGTTACTTTAGGCAAACAATAACGCCGTCAGTGTCCGTTACCTTTGAAAAGGAACTGTTGCTAGTAACACTTACAAGGAACGCGTTACTCCCAAACTCTGGGACAAGCATTGTGTGTGCGGTCTCTCTAGTAGCTCTGATGCATCTTTTAAGCTTTCTGCCAATAAAAAGACATCTCTGGTTCACCTTTCCTACGACATTATCTACGTGTTCTTTCCAGTAAGAAATAAAAAGAAATACTGTCTTCCCATTTATATTTCTCAGGAATACAAATAGCCCTACTATTTGTGTTCAGATATAGTTTTGCTTAACAGGCTGTTAGGCAAGACAATGCAGGGTTGAATGAAATAAATAAAAGGTTTTTATAATACTGGTATCTCTTAAAAAACGAGCTACTTAAGACAGTAATGGTGGACAGGAAGTTCAAAAAGTTTCATTTTATATAAGGAACACATTATTGCGGCGATCTACAATTGTTTAATAAGATATGTCTGTGTTCTTTACAACAAATATTTACTTTCTAGTTGACCTGTGCGAATAATTCACACTCTAGCCTGATCAGTCACAGATGGTATAAAAGATAATAAACTTTGAATAATAGTAACAAATATGAGTGTCATTGTAAGAAAATGTATATAATTAAATACAGTTTGATTAATTGCGAAACAAAATATCAGATATTGATTTTATCATGTTAATTTTATTTTCCGAAAACTCGTTTATTTTACAAAATTCAGTTCATTCGCGCAGTACACAACAGTAGCTTGAACAAAGTAAACAATTCCAACACCTGTTGTGCATCGACGTGTGAAACAGAAATCTCGTGATAAACTACGCTTGGGCACAGAATCTAAACAACTGCAAGAGCTGTCGTGCTAAATTAAATTATTTGTGTATTCTTCGTCATTACATCGACGTGTATAACCGAAATCGTGTGATAAACTATGTTTGCATTAACGAAGGTCTTCGGCTAGCGTAAACAACCGCAAGATCCGTGGTTCATGGTAGTTAAACAGATTGTCAATAAATGGCATCTTTTACATTGCTTTTTATACCGGCCGTGCAAACCAAGTTGATACTCGGCGCGGTGGCTGATGGAAGCAACAGTGAATACATGTCCCATATACTACCGTTTGCCGGGTATCAACTTAGATTTTACGTACAGTACAATCTTTTCAAAATTAAGTTATTTTGTGAAAACAATAACTTTGTACTATCTCTGTATTTTTCGTCATTAGTTGAGAACGAAACCTTGAAAATATACCTCAATCATTTCTTTGGATAAGTAATACAGGATATATGGGTACCGACAGAAAAACACCGATGAAAAAAAAAAAAAAAAATAAAATAAAATAATTTCAGCGTGGCAACGACGAAAGTTATTTATAATACGTTATTTCGGTGTGGAAAGCTTTTGCGACAGCTGACCCGGGCGCATTATTATTGCAGTATTCAGTTTGTACTGAAATTTCACGTACCAAACGTTACTTGTTTCAGCATGACAATTGTTGTCATTATTTCGACGTGGAATGCTTTTGTGGCAGATGAGGTAGGCGAATTTCTAACTGCAGTATTTCCTTGTCACCTTCGTTTTTGTACTCAAATTACGTCCACCAAAGTTCACAACCAAACCCTTGGACAGCTATTTTACAAGTTTGTAGACTTACTTCGTTTAGTGAACGCAAGATAAATATATACTAGGCCTTACGAAAGCAGTTGTTACATTAACAACAGATGCAAATTCTTGGTCATGATTGTTCGTCGTAATAATTACTGTTCACTGTATGTTTCGCGGCTCGTTTAGACCATGTACTTGCATTAAAATCAACACGAATATTTTCACAGGTACACTTTCGCTGTTATTGCAAACCGAAACTGTTATACTTCGAACTGGATCTGTATTACTGACAGATCGTGATATTTCATTATCGCATTTTAGAGTATATATTACCAGTCTCGTCTATTCGCAGCTTCGATAAAGTCTGATGGAACCGTGAAGCACATCAATATTCAATAGTTAGTCTATAATACGTGTAACTGTAAATAGGTAAAATTCTCTAGTGGCTGTGGAATACGAGTTGTCAACGATACCCCAACTAATATGGCGGACGCCAGTTCAATTTGCTTCAAATATGGCGGAGCTATCGCCACTCTATGAAATTCTAAAGCCCTTTCTATACGAGACGTGCAACACGCACAAGGAAGTCGTTGTCAGCTGTAGCGCCCCTTGCGGGCATCAAATGAATCGCCACGTTAACATCACTTTTCGAAACTGTAAGATACATTGTGATGATTAAAACAATTATTTGTGTTTTAGACTGCCACTGTGAAACTGTATTTAATTGTTTTCGTGCAGTTCGTGCGTAACTACGTCGCTGACATATGTTAACGTCCTCATTATAAAGTGCGATTACATACTTCCAGCCCCTGCGGTTTGAGGCGCCTATGTATCTGACGAACAAGCTCAAGTGTCTATACGTAGACCTTTCACTTTGATAAAGCTTCAAATAATGCTCACCAAAAACAAATATTTCATCTGTTAACTACAGCGTGTTTAAGGAAAAATAGCAAATATTTTAGAAGACGGTAATAAAGACGATTTGAAGTTTAAATGTCATATAACGTGTGTCGAGTTTTTATTGGGTATGCAGATACAGCTCTTGGTATGTACACCAAACTTCAAGCACATGCAAATTTGGATATCTTGACTGATTCTTTCGTCGGTTCTTGGTAGATCACAATATTGACTTTTATTTAAATAACTGGTTTTCGACGTACTTTAAATTCTGAATATGTCCTAGTAAGCCGAAAACCGGGTAACTACTATAAGTGGAAGTGAACTTGTATAACATACACATAATTCTACCTTGAAGTCAGTGTGGTGTTGTACTACCAAGAACTGACGAATAAATCAGTGAAAATTTCTTGATTTACATTTGCTCTACGTTTGTTTGGATTTCATATTAAAAGCTACATCTCCGTATTCAATAAAAGTTGTACACAGGTTATATTAAATTTTTAATGCAATTCCTCTATAGTATCACCTCCTAAAAAAACTTACTTTGAGCAGGGGACAAGTACACATTCTCAAACAAATAGGGTATTTGACTGTTTTCTCGAAATCGTTTTAAATTGTTAATTATGTCATACTATGAACCGAACATGCTGTTTTACCTCGTGGATTTCAGTACTTAAAAAAAAAAAAAAAAAAAAAAAAAAATGAAATTTAAATAATTTGAAAGCCCGCTAAAACGCTACATTTGAGTCTCGTGATGCCTGTGACGTCATACAACACACTGCTGCTGCTCTCGTAAGATAAACAAATACCTGTATATTGTTTGGGCCGAGGCCTCGTGTTTGGGCGTTAACGTTTGCATAGTGAAAATATTGCTTAGTTCCGCACTGTACCAATACATCTGTCAAGACTCCAGAAAAATTGTTCTTGCAAGTACCAAAAAATGAGAAGATACGCAAAAAGTGGTTGACACTGGAGCGAAGAGATCCAAATGAAATAGCGGCAACTTCATGTGTGTATTTCTGTGAGGATCATTTTGATGCAAGTAAACAATATTATTCCATTGGTAAACTAAACTGTTTAGTATCATTCTCTTCTACTGCAAAGGTGTAAAGCAAATTCAGTGGTGTAGTGTCACTTGTAAGTGAATTTTTATATTACAGCTGGAGAGGGACATCGAAAACTACAGACTGGGCTTCAGTAAACGATTACTCATGGTAAAAGGAGTTTTGCCATCGAAATTCTATTGCCAAAAAGATCGCAGAAAAAGGCTCAGTGATTGTAGTACTTCTCGAGCTGCTTGTATCAAAAGACAAAGAAGTAGCCTTATTCAAGAATGTGAAGAAGCAGCTCATTCAAATTCAGGAAATGTGACTGTTACCAGTATCCAAAGTGTTGACAATGAGATGCAGAATACTGATGAACTCTCCCTGTTCTAGACTATAGATATATTGTATAACTATACACAAGGCATTTTTGCTGTATTTTACAGGTTTTGATGTTTCACTTTGCACCAGTATTGAAGTAGTTAAACAAAATTATCTACGTGCTTTACTGGGTTAAATTTTGCTAACTATCCTGGCGGCTTCCTGTGACTATGTTGGCAACAGATGCTGAATAGCGAGAATCATGAGACGTCGCCATTAGCGACGACAACTAGTCATTCCATGTGGTCTGAACATCTGGACAAAGATTTTCTATAGTGTTGTTGATGTTGCCAACATAATCACTCAAGGCCGCTTGGATAGAAGATAAAATTTCACCCTTTATTGCATAATATGGTGACTTCAGACTAAGTCAGTTCAGATTAAGTCTGCTGCCATCAACAAATAGGGTACTTTATTCCAATGGCATAAAATATCTCTCGAAATAATTAGCTTTAAAATGTAGGCATGCGTTACTTACAATGCAGTCTTCACGTTTCTTATTTATGGCACGTAAAAATTTGGATTGTTTTAAAGAATGAAGGTTTCCGCTGTCAGCCTTCACATAACCATCTTCCATTGTGACATAAAAACAGTAAACGCGTTTAGATCACGAAAAAACTGAACTTAAGGCTGCGAAATGGAGGAAACGCGTACAATAATACAGCTCAGACTTCTAGTTGCCGCACTGTAAGTGTTCCATGACGTCACCAGTACTTCATCCAATAACGGAGCGTTTTCGATCACGTGATCTAATCGTGAAATTTGATGATTTTTAATCTTTAATTACGTAAAAATAACAGATGTTTTGTAAGAATTATGAGCGAAAATGCAGTCTGAATGTTATAATCATTCACAATAACAATAATTCGAACCATATTTTTGACACAGGAAAATACCCTATTCCCGACTTGGCTTCGTTTGTCAGCTGCTTTCCCTATTCGGTCGTTTGCGCATGCGCGGAGCACTTTCATACGCCTGAGAATAGGATCCCTGCTATTATCTACTAGCGATCGTATGCGTGCATCTTGTGCAAGTGGACGCTTTTACACTGTACGCAGACGGCGTGACCGGTGCATCATGGGTAATCTCGCAACCTCTCACTTCCCATGCAGAAAGGGCTTAAAACTCGTCATTGCCCGCTGTTCGCAGTCGGCCGCTTACGGCATTTTGGGGGCTTGGCTGTAGCAGACGAGGTGCCTGTATTGACGGAGTGCAGCTGTCGGTCACAACTAAACGTTCACGAGCGTTACCGCTGCGAACGAGGATCCGAACGTGGATCACAACGATTAGCGCTCAACGTGCCCTCCGCCGTGAGACAGCTAGGGAACGAGGCGCCACTGCAAACGACGGAGTTAAGTAATGCCGTGTAACGGCTGTTTACGGAGAGGGACTTAGGATTTGCCGAAATGTGCGACTGGGACCAGTTACGCATCGCTCCTCAATTCCGTGGAACTGTCCCCGACATGAAGTTCGATAAAACCGACGTACGTAGCTGATCCACCTAATAACGAGGCGAATCTACGGAGAAACAGAAAGAGGTTTGAGCTTCGAATTCGTCAATCAATGAGGTGGTGGCTGGTCAGCAGAAAAGTAGAATTTTATAGGCGACGTATTACATTTAAGGTTGCCGAGGCTACAATAGCAACCCAAAAAGAAGTGAAAAACAGCTGGATAACTCTAATAAGGAGAAGACGCCTACTCATCGGTGAATTCGTCGTCCAAATTTATGGTACATGTAGGGCGTGGTGAGATACGAAAGTGCACAATGTGGGAACTCCAGATAACTAAGCGTTTACGAAATAAAAGGAAGTTTGATACGGATATATCACCATATGCACCTTATCAACTGCCCCTGAGAGAGTCTGATTAGAATGCAGTTTTTTGGCTCAGCGGAAAGAGACCGGATTTTATTGAAAGGTTCGCGGGTTCGATTCCGCCCGGCGGCAATTTTTTTTATTTTTTATTACATATATATATATATATATATATATATATATATATATATATATATATATAATAAGATTCGTGAGTTTTTTTATGTAAGTTTAAAATGCTGTGAGCCTTTTAGGAAAACTTTTGCCACATATTTACAATGCCTACAGGAGAGTACTGGCTATTTTGGACCGAGGGTTCAAAAATCAGTAGATGAGTACGCGGCAAAATATACAAATGTTATCATCACTTCTGACAACAGACTTGGTCAAAAAATATTTAACTGATATGATGAAGCCCTACGTGGAAGAGAATAAATGTCTTCTGTTGACTGACACGTGGGGAGAACAAACTAATCCACCAAACATGACGAACCGTTCCAACATGCAGTATCAAAGTAATCCCCCCCTTCCCCCGCACCAAATGTACGCTATGCGATATATATTTTTATCTTCAGGTAAAAATTTAATAAAAAAGTTTCAAAACTAGCACTTACCCAGTCGAGAAAGAAGAAGAAATCACATCTCGAGAAGCTTGCATCAAACTACATTCCATTATACATCACCAGCTGTCCTCGCAAGTATTCAGCGACATGATGCGTTACGCGTGGTACGCTGATGGACTGTGTTTTATGAAAGAAGCTGTTTTCAGAAATTCCCTCGCGTTTGTTTGTCTAGGGAGACATTAATAAAACCATGCAACTGCAAAAGGGCGGCGATCTTAACGTGCGCAAGATGCGGTCAGAATTATTACTTCCCCTGTTTCTTCGATGAATATCATCCCGGTACATGTACTTGATCAGTTGCAAAAGAACGGAAGTAAAGATTTAAATACACGACGTCCTCAACTAAGCGTTAACTGCAGTCACTTTTTAAATGTTTGCAGTCCCGAATTTCATCAAATGCCCTTTCTTTTTTGCTTATATAAATTAATAAAATAACTTATATGATGTTGCGGTTAAATGTGACATCAGCCTACGTCTACATACATACTCTGAAAACCACTGTGAAGAGCATGGCAGAGGGTACGTCCCACTTTACCAGTTATTACGGTACTGAGCATGGGAAGAATGTTTGTTTAAATGCCTCCGTGAGTGCTGTAATTAATTTAATCTTGTCCTCACGATTCCTACGGGAAAAATATGTAAGTGTATGCATTGCCAAGGAGCAGAAAAAAATTGCCATTGGGTGGAGTTTAACACGCGACCTTTTGAATTCGTATCCGAACTTTTACCGCTGAGCCAAACACCGCTTCTTAAACACGCCATCACAGGGACAGTTGATAAGATGTATATTGGAATAGATCCGTATCAGAATTCCTTTGATTTCCTAAATGCCTAGCCATCTGGAGTTCCACATTGGTCCTTTTTCATATCTCACCACAGCCTAGATGTACTATAAATTTGGACGACTTCGGCGATTACGACTAGGCGTCCTCTCATTGTAAACTACAGTAGTTACTTTTCCCGAGGACATGCAGCTCTACAGTATGAATATATGATGATGGCATCCTCTCTGGTAAACTATTGCTGATCTATGAGCCGGGACTACTCAGGACGATGTCATCAAAAAACAATCATGAATTTACCATTGGAGGGACTTTTTGGGGTAAAATCGCAGAGGGAGACCAACTATGGCACTTTTTCTTCGATGTTTAATGAATATGTAACACAGATACTAGACAATTACAAATGTTTGGTGTAAACAAAATTGGTTACAGAATTGAGAAATATCTATCGAAAATGTACCACACTAGGTACAATTGTGATCACTTCCTGGTAAAATTTTGATCACTGGCAACTTCCACATAAAAAGCACTTTGTCCCTCGGTCACCAACGCATACTTCGTGATACCAAACATTGCATTTTTGGCAACGAATCTAGAAAACTAGCAAATTTATAAAAGAGCGTTAAAGTAATTAGCTTCAGTTACCTCATAACAGGAAAAAATTTAAATCTCCGTAGCACAAAGTGGTGTATGTTTGGAAAAGGCAGGAGGAGCTGTAGAAACCTACTACACTACAACGGCAAGTGCTACCTACTTTACGAGACTGACAAATTATGTTGATCGGAATTTTTCCTTTATCGAATTTGTACCACCTTACCCAACAGTAAGCAGATTCAAATGGGTGTGGGTTGCCGTTCTTATGAGGTTTGCTCAGGATATCGTAGGGTGGAGAGCGGTGTCCAGTTCCCGAACTGAAGAACACAACAACAACAACAACTACAAAAAGAACTCGAAATATATTTGTTAAGATATAAAGAAACGAAACAGTAATCTGAACCATCAGTACTGGATTCAGAAATATATTTCACAGAGAATATTTAATAGAGAACTCCAAGTAGAAAAATCAGCGTGGATTAAATACATATGGTAACCCAAACGTCAGTTAACATTTTAATATGCAGTAAGTCACAGAATAACAGCAGCGGATTTGTGCAGACTGACACTGGCTAGCCTTCTCCCCCTACTCCATCTTTTTCCTTTTCTTTCCTTTATTGTGTTCGTAACAGAGGATATAAAATGCAGAATGGCAATGGGTAGAAAAGCGTTCTTGAAAAAGAGAAATTTGTTAACATCGAATATTGATTTAGCCTAAGGAAGTCCTTTCTGAAGGCATTTGTATGAAGTGTTGCCTTGTATGGGAGTGAGACAAGGACGATAAACAGTGCCGACAGGAAGAGGATTGAGGCTTTTGAAATATGGTGCTACAGAAGAATGCTGAAGATTAGGTGGGTGGATCGCGTAACTAATGAGGAGGTACTGAACAGAATTGGGGAGAAAAGAAATTTCTGGCATAACTTGACTAAAAGAAGGGGTCGTTTGGTAGGACACATTCTTAGACATCAAGGAACTGTGAATTTAGCGTTGGAGGGAAGTGTGTGGGGTAAAAACCGCAGAGGAAGACCAAGAGATGGATACAGTAAGCAGATTCAGACAGATGTAGGTTGACGTTCTTATGTGGAGATGAAGAGGCTTGCTCAGGATAGTGTATTGTGGAGAGCTGCATCAAACCAGTCTCCGGACTGAAGACCACAACAACAACAAGTCTGGTGCAGGGATCTTTACGTATTCGAGGTGTCGTAGCTGAGTGTAACGTCAAAATACGCAACTACAAAATATTGTTATGGTGTCTGTTAATATGGGAGGAAGCTGACTACAACACTCAGACTAGCAAAAACTGTTTTACTTTTGAGATTCATCTCTGTTGTGGTCTTCAGTCCGAAGACTGGTTTGATGCAGCTCTCCACCCTACTCTATCCTGAGCAAGCCTTTTCATCTTCTCATAAGAACGGCAACCCACATCCATTTGAATCTGCTTACTATACGCGTCTCTTGGTCTCCCTTTGCGATTTTTACCCCACACGCTTCCCTCCAATGCTAAATTTACGATTCCCCGATGTCTAAGAATGTGTCCTACCAAGCGATCCCTTATTTTAGTCAGGGTATGCCAAAAATTCCTTTTCTCACCAATTCTGTTCAGTACCTCTTCATTAGTTATGCGATCTACCCACCTAATCTTCAGCATTCTTCTGTAGCACCACATTTCCAAAGCCTCTATTCTCTTCCTGTCCGCACTGCTTATCGTCCATGTTTCACTCCCGTACAAGGCGACACTCCACACAAATGCCTTCAGGAAAGGCTTCCTTACACTTAAATTAATATTCGATGTTAGCAAATTTCTCTTTTTCAAAAATGCTTTTCTTCCCATTGCCATTCTGCATTGTATATCCTCTGTACTGCGACCATCGCCTGTTATTTTACTACCCAAGTAACAAAACTCATCTACCACCTTCATTGTTTCGTTACCTAATCTAATTCCTTCATCTCTGTTATCAGTTCAAAAAGCAAGTTATGTTGGACTTGACACACCCGGCGAAAGCTACGCTGGATACTACACACGACAATTAGCAGAATTTTGTTTTATGGAGGTGGTAATATCGGTGAAATGGTCGAATAAATTTCGGTTTGCAATTTAATTGCAGGGTAAATGATGTAAAATTTGCCCGGCTAGCCAAAATTACTGCCTCCAACTATCGCTGACTGACATTGTCACAGAGCGAAATGTTCGAAATTTGTCTCTGTCCAATCTGGGAATTTGTTAAATAATATCGAAACTGCCTATCTTAATTATGTTTGTGAGAGTGTTATCACTGATAGAATACACTCTTACTTCTTAGCCCTGAAATTATTATCTGAGGATTTATTGAACACTAATACCTCACCCTGTATTAGGAACGGGAATTAAAATAAGAGATGGGTCACTGTTCAGCACTCTCCTCGTATGTATTGGACTAAAAAAGTCTCGTCACTGCGTCTCAGGATTTGATTATCTATGCATAAAAACGCTAATAGCTTTGAACAGAACTGAAAAGAAAATCGTTGCTGAACAATGTAGCACACTCTCGTAAAAGCAACCAAAGGCATAGTCATTGAATCTAAAAAAAATATAAGATTATAATATTACGGAATATAACATGATCTTACAACCCGCACAGGAACTTAAACCTACAAGAACTAATAACATGAGGAGGTTTGTACCATTGGTCATGCATCATTATATGGTCTAAAATCTTCGTTATAGTTCCATTTCTGGGTTGTTTAATTGTTTCTTGTTGTGTCGTATAATCCTCGGTGTTTTCATTACTATTTCGTAAGTGTAACCAGGATATTTTTACTGCTTATGTAGCCGTTGCTTGTCAGTTACCAGTCCTCGCCGGCAACTTATTTGACGGCAGTGTTCTTTCCACGCCCTCTTCGATTACTGCCTCGGAGAATGGGTGTATTGAACCCTAGGATGCAGGATGCATATACAGGGCCTCCGAGGAAAATTCTGTAATTTTATTTTTTATTTCAAACTGTTTTCCAGTACTCTTTCATTAACATTGCGACATTTCTCCTAGGAGCTGGGATGTTCCTATTAGATAATTATTCTTGGATGAAAAGGCAAAGCGTACATATAAGGCCACCATGTCACTTAATAGATTCGAGGATATAAGAAGAATGATTAGATTTGATGACAGGCGTACCCGTGAAGCTCGATTTGCAGATGACAAACTTGCAGCTGTTCGCTATGTATGGGGACCATATCTTGACAAGTATAGAAATGGAATGATTCCCAATCATTCGCTCACAGTTGACGAACAGCTAGTCCCATTTCGTGGACGATGCAGCTTCACCCATCCAAGTATGGCATAAAAATATTTTGGTTATATGATGCTACATCTGCATATGTTTTAAACGGAATTGTTTACACGGGAAGGAAGCCCCAGGAACCTATTCAGAATAATCTTCGATTGAATGGGGTGAAAGATCTCGCTAAAAGCATTGAAGGATCATCAAAAAATATTACTGTTGACAACTTCTTTACTAGCGTGCAGCTGGCAGAAGAGATGCTTCAGAAGCAAATTACAGTGGTGGGAACAATCAAACAAATAAACCAGAAATTCCTAATGAGATGAAACCATCTGTCTCAAGAGCGATTCATTCCTCTTTGTTTGCATTTTTATGTTCCCAAAAAGAAAAAGTCTGTAGTTCTCATTAGCACAATGCATCACGACAGAAACATTTATGAAACTCATGCAAAAAAGAAACCAGATATAATAAAGTTGTATAACTCTACGAAGGGTGGAGTAGATCAAATGGACCAGAAAATTCGTTATTACACTTGCAAGAGACAAACAAGAAGATGACCATTTGCATTATGGATGAATATAATGGACGTCGCAGCAATGAATAGTGAAATTTTATTTTCCGCCCAACATCTGAAATACTATAGCGGAAGAAGTGATACAAGGTGTTTGTACCTAAGAGATTTAGCAGAGGAAATGGTAAGACCACTAATGGAACTTCGTATTCCATTTTCTTCCAAAGAAAATCGTTGATGCCGTGCAAAGATATGGTGTTCAAAAAGATGTCATATTGT
Source organism: Locusta migratoria (assembly GCA_026315105.1). NCBI lineage: Eukaryota > Metazoa > Arthropoda > Insecta > Orthoptera > Acrididae > Locusta > Locusta migratoria. Next base: position 622,019,722 of record CM048746.1, on the reverse strand, counting down.
CGAACCACTCTCTGTTTCATGAAAAAGAAGGAGATGCACTTATTATGCAATTATTGTCCAAATAATAAACACAGGAAAAGTGATATGACATGCATTAAGTGTAAAACCAACATTTGTAAGGAACATAGTGGCGTTCTTTGTGCTTTTTGTTTGTCATATGTTGAAAACTAAGATAAATGCAATTTTATGTGAAAAATTAATAATAACTTTTTGTCAAAATATTGCCTATATACACAATACTGTGAATAATGAGCTTGTTTTAATTGAAGAAATTGGTTGTAATAAATGTTATAAAATGTAAACTGCAACTTATAAGTGAATTAATAAAATTATTTGTATACGTCGAATGTAAATGGATGTAACTAATAAAAATTCACTCTTAGAGTCATTTTTTTTTTAAGTAATAAAATGTGAATCAGGCCCATCAGATCCTGTTACTGTATCTTAGGAATCTTTCAATATGACAATAAATTTGACAGAAATAAATTAACTCCAAAGAATTATTATATGAAAAGAGGAAAATTTTAAATTAGGACAGGGCCTCGAAGGCCCTGCATATGAATTCATGTGTGTTTTCGGCACCATGCATCATAGGGTTAATAGCTTTAAGGAAATTTGAGTAAGTGCCCTGACTAACCTTGTGTCAAAAATTGTTTTTTGGTTACATGTTCTCGTTGGAGTGTTTGTTTATTATGCTATCTCCACCTGCTGGCTGCTACTTCGTGCAGTTGATTTACTGTGGTGTTTAACGGTTAGCGCCACCGGCCTGTTTTAAGCTTTAATCATTGTCTGTCTGGTGTGCTCAGGACATCCTCGGACTTTTATGCCAGTTTGCCCTATGGGGCAAAGTGTGTTTGCCTCTGTAACTTATTAAATAATAGGTGACGGGAAATTTTAATGCGGTAGGTCAACACAAGAAATGTTACACTTTCTGCGGAGCTATGAATATAGTTTATTGTATCATTTTCCAAAGAGTTACACCACAAAGATATAATTTTTAAATGGAACAATAGTTTTTTCTATCGTGTATTGGATTCGTTTAAGCCAGCTGCGTGCAAATAAGTTTAAACTACATTCCCATCACTGTTAGTTTGGGAGCTACAACCGTTCAAAGTTCCGAGGGCGTAGGCTGCGATAGCGTATCTGACTGGCCGAGTGGCTATGCCCTGGGGCACGGTCCACTGTCTTATGACCACCAGCCAGTGAACTACGCTGTCGTAGCCTCCGCCCCCTAAACTTTGAAGGGTTGTAATTCCCAATCTAATAGTGATAGGAATGTAGCTTAAATTGATTTGGACGCAGATGGTTTCAACGAATCCAATGCACGATAGAAAAAACTATTTTTCCTTTTAAAAAATTATATCTTTGCGGTGTAACTCTTTGGAAAATGATACAATAAACTATGTTCATAGCTCCGCAGAAAGTGTAACATTTCTTGTGTTGACCTACCACATTAAAATTTCCCGTCATCTATTTTTTTCTAAGTTACAGAGACAAACAAACTTAGTGAAACACCTATATATATTGTGGCTTTAGATTTTAACTGATTAACGGCACCTTCTCTTGTGGTAATTGTAGAGTTAACAAATCAATATACGAGCTTCACTCGCTGATTTTAAATTTTAAGTGGGGTTTTCATCCAATACTCAATTTTATTTGTTTAAGAATTAAAGTTCAGGCCTTTCCCTTGGTTTTGTTAAATCAGTCAACCAATTAATGTACGGACTTCACCCACTGCTTGTCAGGTTTTAAGAGGGCTTCACCCAATGATAAATTTTATTTGATGTTTGGTTTTAAGAATTTACCTAAAGTTGGTGCTTCGTTTTAGAGACCTTTCTATCAGTTACTGTGCAGACTTCATCCGCTGATTGTCAAATCTAAGATTGGGATTCACCCAATGATCAATTTTGGCAATTATCGTTAAAAAATTATTTAGAACTGGTCATTGCAAGTCTTTGGCAGATTAATTAGCAATTATGGTACAGGCCTCACCCGTTGCTTGAATGTTGTTCATGATTGATTCAATGCATAATTTTTAAGGTGGTAATTGTTTTTGGTTTGGATCCCCACCCAGTACTTCCGCAAGCCTTAGGGCAATTTTGACATTCCCGACACCATTGCTGTCTGAATGAAGCGAAGCATGGAAGACATGAAGAACGAAGAAAACTGAGATCGTAAGAAAGAAGAAATCTGCTGGTACAAACGAGAGCTCCAAGTTATCATCTGTACTAGTTCTCCATGTCTATGTACCAAATGACTAGAAACATGCCGCTGCCATATCAGTTTCTTGACAGAAGAGACATTTTCCATATGGTTCCGGAAATGGAGGCCTCATTGATGAACATTCCCGTGAGAACTCCACACTCCAAAACAGATCAGCGCCTATAATATCATGAATTCTACTCGTACAGTAACACACCCCTGTCAATACTACTCTTCTAACATTCCATCTCAAACTCCAAGGCAGAATAGTAAGGTTCAACAAAGCAGTTTAGCTGCGGCTTTAAATCTACATCTACATAGATACTCTGCAAGTCATATTGAAGTGCATGTCAGAGTGTTCATCGAAAAGCATTTATGTTATTTCTTTACAGTTCCAATCTCTAATAGCTCGACATAAAAAGAACACCTAAAACTTTCTGTTTTCGATCTGATTTTTCTTATTTTTATTAAGATGATCATGTCTCTCTACGGAGGTGGTGCTCACTAAATATGTTCACATTCGGAAAAGAGAAAGTTGGTGAAAGAAATTTCGCAACTAGATTTCGCCGCAACGAATAATGCCTTTCTTTTAATTATTACCCACACCATCTCGTCCATCATTTCCGTGATACTCTGTCCTCTATTTCGCGATAATACAAAACGAGCTGCTCTTCTCTGAACTTGCTCTATATTGTCCGTCAGTCCAACCTGGTTTGTACCCCACGATTCTCAATAACACTCCAAAATAGGACGCACAAGTATAGTGTAGGCTGTTTCTTTAATAGAACTGTTGCATCTTCTAATCGTTCTGCCAATGAAACTTAGCCTATGGTTCGCATTCCCAACAATATTTTCTATGTGTTCTTTTCAATTTTAGTTTTTCGTAATTGTTATTCATAGGTATTTAGTTTAATTGACGCCCTATAGTTTTGACTTATTTATCGTGAAATGGAGGTTTTACGGATTTCTTTTAGTGGTCATCTGGATGACTTCACACTTATAATTATTAAGGATCAATTGCCAATTTATGTACCAAACAGAAATCGTATCTAAACCATTTTGTAGTTGCTTTTGATCTTGTGACTTTACTAACCGGTAAATGAAAGCATCATCCGCAAACAGTCTAAGATAGTTGCTCGCATTGTCTCCTAAATCGTTTATAAAGACGAGTAACAGCTGGGTCCAGTTCTGAGATTGGTTTGATGCAGCTCTCCACGTTACCCTGTCCTGTGCAACCCTCTTCATCTCTGAACCTGATTGTCAGATTCAATTTCTGTCCCCCTCTACGATTTTTACCCCACACTCTTCAATACCAAATTGACGATTCCTTGATGCCTTAGAATGTGTCCCACTAATTGATCCCATATCCCCAGTTCTGTTCAACACCACGTCATTAGTTAGGTCACCTGGCCATCTTTCAAAACATTGTCCATCCCATTAAACAAGTCTGATACACTTTGCTGTCTGACAGGATCACAATACTATCGTCATATCACAAAGTTTTTATTTCTTCTCCCTGAACTTTAATTCATTCTTCAAATTTCTCCTTGCTTTCCTTCACAGCTCGATAAATGTACAGATTGAATAATATTGGCGAAAGTCTACAATCCTTTCTTCCTTCCCAACCAATGCTTCCCTTTCATGTCCTTCAATTCTAGTAACTGCCGCCTGATTTTCGTACAAGTTGTATATGACTTTCCGTTCCATATATGTTACTCGAGTTACCTTTAGAGTTTGAAGGAATCTATTCGTCTGTAAATAATTCGTGTTTTATTTTGCCACGATGACTATTTAAACTGAGTTCTGCACTTCCTTTCTTAGGAATTGGAATCACAATATTCTTATTGAAGTCTGGGGGTATTTCCCCTGTCTCATACATTCTGCACAAAAGGTGCAACAGACTGTTCTCCCGAAGAAGTCATCAGTTCAGAGGGAATATCATCTACTCCAGCGGCCTTGTTTCGACTGAAATCTTTCAGTGATCTGTTTAATTCATCTCGCAGTATCGTATCTCATCTTCATCTACTTACTCTTCCCGTGCTATAGTAGTGCCTTCATTTCCCCTTCACAGGCTCTCAATATATTTCTTCAGTTGTTGTTGTTGTTGTGTGGATGTTTAAGGGCGACAAAAGTACAATGGTCGTCAGTCCTCCTATTTCTTTAGTCCAGTCAACGTCAATAAGTGCTCAAAAGAGGGGTGTAGAGAGCATGGAATATGCGAGAATTTTTCAGTTCAGGGTAGTTACGAGGTTAACATACTAAAATTCCCCGCCCATGGGGGGTGAGATAAAGCAGGTAGGTGGGTTGAAAGGTACAATTGTTTGGTTTTTCGCTTATATCTCGAAAACGGTCCGCTTTAGGAAAAAAATGACCCAAATAAAAATGAAAGATAATTGAATTTGTAATAAAATTGTTTCAATAGATATACATCGAATTCCCAACGGTTTTCGAGATATACGTTATTGAAAATCGACAATTTCTGAAAAAAAATATTTTACCTCATTAATTTTGTCAAACTTTTATTTCTAGTGACTCAATCGATCGATTCTCAGAAAAAAAAGTTGTAGAACATTAAATTTCCTTCAATTTGATGTGCAAATTTTGCTACTGTATCTTCAGCCAATCAGAAGTTACATCATTTATAAGATGTGCGCTCAGTTTCGTTGTCCTTCTAGAAATGAGAGTTTCGAGGGGCTGAGAACTTTTTAACTTACGAAACGGCAAATAACAGCACTTTAACACTGGTAATAAGGTAACTGGCCATGGTGGAGTGGCCGAGTGAATTGAGGCGCTATGCTCCGATGAGCGAGGCCATTCCCCGTCGGAGGTTCGAATCCTCCTCAGGCATAGATGTTTGTGCTGTCTCATAAGTTAGTTTATAAGTAATTTGTAAGTTTAGGGACTGATGACCCCGTAGTTAATTCCCAAAACCTTAACAAACATTTGAACATTTTTAAGATAATTGCAATTCATAATATATGAATCATACAATCAAAAAATTTACAAGCACTGATAGTGGTTCAAAGGAAAAAGAGTGCATTCAACCCAATATCTTCGTTTTCCTGAGGAGGAGTGCTCGAATTTCATTTACTGTCGCCTGCAGAGGACACGCCATCAAGGTCACCACTAACGCCTGGAAGAGGGTTAACGATGGGGAAGCCCCACGACGAACATCGAAGGCCTGTCACTAGCTCCTTCCAAGACACCGGATTGGAGGTGGAACGGAGTGTTCTCCCTCACTTCTAATTTCAGATCAGTTCAAAAGTTCGTCAAGTGTAGAGAAAGTTGGTGTCCGTATTGTGTGTCGGCTTTTCGTGATATTTTTTATTTATTTATAAAAATGTTGACAGTAGTGCGCACAATGGCTACTCGGTGTTTGGTATGTTATGAAACAATAGGTGGAGCAGGTGTTGGTGTTTCCTCAGTGACAAAAAAAAGGAATATTATCACTCATCAAAACAAGCTCTGAGGGAATATCATCTACTCCAGGGGCCTTGTTTCGACTTAGGTCTTTCAGGTTTCTGTCAAATTCTTCTCTCAGTACAGTATCTCCTATTTCATCTTCATCTACATCCTCTTCCCTTCCTACAATACTGTCTCGAAGTTCATTTCCTTTGTAGAGCCCCTCTATATACTCTTTCCACCTTTCAGCTTTCCCTTCTTTGCTGAGAACTGGTGTTCCATCAGTGTCCTTGATATTCATAGAGCTGTTTTTCTTATCTCCAAATGTTTCTTTTATTTTCTTTTAGGCTGTATCTATTTTCCCGTATTTATACATTCTTCTACATCCTTGCATTTGCCTTCTAGCCACTCCTGCTTAACCATTTTGCACTTCCTGTCAATCTCATTTCTTAGTCGTCTGTACTCCATTTTGCCTGTTTCATTTACTGCATTTTTATATTTTCTCCTTTCATAGATTAAATTTAGTATCTCCTGTGATATCCAAGGATTTTTGTAGGTCTTGCATTCCTACCTATTTTTTCCTCTGCTGCCTTCACTATTTCATCTCTCAATGCTACGCATTCCTCATCTACTGATTTATTTTCTCCCGTTTCTGTGAATTGTTGCCTAAAGCTCCCTCTGAAATTCTTAAGAACCTCACGTTCCTTCAATTTATCCAGGTCCCATCTCCTTATTTTCCTACCTTTTTGTAGTTTCTTTAATTCCAGCCTACAGTTCATAACCAACAAGTTATGGTCAGAGTCTATATCTGCCCCTGGGTATGTCTTACACTGTAGAACCTGGTTCCGAAATCTATGTCTTACCGTTATAAAATCTATCTGGTATCTTCCGGTGTCTCCTGGTGTCTTCCACGTATAAAACCTTCTTTTGTGATTCTTGAACCAGGTGTTTGTTGTAACTAAATTATGTTCTGTGCAAAATTCTACCAGGCGACTTCCTCTTTCATTCCTTTTGCCCAGACCATATTCACCTACTATCCTCCCTTCCCTTCCTTTTCCTACTACCGAATTCCAGTCTCCCATAACAATTAAGTTTTCCTCTCCTTAACTGTCTGAATAATTTCCTTTAGCTCCTCATATATTTCTTCGATTTCCTCATCATCGGCAGAGCTAGTTGGCATATAAACCTGTACTACGGTTGTCGGTGTTGGCTTCGTATCTATCTTGGCAATGATAATGCGATCACTGTTTTACTATTTTCTTATTCATTATCAATCCTAGTCCTGTAATACCCCCAATTGATTTTGTATTTATAATCCTGTACTCACCTGACCAGAAATCCTGTTCAGGCTGCCACCGAACTTCACTAATCCCCACTATATCTTACCTCAACCTATCCATTTCCCTTTTTAAATTTTCTAATTTTCCCACCTGATTAAGGGATCTAACATTCCACGCTCCGACCCGTAGAATGCCAGTATTGTCTTTCCTGATGATCACATCCTCCTGAGTAGTCCCCGCCCGGAGATCCGAATGGGGGACTATTTTACCTCCGGAATATTTTACCCGAGAGTATGCCATCATCATATGTTCATACAGTAGAGCTGCATGTCCTCGGGAAAGGTAACAGCTGTAGTTTCCCCTTGCTTTCAGCCGTTCGCAGTAGCTGTGTGGCAAAGCCACATTACCTGATGTCACAAGGCCAGCTCAGTCAATCATCCAGACTGTTGCCCCTGTAACTACTGAAAAGGCTGCTGCACCTCTTCAGGAACCACACGTTTGTCTGGCCTCTCCACAGATACCCCTCCGCTGTGGTTGCACCTACGGTACGGCTATCTGTATCGTTGAGGCACGCAAGCCACTCCACCTCGGCAATGTCTGTGGTTCATGGGAGTGGACATCATCTATATATATTTATAAAATTATGAAAGCTCGTTCATGCATTATTGACAAGTTTGAATTGCATGGAACGATTTGTGATCATCTCAAAGGATGAACAGAAAAAGAGCGCCTAGCTACAAGTCCTGTTTGTTACTTCTCTACAAAAGTCTGCTACACATTTTGCACGTGAAGTGGGAGTTATCGGTACAAGCTTACGACGACTTTTGAAAGCTGCTAATGTGGATCCTGATCGCCGAATGTAATTTTGCGAATGGTATCAAGAAATGGATATTGATGAAAATATCTCGAATCTTTGTGAACCCTTCTATGCTAGATTATTACAATAATTTGTACAACTCTGTTTGACTTCATATTTATACAATTTAAGGCATTTGACACTGCATCTAATAAATTTCCTTTAATTAAGTACCGCCTCAGGTTTATGATTGGATGACAATTGTATCTGAGAGAGGACACAGTTCGTAGCAACATAAAAATCTCGTAGCAACATAAAAATCTCGTATAAAATCTGAGCAGTCCTGTTATGATGGTTGCAAAAGATGTCATTTATAGTCTAATGAAGTCATTTGAAAATCAAAAACAGCTGCACAACGATTTTTGACGCTATATAATTAATAGTGTGAAGTCGTGCAGATGACTACTAAAAGGAATAGGTTAATCTTCTGTACGAGATGAATGAAATGTAAAGGGAATAAATTCAGTTAGATGACAAGGAATTACTATTATCATATACGTAAATTGAAGAAATACCAGAAATTGTCTTGGGGACGGTTTTTTATTGGCAGATAACGTAGAAGTTTCAACAGAACTATTACAATCGTCCGCCCTGTTGTGAAATATATATGCACGGTATGGGATTGTCATTAAATGCGATCATCGCAGAACATAGAAATATAGATAAGAACAACTCATTTTGTACTATCACGTGAGAATGTGTCACAAAAATATTTGAAGAGTTGGAGAATCAATACAAATAAGGTTTTTATCGTTCGGCGAGATTTACGTACGATATTCAATCGCCGACTTCTGACATCGAAAATAAATTGTTGGTCCCGACTTACATAGGAAGAAACGATCATAATAATCGTATACGAGATATCTTAGCTCGATCGCAAAGATGAGCCCGCTCGCAATTCTATGAGGTACGTTCAGAGAGTAAGTTCCGTTTGGTTATATAAAACAAACGTGTAGAGATACAGAAAAAAATATTTATTGTACAAAAATCTAGAACTGGTAAACTACATTTCTACATAGCTGCCGAAACTTTGTAGGCACTTGTCATAGCATGGCACAAGTTTCTGTATGCCTTCTTCATAGAAGGTTGCCGCCTGTGTATTCAGCCATGTGGTAGCATGTTCTTTCAGCTCGTCATCATCGTTGAAATGTTAACCACCAAAGACAGATTTTTAAGTGTAAGAAGAGGTGAAAGTGGCTAGGAGCGAGGCCCGGGCTGTACGGATGATGATCAAACACGTCCCAGTGAACGTCCCGTAAGAGTTGTTTGGTCAGATTCGCCACATGAGGTCGGGCACTATCGTGGAAACAAACACCATCTTTTGATGGAAATCCTCTTCTTACACCTAAAATTTGACCTGGCAACACTTCAACGATGACGAGTTGAAATAACATGCTACCACATGGCTGAATACACAGGAGGCAACCTTCTATGAAGAAGGCATACAGAAACTTCTCACGCTATGGCAAGTGACTACAAAAGTTCGGTGGCTATGTAGAAAAGTAGTATAACAGGTATAGATTTTTGTACAATAATTTTTTCTGTATCTGTACACGTTTGTTTTATATAACCAAACCGAACTTACTTTCTGGACGTACCTCGTAGAATGGAATGGCAGATAACAATTAGTATGATGCTGGTTCGGTGAACCATCTGTCTGGAGCTGTGATTTTCAACGTTTGAGCGAATCAAAGGAAGGTGTATAGACCAAATATCTTTCTCTTTGAAGTTAACTGGTGTATTGTTTTATTTTCGATCTGGAAAAGGTATGACTAAATCTTCATTGCACACACGTCGTCGGATGGCAGTCAGAAGCTTACTAAACAAATTTTCTGGGAGGTTATGTCTATCGCACTCTACTTCGATTGATTAACAATTAGTGTCATTATTAAGTTAACTTGGAAGATGTAAACCGATAACTGAATTTGAGTATCTACAAGAAAACCAAACAATTCAGTAATTTGAGCGTATTGTTGGAATAACATTATGGTAGATAGTTAAATTCGAATTAAAGGTTTCGGAGACAGAGCCATGTAGTTGATATGTTCTTTTTATTTAACAGTACTCTAACCAAAAAACAATGAAATATGGGTATATTTGACAACAGTAATTTCTTTTCTACTGGTCCCGCAGCATATACAAAGTCAAAATACGACATTATCGCCGGCCGCGGTGGCCGAGGAGACAGGCGCTCCAGTCACAGTCTGCACGGCCACTGCGGTCGGGGGTTCGAATCCCCCCTCGAGCATGGATATTTGTGCCGTCCTTAGTTCGTAAGTAGTTCATAAGTAGTTTGTAAGTTTAGGGACTGATGACCCCGTAGTTAAGTCCCATAAGCTTAACAAACATTTGAACATTTTGACATTATCGTAATATAGATATCCAAGTTTGCTGCTAACAATATTTATTCAGCTTGTGCAAATTTTCTCCACTACCAGCTTGTTTTAGCTGATGAATCCTAAAACAAGTCCCATACACAAAGAAATAACAGTAGACGAAGAAGACAAAGTTAAAAGAAGACCAACATATGAACCAACAATGTATCTAGGCAACATATCGAACAAAATTAACGAAATATTTAAGAAAACGAACATAAAACTAGCATTTCGAACAAACAATACCGTAAGGTCAAAATTAAGATCAGGAAACACGAAGACTGGCGTTTATTCCTACCCTGGCGTTTACAAAATTTCGTGTAATGATTACACTAAGTTTTATATTGGGCATACAGGAAGAAACTTTAAAATGCAATTTAAAGAAGACACAAGAGACTGTGAAAGCAACCAGTCGAACTTTTACTTACACCTAAAAAGCCAAAACCACACAGCTGAAAACATCGAAACTGTTTTTAAAATTCTACACACAGTTCCTAAAGGCCATATTCTAAACATTCTGTAACAACTAGAAATTTTCAGACACACGAAAAAATACCCACTTGATATTTTCAACGTACAAACATATTTACAAGACAAATTATTTAGAGAAGTTTATTGAAAGTCTGGAAAAGGAAAACGGATAAAAATTCACACAAGAAAAACAAATGTTGTTTTTCTCTGCTATTATATTATCGATGACACCCTCTAACTAGCAAAGGTATATTTTACTGTAAACATAAAGCATCAACAGAGTAAACTGTGTCTATATCTGTCAAATAAAAAAATTAACGAGATAAAACGTGACTACACCATCTTGTCACAAAAAGACACTAACTCTAATATGCTTTGTGGACGTCAATCCACCTTAAACGTAAGTGAATTTGTAATGAAAAATTATTAATTTTTTTTTTACAAAATTGTATATTGTAAACGTAGTTAATTATTTATTATACATCACCAGGTCCACTTGAAAATGGCATCAGCCGAAACAAGCTTGTAGTGGAGAATATTTGCACAAGCTGAATAAATATTGTTAGCAGCAAACTTGGATATGTATATGACGATAACAACAGTAATTATTTAACAACATATGAATGGGGCGCTGGGAAACTTGCCCTAAAGGAAGTTGCTGCATTCGTATCTTTCCGACAGAGAGTGGAAATATCTCTGTAGCAAGCAATGCATTCAGGGCATGTTCTCTACATAGAGCTGGGATTGTCACGTGCCACTTAGACAAATCGATTTTTCGCGCCCTTTCAGTTGTTTCTTGACTGGAAGATCAGCTAGACTGCTGAAAGAAGTCCACCTTCTTTTCGGACAGTACCCACCATATTGGTTCTAAGCGAAACAAGCATATAATGCATAAATATGTCGCAGAAGTGACACGTAACTTGATCTCTCTCTAGAAGGAGAAAGCGTAGCTTCTACATGCAGCTTTCTGAACAGTATTAAGTCAATAAACACAACACCCCATTAGAATCAACGTTATATTCATAACGGCTAACTACTTTTTAATACGTAGCTGTAGTTGGTAACGACCATAAGTTTTCCCACAACGACACAAAATCAGCCGACGTACACACAAAAAGGCTAATACAAATTGCGCGATCGTAGTTTTGTTGCAGAATTCCACGACAGTTTCATCTTAAAGTTGAGAACATTCAACCTGTTCTGCGCATCTGAAAGCCCACTCCACAGATACTTGTACACTATGGTTTACGACAAGGATGTTAAAAAACTCCTTGGTTTCCGATGTTCTTGTGGTAAACGCAAGGAGGTTCATGGAGGCGCCCTTACACTGAAAAAGTAAAGCGTGCCTCCGCCATATTGCCAATTTTTGTTCCTATTGTTGAGTTAATGTCTTAAGTCACTTAAAAGAGGAATAAAACGTCCGACAGTTTTGCTGTGATGTACAACGTTCAAAGAGAGTGCTAATTAGCCATTAAAAATTAAGTTTTTAAATATATTATGATGAGTATGTATTACTAGTTATTCAAGAAAGTCTATTGTTTGAAAGTACATAGTTTGCAGTGACTGTCAGTTCAATGCATTAACAGTAAGATGGTCGACTTAACCCATAATTTTAACGGAGATATATCATTCCAAAACTGACCAAGATGGCGGACAGTCTTCAACTGACGTATGTGCTCGGCATAGATAATGCCATCTCCCTTTATCCTAACCTCCTTGGGTAAACGCTTCATCCACAGATACCAAGTGGGCAGGACAAACAATGGAGCGTATATACATATGGCAAGGCAGCATCATAAAACTACAAGACTGATGGCTAACCACAGTCGGATATAGGCAAAAGTTTAGCGTTTTAAAATAATTGCCACTACTTTAAAGTAGTGAATCTTAAACGTTAAATGTACTCTTCATAAACTGCTTTGTGTAATCTTAAACGAAACTAGACACAGTCTGTGTTTTACTAACAGTGACATGGTCGTTGTAGAAACGTTGGTGACACGAAAATTACGGAGTGTTCATTTAAGCAATGTTTGTGCTGCAAGAGTAAATTTAGACACGCGATGCATAGCGACTTTGTTAACGACCGCGAACATACAGGCCCAGCGTGGCGTTCTTTTCTTGGCTCCTGAAGGACAAACACCGGCAGATATTTATTGGAGAATGATGCAAGATCCCAGCCCTGTAACTGAGCCTTTTGCGTGTGCGTAGAGGCAGACCGGAATCCTATTTATTGGTTCACGAATCCCGTCCACGGTTTGCAGCAAAAGCTAAGCCGTCCTAGAGTTAGACTAGTGAGCCAGCGTGTCATGCTGTGGTACTCACGACGTCGTTATCCCTTGCAGATTTGGTTGTAATAGTTTTCTGATGACAGTGCAAAGCAGGAGAGATTAACTTTTAAGTCGTCATGTGTAGGTCATTCGTTTGAATGAAATCCGGAATGCAGTTACTATTGCCGACAATATAAAACAGAATTAAAATCGCAGTCTCGTCTTAGTAATCAATTTCTTTGTCAATTCGTGACATTGGGCCCAATGTAACATTTCTCTCGCCGAATGACTGCATCGGCAGCAACCGAGACGTCGTTGCAATATAACTTCTGATGGCCGAAGTAAAGAATATATAAAATGCAGAATGGCTATGGGGAGAAAAGCGTTTCTAAAGAAGCGAAACTTGTTAACATCCAATATTAATTTAAATGTTAGGAAGTCCTTTCTGAAAACATTTGTCTTGAGTGTAGCATTGTATGGCAGTGAAACTTGGACGATAAAGAGTTCAGACAAAAAGATTATAGAAGCTTGAAATGTGGTGCTACAGACAAATTATGAAGATTAGATGGGTACATCACGTGACTAATGAGGAGGTGCTTCACCGTATTGGGGAGAAAAGGAGTATCTGGCATGTCATGACTTAGAGAAGGGATAGAAGGTTGGACACATTCTGAGACATCAAGGAATTGTCAACTTAGCATTAGAAGGAAGCGTGTGGGGTAAAAATCGTAGAGGGAGACCGAGGGACGAATACACTAAGCAGATTCAAAAGGATGTAGGTTGCCGAACGTATTCTCAGATAAAGAGACTTGCACAGGACAGGGTAGCGTGGAGAGCTGCATCAAACCAGTCTCCGGACTGAAGACCACAACAACAACATAATTGACATAAAAGAATTGTCACCGTGTATGTAAAATTTTGGATGAGATTTCATACGATGCTTGGCGGCGGGTATCTTGCAGTAACTTTGACACCACTTAGCTTTTCACCCTGAAAGTTGAGTTGCATAATTTTTCGCAGATGGAGGAGCAAATACACTGAGTACAGAGAGCCGAGGGGATGACTGGCAGAGAAAGGGGGGGGGGCGACAGGCAGAGAGAGAGAGAGAGAGAGAGAGAGCGAAAAGATGAGTATGCTAAAGAGATAGAGCACGCGAGGGAGCAGAAGACAGAGGGAGAGAAAGAGAGGGACAGAGATAGGAAGAGAGAGAGAGAGAGAGAGAACGAGAAAGGGAGCAAGAGAGCTAGAGCGAGAAAGAGAGGGCGAGAGAGAGCATGAGAGGGATAGCAAGAGAGGGAGAGAGCGAGAGTGAGAAGGGGAGAGATAAAGCTAGAGATAGAGCGTGTGCACGAGAGGAACTGAGAGAGAGAGAGAGAGAGAAAGAGAGCGAGAGAGGCAGATAGCATGTGCGAGAGACAAGAGAGCTGCACGAGAGAGTCAGAGAGAATACCTGACAGTCGGTTTTGGAGGCGATCTGATCGTTTTATAAAACGAAATGCCAAGATTGCACATTAATAATTTATTCAATGACGACCGGTTTCGGTGGACTGTCACCATCATCTGTCACATATATATTTTACAAGCTGGTCATGTGTCAAAAATATAAAAGACATGCAGAAATATCGTAAGTAGGATTAAGTGGCACTAATCCTTCCTTGTTAAAAATGGGTATAAATCAATAAGTGCAACTGGTGTATATTTTTTTACATACTGACTAAGTGCAATGTTGCACTTATTATTTTTTACCCATTTTCTTATCAAGCTAGGATTAGTGCCTCTTAACCATAAATGTATGTTTTATGTTTTTACGTTATTTATTGCATGTATTATATTTTTCAGATGATCAGCTTGTAAAGATAGTGACAGTTCACCGAAACCGGTCGTAATTGGATAAATTATTACTGTGCGATCTTGGGATTTCATTTTGAAACTACAGAGTGAGAGAGCATGAGAGCGAGAGCGATAGAGGGAGAGAGCGATAGAGGGAGAGGGCGAGAGAGGGAGAAAGCGAGAGAGGGAGAGAGAGAGAGAGAGGGGGAGAGGGAGAGAGGGACAGAGAGAGAGAGAGGGAGAGAAAGAGAGAGAGAGAACACGAGAGTGAGAGTGAAAGAGAGAGGAAGTGCGCGAGAGACTGAGAGAGCATGAGAGGGGGGAGGGAGAGAGGGCGAGACGGAGAGAGATAGAGAGAGAGCGCGAGAGAGAGAGAGTGAGGGAGAGAGAAAGAGATCTAGTGTGTGTGTGTGTGAGAGAGAGAGAGAGAGAGAGAGAGAGAGACAGACAGACAGAGACAGAGAGAGATATTGAGAGTGCGAGAGCAAGGGAGACCGAGAGTGAGAGATAGTGGGAGAGTGAGAGTGAGAGAAAGAGAGGAAGAGAGAGAGAGAGAGAGAGAGAGAGAGAGAAAGAGAAAAGAGAGCTATCGAGAAAGGGAGCAAAAGGGAACTAGAGTGCGAGAGAGAGCAATAATTAATAAATCAATTATGTTATTAATAAACTGCAGTTCTCGTTCATAATCCTTTGCCAAAAATGTTTTGGTGTGTAACGCCGTTTCCGTGATATCGCTGAAAGAGTCTTGATATCAACGATGTAATGATTATAGCTCTTAATGAACACAGAGTACGTAGTCTGGTATTACCTTTACTGTGAACCGAAAAGCTCGTGCGCGCCGTGTGTAGCACAGGTGCGTCGGATACCTCTGATACAAAGCCGGCGGCGGCAGCAGCAGCGGCGAATGTAGCACATAGCACCGCTGGTCACAGCCAGGCGCAGGGGAAGATCGCCATGCTGTGTGTGTGTGTGTGTGTGTGCGCGCGCAGCGGACTACTTTGGTCTGGATGCAGCATACACACTTCTATGTTCTTTCGGCTGTCAAGCCATAGACTCCGATTATCCGATAATGTTGGTGAAAACAGCTTAGTTAACATTGTCGGTTACGAATAAAAGAAACATTCATATTGTCTAATAATTATTAAATAAGCTGTAAAATAAATTATAGTCAATATAACATCATAAAACCACACAATACGTTTCAATTACTACTTTAGGAGGCGGGTATATAGAGTACATTCAAACAAGCATAACGAAATAGTTCTCATGCATGCAAACTGTAATTGACTCAAAGCACTCTTTCGTTAATCGAATGCAGTCTATATACGTTGTGAGGGCACTGCCCTCAGCTAACTGCGTATTAGTTTGTACACACATTTAGTATTTCTAGGAAAACCAAGGAAAAAGTCATTATATACCCTGCTATTGACAACAATACACTGCCGGTAAAAATCAGTACACCTGGAAACCTGACACCGATATTGAGTTGATGACGGAAGATGTAACCTGTGTCGTACTAATAAGCCGCGAGGGTGTGGGCGTTCTAAGGCGCCTTGCTGCTGAGTACGTGGCTCCCCCGTCGGAGTTTCGAGTCCTCCCTTGGGCATGCGTGGGGTGGTTTTTTTTTTTTTTTTTTGCCCTTATAATAGTTTAGTTCAATTGGTCCCACAGCTTTAAGATATTTAATTTGATCGTACTAATGATGTTTCAGCTTCGTCCGCCAAAAGATAGCGTAGTAATTTAACTGCCCGAGAGCCATCTGTGTGTGCTGTTTTATAGGGAATGTCATGCTGAGGTGTGAAGAAAACTTGCGCCCTCTGATTGAGACGTACAGCCGCCTAACCGACTTTAAAGGGCGTAAAATTTGACTGCTAATATACGTATGCCACTCTGAAACCAAACCGACTGACTGCACTGGAAACTGAGAAAACAGAGTTTAAAGTCCTGAAATAGAAGCTCCATTTTTATTCAACTATTATGCTATGAAATTACAAGTTACTTTGACATACAAATTTGATGAAAACACAAGACAGATAGTTATTGAAACAGAGAAATGGAAATTGTGTTTTTCCAGGAGTTAGTCACATTGGTGTGAAAACTACAGAACCATCACTTTAATAAGTCATGGTTGCAAAATATTAACACGAATTATTTACAGAAGAATGGAAAAGCTGGTAGAAGCCGACCTCGGGGAAGATCAGTTTGACTTCAGGAGAAATGTAGAAACACGGGAGGCAATACTCATTTTACGGCTTATCCTAGAACATAGATTAAGGAAAGGCAATCCTACATATCTAGATTTGTAGAAGGCTTTTGACAATGTTGATTGGAATAAACTCTTTCAAGTTTTGAAAATCAAGAGTAAAGTATAGGGAGCGTAAGGTTATTTACAACTTGTACAAAAACCAGACAGCGGTTGTCAGAGTTGAAGGGCATGAAAGGTATGCTGTGATTGGGAAGGGAGTAAGACAGGGTTGTAGCCTTTTCCGATGTTATTCAATTTGTACAATGAGCAAGCTATAAAGGAAAGCAAGGAGAAATTTAGAGAAGGAATTAAAGTTCAGGGCGAAGAATTAAAAAATTGCGTTTTGCTGACGACATAGTAATTTTGTCAGAGACAGCAAAGAGAAGAGCAGTTGAACAGAATGGACAGTGTGCTGAAAGTTGCATGTAAAATGAACATTAACAAGAGCAAAACCAGGGTAATGGAGTGCACTCTAAGAAAATCAGGTGATGCTGAAGGAATTAGATTAAGTAACGAAACGATAAAGGAGGTGGATGAATTTTGTTGCTTGGGCAGTAAAATAACAAATGATGATCGCAGTACAGAGGATATAAAATACAGAATGACAATGTGCAGAAAAGCGTTCTTGAAAAAGAGAAATTTGTTAACCTCGAATATTGTTTTCTGAAGGCATTTGTGTGGAGTGTTGCCTTGTATGGGAGTGAAACATGGACGATAAACAGTGCGGACAGGAAGAGTATTGAGGCTTTTGAAATGTGGTGCTACAGAAGAATGCTGAAGATTAAGTGGAAAAGAGTGGAGCACCTCCACGCTCGCACTAGCATGGTGACCAACTCAAGAGTTCTACTGTCACCTCTGCATGTGTTAGTAAGTTAATGTAGGCGTCACAGGAGCGGGTACTGTGATGTGTTCCGTACGTGTGGATAAGATTACCCATTAATACGGTCCATATCGGGAGATAGTATTGGTCGAAAACTTCGAAAGAAGAGCGGTTTTAAGGGCAGAGGGAAAAAAGTGCCAAGGCAAGCGCCAAGGGAAAAAAACCTCTGCGACAGTCAGGTGCGGATAGTAAGGGCAGTAGCGGATTCCTTGCTAGCTGCGATAGTTCATGCAAGGGTAGGTTAAGTTAGTAGCGGGTATCGTGCATCGATTACCGTGTCAGTGCTAAGGTCGTCATATCAATCCGTTGGTGCTGCAGCAGAACCTGCTGCGTTGGGCTGCGCTGCTACTCTCGACCGGCTGGCCAAGTGCGGCAGCGAGCCGCGATGTTTCTGCGTCCTCTCTCCGGCGGTGGAGTCCACTCGTCGCGGTACCTCTGCGCGCAAATGACTGCGCGGAGAGGTTCCTGTCGCCGGTCGTCTGGGCCGCAACTTCACTGGGTGGCGCATGACTTCTTCAGCGACTCCTCCAATGATTGCCCCTCCAGTTTGGCCTTCAGAGTGGCCTCAAATTATCTGACCGCCCGTATCTGGGCAGGCGTCATCTGGGCAGCTGTCGACTGTGATTGAACAACCACAGGAGCGCCGGTCGTCGTAGCAGTGGTCGCCGCAGAGCTGTGCGACGCAGGGGCGGGCTCTGTGGCGTCCTCCGCATCGTCATCAGCGTCGTCGTCGTAGAGGTCGCGCCCCAGTTCGGCGTGCAGCTGCCGAATTTGTCGGCAGACCTCGTCCCTCTCCGCAGCAAGTTGGGCCTGGAAGGCCACCCTCTCTGCTGCCATGGCGGCTTTGAATGCCGCCGTTGCCTCTTCCGCGGCAACGCGCAGGTCGTCCCCGGGCCGCGTCGTCTTCTTTGGGGCGGATGGCGCCGGCCCCCTTTCCGCTCTCGGCCGGTCCGCGCCGCCATTGGCGGTGTTTTCCGGTCGGTCGCGGTCAGGGTGCGCGGCTGCCGCGCCGTCCCCTCGTCGTCGTCGTCGCCGCCGTTTCCGCCGACCATGCGGCGCCGCCGCAGCGGCCTCCGCGCCGCCTCCGGGTTGGTTCCGGCTTGAGAAAGCCGGGCAGCCTCGCCAGTTGGCAACGTGAGGACCGCCACAACGGGCGCAAGTCGGCGTCTCTTCCCTGCCGCGCACGCAGTCTCGTGTGTCATGCTCGCCAGAGCATTTGACGCACCGCGCTGCGTTGCGGCAGTATTTGGCCACATGGCCTACCCCCTGGCATCTGAAGCACTGAGGGAGAGGGTCCATGTCGGCGGGGAGAGCTTCCACCGTCACTGGGAAGCCCAAGAGCTTCCGCAGGGCGAAGACGTCGCCCCCATCATCGACCGTTTGCACGGCGACAACGTAGAGCGGCGGCCTCGACCTGTTGGTCCGGTTGTGCAACTTAGCAGTTACACCACCGAACCCTGCTCGCCGCAGCCCTTCTCGGACTGCCGCCTCGTCGCAGCACCATGGCAGGCCCTTCAGGAGCGCCCTGGTGTACTTCGCGCGCTTCCCTTCAGACGTCGTCTTCAAGGGAGGAGCGTCGACGATGAAGGCGGCCACAGCGCTCTTCAGTGCCCTGTGGTCCGACTTCGTTGCTGCTTGTAGCGAAATGGTCGCGTTCGAGTTGACCAGCTCGATGCCGACCTCTTTCTTGCAGCAGCCGACTATAATATCGTACACCTCGACCCATGCGCCACTGCACGAGATGTACAAGGGCGGGGGAGGCGTACAATCTTCTTCGGTCTTCTTACCGTGATCTGCAGCCTCGATGAGTTGCGTGACCGACGGCCCCTTCGCTGCAGGTTTCTTCTGCTGCGCCGATTTCTTCACCATGCTGTGGTGCGGGAGGACACGACAATTTTGCAGCGTTGTTAAAACAACGCAACGACAATTTGCTTCGTTCCCGCCACAGCACGGACTTCCTCACAGCTCTCCGGCAACTGGAACAGAGCGCGCTGCACCGACGATGCGCACGCCTCCGCTGCTCAGCTGCACACACACAGATTAAGTGGGTGGATCGCGTAACTAATGAGGAGCTTCTGAACAGAATTGGGGAGAAAAGAAATTTTTGGCATACCTTGACTAAAAGAAGGGATCGATTAGTAGGATATATTCTTAGACATCAAGGAATTGTGAATTTAACGTTGGAGGGAAGTGTGTGGGGTAAAAACCGCAGAGGAATACCAAGAGATGGATACAGGAAGCAGATTCAAACAAATATAGGTTGCCGTTCTTATGTGGGGATGAAGAGCCTTGCTTAGGATAGGGTATTCTGGAGAGCTGCATCAAACCAGTCTCCGGACTGAAGACCACAACAACAACATAATTGACATAAAAGAATTGTCACCGTGTATGTAAAATTTTGGATGAGATTTCATACGATGCTTGGCGGCGGGTATCTTGCAGTAACTTTGACACCACTTAGCTTTTCACCCTGAAAGTTGAGTTGCATAATTTTTCGCAGATGGAGGAGCAAATACACTGAGTACAGAGAGCCGAGGGGATGACTGGCAGAGAAGGGGGGGGGGCGACAGGCAGAGAGAGACAGAGAGAGCGGAAAGATGAGTATGCTAAAGAGATAGAGCACGCGAGGGAGCAGAAGACAGAGGGAGAGAAAGAGAGGGACAGAGATAGGAAGAGAGAGAGAGAGAGAGAGAACGAGAAAGGGAGCAAGAGAGCTAGAGCGAGAAAGAGAGGGCGAGAGAGAGCATGAGAGGGATAGCAAGAGAGGGAGAGAGCGAGAGTGAGAAGGGGAGAGATAAAGCTAGAGATAGAGCGTGTGCACGAGAGGAACTGAGAGAGAGAGAGAGAGAAAGAGAGCGAGAGAGGCAGATAGCATGTGCGAGAGACAAGAGAGCTGCACGAGAGAGTCAGAGAGAATACCTGACAGTCGGTTTTGGAGGCGATCTGATCGTTTTATAAAACGAAATGCCAAGATTGCACATTAATAATTTATTCAATGACGACCGGTTTCGGTGGACTGTCACCATCATCTGTCACATATATATTTTACAAGCTGGTCATGTGTCAAAAATATAAAAGACATGCAAGAAATATCGTAAGTAGGATTAAGTGGCACTAATCCTTCCTTGTTAAAAATGGGTATAAATCAATAAGTGCAACTGGTGTATATTTTTTTACATACTGACTAAGTGCAATGTTGCACTTATTATTTTTTACCCATTTTCTTATCAAGCTAGGATTAGTGCCTCTTAACCATAAATGTATGTATATAAAACTCTTCTGGGTTTTGGACCGCATCGTCAAAATATCAAACACTTCACCGACGTTTCGGCCACTATTGCAAGTGGCCATCTTCTGGGTGTTTGATATTTTGACGATGCGGTCCAAAACCCAGAAGAGTTTTATATACAATGACAACGGCCGCGGAAGCCTTCGTTTACACATAAATGTATGTTTTATGTTTTTACGTTATTTATTGCATGTCTTATATTTTTCAGATGATCAGCTTGTAAAGATAGTGACAGTTCACCGAAACCGGTCGTAATTGAATAAATTATTAATGTGCGATCTTGGGATTTCATTTTGAAACTACAGAGTGAGAGAGCATGAGAGCGAGAGCGATAGAGGGAGAGAGCGATAGAGGGAGAGGGCGAGAGAGGGAGAAAGCGAGAGAGGGAGAGAGTGAGAGAGGGAGAGGGAGAGAGGGACAGAGAGAGAGGGAGAGAAAGAGAGAGAGAGAACACGAGAGTGAGAGTGAAAGAGAGAGGAAGTGCGCGAGAGACTGAGAGAGCATGAGAGGGGGGAGGGAGAGAGGGCGAGACGGAGAGAGATAGAGAGAGAGCGCGAGAGAGAGAGAGAGTGAGGGAGAGAGAAAGAGAGATCTAGTGTGTGTATGAGAGAGAGAGAGAGAGACAGACAGAGACAGAGAGAGATATTGAGAGTGCGAGAGCAAGGGAGACCGAGAGTGAGAGATAGTGGGAGAGTGAGAGTGAGAGAAAGAGAGGAAGAGAGAGAGAGAGAGAGAGAGAGAGAGAGAAAGAGAAAAGAGAGCTATCGAGAAAGGGAGCAAAAGGGAACTAGAGTGCGAGAGAGAGCAATAATTAATAAATCAATTATGTTATTAATAAACTGCAGTTCTCGTTCATAATCCTTTGCCAAAAATGTTTTGGTGTGTAACGCCGTTTCCGTGATATCGCTGAAAGAGTCTTGATATCAACGATGTAATGATTATAGCTCTTAATGAACACAGAGTACGTAGTCTGGTATTACCTTTACTGTGAACCGAAAAGCTCGTGCGCGCCGTGTGTAGCACAGGTGCGTCGGATACCTCTGATACAAAGCCGGCGGCGGCAGCAGCAGCGGCGAATGTAGCACATAGCACCGCTGGTCACAGCCAGGCGCAGGGGAAGATCGCCATGCTGTGTGTGTGTGTGTGTGTGTGCGCGCGCAGCGGACTACTTTGGTCTGGATGCAGCATACACACTTCTATGTTCTTTCGGCTGTCAAGCCATAGACTCCGATTATCCGATAATGTTGGTGAAAACAGCTTAGTTAACATTGTCGGTTACGAATAAAAGAAACATTCATATTGTCTAATAATTATTAAATAAGCTGTAAAATAAATTATAGTCAATATAACATCATAAAACCACACAATACGTTTCAATTACTACTTTAGGATGCGGGTATATAGAGTACATTCAAACAAGCATAACGCAATAGTTCTCATGCATGTAAACTGTAATTGACTCAAAGCACTCTTTCGTTAATCGAATGCAATCTATATACGTTGTGAGGGCACTGCCCTCAACTAACTGCGTATTAGTTTGTACACACATTTAGTATTTCTAGGAAAACCAAGGAAAAAGTCATTATATACCCTGCTATTGACAACAATACACTGCCGGTAAAAATCAGTACACCTGGAAACCTGACACCGATATTGAGTTGATGACGGAAGATGCAACCTGTGTCGTACTAATAAGCCGCGAGGGTGTGGGCGTTCTAAGGCGCCTTGCTGCTGAGTACGTGGCTCCCCCGTCGGAGTTTCGAGTCCTCCCTTGGGCATGCGTGGGGTGCTTTTTTTTTTTTTTTTTTTTTTTGCCCTTATAATAGTTTAGTTTAATTGGTTTTTACGTCTAGGCACTGATGACCACTGCAATTTGGTCCCACAGCTTTAAGATATTTAATTTGATCGTACTAATGATGTTTCAGCTTCGTCCGCCAAAAGATAGCGTAGTAATTTAACTGCCCGAGAGCCATCTGTGTGTGCTGTTTTATAGGGAATGCCATGCTGAGGTGTGAAGAAAACTTGCGCCCTCTGATTGAGACGTACAGCCGCCTAAGCGACTTTAAAAGGCGTAAAATTTGACTGCTAATATACGTATGCCACTCTGAAACCAAACCGACTAACTGCTCTGGAAACTGAGAAAACAGAGTTTAAAGTCCTGAAATAGAAGCTCCATTTTTATTCAACTATTATGCTATGAAATTACAAGTTACTTTGACATACAAATTTGATGAAAACACAAGACAGATAGTTATTGAAACAGAGAAATGGAAATTGTGTTTTTCCAGGAGTTAGTCACATTGGTGTGAAAACTACAGAACCATCACTTTAATAAGTCATGGTTGCAAAATATTAACACGAATTATTTACAGAAGAATGGAAAAGCTGGTAGAAGCCGACCTCGGGGAAGATCAGTTTGACTTCAGGAGAAATGTAGAAACACGGGAGGCAATACTCATTTTACGGCTTATCCTAGAACATAGATTAAGGAAAGGCAATCCTACATATCTAGATTTGTAGAAGGCTTTTGACAATGTTGATTGGAATAAACTCTTTCAAGTTTTGAAAATCAAGAGTAAAGTATAGGGAGCGTAAGGTTATTTACAACTTGTACAAAAACCAGACAGCGGTTGTCAGAGTTGAAGGGCATGAAAGGTATGCTGTGATTGGGAAGGGAGTAAGACAGGGTTGTAGCCTTTTCCGATGTTATTCAATTTGTACAATGAGCAAGCTATAAAGGAAAGCAAGGAGAAATTTAGAGAAGGAATTAAAGTTCAGGGCGAAGAATTAAAAAATTGCGTTTTGCTGACGACATAGTAATTTTGTCAGAGACAGCAAAGAGAAGAGCAGTTGAACAGAATGGACAGTGTGCTGAAAGTTGCATGTAAAATGAACATTAACAAGAGCAAAACTAGGGTAATGGAGTGCACTCTAAGAAAATCAGGTGATGCTGAAGGAATTAGATTAAGTAACGAAACGATAAAGGAGGTGGATGAATTTTGTTGCTTGGACAGTAAAATAACAAATGATGATCGCAGTACATAGGATATAAAATACAGAATGACAATGTGGAGAAAAGCGTTCTTGAAAAAGAGAAATTTGTTAACATCGAATATTGTTTTCTGAAGGCATTTGTATGGAGTGTTGCCTTGTATGGGAGTGAAACATGGACGATAAACAGTGCGGACAGGAAGAGGATTGAGGCTTTTGAAATGTGGTGCTGCAGAAGAATGCTGAAGATTAAGTGGGTGGATCGCGTAACTAATGAGGAGCTTCTGAACAGAATTGGGGAGAAAAGAAATTTTTGGCATAACTTGACTAAAAGAAGGGATCGATTAGTAGGATATATTCTTAGTCATCAAGGAATTGTGAATTTAACGTTGGAGGGAAGTGTGTGGGGTAAAAACCGCAGAGGAATACCAAGAGATGGATACAGGAAGCAGATTCAAACAAATATAGGTTGCCGTTCTTATGTGGGGATGAAGAGGCTTGCTTAGGATAGGGTATTCTGGAGAGCTGCATCAAACCAGTCTCCGGACTGAAGACCATAACAACAAAAACAACATCAACAATACCTACTCTGATTTCAGAGCTTTGTCCAAGCTTCATCATTATGAACACAGTTTTTATATTTCGATTCTGACGCAGCACGAATCTGAAAATGCTTGTGGTCTCTTGTATTGTCTTCATCACAATGAAGATAAGCTCTCAGATAAGTTAAAATATGTATTGGCTAGTACTGGTTTCCCATACCTTTTGACTGGACTCAAATCTTGATCATGAACGTTGTCAGCAGCTCCAGAAAATGAATTTCCTATATCGTTACTCATTTTGTAACTCTCTGTTGAAACTTAAGTTCAGAAATAACAAATTAATACAAATTAAATCACTTAGTCAAACCTTGAAATAAATGCATTGTTGGAATTAACATTACACGCTAATTATTGACAAGCATCAAACAATGTTGCGAATACTATGTCAGAAAAATTGTGTTAAACACTTTGGCCTCTGAAAACTGCAACGAAATGTTCAATTGCTATGATAATTGTTGTCACTTTCTGGCACACAAATCATACCGCGCACGGCAGTGCGCGGTATTAATATGTTCGTAAATGGTGAAAGAAGACCGTCTGTCGGTTTCCATATATTTTTGTATAGGTTCTGTAAAGTTATAATTTATTTAATGTCGCTAGATTGTCATTTTGTTAAAACTTGAACCCCACTCCTTTCAAGGCTTGAGGAATAACATTTTTATTTCATGTGTTAAAATATTAGTTAATATTGCTAGGTTTTTCTTATTTTGTTATGTTAATAATTTACTATAATATTAATTAATATGGCATAAGTACGGCTTCTCCGCTACGCCACTGCCCCTGGGAGAATGTGCAGTAGTTGTACTTTTATGTGTGTGCAAGAATCTATGGCTGTTTAAATGTGGGGAGCGATAGCTCGCTTTGCATCGTTCTCTCTGGCTCAGTATCGATAGCTGCTCATGTTACCACAGAGGTTTCCACACCTTTTGGTTGCGGGCTAGATAGCGAACCTTTCCCTCCAGTGCGATTATCGCTGTCCGTCCCCACCACCGCTGTTTTCGGGGATTTTCCGGTTTCCGGTGGCTTCCCTCGTTTTCCCGCGCCCCGGTGGCCACTCGGCTGATCATTCTGTTCTGGCCGTCTGGTGAGGTAAGTTTGGTCTGCTCTTGATTCTGGAGATGGTAGAATTTCATTGACTACCACGTTTAACTTAGTTTCGTGAACTTAGTTTTGTGGAATATTTTCTCCAATCGTGTGCGGAAATGTGTTCTCGTTTTTCAATTCAGTGATTTCCAATAGATAAACGCGGTGTGTGTGATTCTAGTTGCAGTTTGATAACGGCCTGATATGTTGAAACCTTTTGTGATCATATGACGGTGTATGAACTCTGTGTTAATACTTTCTAGCTTTGAGGGTCTCGATTTCTAATAGGTGATATGTTGATTTTATCTTCTCATCGTTTCCTTCCGTCGTTGGTTCATAGAACAAAGCCTTCAGCTTCCACTCTTGTTTGATCCATGCCCATCAAGCAAACAACTATGCAGGTATCCTTCTGATTTCCACTAATATTTCGCGATCTTCTCTCCCCGCGTATTTTAATTTTGCTGTCTCTTCTCTGACTGGTAGTACGCCCTCTGTCTTTGTCAGTAATTCTCTCTGAGCATTGTACAACCTCCTTAAATAGCTTCCTTGCGTAATTCTAAACATTTATATGTGTTGCATGCTGTAATTCTTAATTTTATTTTTCCGAATTTGTAATTATTACGCTTTTACGAGTTTTATAGACTGGACTTCATTAGTCTCTGTAATCGCTTCCTATCGCGTGTAGCTGAATTTCTTTCGCTTCTTCGTGTAATTGTCAACATTTCTATGGGTTGCATGCTGCAGTTAATTTTCTTTATTTTTCGGAAACTGAATTTATTCAATTTTATCGGTTTTCAGGACCACTTGGGTCCGAGTTCCAACTTCCGAGGTTTGCAGCTAGTTGCCTGAGTTCACGCCGCTTCTCATATAAAACCAGTACCTAGATCGATTGGTGACAGACTGCAATTTAAGAATCCACCGTGATTTTATATAATGAGTCCGATTTTCAACTACTTCACCTTCAGTTGAGTGCCTTCATGTAACATAGCCGTGTGTCGGCGTTAGCGTGTTTGCTCGCGGTCCAATTTAGATGTAATTTAACTTGACTATACACGCGCACCATCGCAAAAAAGGCACGAAAGACTAGAGCCAGTTTCAAAGTGTTTTCGTACATTGTGTTTTGTGCTAGCCTGCCGCGGTGGCCGAGGGGACTGAGGCACTCCAGTCACGGTCTGCACGGCCACTACGGTCGGGGGTTCGAATCCCCCCTCGGGCATGGATATTTGTGCCGTCGTTAGTCTTAGCTAGTTCATAAGTAGTTTGTAAGCTTAGGGACTGATGACCCCGTAGTTAAGTCCCGTAAGTTCTAAAAACATTTGAACATTCGTTTTGTGCTACCACCGACTTGCTGAATTTCCCCTACGATAGAGGCGTCTGCTTCCGCCTCGTCTCAGCTCGTTGAATTTGGTGAGTTTCGTTGTGGCATTCCGTGTGTATGAGAGTATGAGTGTTGTTTGTGAGTCGTTTCCCCCAGTAGCGTTAAGACATGTATAGTTTAGGCTGGGCACCGTCCGCGTTAATCCATGTAAGAGATGCATTTTTATTATATTATCAAAACTGGTTCCCCATTTTGCTTGTTTTCTATCTGAATAAACAAGTCTAAGTTCAGCATAATCCGTAAGTTGCCTATAAATGGTAGTTTTAAAGCACCTTCCCTCTTTTATTTAATATTGTTCTTCACAAGTGCTGAGAACAAGCTCAGATGCTAATTTTGTAAAGTGTAAATTCCGTTGCGCCATAAATATTTTCTTAGCCGTCTTTCTATGATAACTTTAATTGTGGTTGCTTGCTTATTAATGTCTATGTGTAATAACGTGTGAGCTGCTATGTATATTGACCTCTGTAGTATTAACTTCCTGTTACTGAAGTGATTTGAAACGAGTCAGTTTTCAGTTTGGGCCAGGGAACAAGGCTTTGTAGCAGGGAGTAACCAGTAGTTCACACGGACAAAATTTACTAATTTTTGTGATAAGACAAGGCTCTTCTTCCGTACAGTAGTCGACTTTTAACGTCGCGTGCGAATTTGCGATTCTTTAGGGCCCATATCTAAGGTTCTATTCATCTCAGAATGAAGGAGTTAAGTGTTCCGTATAGATCTTGACCTAGTGATCATTTGTGTACATATTAAGAGAATGGGTATACTATATCTATCAAAAACAGCACATCGTCAAAATTTTCAAAGTTACACATTTCTTGGAGCCAATCCAAATTGAGTAAATCAGTAGGCTTTGGTACATGTCGTGTAGTCTATGGTGCGCTTTAAACGGCCTACAAAAGCACCATTCATTCATGGGCGGTTTCTGAGAACATCTAAAAAAACCATGATTTTTGAGTACCAAAAAAACGAATTGTGGGAATGGTCACTTCGATACTTTCTATTCATTGCAAATCTTCGAAATTTTTACCATATGTTCTTATGATGATATTCTCGAGGCAGTTTTTAAATTTTTTCGATATCATTATCCGTTACCGAGATCCAGAGGTTGAAACTCATCATAGTTTTGCACATAAAACCCGATTTTTAGCCGTTTTACCACCGTGAATCACAAATATCTAAATAACTAACCATAGAAAATTGTTCAGATATTTACAATATACCCTGTAGACATCTATAAACGGCATTTTTAGTTTTCGTAATTCTTTGTCCGTTAGCAAGACACGCCCGAAAAACCGCGATATTTCAGTAGAAAAAGTGCGTATTGTGCTGAAAGAAGGCGTTCGGGCAGCTCTGAAACTTACCATGCAATTTGAAAAAAGATACTCGGCGGAAAAATTTGAGTTTTTGTACATCTTAAAGATTGAAATCTTTGGTCGATGAAGGGCTGATTTTTGTTTTCGTTTACTTTACAGTTAATATGCAGCATCCGGTTTAGTGAGCTACTGCAACATATTTTAAAGAATTTGCAGAGGTAAAACCACATTGCGTACACTTCTCGTATGGTTGATTTTAGGTAACATATAGCTGCATATGAAATGGAGATAACACATCGAAATTTTATTTAAGGTTTAGAGCAGAATGAGATCTTATGTGGTTCTTGAGATATCGATTCGTGAATGATAGCACACGACAGCAATAGGTTCGAAAACTCTATTTTTGATTGTGAGGTAATCAATCTTGAGGAATAGGAAATGACTAAAATGTTATGTGTATGTTGTTTAGGTGTTTATCTCGAAAATCCGTTTCCTTTTTTTGGAAATGTGCATTCGTTATCGCGATACGCTACAAACACCATAATTTTTCGCATCAAAAGATCCAATTGCGTGCATTGGCAAATGTACATTTCTATTCATGGCAAATCGTTGAAATTTTTACGATGCGTTCTAATATTATGATTCCGAAAAGCTTTGAAATTTTTTCAGATAATACTATCCATTACCTAGATCTGTAAATTCCCAGTTACAGCACAAATTCATGACAAATATGCAGTGTTATTTAATCCCTGATATTTCATCAACATTCACGTCTTTCAGGCCACTGGACGTGCAAAATTCGTCATCCTAATGGTTGGATCAACGTGAACGACTTGAATTATCGTGAAATATCTGCATCATATAAAACTAAATTCTCAGCTAACCTCGAAAATATTTACATGCATTTTAGGGAACGATATTGATAGTGTATAACAGTGTTCTTTGAAATAATTAAGCGTGTTTAGCAATCATCTGGATGAGAAGCTCATTTTAGAAAGTAAACTACTACATAGTCAATTTGGTCTGACGTTTGTACAAATGTATCATTGTATATAAAATACTACCTAAATTTTACTCACCATTGATATCATGTTATATAAGCAGTATACTCTGATGTAACAGGAAAAAGAAGGGAACCAGCTGAAAATTTCTGCTGCACAGAAAAGACGAATATGTTCTCTGACACAAAAGTGTGGAATCAGCTGCCTCAATCCTCATTCCACCTTCCTCACAAAAAATTTTGACATACGAACATATTCGCGCTTTTTTTTTCGGCTGAATGTGAGTAGGACAGAGATAGTGCAACAGGCAAAGAGAGCCATATATGATAGAACAGAGAACGTGTCAGTTCAGGAGAAAGGCATATGCATGAAAACAGCAGTGGAAAGCGAAACGAGATGTCGGAAGTCAGGAACAGTGGCAAAAACAAAGACAGATGCAGATAGTAGCAATTGGAGCAAAAGAGAAAACAATGGGAATCTGAGACGAATGGAGACCATACATAAACCATGAGCGTGCGTCTCTCCAGTATTATAGCACAAAACAACTTCTCCAATTTTTCCCATCCTCAGTACCCGCGTGCTAAATTTTTCCGGTCTACAGGTCAAACCCCAAGCAAACCATCCCCCTGGACATATGTATAAAGGAGACAATTGTGATTGAAGACAATGAAAGCCGACTCTTAAGTGAGAAAGAAAGGATACTGGCAACAGAACAAGTAGTGAATGGGACAACGTCAGTGGGGCAGAGAGGCTATGAAGTGGCAGAAACAGACAGCGGCGAGGAATCGCGAGGGAAAGGGATGAAGACATTGAAAGTTTGACACAGAAAGCGGCAGTGGGAGAAACAGCAAACAAACGGACAGAGACGTATATAGACAATGACAGTGAGACGACATTGCTGATTATGTCGGCTTAACTGGGCAAAAGTATTTACAAAGTTATGCGCTAAAAGTTCGCGAATATGTTCGCATGCCAAAATGTTTGATGAGGAAGGCGGAATGAGGCAGCTGGTTCCACACTTTGGTGTCAGAGAACATATTCGCCTTTTCTGTGCTCCGACAGGAGCCTTTTTCAACTGGTTAAAAAATGAAGTTAAAATTTTAGAGTATGAAAATATATGTCTTTGTTAGTTTTCTGGATCAAAAATTGAAAATTATTTAGTCTGATTGGCTTCTGCGTGACGCATGTAACATTTATAACATAAAATGCAGTTTCTCACGAATATATAATTTACACGTCACACGGCAA
This sequence comes from Locusta migratoria, assembly GCA_026315105.1. Taxonomy (NCBI): domain Eukaryota; kingdom Metazoa; phylum Arthropoda; class Insecta; order Orthoptera; family Acrididae; genus Locusta; species Locusta migratoria. Next base: position 621,989,012 of record CM048746.1, on the reverse strand, counting down.
TCTCGATTCCACTATTTAACATCCACCCTTTTGGAAGACTCTCGTTTACGGAGAAGCTGCGAAAAATTGAACGATGAAAGATACATGGTCAAATAAATACCCTATTCTACAGGAAACGATATCTTCGAAATTGTTTCTATAAAATTTTATTTCTTCAAGTATAGCTGGAAAGTGACAATCACGTTAGCAGAGTTTATCTACGAATATGACTCTTCAGGCAGTAAAATCAATGCGCGGTAAAATCAAAGAATTTCTAGTCCTAGTTCATCACAAACCTAATCTGTTAGGATTTATCGATTTCACAATTTTTAAGCAATCTTAAAATACAAAAAATAAAGTTAAAATAATTCCAAGTATATGAGTAAAAGTGAAATAGAATTAGAACTAATGGGTGTAATGAGAACAGTTTACAACTCGCCGCAAAAACGTATAGGCACATATAAAAGACATACACTCACACGTACAAGTTACCGGCCATTGGCGTTCTTCAGAAGAGAGAGCATTCACACGATCACAGACGTGCACTTCACAGCCATCTCCGACTGCCGCACTCCGAATAAAGCTTTTAACAGGTGCCCCAATTTCTACAGTATATAAAAAACTGTAATCAAGGCAAAACTGGTAATGAAGTATCACTTTGAGACTGTAGTATTGTTAGCACCGGAGTATTTACATCTACATGTGATACTCTGCAAATCACATTTAAGTGCCTGGCAGAGGGTTCATCGAACCACCGTTATACTATCTTATCTCCCATTCCATTCTCGAATAGCGCGCGGGAAGAAAGTACAACTGAATCTCTCTGTTCGAACTCTGATTTCTCGTATTTTATTCTGATGATCATTTCTACCTATGTAAGTGGGAATCAACAATATATTTTCGCATTCGGAGGAGAATGTTGGCGATTGTTGTTTCGTAAGTAGCCCATGCCGCAGCGATAAGCGCCGTTGTAATGATTCCCATCCCAAATCCTGCATCATTTCCGTAACGCTGTCTCCCCTGTATCGTGACAATACAAAACGAGCTGCCCTTCTTTCGACTCTTTCGATGTCCTCCGTCAAACCCACCTGATAAGGATCCCGCACTGGACAGCAATACTCCAAAAAAGGACGAACAAGCGTTGTGTATGCAGTCTCTCTAGTAGTTCTGTTGCATCTTTCTAGCGTTCTGACAATAAAACGCAGTCTCTGGTTCGCCTTTCCCACGTGTTCTTTGCAGTTTAATTCTGAAGTAATAGTTCAAAAATGTTCAAATGTTTGTTAAGCTTATGGGACTTAACCGAGTCAACGCCGAGACGATCAAAATTAAATAAAATAAACCAACGTCCACAAAGGACAGATCAAACCGAAGAACCAATGAGTAGAGAGAAAAAGGAAGAGCGTTCGACACCATCTGTAATTAAAAAACTGAGCAAAATTCCCAACGAACAACCGAGAACGAACATGAACAAACGACCGCAAAACATGGATTCTACCTGAAGAACAAAAAATATATATAAATAAAAATAAAAACCCGCCACTGTCATTTTTTGATCTTGTTTCCTAAAAGGTTTTCGCACAATCTTGTTAATTGAACTATATTGAATATGAGTTGTTCAAAGGTTACAGCAGTTTCTCTGAAAAGTGCGTTTGTTCTATTTTGTGAAATATCATGAAATACATACCAACGAATTGCAAATATAGACTTCTTTATCAAATATACACGAACTGGGGAGATACTTCTACAATGACTGCTGTAAATGACGTAATGGTAATAATAAATGTATTTATAGATGAAGTACTAGAGCTTTGTGGAATTCGGTATTATCATACTTATTCCGTTTCTTGTTTTAGCTGTAAACGAAAACGTTGTTACGCTTAGAAGAAGACTATTTGCTCTTTATTTTAGGGCAGAACAATGTAACATGAATAAAGTCATATTTGAAGAACAGAAAAGGTAATACAATCTACGTTAAAAGCATTAATAGCAACTATGCCAAACATAAACATTTCAGTAGATGCATTGATTCTAATTACTGACTATCAACATTTTCCCTTAAGAGTGAACAATTGCTTGTTGTTGTTGTCGTGGTCTTCATTCCGGAGACTGGTTTGATGCAGCTCTCCAGAATAACCTATCCAGAGCAAGCCTCTTCATCACGACATAAGAACGGCAACCTACATCTGTCATAATCTGCTTACTGTATCCATCTCTTGGTCTTCCTCTGCGATTTTTTTCCCACACACTTCCCTCCAACGCTAAATTCACAATTCCTTGATGTCTAAGAATGTGTCCTACCAATCTATCCCTTCTTTTAGTCAAGGTATGCCAGAAATTTCTTTTCTCCCCAATTCTGTTTAGCATCTCCTCATTAGTTACGCGATCCACCCACCTAATCTTCAGCATTCCTCTGTAGCACCATATTTCAAAAGCCTCAATCCTCTTCCTGTCCGCACTGTTTATCGTCCATGTCTCACTCCCATACAAGGCAACACCACACAAATGCCTTCAGAAAGGACTTCCTTAGGCTTAAATCAATATTCGATGTTAACAAATTTCTCTTTTTCAAGAACGCTTTTCTACCCATTGCCATTCTGCATTTTACATCCTCTGTACTTCGACCATCATTTGTTATTTTACTGCCCAAGTAACAAAACTCATCTACCTCCTTTATTGCTTCGTTTTCCAATCTAATTCCTTCAGCATCACCTGATTTTCTTACACTGCACTCCATTACCCTAGTTTTGCTCTTGTTAATGTTCATCTTATATGCACCTTTCAGCACATTGTCCATTCCGTTCAATTGCTCTTCCAGGTCCTTTGCTGTATCTGACAGAATTACTATGTCGTCGGCAAAACGCAATGTTTTTAATTCTTCACCCTGAACTTTAATTCCTTCTCCAAATTTCTCCTTGCTTTCCTTTATAAATTGCCTAGGAAAATAAATCAGGTAAATTGTTGCAATGTATACACTTCTATTCGGTTTCATTGAGGAACGATAGTTGCCACAGAAATCTAAGACTCCATTTGTAGATGAAACTACAGTATCTGCACTCTGTTTAGAATATTCATTATCACAGTTTAGTCCCCTTTGTTGAGGAAATGCTTCAGAAGAGCGGTGTTCAATTCGTTATTAAGTATTTCACGGCATGTTCACGAAAAAGAACAAACACACATTTTAGAGGGAGCACTCTTACATCTGCACAACTTTACACACCGCAAGAAGATAGCTCTATTTAATTAATAAGAGTACCGGAAACTCTTTTAGGAACCAAGGCTAAAAAAGTGGTATGGGTGGGTTTTGAACTACCGACCACATGCATCACAACGTAATGCACTACCCACTAGCTACACCACGGCGAACAACTGCGGCAGTCTCATACGATTGCTGGTAGTTCCTAACAGTTAAAATGAGATTTTTAGACACTAGATTACAATTTATCGTACTATGAATGACGAGGTTTTGTGAAATCTTCAGTGCGCCACTGCTTTGAAACGGCAAAGCCTAAGTTGTAATAAGAAAATCATAAAATACCGGAAGAAAGATGGTGTATGCCAGAGAGAGATCTGAGAGAGGAATGTCACGTGACTTGTCCTAACACCTGGTTTGCGTATAATCAAGTGGTGGTGTCACATCGTCGTTATTTTTGCAAGTATCTCTGTAACGGTGCGAGTTGCGAAAAAACGCAACAGAGGAAAGTTATAGAGAATATTCTCCACAACAAATTAGATTATTCAGTTTCCGTGTCAGATTAACGGTTTGTTTGCAAGTACAATTACATTACAAACTGCTATTTTAGTGTTACTAACGTATTTTTTGTCCGAAAAATTTGAAAAAGGAAGTTTCCAACTATTATTGCTGGAAAATTTGGTTCTGATTGATTGAACGGTTCGAACTAAAATGTAAGAACACTTCACAGATAGACAGACATCGTCATTTTTGTAAATATCTCTGAAACGGTGTAAGATACAAAAAATACATAAGAGAGCAAGTTTGTAGAGGATTTTTCTCCTCTACAGATTTGTCTATTCAATTACCGTTTCAGGTGTACACTTAAACTGTTATTTTCATTTAAATTTCAAGTTGGCGATAGCAAAGGCCCCCTTTTAGAGTTACTACCGTAACCTAAAGGTGGCCAAAAGTGTGCGACGTGATTATGCCCGCACAACTAGAGTGAAGTGTTTGAACGGGGATTGATGGCATGGAGTAGACGTCAGGCGCAATAAATTCCCGCAACCGGTAGTATATTAAATAGTCCCTGGTCGACACTGAAAGCGTGTGTCGGGAATATCAATCGCCAGCTATTACCTCTCATCAAGTAAATCGCAATGTTCGACGGCATTCAGTTAATGACCGTGAGGTGCGGCATTTGCTTTCTGTTGCACGTGCTGGCAGACGATTAACACTGTGTGAAATATCGCAGGAATCAGTGTAGCACCTACAACGGAACTCCGTAAGGTTATTTATAACCCATCGTTTATATTTTCTACTTAAGGGTTAATTTTTATTCTAGTGGGGGCGTTCATAAGAAAGCTTTTGAAGCTGGAATTCAAAATTTACAAGTATTGTGAATATTAAAATCAATAGTCAGTCAAACTGATTACAGGGTTACCAACAAGGAAGATCGAAAGTATTTTCCCCATGTACTAATATAAAAGGAAAATTCTCTACATTGTTAATAACTCTGTCCCATGTTTTCAAATCAAATCTTCAAATGTTTGTAAAGCTTATTGGACATAACTGCGGGGTCATCAGTCCCTGAACTCACAATCTACTTATGAACTAGCTTATACTAAAGACGGCACAAACATCCATGCCCGAGGGGGGCATTCGAACCCCCGACGGGGAACGGCCTTGTGCATCGTAGCATAGCGCCTCAATGCGCTCAGCCGTTCCGCCGCGGCTAGAATATCAGTGGTATATAGGCGTATTGGTTTAGATACCAGTTTGAAGTCAAACGAACGTTAAAATCGCGTATCTAGACAAATTTGGAACCACTTCTTTCCATTAAAAGTGAATGTTTATATATTTGAAGAATTAAAAAAAATACGAATGTGTACATTTATTACATAGTGTTATCTCTGAGTAATCAAACTTTCGTGTGTAGATACGCTATTAAGCTGCATTTAGATGAAACTGTCTTCTGTGTTTTACTAGGCAACGAGCGATATTACCTCAGGTTGTTAAATACAGTGTTTTAACGACGACGAATATGCAAAAACCGAATCCCGTAGAAACTGATATACTAGATTAGGGGGGGAGAAACCAGCCGACAAGAAATTGTAATCGTGAATTCAGAAACTTTCGCTTCTTATGATGATGCTCCTGCCAATGGAAGCATTAAACAAAACCCTTAAAATTCAAACAGCCGGTTTATGCGAAGCACGATAAAAAGGGGCGTCATACATTCCAACATAATTTGGCTTTAATGAGTAATGGCAGCGGGCGAGAGACTTCAGTGCATTTGTCAACAGCACGACTTCACCAGCAGCGCCTCTCTTGGCTCGTGACCATATCGGTCGACTGAAAACCAGAGGCAAAACACGAACGATGCCCACACTACGTGATAGTAAAGGCGATCCTGCCGATAACAGCCCTACTAAAGCAGAGTTACTAAACACAGCTTTTAAAAACTCATTCACCAAAGAACACGAAACCAATATTCCAGATTTAGAATTACAAATAGAGGCCAAAATGAGTAACGTTGAACTAGATATCCTTTGAGTAGTGTAGCAACTTAATCACCTAACAAGGACGTCTTCTGGTCCGGACTGTATACCCATTAGATTTCAATCTGATTATGCTGAAGCGATAGCTCTTTACTTAACAGCCATATACAACCGCTCTTTCAATGAAGGATCTGTTCCAAAAGATTAGAAAGTTGCACAGGTTACATCTATATTCAAGAAAGGCAGTAGGAGTAACCCACTATTTCATCGAAGTCTATTTGCTGCAGGGTTTTGGAACATATCCTGTAATGAAATATTCTGAATTATTTCGAACAGAATGATTATTGACTCAAGCTCATCACGGATTTAAAAAATATAGTTCATGCGAAACAAAACTTTTTACTGGCACGAAGTGATGAGTGCTATCGACAAGAATTCTCAAACTGATTCCGTATTTCTTGATTTCCAGAAGGCTTTTGACACCGTACCCCACAAACGACTTTTAATCAAATTGCGTGGTTATGGTATATCGCCCCAAATTTGCGACTAGATAGGGGATTTTCTGTCACTGAGGACACAGTTTGTAGTAATCGATGGTAAGGCACCGACTAAAACACAGGTGATTTCGGGCGTTTCACAGGGTAATGTTATTGCTCTTCTGCTGTTTCTTATTGACATAAACGATTTGGGAGAAAATCTAATCAGATTTCCTATTATGTTTGCAGACGACGCCGTCATTTACCGTCTAGTGAAATCATCTGAAGATCACACCCAACTGTAGAGCGATCTGAATATCACTATGTTGTAAAAATTGGCAATTGAGTCTCAATAATGAGAAGCCTGAAGTCGTCCACATGAGTACGAAAAGAAATTCGTTAAACTTTGTTTACAAGATAAATCAATCAAAAGTGAAGGCCGTAAACTCCACAAAATACCTAGGAATTACTATTACTATGCGGGCCACGGTGGCCGCGGAAACTGAGGTTCTCCAGTCACGGTCTACACGGCCACTACGGTCAGGGGTTCGAATCCCCCCTCGGGCATGGATATTTGTGCCGTGTTTAGTATAAGGTAGTTCGTAAGTAGTTTGTAAGTTGTGGGGACTGATGACCCCGTAGTTAAGTCCCATAAGCTTAACAAACATTTGAACATTTTTGAACTATTACTTCAGAATTAAACTGCAAAGAACACGTGGGAAAGGCGAACCAGAGACTGCGTTTCATTGTCAGAACTCTTGAAAGATACAACAGAACTACTAGAGAGACTGCATACACAACGCTTGTTCGTTCTTTTTTGAAATATCCCAGTGCGGGATCCTTATCAGGTGGGTTTGACGGAGGACATCGAAAGAGTCGAAAGAAGGGCAGCTCGTTTTGTATTATCACGATACAGGGGAGACAGCGTTACGGATATGATACAGGATTTGGGATGGGAATCATTACAACAACGGCGCTTCTCGCTGCGGCATGGGCTACTTACGAAACAACAATCGCCAACATTCTCCTCCGAATGCGAAAATATATTGTTGATTCCCACTTACATAGGTAGAAATGATCATCAGAATAAAATACGAGAAATCAGAGTTCGAACAGAGAGATTCAGTTGTACTTTCTTCCCGCGCGCTATTCGAGAATGGAATGGGAGATAAGATAGTATAACGGTGGTTCGATGAACCCTCTGCCAGGCACTTAAATGTGATTTGCAGAGTATCACATGTAGATGTAGATGTAAATACTCCGGTGCTAACAATACTACAGTCTCAAAGTGATACTTCATTACCAGTTTTGCCTTGATTACAGTTTTTTATATACTGTAGAAATTGGGGCACCTGTTAAAAGCTTTATTCGGAGTGCGGCAGTCGGAGATGGCTGTGAAGTGCACGTCTGTGATCGTGTGAATGCTCTCTCTTCTGAAGAACGCCAATGGCCGGTAACTTGTACGTGTGAGTGTATATCTTTTTTATGTGCCTATACGTTTTTGTGGCCAGTTGTAAACTGTTCTCATTACATTCATTAGTTCTAATTTTATTTCTCTTTTACTCATATACTTGGAATTATTGTAACTTTATTTTTTGTATTGTAAGATTGCTTAAAAATTGTGAAATCTATTAAAATCATCTGAACACCAAAACCATCTAAATAAGATATCACTATGTTGTACGAAAAGAAATCCTTTATAATTTGAATACAAGATAAAGGACGTAAACTCTAGAAAATACCTAGGAATTACAATTACTTCAGACTTAAACTGGAAAGGACACATAGATAATGCCGTGGGAAGGGCGAACCAAAGACTGCGGTTTATTGCCAGAACCCTTAAAAGATGCAACAGAACTACTAAAGAAACTGCACACATTACGCTTGTTCGTCCTCATTTGGAGTATTGCTGCTCATTGTGGGATCCTTATGATATGGGTTTGACGGAAGATATCGAAAGAGTCCAAAGAAGAGCAGCTCGTTTTGTATTGCAACGATACAGGGGAGACAACGTCACGGATATGATATAGGGTCTGGAATGGAAATCATTACACCAACGGCGTTTATCGCCGCGGCGTGGTCTACTACGAAACTCCAAACGCCAACATTCTCCTCGGAATGCGAAAATATATTGTTAAATCCCACTTACATGGGTAGAAATTATAATCAAAATAAAATACGAGATATCAGAGCTCTATCGGAGAGATTCAGGTGTTCTTTCTTCAAGTGCACTATTCGAGAATGGAATGAGAGATAAATAGTATAAGGGTGGTTCCGTGACCCCACTGTCAGGCACTTAAATGTGATTTGCAGAGTATCCCGTGTAGATGTAGACACTAGACATTGCAAAAGCCGTGGTTGGTATGGTGACTACCTATTGAACTTAGTAATATCCGTATCCGATGTTTGATTTCGATTGTGGTGCATTGTCATTGAAGGTGTGCACCAAAATTGTCAACAAAACACTGAACAAGCAGATGGTGGCTCCATAAAGGTATGGGCTATTTTTCTTTTTTTAGGGATAAGATTGGGTCATCTGATCCGTACGAAAAATGGATTGCAGGCATGATTCTCTGTTCCCTGAAAAATATGGAATTTTTATGACTTGCAGTGCACTAAATTACCGAGCGATTAGTTTGAATAATGTTCTGGACAGTTCGGGGTAACGATATGGCTAGTCAGTGCTACCAATGTGAATCCCATCGAAAATTTATGAGACAAAATGGAGATGTCACTTAGCGATTAAAATTCCACACCGACAATAGATTTTAAATTTTTTTTGATATTTGTGGTACGTGAAGTTCAGGACACAATTAACAATCAGACAAAGGCATTCGACCAAACTCTCAAAAATTCTAGAGGAAATCGACTTTGATGCTTTGAAAGTTACACGTAAGTACGAATGATTATTAACATTCACACTATATGTCTTTATACCTCAGGTAGTAGCGTTTCAGCCTTTCAACCTTACGGTTTGTGGTTCGATTCCTCCAGTAGCTGTTTTATTTTTTCCCGTTCTGTTGGAATACTGACACAATTTTTATACATAATATCATTTTTTACGAAAAATGCACGCATTTTTGTTTATTAGTAATTTTCTGGATTTTATAACATGTAGTTACTAATGACGGGCCGCGGTGGAGTAGCTGAGCGGTCTAAAGCGTCTCGCTGCGGAGCGCGCTGTTGCTCGCCGTGGAGTTTCTGAGTCCTCCTTCTGGCATGGGTGTGTGTGTTTTCCTTAGGTTAGTTTATTTAGGTTTAAGTAGTTTGTAAACTACTGACCGATGACCACGCAGTTTGGTCCGATAGATTTACAAAAATTTTAACAAACAATAATGATGGTTTCAATCAAAAAAACATAAGTTAAATTTTTACAGTATTGGCCTCACTATTAATTAAAAACGGTAGTCTCTATTTCATTAGTTTGTGAACAGCTACGATGCTGTTTTTGGAAAGTTATCTCCATAGCTACTATTGACTTTCCAAGCAGCTAATTTACTCAAACAACGTTTTACGTGACGACAAAGTGTTCAGTTCGTCTACACACATGTAAACAAAAACTGACACAACACGTGTAGTTACAGATCCCATAATATTTTATATAACTAAATCCGATAACAATGAAAAAATATTTGTCACGGTGGGTTTTGAACCACGAAATTTTCGACTGTCAGGCCGGAACACTAACAGCTTTTTTCCCCTTTTTTTTGCCACTCTTTATTTTTTTCCTTAAAACTTAGTGTCAACCCGTAACATGACATACAGTTTCAATGCATATACAACAATCTCAATGTCAATTATGCTTTAAAAATTGTCTGATCCACTTCCAACTGTACAAGTAAAAGGAAGGAAGGAAGCGTTAAAAGTTTTTCAACTTCTTCCGCCCACTGTATTCTCAATTGAACAAGATCCCGTAAATTTAAGAGTTTGCTTTTGTTAACATTTATTGAAGAACCAGATGCAAGACAGTAGTTTTTAACAATTCTGTCTAGATTCATGACATCATGATTATTCCTTATTATTATGGCCACATTGTCCGCATATGCTCGAATAACTACCCTTTGTGCAGATAACAAAATACCTGATAGACTGACACGGACGTGTTGCAGAAAGGGCTCTAGAGGTATAATAAATAATAACATAGACAGCGCCGGCCGCGGTGGCCGAGGGGACTGAGGCGCTTCAGTCACGGTCTGCACGGCCACTACGGTCGGGGGTTCGAATCCCCCCCGGGCATGGATATTTGCGCCGTCCTTAGTCTTAGTTAGTTCATAAGTAGTTTGTAAGTTTAGGGACTGATGACCCCGTAGTTAAGTCCCATCAGCTGTACAAACATTTGAACATTTGAACATAGACAGCGGGCCGCCTTGTAGAACTCCTCGCCTAATCTGTAGTTGCCTAATGTCTTGGCCGTTGACAGTTACGTTTCCCTTTATTCCGGTTGCGAAGTTTTTTATTTTATTTATTATTTTTTTATCATAACTATACGTCTGGGAGGAACGGCCATTTTCTACATTGTTTCAATGAGATACCTGTGGTTCATTAGGTCAAATGCTTTGTGAAAACAGCAGGCCACACTTGATGTTGGTAACGGCCTGATGGGCAATTATGTCCCTATATTCAGATATATGGTGATATATGGACCAATTTGCCACACGTGACTGGTGAGGAGTGATTAATTTCGTGGCAATGCTCAGAAAGCTGTTGTTAATTACCCTGCAAATAATTTTAGTCTGAATTCAGTAATAAAACGGGACGTAAATTTTTCAAGTTTTTCTTCCCTGTGGTTTTCGGGATTAAAATAACTTTACATTCCTTGAATTCAGGTGGTACCGTTTTGCCATAAAGAATTTCATGAGCAATTTGCGTAATCTTGTCACCGATAAAACTCCAAAACCGTTTGTAAAATTCCACGGACAGACCGTCGGGGCCGGGAGATTTTATTGGGCAGAGAGTTACGTATCAGGTCGTACGTGTCATATTTACTGACAGGGGACAGAAGTTCGTCACTGTCTTCGCCTGATAAGCAGGATTCAGCAATATTTGTATAATCTTCGAGAGAGTTTTCATGGATTCGATTGTCTGAATATAAATCCTCTTAGTATCCGTAAATCTAGTTGACGTTGTCTTGTTGAGCTGTCAGTTTTGTTCCATTTTCTGTCTGTATTCTGAGCTACACCGACAGATGCCGCAACAACTTCAATTATTGGTACTTAGTGTACTTGCAAAAGTCGATTTTCTCCGGAATTATTTAGAGTTTCTCGAATTGCTTTGGCTGATTGTTATTTAAGTTCTGAACTTTATATATCATCAATATAAAGAAATTCTAAAATTCGATACCCATGTGGTCTCCTTTTAAGTTGAAATAAAATATTTTGCCAAGCTCGGAATAGTGTTTTCATTTTTAGCGTCGACACGGTTGGGGAGACAAAGATACCATCTTTCGATTTCTGTGGATAAACAAACAGTACAATATTTTGTAGTTACGTAATGGACGTACTTGGCATGGCAACCAGGTACTCTAAAGATTTCGATTAAATTTTATATTTACACTTGTTTTAACTTCACCTACATAGTTGTATTTATCGTAAAATGCGATTTTCAAAAATTAATTTCGTGTTTATCGGATCACAGACGACACGTTAGCCTCGAAAACCCGGTGAATAGCACAGTCGCCACTGGGGCGCTACATCCTGTGACAATGTCATTACCCATCGCAATGTATCATCGCGTTTATCATTGAACGAGTGTGTGATCACGCATGTAATGTGCGTGCGACGACGACGTGACTGTGACTGCACGTGAAAACAAGTTTTTGCATTTGTAGCCAACCCGTGCACTTCGAAATATCTAGGAAATTTTAGCCAAAAATGTTTACTGTGACACTGAACTAGCTACATTTATGGTTATTTTCGTTTAACGGTTTCAATTCCTGCGTAGGGCGTGTTGCAAAATATTTATATAACAATACCGATATGTAACAAAAAATTCCCAAGCAACGGTCTGTCACCTTATATTATATACGACATTACACTTGCACAGTTTTTGAATTATGTGACTGGCTTGTAAAATACCTTCATTACCGTGATGTTTACGTAACTGCATACGTATTGTACTTTGTATTTTTCCCGCAGACGTCGTAAGATGCTACCTATGTGTGATGAAACTGGTGGCCGCTAAGAACTATTGCTTTTTCGGGAAATATTATTCCGTTTCCACTGAATTAAGGTCCTCTGCTTCTATTACGACCAAATGAAAGAGTAGAGCACTGTAATGAAAATTCTAGTGCAGCTTTAAAGCATGTAAAAATAATTTAAAAAAACTAACAACAAATCGTGTGTCGTTCATAGTAAGTACCTGATTGCATATTTTGCGGAAACGCGTATTTCTGTATGCGTATGTTTTGTGTGTTTTCTTGTGTGTAAATCGCGACTGTTAGTACAGTTTCGAAGTATGACATTTGTATCCGCTCTTCCGGAAGCATACACTTGCACACTTTGTTCGAGAAACAATCACTTGAAAAATCGGCATGATAAGAACCAGCGATGTGATATTCTGGGATATCAGAAGTAAAACATCAGTGAACAGTGAGGTGCAATACTACTTTACTAAAAGATTAATCTGAGGAACGGTTCAAAGTCGTTTAACAATACTTTGGGACTTATGACCTAGCTGCTTATTCCCCTCTAAATAACAACAACAATGATACTTTTAGTTGCTCTCAAGTGACAATGATCGTGTCCAAAAACAATTCAAATTAATGATAGAGACGCTAATTGAAAACTAGAGGATCCCTACGAATACTTCGCACCGTTAGTAGAATGACAATAAAGGCGGGAAGAAATGGAAGTAAATTGTTAATATACGCGAACCTTCCATCAGAATCAATCAATGCAAGTGTTTAAAAGCGCAAATGAAAGAGCTTGATCCTTTGAGTGATGTTAGGTCAGAAATAACTGCGTACCTTAATTAGAATCTAAGATATCATAAAACCAACCGATTACAATATTCAATGGAAGGACAAAAACCCGTTTGAATAAAAAGAAAGGATGGATATACTTACGTTCATTCTGATACTTGATGACAAATCTGAGAATGAATACGTTTCGTTTAAAGCGAAAATGAAGGAAATCGGTCAGATAGAAGGGCCTGACCGACTGAAGTAAAACTGAATATTCACGCATAGCTACCCTTCAGAATCAATCAATGCAAGTGTCCGAAAGCGCAAATGATAGGGCTTGATCCGCTAAGAGTTGTTAGGTCCAAAAGAACTGCGTACCTTAATTAGAGAACCAAAGATATCACAAAACAAACCGATTAAAATATTCAGTGCAAGGACAGAAGGATACTGCGTTTGAATAGAAATACAGGCTGGAGAGACTTAACTCGCCATTGAGTGTATAACAGTCTGGATTTTCCAGGCGAGCGACCAGACACTCGTTTGACAGATGACATGTGCCGCTATCTGTTGACTAACCCCAGAATTACGACGACTCAGTAGCTTGCAAAACACATGACGATTCCAAGCATGTGCGCGATTTAGCACAGAATTGCATACTTCAAGTGTCTCCATGAAACTGTCCGCTTACAATGTAAGACAATAAGTCCCATAATTAAGAAACGAAACATTGAAAATTGGCACTGTTAAGAACAAAAGCATTTGTCTGGAGTGTAGCATTGTATGGCAGTGAAACGTGGACGATAAGGAGTTCAGACAAAAAGATTATAGAAGATTTCGAAATGTGTTGCTAAAGACGAATGATGAAAATTAGATGGGTAGATCACGTAACTATTAAGGAGATGCTTAACCGGATTGGATAGAAAAGGAGTTTCTGACATATCCTGACTAAGAGGAGGGATATATTAGTTGGACACATTCTGAGACATCAAGAATTGTCAACTTGGAATTAGAAGGAAGTGGTGTGTGGGGTAAAAATCGTGGAGGGAGACCGAGGGACGAATATAGTAAGCAGATCCAAAAGGATGCTGGTTGCCGAACGTATTCTCAGATGAAGAGACTTGCACAGGACAGGGTAGCTTGGAGAGCTGCATCAAACCAGTCTGCGGACTGAAGACCACAACAACAACAAGAACAAAAGAGTGTTTGTATATTACTTTCACAATTTTGCTATGGTTATCAGCGAGAATAAGTTTAAGAAAAGTTTGAAATTATAGTTAAAGGTTGTTGCAAGTCGCTAAATACTGTCATTCTCATATAGTGTGTTTATGAACTGGCAGTTTCTTGCAACTCTTGTTCTTTATGACGTTATATCTCCCGAACCATGTGTCGTATGTGGTTGTACTACTACAACAATTGTTGTAAGGGATATGTGTACCAAATTTGGTTGAAATCGGTCTAGTGGTTTAGGAGAAAATGAGTAGCATTGTCGCTTAATGCAGCAGTTTTTCGCGGATATCCTTGTTTATGACTCTTATCTCGTGAACAATGTTTTGTATCTAATTCTTACACTTACGGCGACCGTTCTCATGGATAGCTCTGAATTGGTTGCAAGCGGACTCATGGAGTGGAAGATAATTCCAAAAGATGACTTTCTTGTGAATGCATTGAATCTTGAGTGCATTTATTTTGGACATTAAACTCTTGGCTATAGTGATTCATTTATGACTATCCCGGTTTACTTTAGTCTTATTTGTAGGAAGCGAATGCGTCTTTGGTAATTCGAACCTGAACACACTGGCACACAGACGTCGTTAATATTTACCCACAGAATTTAAAAGTTCTGTGGTAGCGGTACAAAAACAGACCTGCAGTTAGAGTACAGGTTCCTCCATTTAAATTAAAGTTATATGAGGACACTTCACTGCACTCCACGACTACTCCTACTGTGGTGGCTAATGGGAATTCTCAATCGATCGAAGGGTAACACGATTTGCTACTTCGCACCGTTGGCTAATTGTTTCCAGTGGATTCCAGCAATTTTCTCTTATTTATTCACTAGCGACACCAGAAATACTTCGAAATTGCTAAATAGATATGTTGTTGTGGTCTTCAGTCCGGAGAATGGTTTGATGCTGCTCTCTACCCCATTCTATCATGTATCTGAGAAGCTTGATAACTTACAATGGAAGTTGCACAGAGGTAGTGACACTCTGAATGTACGTGGCAAAGAAAGCGTTTGGGAGAGTTAAAGATATCCTGAGAGCCAGGAGCATTGACATTAGTCTCCCGAAAAGTGTCACCAAATGTTGTGCGTAGAGAGTTGTGTCCTATGCTTCAGAAACGTGGACAGACAAAAAGAACAAATATATCTAGAAAGTCTTGAAACTTTGTTATGGAGAAGAATGGAAAAATGTTCAAATGTTTGTTAAGCTTATGGGACTTGACTACGGGGTCATCAGTCCCTAAACTTACAAACTACCTTATACTAAAGACGGCACAAATATCCATGCCCGAGGGGGGATTCGAACCCCCGACCGTAGTGGCCTTGCAGACCTTGGCTGAAGCGCCTCAGTCTCCTCGGCCACCGCGGCCGGCGAGAAGAATGGAGAAATGGAGCGACAGATTGAGAAATAGGTGTTTATCAGTGTAAAACAGGAAAATAACTTCCTGAGAATGATACAAAAGACGAAAAAGTATTTTGCGGGCACTGTCTACTGCACAGGGTATTGAAGGGAGAAGCAGATGGAATAAGAGGAATATTAACAGACGGATGAAAAGAAGAAGTTACAAACAGAAGGAGGAGAATGCCCGGGATCGATGATGTCTAGTGGATACGTGTATGAGGACAGATACATCAGATGTTAACAACTAGCGCCCAATCTCTCTTTTGACAGCTTTATCGAAAAGTTTTGAGAAAGTAATGTATTCAAGAGTAGCCTCCCAATTTGTAAAAACAAAGTACTAACCAAATGTCAGTTTGGTTTTCAGAAAGGAAATGCTATATATGCCATCACCGATCAAATATTAAATGCTGTGAATAACCGGACATCACCCATTGGTATTTTTTGTGATCTTTCAAAGGGCTTTGATTGTGTAAATCATGGAATTCTTCTAGATAAGCTTAATCATTATGGGTTGACCAGGACGTTGCACAAATGATTTAATTCATACTTAACTGGAAGAATGCAGAAAGTTGAAATAAGTGGTTCTTGTAATGTCAAAGCATCGGCCGATTCCTCAAACTTGGGGACTATCAAGGATGGGATGCCACAGGGTTCGATCTTAGGTCCTTTACTGTTCCTGATATATGTTAATGACTTGCCATTGTACATTGATGAAGATGCAATATTAGTTCTGTTTGCGGATGATGCAAATATAGTAATCACATTCAAAAAACAAGAACTAAGTGATGTAATTGTAAATAATATTTTTCACAAAATTAAGTGGTTCTCTGCAAACGGAATCTCATTAAATTTTGATAAAACACAGTATATACAGTTCTGCACAGTAAATGGCACAACTCCAGCAACAGAAGTCTGCAACTAAGTTAGAATTTTCAAATTTTTTAGGTGTGTTCATTGATGAGACATTAAAATGGAAGTAACACATAGACTGTCTACTGAAACGTTTCAATTCAGTTACGTACGCTGTTAGGGTTATTGCAAATTTTGGCGATAAGAATCTCAGTAAATTAGCTAACTATGCCTATTTTCATTGACTGTTTTCGTATGGCATCATATTCTGGAGTAGATCATCATTAAATAAAAAAAATAATTACTTGCACAAAAGAATGTAATCAGAATAACTGCTGGAGCCAACCCACGATCATCCTGCAGACATATATTTAAGGATTTAGGTATCCTCACAGTAACTTCACAGTAAATATATATTCACTTATGAAATTTGCTGTTCATAATCCAACCCAGTTCAAAAGCAATAGCAGTGTGCAAAGCTATAACACCAGGAGAAAGGATGATCTTCACTATGTAGGGCTAAATATGAAAGGGGTAAATTATGCTGCCACGAAAGTCTTTGGCACCTACCAAGCTGCATCACAAGCCTGATAGATAACCAAATAGCATTTAAAGATAAATTAAAAGACTTTCTGAATGACAACTCCTATTCATTGGATGAGATTTTAGATATGAATTAGTAAATCTAAAAAAATGTGTGATGTAATATTTTTCTAATGTAACATCTTGTACAGATACCCTTCATTAACCTGACACGTTCCACATCATTATGAAGTGCCGTATTCATGATCTATGGAACAAGTATTATTCTAACGTAATCTAAACTGAAAGAAGAAGTACGTTTGCTTCATAAAATGATCTTGAACCATCAGCTGTTTGTTTGATAGGATAATCCGATATGACAATATTATTGAAATTGACTCCTGCTGTTATCAGACAAATTTATTTCATCTAATGCATTTGACTAATACCTTTTTATCTATGTTGATGGTCAACGACCGAAACTAATCGATTTTTAAGGATTTAATATACAGCTGATGGTTTAAGATGAATTTTAGGAAATATGCAGTCTAACAGCTGTTAACGCTCACCTTATAAGAACAATGAAACTTTTATTTGCCTCTTTTAATACAGTATTTCTGAATTTTCTCGCTGCGGTCTTCAGTCCAAAGACTGCTTTGATACAACTCTCCCTTTGCTGCGGTGGAGTGGCCGAGCCCTCTAAGGTGCCGTTGCAGTTGCTCGCCGTCAGAGGATCGAGTCCACCCTTGGGCATGGATGCATGTGTTGCCTTTAGCGTAAGTTATTTTTAGTAGTTTGTAAGTCTAGGGACTGGTGCAGTAGCCCTCCAGCTACTTTATCCTGTGCTAGCTTCTTCATCTCCTCATAAGAACGGCAACCCACATCCATTCGAATCTGCTTACTGCATTCGACTCTTGGTGTCGTTCTACGTTTTTTACCCACCACACTTCCTTCCAATGCTAAAATTACGAGTAATTGACGTCGAAGAATATCCTACCAATCCCTTCTTTTAGACAAAGTAAACCAGAATATCCATTTCTCCCCAGTTCTGTTCAAACATTTCTCCTCAATTCTGTTCAAAATACCTCATCATTAGTTACGCGATCTAACGACCTAACCTTCAGGATTCTTCTCTAGCACCAAATTTCAATACCCTCTTCCTGTATGTCTTATTTACTGCCTATGTATCACTCCTGTACAAGGCAACACTCCAGACAAATACCTTCAGAAAAGATTTACATGTTGTTGTTGTTGTTGTGGTCTTCAGTCCGGAGACTGGTTTGATGCAGCTCTCCACAATACCCTATCCTGAGCAAGCCTCTTCATCTCCATATAAGAACGGCAACCTACATCTGTCTGAATCTTGGTCTTCCTCTAAGGTTTTTCCCCCAAACACTTCCCCGCAACGCTAAATTCACAATCCCTTGATGTCTAAGAATGTGCCCTACTAATCTATCCCTTCTTTTAGTCAAGGTATACCAGAAATTTCTTTTCTCTCCAATTCTGTTCAGTACCTCCTCATTAGTTACGCGAACCACCCACCTAATCTTCAGCATTCTTCTGTAGCACCATATTTCAAAAGTCTCAATCCTCTTCCTGTCCGCACTGTTTATCGTCCGTGTTTCACTCCCATACAAGGCAACACTCCATACAAATGCCTTCAGAAAGGACTTCCTTAGGCTTAAATCAATATTCGATGTTAACAAATTTCTCTTTTTCAAGAATGCTTTTCTACCCATTGCCATTCTGCATTTTATATCCTCTGAACTGCGACCATCATTTGTTATTTTACTTCCCAAGTACCAGAACTCATCTAGCTCCTTTATTGCTTCGTTACCTAATCTAATTCCTTCAGCATCACCTGATTTTCTTAGACTGCACGCCATTACCCTACTTTTGCTCTTGTTAATGTTCATCTTATATGCACCTTTCAGCACACTGTCCATTCCGTTCAATTGCTCTTCCAGGTCCTTTGCTGTATCTGACAGAATTACTATGTCGTCGGCAAAAAGCAATGTTTTTAATTCTTCCCCCTGAACTTTAATTCCTTCACCAAATTTCTCCTTGCTTTCCTTTATAACTTGCTCAATGTACAAATTGAATAACATTGGAGAAAGGCTACAACCCTGTCTTACTCCCTTCCCAACCACTGCATCCCCTTCATGCCCTTCAACTCTGACAACCGCTGTCTGGTTTTTGTACAAGTTGTAAATAACCTTACGCTCCCTATATTTACTCCTGCTTGCTTCAGGACTTGAAAGAGTTTATTCCAATCAACATTGTCAAAAGCCTTCTCCAAATCTACAAAACCTAGATATGTAGGTTTGCCTTTTCTTAATCTATCTTCTAGGATAAGCCGTAAAGTGAGTATTGCCTCCCGTGTTCCTACATTTCTCTTGAACCCAAACTGATCTTCCCAGAGGTCGGCTTCTACCAGATTTTCCATCCTTCTGTAAATAATTCGTGTTAATATTTTGCAACCATGACTTATTAAACTGATGGTTCTGTAGTTTTCACACCTATCTGCACCTGCTTTCTTTGGTATGGGGATTATAACATTTTCTTAAAGTCTGAGGGTACTTCACCTGTCTCATACATCTTACACACCAGGTGAAACAATTTTGTCATGGCTGGTTCTTCCAGAGACTTCAGTAGCTCTGAGGGAATATCATCTACTCCAGGGGCCTTGTTTCGACTTAGGTCTTTCAGTGCTCTGTCAAATTCATTTCTCAGTATAGTATCTCCTATTTCATCCTCATCTACTTCTTCTCCCTTTTCTACAATATTGCCGCTAAGTTCATTTCCTTCATAGAGCCTCTCTATATACTCTTTCCACCTTTCAGCTTTCCCTTCTTTGTTGAGAACTGATTTTCCCTGAGAGTCCGTGATATTCATGGAGCTGTTTTCTTATCTCCAAATGTTTCTTTTATTTTCCTGTAGGCTGTATCTATTTTTCCCCTATTTATACATTCTTCTACATCCTTGCATTTGCCTTCTAGCCACTCCTGCTTAGCCATTTTGCACTTCCTATCAATCTCATTTCTTAGTCGTCTGTACTCCATTTTGCCTGTTTCATTTACTGCATTTTTATATTTTCTCCTTTCATCGATTAAATTTAGTATCTCCTGTGATATCCAAGGATTTTTGTAGGTCTTGCATTCCTACCGATTTTGTCCTCTGCTGCCTTCACTATTTCATCTCTCAATGCTACCCATTCCTCATCTACTGATTTATTTTCCCCCGTTTCTGTCAATTGTTGCCTAAATCTCCCTCTGAAATTCTTAAGAACTTCAGGTTCCTTCAATTTATCCAGGTCCCATCTCCTTATTTTCCTACCTTTTTGTTGTTTCTTCAGTTTTAGCCTGCAGTTCATAACCAACAATTTATGGTCAGAGTCTATACACTTAAATTAATATTCGATGTTAACAAATTTCTCTTTTTCAAAAACGCTTTTCTTACCATTGCCAATCTGCATTGTATAGTCTCTGTACCACGACAACAAGTTACTTTACTGTCCAAGTAACAAAACAATTCTACCAAATTTATTGTTTCGTTACCTAATATAATTCCTTATATAAGGAATTGTATATTTACATAAGATATCTGTATGGTACAAAAATTGACAATTGACCCTTAATAATGATAAGTATGAAGTCATCCATACAGTGGCGGACAACGGATGTCGGAGGCCTGGGGCGACGGGAAAACAAATTGAGCCCCCCAGTCCACATAGAAATACATGTGTTACTGTAAAGAATTAACTTTTGAGACTTGGAGGGCCCTCTAGGACGAGAGACACTGGACAGTCTAAAAATAAAATAGCAATCGGAGATCTGGATGCCTCAGATGGAGATGCAAAGGGCAGCGGTAAAAAAAATTAAAAAAATAATTTCGAGGTATTTGGAGGCCCCCGAAGACTAGAGGCACGGGGCCGTCCGCCCCCTCCGCCCCCTTCCCCCTTATTCCGCCACAGCATCCATATGACTACTAAAAGACTGTCAGTGTCAAGTGGCTTCTAATGAAACTCTGTTCTTATGGATTATCGTCTCCAATTTACGATTAGATTCATGATTTGCTGTCAAAAGGACACAGTTCGAAGTAATTGACGGGAGAGTAGAGATATCTGGCGTTCTCCAGGTAGGTGTTACAATGTCCCTACTGTTACCGTTTTTTATAGACAATGTAGGACACATTCTGCTCGCGATGTTTCTGTCGTTTATTGTTTACTAAAGCCACTAGATGATCAGGAGAAACTGAAAAACGATTTAGATAAGATATCACCAAGATGCGATATTGACAAATAAAAAGGGTGTGGTCATCCATATGAGCACTGAAATGGATCCGTTAAACTTCAATTACACGATAAATCAGTCAAATCTACAGGCCGTCAATTCAACTAAATACCGTGGAATAGCAATTACAAACACCTTAAATTGGAAGGAACACACGGAAAATGATGTAGGGAAGGTGAACCTAAGGCTGCTTTTAACTGGTAGAACACTTAAAAGATGCAACAGTTCTACTAAAGAAACTGCCTACACCACACTTGTGCGTCCTATTTTGGAGTATGCTGCGCATTGTGGGATCCACACCAGGTGGAACTGACGGACGATGTAGAGAATGTTCAGAGAAGGGCAGCTCGTTTTGTATTACTGCGATATAGAGGAGTGTGTCACGGATAATATGTAAGAGATGGGGTGGAAATCATTAAGAGAATGGCGATATGCGTTGCTGCGCTAGCTACTTGAGAAATTTCTTTCACCAACTTTCTCTTCCGCATGCGAACATGTTATGTTAGCACCCACCTACGTAGGGAGACATGATCATCATAATAAAATAAATCAGACCGAAAAAAAGGTACATATGTTCCCTTTTCCCGCGAGCTATTAGAGAATGGGACTGTAGAAAAAACAAAATAATAATAAAAACGGTTCGATGAACCCTCTGCCATGCACTTCACTGTGACGTGCAGAATCTTATGTGGATGTAGATGTGTTTATATATCCTAAACTCCGTCACAACCTCTCTGCCGAGCCGCGGTGGAGTAGCCGAGAGGTCTAAAGCGACTCGCTGCGGAGCGCGCGGTTGTTCGCCGTGGAGGTTCGAGTCCTCCCTGGGGCATGGGTGTGTGTGTTGTCCTTAGGTTAGTTTTCTTACTTTTAAGTAGTTTTAAGCTACGGACTGATGACCACGCAATTTGGTCCGTAGAGTCTGTCATGGTATGCGGTGGAAATTACCTGGTATGAAGTGGACCCCTGAATTGTTCGGGAAGCGACTTTAAGTGATCTGCGACATGTTGAGCTGTTCTGGGACCTTCCACTGGTTTTAGGAGTCCAAATAATGTGTCAGTTCTTTAAGTACATGAAACAGAACGATATACAATATTTAGAACAAAAGAAGGAATCAGAGATTGTCAATATTTTCAGAGGGAATCTTAGATAAGGATTGACCGAAACGGGGAAAGTACTACAATAGAAGAAGAACGGACAGCCTTGAGAGATTAAGTACTGAAGGCCGCAGAGGCTCGTATAAGAAGAACAAGGCCTAAGACAAATCACTGGATAACACAGGAGATTCTGAACTGAATTGATGAAAGAAAATATAAAGATGCACCAATGAAGCAGGTAAAAATGAGTACAGACGGCTAAGAATGAGGTTGACAATAAGTGCGGACTGTTTAATCAGGAGTGGCTAGAGGACAAATGCCAGTCTCTAGAAGTTCTTATAACTGGGGAAAAGATAGATACAGCCTGCAGGAAAATAAAAGAGACGTTTGGAGAGAAGAAAAGACGCTGCATAAATATCAAGAGGTCATATGGAAAGACGGCACTAAAGAGAACAGAAAGCTGAAAGTTCGAAGGGTCTTTATGAAGATCCTAAACAAGGGAAATGAATATAGTAATGTAGAAATGAGAAGTAGATGAAGCGGAAGAGAGAAAGTAGATGAAGAGTAGTTATAAGATCCCATTCTGCAAAAATAATTTGACAGAGCACTGAAAGATATGAGTGTAACCAAGCTCCTTGAGTAGATGATATTCCCTCTGAACCGATTATGGCGTTGAGACAGTCATGTATAAATTATTCCACCTTGTGTTCAAGATGTATGAGAAAGGGGAAATACCCTATGTCATCAGAAGTATCCGGACACACTGAAAAGATACGTTTTTCATATATTGAGCTGCCAGGTTCTCTGGGCTGCTTGCGAAACTGTAGGACAGGGTTAGGTGATTGGGTGTCACTTCTGTCAGACGTCTGAAAGCTAGATTTCCACACTCCTAAACATCCCTAGATCGACTGTTTCTGATGTGATAATCATATAGAAACTTGGAGGGACACATACAACACGAAAGCGTACAGGACGACCTCGTCTGTTGACTGACAGAGGCCGCCGACCGTTGAGGAGGGTCGTACAGTGTGACAGCCAGGCATCTGTCCAGATCATCACACAGCAATTCCAGACCGCATCAGCATCCACTGCAAGTTCTATGACAGGCGGAAGGTAAGAAAACTTGGATTACATGGTCCAGCGGCTGCTTATTTGCCACACATCACGCAGGTCAGTGCCAAACGAAGGCTCGCTTGGTGTAAGAAGCGAAAACATTAGTCGATTGACCAGTGGAAAAACGTTGTGTGCAGTGACGAATCACGGTACACTATCTGGCGTTCGGATGGCAGTGTGTGGGTATGGCTAAGCCCGGTGAACTTCACATTCCAGCGTGTGTAGCACCAACAGTAAAATTCGGAGGCGGCGGTGTTAACGGTGTGGCCGTGTTTTTCATGGAGAGGACCTGGCACCAATTGTTGGTTTGCGTGGCATTAATACAGCACAGGCCTACACTGATGTTTTAAGCACGTTCTTGCTTCCCACTGTCGAAGGGTAATTCGAGAGTATCTTCCAACCCAATAGAGCATCTGTTCATAATGCACGGACCGGCGGAGTGATTACATGACATTAACATTCCTGTAATGGACTGACCTGCTCAGAGTCCTGACGTGAATCCCACAGAAAACCTTTGGTATTTTTTGAAACGCCGATTTCAAAACTGTTCAAATGTTTGTAAAACTTATGGGACTTACCTACGGGGTCATCAGTCCCTAAACTTACAAACTACTTATGAACTACTTACGAACTAGGACGGCACAAATATCCATGCCCGAGGGGGGATTCGAACCCCCGACCGTAGTGGCCGTGCAGACCGTGACTGAAGCGCCTCAGTCTCCTCGGCCACCGCGGCCGGCACGCCGACTTCGTGCCGAGCCTTACCGACCTAGATCGATACGTTTAACACTCCGTGAAGTATGGGCTATCATTCCTCAAGAAACCTTGCAGCACCTGATTGAACATTTTTTCGAAAGTGGAAGCTATCGTCAAGACTAAGGGTTGGCCAACACCATATTGAATCCCAATATTATCAATGAAGGCGCCAAGTAAGTCATTTTCAGCCAGGTGTTCGAATACTTTTGTACATATAGTGTACCATCTAACTTCAAGAACAATACAGTAGTTCCAGTCCTGAAGAAAGCAAGTAAAGAAAAGTCTGAGATTTACAAACCTATCAGTTTAATAATTAATGGCTGTAAAATACTAATTATTTACAGGTGAATGGAAAAACTGGTAGACTTCAACCTCGCGGAAGATCAGATCAGGAGACATGCATGAACACATAAGGCGATACACACTGGTCGTCATTCTGCCAGAGACAGCAAAGGACCTGTAACAGCATTGAACGGAATGGACAGTGTCTTGAAAGGAGGGTGTAAGATGAACATAAACAAGAGCAAAACAAGGGTAATGGAGTGCAGTCTAAGAAAATCAGGCGATGACGTTCAAATGTTCAAATGTTTGTATAGTTTATGGGACTTAACTACGGGGTCATCAGTCCCTAAACTTTCAAACTACTTACGAACTAGGACGGCACAAATATCCATGCCCGAGGGGGGATTCGAACCCCCGACCGTAGTGGCTCAAATTCAAATGTGTTCAAATGCTTGTAGAGTCTATGGGACTTAACTACGGGGTCATCAGTCCCTAAACTTACAAACTACTTATGAACTACATACAACTAAGGACGGCACAAATATCCATGCCCGAGGGGGATTCGAACCCCCGACCGTAGTGGCCGTGCAGACCGTGAATGGAGCGCCTCAGTCTCCTCGGCCACCGCGGCCGGCACCGTAGTGGCCGTGCAGAGCGTAACTGGAGCGCCTCAGTCCCCTCGGTCACCGCAGCCGGCAGGCGATGATGAAGGTATTAGATTAGGTAATGAGACAATAAAAGTATTAGATGAGTTTTGTGATTTGGGTAGCAAAATAACTTCTGATGACCGAAGTAAAGATGATGTAACCGTGAATTTGTGTGTAATATAACCATTGCTTTTAATTGTAACATCACGTAACTCATAGACAGCACCATGAAGTCTTTCGTGATTTGTCTGGTGCGTGGAAGGGCTTTTCGCTTGATTTTTATTTTTTATTTTTATTTTTATTTTTATTTATTTATTTATTTATTTATTTATTTATTTATTTATTTTTTTTTTGCCTTCAGTGTGAAATATTACACGTCATCGTTTCCGATAAGTCTTAGATCGTGATAATTTTCGAGTCTGCGCCAGCAATCTTCTTTCTTATTTTTTGCGATTTGTCAGCACCTTATTTATTTTCCTTTCAAGGAAGGCGAACGATCGTAGGCTTCTTTTGCTCTTCGTCTTTGGACCTTTGTCATGGACAGGCATGCCGGAGAGATCTTCGCTGATTTTTCCTAAGTGTGAGAGAACAATTTTTCCATTAGTTCAGTATAAGTCAAAATTACACCACTTCAGTGGTTATTCCAAATGATAATCAACTATAAACCGCTTCACTTTTAGTGACTCAGTGATTGCTATTTACTTTATAATAACTTATATTACAATTATTTCAAGTAATCGATTTTGCTGAAGTTCGTTTCAGGCAATAAAACATATGGAAATATCAATTCAGAATTTATTACTGTAGGCGGAATTTATTTTACAGTTTCATTAATGTAATTAACGTAATAAGTAGGTAAATCCTCAGCTGTTATAGTATTGCTCGCTACCCTTATTTATTCGAAATTATCACAGGTTGCTTTCCAATTTTTATTCTAAATCTACCTACAAAATTGATTCAAAATTACTCTTCAACCGATAACTGTGTTTCAATTTTGATTTCAAATTAACAATTTCTTTATAAAATTCTTTAACCTAATTCACGGTTTCAAGTCCAAAACCAATCACCAGCCATAACCAGACGAGCATCACAAATGTTCAAATGTTCAAATGTTTGTTAAGCTTAAGGGACTTAACTGCGGGGTCATCAGTCCCTAAACTTACAAACTACTTACGAACTACCTACAACTAAGGACGGCACAAATATCCATGCCCGAGGGGGAGTCGAACCCCCGACCGTAGTGGCCGTGCAGACCGTGACTGAAGCGCCTCAGTCCCCTCTGCCACCGCGGCCGGCGACGAGCATCACAACTGGAATGAATCTTTTCTCTGAGGTACTTTCATGTTAACCTCCTGTCTCATTTCATTGTATCCAACAGCGAAGTTCTCCAAAAGTAATGGCCTGGCTCCACCATGATCGTTGTTTGAAAAAGTGAGCCAGTGCTGTTTGCAATACGGGTACTGTCTGGACCACGTAAAAATTGTGTAGGACAGTCATGTTGCTTTTGTGTAATTTCTCTATGATAATAATTTTAGTTTGGCATACTTCTCCTTTCATTGACTTCAAATCCTTTTACCGTAGATGCACCAAGTAGAATTTCAAACAGCCTGTAATGAGTTCCAAAAAGGGTAACAAATAATGAACATTTAAATAAATGACTTTAGGTTTAATGAAAAACTCACAATTTATGATGTCAAGCTCTACAGGGTCCTCTCGTCCTAAACAAATGTTTACGCCTTTTAACTTAAAAGTGAAATTCTAAAATTTATGAAGAGGCAGTTAAGTCTAAAGATCCGGACTTCCAATTGTTTACATCCATAGCAGCCACTGTATGACCATATTAATTTTGTAATGGGCGACATCAACTGCCATAGTGCAGCATGAGGATACAATGAGACTGATGAAAACGGGATACAGTGTCACTGAAACTAGTGACCTGCAACTCATCCATGACTCAAAACTCCCAGCATCGTTCAACAGCGGAAGATGGAGGAGAGGATATAATCCTGACAACGGGAAGGTAACAACACAGTGTGTGAAGCTTGTTGATGATCCCATCCCAAGTACCCAACACAGACCAATTATTTGTGTTGTGAATGCCATCGTGAAGCCAG
This sequence comes from Locusta migratoria, assembly GCA_026315105.1. NCBI lineage: Eukaryota > Metazoa > Arthropoda > Insecta > Orthoptera > Acrididae > Locusta > Locusta migratoria. The sequence goes on along the minus strand of CM048746.1, from coordinate 621,961,693 downwards.
ATGAGGTGCCCTTTCGAAGGCGGTTTAATTTCAAAAAAGCAAACTGGCAAAAATTTCAAGAGCAATTGGATGAAGAGATTGAAAAAATTGCTCCTCGAGCAGACGAGTATGGTAGATTTATCGATCTTATGAAAGAGGTTTCAAGGAGAAATATCCCAAGAAGTTGCTGCACCCAGTACATCCAGGGACTGACTCGCAGCAGCAAAGCCTTGCTTGACAGGTACCAGAGGTTTATTCAATCAGGACCCTTTCAGCGAAGATAAGTTGGAGGCTGAGGAAGACCTAATGCAGACTATTGCTGAAGATAAGAGATCACGGTGGTGCAATCTTCTCGAGAACCTAGACATGAAGCAAAACAACACACGTGCATGGAAATTATTTTAAAAAAATTGAGTGGGGACGCACCCGACCATCAACGGAAGAACAATGGAGTAACAACAAAACAGATCGCTAGCCAACGTCTGAAGAATGGGAAAACAGGAGGGAAAAAAGAAAGAAAAAGAGCTATACCCCAAGAACAAAAAGATGATGGCTTCCTCAATGCTTCATTCACAACAACCGAACTAGAAGACGCCATTCAGAGTATGAATAAGGCCGCTGGAACTGATGAACGTCGAACAAAGCCGATAAAACAGTTTAGGCCCAAAGTGCGAAACTGGTTATTGCAAATGATTAATGCATGTATTAAGGAGCTTAAGATCCCAAAACTATAGCGGCAGGCGAGAGTGGTGGCCTTACTAGAACCTGGCCAGGAGATATAGGATCCTAAAAGCTAAAGACCAGTGTCTTCTTCCATCTCTATAAGATGCTGGAGCTGATGATTTTTAACCGTGTGGCTCAAATAATCTATGGAAAGATCATAAAGGAACAAGCTGGTTTTAGTCCAGGAAGATCTTGTCGTGGGCAAATACTCAATTTAATGCAGTACATAGGAGATGACTTTGAAAGAAAATTAATAACTGGAGCAGCTTTCATAGATCTTACTGATGTGTATGACATGGTAACCCACAGAAAGTTATTGTGCAAATTGTATCATCTCACATTGGACCGTAGGTTGACAATGGTTATTGGTAGCCTTCTGCATAATCTAAGATTTTATCTATAAATGGCAAGAACAGCAGATGGCGACTGCAGAAGAATGGCTTACCACAAGGAAGTCTACTTTCTCCGCACTTGTATAATGTGTACAGTAATGACCAACCTATCCCCCAAGACACACGATTGTTCGTATATGCTGATGACACAGCTGTGGCTGTCTAAGGGTTCAGTTTTGATGAAGTATCCAAAAACCTAACCAGTGGTCTTGAAGAACTAGCTCAATACTACAATGCCAATCCCTAAAGCCAAACCCTTGCAAAACACAAGTATGTGCTTTCCATATATGCAACAGAGATGCTGGAGTTGATCTCGACGTTACGTGGCAGGGTAAGAAGCCAGAGCACTGTCCAACACCCAAATACCGCGGGGTTACACTTGACAGAACGCTGTCCTTCAAACAACATTGCCGAAATACGAAAGCCAAATTTTGCTCCAGAAAGAACATCATCCGCGGACTGACAAACTCTGAATGGTGAGCTCAGCCATCAGTAATTGCACTGTGTGTCTCAGCAGCAGAATATGCAGCACCAGTGTGGGATGCATCCGCGCACGCTAAACAGGTCGACGTAAGTGTCAACTAGACTATGCGAATTGTTACAGGCTGTCTCAGACCCACACCAACAGGTAATATGTGCCTCCTTGCTGGAATTGCCCCACTCGGGATAAGAAGGCAGGTGGCAGCAGACGCTGAGAGAACAAAGAAGAGAATGATTACCGACACCCATTGAATGAGCACGTCACTCAGGCTCGGAGGCTCAAATCTAGAAACAGCTTCATCGCAAGAACTAAGATCCTTGACGGTTCGCAGGAAGACAACCGAGTCTGTAAAAGGAAGAATGAACAAACCGGACTGCCAATAACGCCAAAAGAGGAAATGGCACCTGGAAACAACCTTCCCTATACAGTTTGGAGAACGCTAAACAGGCTGAGGGCTTGTGTACCCAGACGTAAAACTAATCTGCGCAGGTGGGGCCTGCTGACTAACGATGACGATGCTGTTTGTGAATGCGGGGAGGTTCAGGACGAAGCACATCTGCTTACTTGCCGACTATTGCCGGAGCCCTGCAGTTTCAGTGACCTGCTACAAGCCAATGACACAGCCGTGGCAGTGGCTAACTATTGGAAAAACAAAACTTGATCTGGACAGGAAAATGAATGAATGAATGAATGACTGTATGTGTATTCGTGCTTCTGGTAAGAAGTGCCGTTTGTAATTGCGAGAAACGAGATAAAAATTCCACTTTATGCAGTGAAGAGAGAGGGCGCTTGTTTAAGGGAGGATTTTCCAACAAATCACTTTGCTTATATAGTTCTTCAAACAACTCTTTCTTCAAAGATAACGAGATACACAAGAAAGCGTAACAGCTCCCATTACTCATAATCAATAGATAAATCCCTATTTCACTTAAGAAGAAATCTCTTTTACGAATCATAATGCTTTTACTACACTGTTAATTTTCCTAGTTGCACCGTAATAGGCTTCACAACAAGCTTTAGACAGAAATTTTCTTCTTTAAACCAAAGGCCAACAGAAATTCTCCCTATGATTCTGAAATACTCACACACTGTCTGGAAAGTAAGGTAACAGCGACCTTTCTGACTTTTCTCCTCCGAACCCCCGCTTTACTTCATAAAAATCCTCATCATCAGATGTGATAATTTTCAGGATAATAGTAATGATGCCCTAAATAGAACAACTCTACAACAAACACAATAAATCATCTGAGAAGATGCCACAAAACAAGCGCCCTCTCTCTTCACTATTTTCTTGCAATTACAAACGACACTTCTTTCCACGAAGCACAAACTTTGAACATCAGTGGCTGCGATGGTTGTAAGCAATTAAAAGTCCAAATCTTCACGAAAAATAACAAAACCATTGAGCCTCTGAACTAAAGACGGCACAAATATCCATGCCCGAGGGAGGATTCGAACCCCCGACCGTAGTGGCCGTGCAGACTGTCAGTGGAGCGCCTCATTCCCCTCGGCCACCGCGGCCGGCTTGGATCTGAAATCGGAACTGGAGGCAAAAGAAAGCTATGTTGAACTGTTATGGTAAAATAAAATTACACACGTTATTCACCAGATATATACTTATTTTTAGTTCAAAAAGTAAAGAGGTAGGTTTATACCGTATACCTTGGAGATCAAAATAAAAATAAAAGTCTTTAATAATAAATCATCCCAAATGATGTGACACTATGTGAGTGGCGACGGTTTTGGTTCACAGTTGGACCCGGACGTTTCCCTGGTATAAACCAGTGCATTCTGAGTGACAAATGATGGAATTCCAGCGTTAGTCCTAGGTGTCATTACTGATGAAACAATAGACCGAATATTTAATTTAGACTGTCTTGGACAAGAAAATGGCTCTGTACGCTGACTGCGGCCACAGCCACTGTAAACAACCTCCGAAATAACTTCTGTTTCAAATTTATCGAAACTGAAATCGGAATCAATGAGCAAAATGAATCGGAAGTTCCAAACTTTCGGAGTCGGGATCGAACCTCCGTAACATCCCTGCTCTGAACAATAGTCTCTTTGTGTCATGTCCTCCGGTCTGAAGAGAACACGAATTCGTGAGCAGTGGTGTGTGTGTGTGATGAGCACGTAGTAAACGGCCGACAGACCGGGATGTCTGGCCGGAAATTAAAAAGCAGTGAAGCGCTATCAGTAGTACACACCAGTGAATGCCACGTCAAACCTGCTCTAAATTACTTGCACATAGTCGTTTTGCAGCGATGCTCGGCATTTGTCTATTTGCTTTAACTACTAATGGCCAATGGATACACCAGTGGAACCCTGTATACTTAATTTTATTGGCCTTTAATTCAAGTTTACATTGTGTGTGTGTGGACGTGAGCTTGCATGGGAATGTGAAGCTGGGTGGTAGCAGTAGCCAGAGGTGTAGGCTATCACTTAGCACGACTTGTGCCACATCCTCCTCTTTCAGCGACTTCGGCCTAGAGCTTGAGAGGTAGGTTGTGTAGCCAGTGGCTGACGTGGGGGCAGTTTGGCAAGGTGATATCTGGTCCCGGAAGATGACAGCCAGTAGGTATGTTTCCCTCCAAGTAAGGAATGAACTGGTGAGAAAATTTGATAAATGTGGTTAAGAGAAGTAATAATGCGGATAGTCGTTGTTAATCGCTCAGGAAGTTCCACTATCGGCGTGCTTTTCGGAGGTAAATGGGATGTTCAGTTTTTATATTCGATTATTTTTGTTTAATACTCTGTAGTGATTTTGTAATGGCGATGTCTAGATGCTTGGATATAGTGTGGAACCGATTTTGGAGGGATATAGCTTGAGTTTGGTGCATTTTATTTCAAATCTCGAATACTATAATGAATATCACGCAGGATGGCTACACGTTCTTTTCTAATGTGAATTTATAAGTTGTCCGGTGAGTTTCGTTTATATATTTCCGGAATAACTTCATATAACGTTTGCGCTTGTTTACTTTATTTTCTATCATTTATGTTAGACAGTTGCAGAATGCCATGTTTTTGTAACAAGAGAAGGTGCGCCAGATAAAGTCTTAATTGTGTCCTCCTTACGCTATGAGCAAGATTACATAGTAGGGTGGGCCGAGAAAAGTGAATTTTTGAGTATCGAGTTGTAATAGGGCTCGAAAGTTCCGTATTTATGTGCTGATTATCGAAAAAATAATTTAAAAAATCTAACTTAATATCTTCATTTCGCGCAAAGGGCTTAAAGTTTCTAAGAAAAAACAAACGATACATTTATAGAATTTTTGAAAAGTCATATAAAAATATATCCATGTAAAGTTTAACATGAAAATATTTTTGATAGTCCTAGCTTATGTAATCAGTTCGCGCTAAAGGCCTTAACTATCGAAATATGACAACATTTCTAAATGTTCAAAATGTTACGGAAATTTACTAATATCTCGTATTTATATGTATGTTTTAAATATGTTAGGTTTTATTTATTGTTTTTTGATTATTTAAAGGAGACCGCGTATATAACGCTTGTACGACCACGTCTTGAGTATTGCTCAAGTGTTTGGGACCCGCAGCAGATCAGTTTAATGGAAGACATAGAGGCAGTTCAGAGGCGAGCAGCTAGACTTGTTACCGGTAGGTTCGACCAATGCACGAGTGTCACGGAAATACTCCGGCAACTCAATTGGGGTTCGCTGGAAGAAAGACGACGTTCTTTTCGTGAATTTCTGTTAAGTAAATTTAGAGGGTCGGAATTTGAAGCTGAGTGTAGTACGATCTTACTGCCGCCTACTTACATTTCGCGTAAAGATCACAAAGATAAGAGAAATTAGGGCTCGTACGGAGGCATAGAGACATTCTTTTTTTTTCCTCGTTCAATTTGGGAGTAGAATAGGAAAGGAAATGCCTAGTAGTGGTACAGTGTACCCTCCGCCACGCACCTTACGGTGAATTGCGGAGTATGTATGTAGATGTAGATGTAGATGAAACAAATCGATTCTTTCACACATTATAGTCATGAATCTCTTACCGTTGTTGCTCATAGTTACTATGATACTTCTCAAATAAGTAAAACATCACGCGTCTTTCGAAAAGTTTGTAGTGTAAACTATAGTCGCTGGCCAGTTTATATGTGGTGAATTTTAGATCATATACAAACATAAAGATTTATTTTCACTTTATGACTACAGAGAGGCATTCGCAGGTTTAGGGGAAGAGTTACCTATAAAATGAATGCGTCTTTCTTATTTTGCCTGCAACTTCAATTTTACTCAGGCAACATTAAGTAACTCTTATTGCTAATATATATTTTTTGAAATCAGGTGACCTGATAATAAGTTAACGTACGACTGTAATAGTAGAAATTCCAAACGTGAAAAAAAAACTACAATGTTCATTTAGGTACAGTTCAAATATTAAGGTTGTTTGCTTCATATTTCCGAGGTCACGGATTCGTACCGATTGTTTCTTTTCTTTAACTTTTCAGCTGGCAGTCGCGCTGTGCGTTCAGCACCGTGCTGAAAATTTTGGAAAAGACAAAATTTCACAGAAAGTACTAGGTGCACCCAGTAGTGACTAGTCGGTTACTACGTCTTCTTTAAGGAGCTATGAGTGGATGATTAATTTGTAATCTATATATCCAGTATCCTTTGCTGTATCAAATGCCAGGGAGATAGAAGGAGCGAAAATAATTGTTTATAACAAAATAACTGGGGTACATTGTCCTTATTTTAACTTATTTCTATCTTTGCTTCCAAGGCAGTTCGGAAGCCCCTAAAATTCCCAAAATCATTCGTCAGATTTCTTACACATCTCTATTGTTGGCGTGGGTAAATACTTTGGTTGTTGGTGCATACCACTGCTGTGTTCTCGTACTCAAGGCTTGAGTCGCAGCTGTGGCGGGAGGCACTTCTGTCATATGTAATGCGCTACACAGGCTGCCACATATCTGCAGCTAATGCAGCCACGGCAGCTGCAGCGGGCAGCCGCTCTTCCTGTGTGGCGTCCCTTCCCGCTGAGCTCGCCGGCAGACCGCTGGGGCGAGCGTCGCACCGGCAGCCCGCGCTGTGTGTGGCCAGGCCTTTACTAGCTGGCTGCTACGAGGCAGGGGGCGTGCCCCAGCGGTCAGCCATTCAGCTGGCGGCCGCGGCCTGGTCAGGGTGACGTAGCATGGGCTGCAGTGAGGCCTTGTCTCCAGGTGACGGCTTATGCGGCTGTTCGGTGCGTGCGGCGGAACCGTGCGCTCTTCGTCAGTGCAGACAATTGTGCCGCCCTTGTTTCGGCAATTCGGGGGCTGCACAGGAACAGATTTAACTGCTTGTGGGTTTCACAGATCTGTGACTTAATTTTTGCAAGGTTCTGATTAATTATACCAACAGAAATTTATTGTTCAATTATTTTAGACTTTTTCCTGACAATAATCTTAAAATCACAGTAAACATTTTACATCACAATATTAAGCTGAAATCACAATATTGTCCATCTATTATATATTATAAAACAGGCTGTATATGTGTTTGTGGGTATATTATGTACGTTCCACATTACTGGACTGATCTCAACCAAAATTGGTACACATGTTCTTTACCATCAGGCAGCAATCGCTGTTGGGGTAAGAACTACCTACACCACATACATAAGGAGATATAACGTCATAAACGATGACTGTCGTAAAAAACTTTTGTGTCCCAGCCTCGTCGCCACTTTTGTGTCCCAGCCTCGTCGTAGGTGTTGGTGGCTGAGTGGAATGAGACCGACACAGGAATAAAGATAGCACGCTGGTGCAGGTACGGAGGGGAGCAGCCAGAAACTAGAAACACTTGAGTAAATTAGAATGAGATATATATTGCACAGAATTTATACAATACTTAACTTTTACACAATTCAGTACTGCAGAATGCAGTTGAGCTAGAGGTTTGCCTAGTGCCTGTACGATAGCCAAGTCTTCACTGGAGCCTATCTGATTCCGATGTCTTTACTGGTTCCTATCTCAGTCCCAAGTGAACGATGTCGTTCAGTGGTGGCCACGAACGGAGTTGCAGCAGAGGGCGCTCGTGGCTGTCGTCGTAAGAACGCCGCGCCGTGCATGCATGGCGGCGCGCGGCGAAAGTAGGTGGCGCGCACTTTGGACTTGTGCGACACCACAAAAACGACCTATCATGCGATAATATTCTAGATCTGCTCCCAAACTAATTCACCAATTTCAACTAAATTTGGAATAAATATTCTTTAAGGTCAGGAATCATTTGATACGGTTGCAAAACCAACCTACGATACGTATTTCATACGATATCACGCCATAAACAATGAAAACTGCCCCCTATAATGTGATTCTATTCGTCAACCGTTTGCGAATGAGTGGACTTAGCGACGTGCTATAACATTTAAACATAATTTCAAATCTTTACGATACTTTTCCTCATTGTCAACCCCAGCAAAATGATGAAACGAAAGAAGTTTATTGCTGACCTTATTTCCAATGTCCATGACGTATATCTACATTACAAGTTATTATTTCTACGATATAAGTTGCATTCGTGATAAATTTTACAGACAGTACACATACATACCAGTGAATGTTACTTCGGTTCTATATCAGAGTTCAACACACAGTTCATGATATATGAAGTCTTCAAGAATTTGCTTCATTAAAAACCGTATAATCACGCACGAGAGTTCGATTTATTACGTCTTTACCACCAACGTCCTTTACTACATTTTGCAGACATTAGGCAAATATACCACTGAAAGTATCTTCAAATTTACATCATAGAACGACACATATTTCACGAGATTTGATGTCTTAAACAATTAAATTTCCGATTAAATACTATATCATGCGCTATTTTCGGGATGTCCTCCTAAAATATTGGACCGTTTGCAACTAGTACACATATTGCTTACTAGCAATCAACAATTGCTGTTGGGTTAAAAACTACCAGCGACACATAGTTCAATGAGTCACAAAAACTTTCCCATTACGCGACACGTGATTCACGAGACTCACTTAGTGAGGAGATGAAGGAGGAAAGAGGGGGGGGGATTATGTTGACGGAGAACGAGGAAGAAGGACATAGAAATGAAATCTTTTCCGAAGTTTTAATCTCATTTCTAACGTGAGACTGGAAAAATATATACCCGGGCGATGCCGGGTTTCACAGCTAGTCTTATATAAAACTAGCTCAAAACCCGGCGTGCCGGCCGCAGTGACTGAGGCGCTCCAGTCACGGTCAGCACGTCCACTACGGTCGGGGGTTCGAATCCCCCCTCCGGCATGGATATTTGTGCCGTCCTAGTTCGTAAGTAGTTCATAAGTAGTTTGTAAGTTTAGGGACTGATGACCCCGTAGTTAAGTCCCATAAAAAAAAAAAAAAAAAAAAAAAAAAACGGCTTCGCCCGGGTATTTATTTATTTATTGTTGCCTTGCGTTACTACTTCTCCTACCCTTCTCTCTGTCCATCTAATTTTTTTCTTAAAACATGTCATATTTATAACGGACTAGCTGTAAACCCGTCGTTGCGCGGCTGTTTATTTATTCTATACAGTCGTACTCCACCTCCACTTCCCTCCTCTATCTGCATTCATTTCTTACTTTCCCATGTCTCTGTTTGTTTCCACCTTTTCCTTTCTCGACATTTTTTTTTTTTTTTTTTTTTTTTTTTTTGCATGGCACTCTCTGTCATTTACCATATGAACATGTATGTGAAGTGAACATTCAAGATCTGAGAAAACCTATTCATTTTGTCAATGTTCGTATGTTAAGTACCCTCTACCGTGCACCGAACGAAATTTTACACAGACAATGACATTTCTCTTGTTTTTATGGTGAGGTGTGCAAAATTTCATAAATATCGGAACAAAACTACAGATTTGTATGTGCAGTAGAAACACAGAGTCACATTGAAAAACGCACTTTGTAGAAACACAGAGTCACATTGAAAAACGCACTTTGTTGTTACCAAATTTTCCGGTTTTATTTCATACTACCTGAGTTCTGAGAATAACGAAAACAGCAAAAAAAAAAAAAAAAAAAAAAAGAAAAAAAAAAAAAATCGGTCGAGCCGTTCTCAAGTTATGGCGCGACCAATATACGTAAGGGATCCGTTTTATCTTGTAAGATACTCTCCCCAATGCACCGTATAAAACTTTAGGTAGATGGTGACCTTCATATCCATTCCGTCGTATCATACTTTCTTAGCTGACATTTTCTACCTTTAAACTACATACCGGCAAAATTTCAGCCATAGGTGCCGTAGGTTTAGAGATTTCGTGTTTCGTCAGTGAGTGAGTGACCTTTAGCTTTTGTATATATAGATGTATCTGCTGAATTATGGGTCCTACAAAGGCATTATTTACCAGGATAGTAGAGAGGAATAATAGGAAACTGCCTGCGAAATGTGTTGTAAATTGATTTGGTCGTAAAGACGAAGTACATTCCAACCTCATACTTTTTATGGCGAAGTTTCATGTATTTCAATGTCTTTGACGTCATAGGACCTAAACTATATGTCGTAATACGATATTATTTCGAAGGTACATCCAGTGGTGCATATGTAAAATGTCTGCAAAATACGTCGCGAATCGAGTTAGTAGGAAAGACGTAACAAATCAAAATATCATGCGTGATGTGGCGGTTTTTCATTAACGTAATTGTTTATTGCTCCATATCTCATGAACTGGGTGCCGTACTATGTTAAAATTTCGAACGTACGTTCAGTGGTATGTGTATATTCTGTCTGTAACATTTCTCGCCAATACAATTAATAGTTTAGGAATAATAGATTGTAACGTCATGCCAAATGCCATAATTTTACCTCATGAACGCCGAAAAAGTAGTAAGCGACAAATATTTTTCCTATGATAGTTTTGCTGGGGTTGTCAGCAAAACAAAATTTCCTAAAGCTTTGAAATTATGTTGAAGTTTGTTGCAAGTCGCTAAGTGCTCTCCTTCTAAAATAGTGGACTGATGGTCACACTGTCGCGTTCCCCAATACGGGGAGGTTTTCAATGTTTATGACATCATATCCCTTGAACTATCGGCCCTTTCCAAACATCCTTTCTTAGCTGACGTCTTCTACAGATGAACTACGTTCCTCCCAAATTTCAGCTTCGTAGATGATTTAGTTCTTGAGATTTCGTGTTTAGTCAGTGAGTGAGTGTATTAACCAGTGTCCTTTCGCTTTTATATAGATAGAGATATATGATAAATAAGGCTGTCTTGCATAATGTACAAAATATCAAGTACAGTAGCCAAACAAAAGAAGATAGAAATCAAAATACAAATTATATGTAACATTCATATAATACATTTACTTCCACACTTGGCTGTAAACAACACCTAGCGAGGTGACTTTAGCATTGGTAACACACTTGACTCGCATTCGGAAGGATGACGGTTGAGTCCAGCCTCGAGCCATCCAGATTTACGTTTTCTGCGATTACCCTAAACCTCTCCACGGAAATGCCGGATTGGTTCCTTTCTAAGCCCACGGCCGATTTCCTTCCCCATCTTTACCCAAACAATCAGATCGTGAGCTCCGCCACTAATGAGCATGCTGTCGACGGGGCGTTAAACAATAACCTTCCTTCCTTGATTCCTTCTTGACTATAAACAACATTTCTTGTCACTTGTGGAAGATCTAATATGAATATTTTCTGTGGTTATCCCATCCCTGAGCAAGCCACATTCAGCTGTCCGTATGAGAAACAAGGAGATTTTTAAATATAATCCGCAGTATTGAGTAGATTGGCCTGTGATTTATTAATAGAAAATGCAAGTCTCACTGCAAACTGCAGCCTCTTAAAATTAAACGCCAGATCTATCGGAAATAATGGGTATTCGTCGGATGTACTCTGTTTCATTCTCTTCCTTTCCTTGTAGCTCTACAGAAGTCTGTTGCTTCTTCCTACAGCGATATGCGCTTCACAGATCAAAGTTGCTTCAAAGCTCTCAACGGCACTGTCATCTTTCAGAAATTCACTGCAATACAAGAGTGTCTTAGCTGTAAATAAGAAATGTGATAACACGTGGTGCCTGATGTGAAAAGTTTTTAGCCATCGCAGTATATATCCTCACATCTTTATTGATGTTGTACAATTGTATAAGTTTTCAGTTATAGGCCTATATTAATTTGTATAAGAATTGTATGTTTGTAAAATCTGCTGCGATTACATTAAAACTTTGTACGTGATGAAGTGGTTTTCCATTAACGTTACTGTTTATGTGGTCATATCTCATTAACTACGTGTCGTACTGTGTTAAAATTTCGAAGGAACATTCAGCTGTATGTTACTGTCTATAAAATTTCTTATGGCTACTATTTGTAGTGTATAAATTATAAATTGTGAGGTTATACCGAATGCCGTAGTTTTTGTGGTGTCGCACAAGTATGAAGTGTGCGCCACGTACTTTCGCCGCGCGCCGATATGCACGCACGGCGCGGCGTTCTTACGACGTCAGCCACGAGCGCCCTCTGCTGCAACTCCGCTCGTGGCCACGACTGCTGCATCGTCCACTTGGGAATCAGATAGGCACCAGTTAAGACTTGGCTATTGGATAGGCAGTAGGGCTCATCAGTAGGCAGGCCTCTATCTAAACTATGTATCAGCATTCTGCAGTCAAGAACTACGTAGAAGTTAAGTATTACCAAAACTCTATTTTGTGTCCCAACTTCGTCGCCGCTTTTGTGTCCCAGCCTCGTCGTAGGTGTCGGTGGCCGAGTGGAATAAGACCGACAGAGGAATAAAGATAGCCCGCTGGTGCAGGTACGGAGGGGAGCAGCCAGAAACTATAAACACTAGAGTAAATTAGAAAGAGATATATATTGCACAGAATGTAACAATACTTAACTTTTACATAGTACTGCAGAATGTTGATACATAGTTGTTAGAGGCCTGCCTAGTGCCTGTACGATAGCAAAGCCTTCACTGGTGCCTATCTGATTACGAAGGTCCTAACTGGTTCCTAACTCAGTCCCAAGTGAACGATGTCGTTCACTGGTGGCCACGAGCGGAGTTGCCGCAGAGGGCGCTCGTGGCTGTCGTCGTAAGAACGCCGCGCCGTGCGTGCATGGCGGCGCGCGGCGAAAGTAGGTGGCGCGCACTTTGGACTTGTGCGACACCATACCCCTCCCCCCCAAACCGCCGCGCCGTCATGGCGTAGGGCTGAGGGCCACGGCGACGGCACTGGGAGGAGGGCCTGGGCGGGGGCGTTACTGGTGGGACGGGCGTCTTAGCAGAGGCTGGGATCGAGACGCCGCCCGCGCCCCGGCATCCGCCTTGCGATCCCCCGGAAAACCCGCTAAAACGAGGGGAAGGGCGCACCCCTCCGGCCAGATGGAGTAGGTCATCTTCTTCTGAGGTGCGTGGCCAGGCGGCAGGGCACGCACGGTCCCGGAGTCCTTCTTGGTGACGCTGTCATCTGCGGCGTCGACGGAGGCGGAGAGGCGGACAGCGTAGGAGGCACGTCCACCTCCATGGGTACGATCTCGTAGTCCGGGGACGCTGGACCCGTTGACGAACGATGTGTTTGTGCTCCCTGGCGGTGAACTGGGTCTGGAATCAAGAAACCGGAGACAGGATCGCGCGGCCTGTGCAAGCGCAATTGGTTTGCGTGGCGCCGCAGCTCCGACCCTGTGGAAGAACGTACAACATACATATTGCGACCGAGCACGCGCTGAATGGTGCCCGGTAACCACGTCTTCTTGTTGCCAGCAAACACCCTGTACAGCACCGGCGTGGAAACCTGAAAACGCGAAGCGCCATACGAACCGACTCGGTGCGTGGGAGGCTGCAGCAGGTGAAGGAGAGTGCGGTGACGGCGGCCGTGTAGCAGCTCGGCACGTCACGTGGCATGCACCGATACGTAGACAGGAAAATTTGAAGAGCTTGCTGACTGGAGTGCTGACCTTTCATCTTTTCCATGTGAGACTTGAATGTTCGAACGAAACGTTCTGCTTCACCATTGGACTGAGGGTGAAAAGGTGCGGTGGTGATATGCTGAATGCCATTCACACGACAAAACTGTTGAAATTCCGCACTAACAAACTGAGGTCCATTGTCACTGACGATAGTTTCAGGCAAACCTTCGATGCAAAACACTGATGTTAAGGCACTGATTGTACTAGAAGCTGTCGTTGAGTTCATGGCAATCACAAAAGGAAACTTGCTGAAAGCGTCTACAACAATTAACCAGCGCGTATTCCAGAAAGTTCCGGCAAAGTCAATATGTAAACGTTGCCATGGTCCCTTGGGGCGTGGCCAGTCTGAGAAACGCTGTGGAGGAGCCGCCTGATGCTCCGCACAAACTGTACACTGTGATGTCATGCTCTCTATCTGAGCGTCCATACCAACCCAGGTACAATGACGTCTGGCCAGTTGCTTTGTCCTAACAATGCCCCAATGTCCTTGATGCAGGAGGCGTAACACTTCTCGTTGCAGGGAACGAGGAACAATCACTCTTGCTTGGTCGTTGTCGGTATGCAACAACAGTACACCCTGACTTAAAGATAATGCATGACGTTGTGCAAAATAACGTCGAACCAGAGGCCGATCAATGTCTTTGGCTCTGGCAGGCCAACCAAAGCGAACAAAACGTGCTACCACACTTAAGTCTGCATCCGCAGCTGTTTCTTGTGCAACCCGACGAGAGTTCAAAGGGAAATCTGCAACAGCGGAAGCATCTCTGGAGTCTATCTGACAACATGCCATTTCTGAAGAATCAAACGAAACATCCTGGCCAACCGGAAGTCGGGAAAGTGTGTCCGCGTTGGCATGTTTAGTGGTAGGTCGGTACAAAATCTCATACCGATAATTTGACAATATCAAGGACCATCTCTGAAGATTTTGTGCCGTTCGTGGTGGAATTGGCTTTGTGGGTGAGAACAACGACGTGAGAGGCTTGTGGTCTGTCAAGAAATAGAATTTTCTGCCATAGAGATAATGATGAAACTTTGTGACACCGTAAATGATTGCTAAGGCCTCCTTTTCTATCTGACTGTAATTCTGTTGCGTTGGCGTCAGTAGCTTGGATGCAAAGGCAATAGGACGATCATGACATCCAATACGATGTGACAGAACTGCACCCACACCGTACGACGAGGCGTCAACTGCTAACACTACAGGCTTCTGTGAGTCAAAGGGAATCAAACATGCATCACTGAGTAGTGCAGACTTTAGTTTGTCAAAGGCAACCAGACAATCTTTAGACCATACAAAAGGAACATTCTTCCGACGTAAGTGATGCAGTGGAGCTGCAATCTGAGAGGCATTGGGAATAAATCTGAAATAATAGTTCAGCATCCCCATCACTGCTTGCAATTCGTGCACATTCTTAGGAGGAGGCAAGTCTTTGATTGCTCGAAGATGTGACTGTAAGGGATGTATTCCTTGGGCATTAATCACATGGCCTAGGTACTCTATTTCAGTTTGAAAAAACGAACACTTTGCTTTATTACAGCGTAGACCTGCTGCAGTCAACACTTTGAAATGGCACTCCAGGTTTGATAAATGTTCGTCAACTGAACGTCCGGATACCACAATATCATCTAAGTAGTTCGAGCAACACGGTACAGAAACTGCCAGCTGTTCCAAAAAGCGCCGAAAAATAGCGGGGGCGGAAGAACTGCCAAAGGGTAGGCGCTGAAATTGAAAAAGGCCCATGTGAGTATTAATGACGAAAAACTTTTTTGACTCGTCATCAAGTGGAATCTGTAAGTATGCCTCTGCTAAATCAATCTTAGAAAAGAAACGAGACTGTCCTAATTTGTCCATTAGTTCGTCAGGTCGGGGCAGGGGGTAAGTGTCTACAATTGCTTGACTGTTTACTGTTGATTTGAAGTCCGCACAGAGACGAAGTTTTCCTGACGGCTTGGGTATAATTACTATAGGCGAGGCCCACTGACTCGCAGAAACAGGAGAAATCACCCCACTATCTTGCCAACGTTTAAGTTCTTCGGCAACTGTATCACGCAAGGCGATAGGCACTGGTCTAGCTTTACGAAATTTTGGAACTGCAGATTCTTTTAAAGTTACATGTGCCACGAAGTCTTTTGCACAACCTAGTTCCGGCGAAAACAAATCACTGTATTTTTCACATAAAGCATTGATTTTGTCCTGAGGCACTACTGACGAAATCTGAAGCACATCCCTTTGAATTGATAATCCAAACAAGTCGAATGCATCTAGTCCAAAAATATTCTGCGTAGATTTGGCCTGAAGAACTACAAAAGCAACTGTTTTTGAAAAGAGGCAGGCAGGCTACACGTTCCTAGCACGGGAATATTTTGACCTGTGTAAGCTGTTAGCACTTGTTGACACGGCGACAATTTTGGCGAGCCCAGAAGTTCATAAGTATCGTTATTTGTTAATGTGACAGCGGAACCAGTATTAAGCTGAAATTTCACAGTCTTATGTTCTACGCAAAGAGTCATAAAAAGTTTTTGCTTGTGGCGCTCGACAGGTGCGCGAATGTGTGCAACGTCTGCTACAGGTTGTTTGCTGCGCTTGCGCGGGCCGCGTAGTGAAGTAAGCGGCGCAGACATGGCACGCAGCGGATTAACAACACTGTCACTAGATGGCACTACCGCCGGATCGGCGTCCGCGCAAGCATGCGAAGCTACTCCAGATTTACTAACTACTGCACGACACTTTTGAGTAGCTACTTGATGTCTACTGTCACTAGCTACACAGCACTGGGCACTATTACAAGGAGCAGTTGCAGAAGGCACTATTTTCGCTACAGGAATGCACTGTTCATAGTCATTTTGCTTGTCCCGAACCCGTTTCCGTTTCACTGTTTTACGCGCTCGTCGGCGCTTGCGACGTGGCTCACTATATGGTTTCGCCGTAGGCGGAGAAAATTGCATCGAATCCCCCCGACTGTAGCTATTGCCGGGCTGATCTCGGCTACTTCAGTTGGTTTCCTGTTCACGCTACTTCCTTCCGTTCCTGCTTTGCGCCGCCGCCGCCGCCGCCGCCGCCGCCGCCGCCGCCGCCGCCCAGGCCCCGCACCTGGTCCTCCGCCGCCGCCGCCGCCGCCGCCGCCGCCGCCGCCGACCAGGCCCCGCACCTGGTCCGCCGCCGCCGCCGCCGCCGCCGCCGCCGCCGCCGCCCACGCCCCGCACCTGGTCCGCCGCAGCCGCCGCCGCCGCCGCCCAGGCCTAGCTCCTGGCCCCCCGCCGCCGCCGCCGCCAGCGCCGCCGCCGTCGTAGCAGCACCAACGTCCACGCTGCCGCCGCCGTCGCCGCCGTCATCGCTGCCGCCCTGCTGGTCTCCGCTCGTCGCCCTGGACTGCGCCCCTGTCGTAAGAGCTGCCCATGGCGACCTCATCGTCCACCCCGTCAACTTCCTCCTCCCTCTCCGCAGTTCCCACAATAACCCTGCCCCCCGTCCATACTGCACCCATCATTCTTACTACCACCCCCTCCCTCGCCTCCACAACAATCACCTGGAGCCCCTCCAGCCTTCCCCAAACTACTCTCCCGCTCCATGTCATCCTCTCCGCTTCACCATCCCATGAGGTCCCCCCTCCCCCTCCGATCTACCTCCCCCTCACCACCCCCTACACTGCACCGGTCAACCCCGCCCATGTGACGCACCACCGAGCCACGGTGGCAGATACGCCGCTGTCGCCCCCGCCCCCTTCTCACCTTCTACCCCACCATCCGCCTCCCATCGAAATCCCACTTGATCGTGTTTCCCTCCCAGCCCCTCCTACCTATGCCTCCGTCGCCGCCTCTGCTCCAGCATCCCTACCTGCCTCTACTGGCGCCATCCCCAAGCGCACCAAGAAACGGGGAAGTGCGGACCCTTCCCCTGCCTCCACCAAATCGAAGAAAGCTCCCCCCCTCCCCCGCCCCCTCCTCCTCCCCCTCTTACCGACCCTATGGACACCGCCCCCATTCTCCCACGCCCCCAACCCGACCTGTTCACATATGTACTGTCCCATCCTGATCCCCGATTCCTTGAACATAAAAACCTCTCCCTCCAAATTCGGAAGTATTTCCCCTCCGCCCCCATCTCCCAAATTATTCCCCGCCGAGACTCTGTCCTCCTGCAGTCCCCCAGCCCCACCCTCCACACAGACATCCTCGCTCGCATCCCCAAGGTCCTTTTCGGCCCTCATGCCACCCTCACCCCCTACTATACAGCCTCCTCTGCCCGCCAACCGCCTCCCCCCCGCCGCCCTCCGACCCTCACCGCCGTGATCACAAGG
Organism: Locusta migratoria; assembly: GCA_026315105.1. Lineage (NCBI taxonomy): Eukaryota > Metazoa > Arthropoda > Insecta > Orthoptera > Acrididae > Locusta > Locusta migratoria. The sequence goes on along the minus strand of CM048746.1, from coordinate 621,943,920 downwards.
CTTAGTCCTTTGATTACGGAGGAAGAGGTGTTGGAGCAACTCAACTCTCACCCCGACATCTCCATCCGTTCCGCCAAGCGGATCAACAATGACTCTGGCCCCACCCGTTTGATGCGGATATTTACTGAATCCGCATCTTCCCTTGACCACCTCTTCCTCGAGGGTGCGCTGATATACGATCGCCGCCACACGGTAGAACCCTCCCGATCCCCCCCGCAAGCCTACCGCTGCGCCAGGTGCCTCGTTTATAATGATCACCTGACGCAGAACTGCAAAAACCCTCCCACCTGTCCCCACTGCAAAGACTCCCACCTCCATAAACACTGTCCTAACCTCACCTCTCCTCCCACCTGCAACACCTGTGGCGGCCCTCACCCTACCTACTCCTACAAGTGCAAATCCGTCCCTCCACCTGCTCCCTCCAAACCCGAACTCACCGTCCCCATCCGCCCCATAGATCCTCCCATGCACCCCAATCAATCCTTGGTCCCTCCCCCCACCGCCGAAGACGTTATCCGGTTCGTCACCACCGTCCTCGCCAACATCCACCCCTTCCAGCGTCCCCACACCCTCCAACAGATTGCACTGGCCGCCAGGTCCGTGTTCAATCTGGACACCTTTGCCACCTTCTCCCGTGCCCACTCCCACTTCGCCTTTTCCCGCCTCGAGACCCAAGTTTAAGTCCCTCCGGTCCCCTTCCTTTCCCCACCCCTCCTCTACCCTCCCCAACCCTCCCTCTATCCCATCATGGCAGGCCCATCCTATACCCTCCTCTACCACAACATCCGCTCCCTCCCAGCCAATAAGAACCTCTTCCTCCACACTCTCTCCCAACACCGCGTGGATGCCTTCCTACTCAACGAGACCTTCCTGCAACTCCGCCGACCAGTCAACACCAATCCTTACCTTCTCCACCGCACCGACGGACCCCCACCCCTGGCCCGAGGCGGAGTGGCGATCGGCCATCTCCGTCACCACCCCGTCCGGCTACACCCTCTCCTCAATGACCCCACTGAACACTTGATCCTCAGCCTCTTTCTTCCCTCCCTCACTGTCACTCTCGCCACCATTTACATTCGCTCCACAACCCGCCCCGAAAGCAACACCACACCCGATGCAGTACTGGTGTCTCCCAACCTCCTTGGGCGCATCACGGCGGACGTCCTAGACCTAATAGGCAGTGACCACGCCCCTGTCCTACTTACCTTTGACCACCGCCCCCACCCTGCCCGCGCTCCTCGTCCCATGCCCCCTCCCAAACTCGTCCATGATTATTCCCGTGCCGACTGGGATGCCTACCGTCGCTCCATTGACACCTCGGTCGAAAGCCACCCACTACCCCTCCATACTCCCGCCGATATTGACCATGCCTCCTCCTTTCTCCAGCAGACCGTTGCTGACGCGGTCCATGCCCACATCCCTACCCGGGCGATCTATCCTCACCGCCCTACCCTTCCTCCACAGGCCGTCCTTCTCCTCCGCGAATCCCGCCGTCTGTACCGCTCCTTTCTCCGGACCCGTGACCGGGATACTCTCCAACGCCACCGGCAACTCCAACGACACATAAGAAACCTTTTGACCGCGAAGAAACGCCGGGACTGGCGTCAGACATGCACCCACCTTAACTCGCTCCTCCCGGTCTACTCCGCCAAGTACTGGCGTGCCTTCCGCCGCCTTACTGGCAGTCACTCCTCCCCCCACTACCCACTTCTCCATGATGATCGTCCTTTCCCTGACAACGCCAGTAAGGCAGAACATTTTGCCTCCTACCTTTCTGATGTATTTTCCATTCCTGATGATCCCCTCTTTGACTACTCTCTCTTCCCGGATGTCCATGAGCGCACCGACACCTCCTCTCCTCCGCTCGCCCCTGGCTTCCAGTACTTGGACCGCATTCCTCCCTCAGAATTGAACACTCCCATTACTGCCCGTGACATAATAGACACTCTTCGCACGAAACGAAACACCGCCCCCGGTCACGACCGGCTAACCTACCGCCACCTTCGCGCATGCCCCCTCTCATTTCATGAAGTCCTTGCCAAACTCTACAACGTCATCCTTTACACTGGCTTCTACCCCGACCTGTGGAAAATCTCCCGTATTCTCATGTTCCTCAAGCCTGACAAGCCCCCGTCCCAGACCTCATCCTACCGTCCCATCAGTCTTACCTCCGTGTTCAGCAAGGTCCTGGAAACCATCCTTTCTCGTCGAATCCACCAGCACCTCCACCGCCACCAGTTTCTCCCCCCCTCCCAATGTGGCTTCCGACCCTCCTTCTCCGCCGACGACCAGCTCCTTCGCCTGACTCATCTCCTCTCCGTCCAACTCAACTCCCGTCGCTCCGCAATTTTTGTATCCCTCGACATCCAAAAAGCCTACGACCGAGTATGGCATTCCGGTCTCCTCTTCAAGATCCAGCTCTACGCCCTTCCCATTAATTACGTCCGCCTCATCGCTTCCTTCCTTACCCGCCGCCCCTCCTACGTCACTGTCTGCAACTCCAACTCCCGTATTTTCTACCCCTCCGCCGGGGTGCCCCAAGGCTCAGTCCTCTCTCCCCTCCTCTATCTCCTCTACTCTGCCGACATGCCTCAACCCCAACCTCCCGTCTATCTCCTTCAATATGCTGACGACACCGCCTTCCTGGCCCTTGCCCCCTCCCTTGCCCGTTCCCAGGTTTTGCTCCAGTCCCACCTCACCGAGTTCGCCTCCTGGTGTAACCGGTGGCTCCTCTCCGTCAATCCCGACAAATCCCAGGCTATAGTCATAGGTCGTACTACCCGCACCTTCCGCCTCCACGATTTCTATCTTACCCTTCACAACCGACCCATCCGTCACACCCCCACCCTCAAGTACCTTGGCCTTACCCTTGACCGCCAACTGTCCTGGACTCCATACCTCAAATCCCTCCGTGAGAAAGCTCTGTCCCGCCTAAACCTCCTAAAACTCCTCACTGGCCGGACGTGGGGCCTCCACCCTTCCACTGTCCTTCACACCTACAAATCAATCATGCGCCCCGTCCTTTGTTCCTTCCACCCCGCCTGGATATCAGCCCCTCCTACTTTCTACAAGTTCCTCCAGATTCTAGAACGCCACGCCCTCCGCCTCGCATACCGTATCAGACTCCCTTCCCCCACGCGGATCCTCTATGACCTCATCCCCTTCCCTCCTCTCCTACAACACCTCGAACATCTCCGGCTCCTTTACACATCCCGCAAAATAGAGTCCCAAAACCCTCTGGTCTACCCTATTCTTACGAATCCCGGGCCTCTGCCACGTCTCCGCCAAACCGTCCCTCCCGGCCTTCACCTCCATACGCTCCGTATCCTCTCCCAAGGCAATTTCCGCACCCTTCCTCTACCGGATACCGAACTTCGGCCCGATATCTACCCCTCCTACCAACTCTGATCCCTTCCCCGTAGCATCAGCGCCCCTCCCCTCTCTCCCGTCCCTTTTCCTTCCCGCCCGCTTGGCTACCCCTCTCCCATGCCCAGAGTCTCGTCACTCCTTCCCTCCTTACGCTCTCTTCCCTCCCCTTCTCCTCCTCTCCCGCACTTCCCCCGTCCCTGCCCCACCTCCCCCCCTCCATCCCCTCCCCACTCCCTGCGGGGGCGTCTCGACTTTTTATCTATGTGTTCAGTGCAAGTGTCTCCAGTGTCGTGTGTTTTACTCAGTGCCTCCATAATCGCCGTCCCCATGTTTTATTCTTTACGCCGTCGCTGTCTCCGTGTGTGAACTTCGTGTCTCCACAATGTACTTTTAAACTTGTCACCGTGGCCGGTTGTTTTTACTGACTGTGTGTGTGTTTTATCACTACTCGTCTCTTTTTTGTTCTCTTCCATATGTTTTGTCCCATTTATACATGTCCGTTTTACTCTGTCGAAAAATCTGTCTGTCAAGTTTTTAATTTCCGCAATTTTGTTCATCTTTTTACATTTTATCTCTTCTTTGTCAAATGCTTGTGTATCACATGGCTGAAGAGCAGCCACCGCAGCTGCTGCCAGCCTGCCAGCTGTTTCTACGGCTGGCTTTAAAACAACAATAAAGGAAAAAAAAAGGAGAAAATTGTTCTTGCATTTGAAAACCAACAGAAGCACAGTTCAAGTCTACAGCGTGTATGACATTTACTGCATGCACTGTTCTCGCACTTTGCGAAGCACTATTCCTAACGTTACTGTGTTTTGAATTTACATTCTGCATACACACTGACTGTACATGTCCCGATTTGCCACATTGATAACAGGTCGCGTTGCGACTAGGGCAATGAGCACGTTTGTGGCGAGATACACACTGAGGGCAAGACTTACGAACATTTTTTGAAATGAGCGTTGGCGCCCGTTATTCACATTACTGTTTCTAACCCGACGGGGCGATCTTTGTGTCACACTTTTACACCGGCTACTGTTCACTGTCTGTTCAGCACGACCGGTAGAAAAATAAGAATCACTAGGGCTAGAATGCGAACTACGGCTAGGAAAGCGTCCGTTGGGGCGCACTGAATTTACACTGTGGCTTTGCATTTCTACATCTGCTAAGTCAAAAGTATCATGTGCTTCTATAAGCTGCAGTACACTGTCTAATGAAGGATCAGATTGTTTTAGAATTGCTGCTCTAATTCTGGGGTCCTGAATGTTCTGCGTAATTGCATCCCTCAACATAACGTCACTATACGAAAGTCCACAAGAGCAAGTAAATTTACATTGGCGGGTTAAGCCCTTCAATTCCGTAATCCACTCTTGGTGTGACTGCTGCGGTAATCTTTTAAGTCTGAAAAATCGGTATCGTGCAGCGGCTACAAGAACTTTTCTCTCATAATGAGCATTCAGTGCATCTACAATTTGTTCAAAGTCTACATCACGAGGAGATGCGAGAGGGAAAAGTTTTTGCAATAGTACGAAGGTCTGGGGGCCCACAATCGATAAGAAAAGGTTCTTCACTCTCTGACCTGTAATTTGATGAGCCGCGACGAGTTCTTGAAACTGTGCGAAATAGTCGCTCCATTCTTCCTCACGTTCGTTGTACTGGCGAAATGTAGGAAGCGGTGCAGCGGCAGGTGTGGGCTGCTGATGTGACGGCTGTTGTTGTTGGTGAGCAGCCTTTGCCGTCAACTGCGACACGGCCTGCAGTAGTTGAGTGATTTGCGCCGTCTGTAACTGAATAATTTCCATTATGTTTGGGTTCGGGGTAGTGGCCATGCTGACCGATTAAGTACCGCGTATACAAGTAACTTACAACAAAACACAAATGCAATATGAAAGAGGACGCTCTGCAACAAAAACGTCCACAAAACACGTAACTGAAAATGTTCCCCAAAAAATCTTATAATAAGGGTGGGTGGGCGGGAGCAATTTCTGCGTGCTCCGACTGCTGCTGTCTGGCTGCTGCTAGCGGGCTGGTCCAAGGTTCGTCTATCACTCCTCATCGCCACTTTTGTGTCCCAACTTCGTCGCCACTTTTGTGTCCCAGCCTCGTCGTAGGTGTCGGTGGCCGAGTGGAATAAGACCGACACAGGAATAAAGATAGCCCGCTGGTGTAGGTACGGAGGGGAGCAGCCAGAAACTATAAACACTAGAGTAAATTAGAAAGAGATATATATTGCACAGAATGTAACAATACTTAACTTTTAAATAGTACTGCAGAATGTTGATACATAGTTGTTAGAGGCCTGCCTAGTGCCTGTACGATAGCAAAGTCTTCATTGGTGCCTATCTGATTACGAAGGTCCTAACTGGTTCCTAACTCAGTCCCAAGTGAACGATGTCGTTCACTGGTGGCCACGAGCGGAGTTGCCGCAGAGGGCGCTCGTGGCTGTCGTCGTAAGAACGCCGCGCCGTGCGTCCATGGCGGCGCGCGGCGAAAGTAGGTGGCGCGCACTTTGGACTTGTGCGACACCACACTCTATGAAATACATATCTCATTCTAATTTACTCTAGTGTTTCTAGTTTCTGCTGTCCCACTGCTGGTCACCTCCGTACCTGCACAAGCGTGCATCCTTTATTCCTGTGTCGGTCTCTTTCAACTCGGCTACCGACACTCACGACAACCCGCGGACGAGTTACAAAAGCGGCGACGAGGCTGGGACAAAAGTCCATGGCTGCGGCTGAGCGCATTGAGGCGCTATGCTGCGATGCACGAGGCCGTTCCCCGTCGGGTGGTCAATTCCTCCCTCGGGCATGGATGTTTGTGCTGTCTTTAGTATAAGGTAGTTCATAAGCTTAGAACCTGATAACCCCGCAGTTCACAAATATTTGAACATTTTTAGTCCATAAACAGCGGAAAAATAGTAAACGAGAAACTTTTGCCTTTCATCATTCCCCTGTGGTTGTCAGCGAGAAAAAATATAGTAAAGGTGTGAAATCATCTTTAAACTTTGTTAAAAGTCGCTAAGTACTCTTACTGTGTTACAGTTTACGTGGTTTGTACTTCAGACTTGTGCGACACCATATAGTAAGCGAGAAACATTTTTCCATCATAATTTTGCTATGGTTGTCAGCGAGAAAAGTTTCATATAGGTTTGAAATTATGTTTAAAGTTGTTTTGCAAGTCGCTTAGTTCTCTCCTTCTCAAACAGTGTACTGATAAAAAATCAAACTTCATGTGCCGCAAGACGGGGGACGTTCTCATTGTTTATGACGTCATATCTCCTGAACTATCGGTCCTATCGCAAAATCGTTTCTTAGCTGACCTCTTCTACCTATAAACTACATTTATACCAAATTGCAGCTTCATAGGTGAAGCAGTTTTCGAGATTTCGTGTTTAGTCAGTGAGTGAGTGAATAAATGTCGTTTCTCTTTTATATAGATAGAGATTAATCCGTATTTCTCGTCGTTACGGCTTGACAGATTTAGGTGTTCCTTTTATTATCTTCTTTTTATTTATTTACTTATTTATTGGCATCTTCGTGATTCTCAGGACAAGGCATGTACAAAATAAAATTTTTGGGAAACCTACCAGAAAATTTAAAAATTTCAATGTGCTCTTGTGTTACTATCACATACATATTTATAGAATTGTTCCGATCTTGACGAAATTTTACACACATATCCTTCAAAACAATAGGAAGGTCACTGTCTACATAAAATTTCGTTCGGTGCATGGAGGAGGGTACCTATGGATTTCGACAAAATTTACAGTTTTGTTCCGATCTTGATGAATTTTTGCACAATTGACCTTTAAACCAAGAACAAGCTCATTGTGTACCTAAAATTTCATTCGGTGCCTTGTGGTGGGTACTTTACCTATCTAAATTCGACAAAATCTTCGTTTTTACTCTGATCTTCACGAAATTGTCATGAAATTTATGAAATTTTTTTCATTGCGGTGTTTCAAAATTTCCATGTACATCTTTGTACATAATTTTCTTTTCAAACGCATTTGTACAAAATTATCTTTAAAATTTCTATGTGGATCATTGTACACAATAAAATGAAGCTCCTGGGTTGTGTTACGCTAGTGGCCAACTCAAGCTGACGCCACCAGAGCCACTATATTCGATACACTTTTTACTCACATCCAGAAATACAAAAGTTTCTTTAAAATACGTCATTTGGTGAAACGAAAGTTATCAGAGATAATTTTATGCTTACTTTCAAGGCAGGTACAATGGGAAACAATAAACTTGAAGGAGTTTCTGGACAGAGAGACAGGGGAGGAGGAGATATACAGAGATGCAGAAGGGGTGAGGAGATGGGAAGAGAGAGGGGCCAAGAAATTTAAGAGGTATATGCAATGCAAATAGATATTTAGCAATTATGAAGCATTTCCAGGTTCGCTAGTGTTTTATGGATGAGCTTAAGACATCTTTCACATTTCTTCATTCCTGTAAAAACGATGATTGAATGAAAAAGCGAACAGGTTAGATTCAGAAATTTGCGATAAACCAATCTGCGTCTTCCATGCAAGTTTCAAACTCAGTTTTCGTGATAATTACTCTATTTTTATAATTCATAATTCTGATTCGCAACGCGGATTTACATGTAAAATACACGATAGCTTTTTGAGAATATCACGACAAAACATCCCAGTTATACAGATGGAATGAAGTGCCATGGCGGGTGTAATGTTCCAGCCTGCCTATTAATGTTTGAGATTAACAAATTTACGGAAGGAAGAAGTTTGAAGTTTGAAGCTATGAAAGATCGCAATCAGAAAATTACAGAAAAATTTAGGAAAATTATTACATACATATAAATGAAATGGCAAGCTAATTAACGGTGGAGTGTTCGCAGGCACAACATTACAAAAAGAATCGACGAGCGGTTACCTTTAGCAAGAGATACATCGGTGGTTGAAATTTAGCTGTAAATGAAATTTTCATAATATAATAACCACTCGCCGAACAGTGCATGGCAGTTCGTCAGTATCAAACTGTGACTCGACTAGCAGACCGTGAAGTAAGATAAGTGACAAGATGAAATGCGATGTAAGTCAAACACATCGGACTTCCAAAAATTTACAAGAAAATCGACTGAAGATTCTATTGCTGGTAAGTGATAATAGTATGAATAAATTTTGAAAAAAAAAGAGAGGCAGGGCTACACGAAATATCAGCATTCAATATTAACTAAAGCAGTGCCGTCCATTGTTGCGGCGATGCAACAAGGCTGAAAGAATTATGGGCGTAGGGAGGAAAAGGCAAAATTAATAATAAAAATTCATATGTGCGAATTTAAGTGAGAGGTGGGGTTTATTTATAAAAGTAAGATCCGCACACAGCACATATATTTACCTGACTGTACAAAAGCCACATAACAGCGGCCATAAAAAATGATAAAGTACAGGTTTCGTCTGCCAGATGTATCGCTACGGAGTACAAGCCAAGAGTAGTTACTATCTTTAAAAAAAGATTGAAAGTGATGTTCTTAAATTTTTTTCTCTTACATTCACAGATAATTATTTTTACACGTCGAAATAATATAAAAAGAAAAAAGTTTCTTTTGATAATATCGGGGAAAGGAAACTGTGTCATTATACGGGCGCAAGTTGCAAACCTCTAGGAAACCTAAGAAAGGGTCATAGATATTCTGTATGTACCGACCGCTCGGCAGCGTTTTCTCGACAAACATGAAAGGCGAATGAGAGTTGTACCTTATCGCACACCTGACAAGAATGCCTGGGACAGGGCCAGTATGCCTTGCACGAATGCGTTCTACGAGACTACTTTCATCGCCGTAGACCACGGTTCGCTATTCTAAGTGATCCTCTAATAAAGGCGAGCTCAGGAGGCGGCTAGACCCAACACCAACTAGAAGACAAGGCCTCACATCTGGCCGTGCCTACGTCACACTGACCAGGCCGCGGCCGCCAGCTCACTGGCTGGCCGCTGGGGCACGCCCACCGCTGCGCAGCGGCCGGCCAATCAGCTTACATTCGCGGCCTTCAGGTGTGACGTAGGCACGGCCACTTGTGAGGCCTTAACTTCTATGTGGTGCTGCTATACCACCACTACGTAGAGAGAAGGCCGCGGCACTCTCGTATGACGTCAGGTTGAGTAGAATGCGCGCGCATAGCTGACTGGGTAGCCGCTGGGGCACGGCCCAGTATGCCGAAGCAGCGAACCTGTGCGCGCGCAACCTACTCTGCCTGACGTCACAAGAGAGCCACGCGGCCTTCTCTCTATACTCCGTTCACCGAGACGAGAGACGTACTTTAAACACAGTAAGACGCGTGACCAGGGGTGGACGAAACAGGGACGCTCGCAAAATTTCGCTGCAATCGTTTTAGGAGTAAGGTCGTTGTGTGTATTGTTATATAGCAGTGATAATAGGTGTTGACTGTCAACGTCATCTTAAAGGACCAGTAACGTAAGTATTAGTGTTTACAATACCATTCAGCATTCATAGTCTATGCGTCTCTTTTTCTCTCTCATTGGTATCGGATAAGAGTAATCTTATTATGTGATTCTTCAATTTGAGTCCACCCAAGAAGCGTTCAAAGAAGTAATAAAGTTAGAGAAACACGTGGTTCCTAGTGTGTATAAAACGCAGTTGTTGTGTCCAATACAGTCAATGACTGATATTGTTATCAAAACAGTTAGTAAAAAGTCACGCACTATTTTGAAACCTCAAAATAAAATAAATAAATAAATAAATAAAAAATTATGACATAGCTTTCAGAATGTATTGATAACTTTGAAATGCGGTACGAAGAACCGTTTTTCGTAATAAATTTCCAAAACCTCACAAAGTGCTTGTTGTGGTAAGCGAAGATGCAGATTTGGGAAATTTTGGGAGAAAAAACTTTTTATAAAGTATTAACAGAATTTGATTTTAAATGTTTGGCTTCTAATAGCACTGCTGTATAACAAAACACACAATGACCTTCTGCGTGAAACGGATGCAGCGAAATTGAGGGAGCGACCCTGTTTTGACCACCCCTGGTCACTCGCCTCAGTGTGTTTGCAGTACGTCTCTCGTCTCGGTGAACGGAGTATAGGTGGTGGTGGCTAGAGAAGCACGGGCGGTCGCGCTCGCTCGCTGCCTGTGCCATGAGCGCTCGCGGCTCAATGGGGCTAAATGCTCAGCCGTGACGAACTGAAGCGCAGGGGAGTAGAGGAGTAAACAGGCGCTGTCTTCACACGACTGACAACAACGTCGTTCCGGCTAAGCTTTAGATGTAAGCACGTGTGCGAACCAAGCAGTACATACCGTGCAGAGCACCTCTATTTACGTCGAAGAAATTTAGTACGATGGCTTCAAAAAGAAAAGCAGACACTTCAACGTCAATGTACGACACGCCAGTGCAAGAAACGTTTATGTTACTTATATGCGAGTGTCTGAAAATGCTTAGCATACTTCAAAATTCTTAACACAAGGGAAAAAAATGTAACTTTCAACGACATGACAATGCCTTCCATACGAAATATTATGGGCACTTGGAAGATAAAATGCAGAATGCGGAGGTCCATTGATTAATGAATTACTACTAACAAGGGGAGGGTGTGACATGTGGGTCACTGATTTAGATCGAATTTTGCATAGACGTTCTATTTTTATTTACTTATTTTATGGCCTTCATTGGACCACGTTAGTCAATATTACAAAGGTTATTACAATTTAGTTGAAAAATAATTAAACTTAACAATTTCATAATACAGAGGTTATTTTTTTATTACTTTTATGGCCAACATACGTATAATGAATTAGGTTCTTCGGTTTTTATTTTATTTTATTATTATTATTATTATTATTATTATTATTATTATTATTTTTTTTTTTTTTTTTTTTTTTTTTTTTTTTTTTTTTGCCCAATACTTTTTTTTCTTTCAGATCGTACTCTTCTCCCCTCATCCGCTATTTTATTTTTATTGGTAGTTTGACGTGTTTGTCCTGAAGTATCTTGAGTGTGTCTGTCTTGTCTTTCAAATCTTCCTTCGTTATCTGTAGTTTCATCATATCTTCCTTGATATCTGTGATCCAACTTATGTTGCTCTTGTTGTTCCATAACTTTTCAATTATCTTCCTGCTGATTCTCTTTTCTCTATTTTCTCATCAAATGTCCTAGGCAAGAGATCCGTTTCTTTTTCTTTGTACTTGTCACTGGATCTACTTCTTTATAAACAATTTCAATTCAAGCTCTTCTCCAAATCCCGTCTTTTTGGTATTTCTTATTTATGCAAGTTCTGATTATCCTCCTTTCTATTTTTAGTAGCCTATCTATTTCTACAGTGTTGGTTGTTTTAAATATAGTTTCGCTAGCTTATATTATGGGTGTGACTGTTTTGTAGTGTTTCAGTTTTGTGGCTATTGAGAGGCATTTTTTATTATATGTGTTCTTGGTAACATGATGCATTTTAATAAGTTTATTTATTCTATTCTGACATGATGGTTTCTCGTTCAAGTTATGGGTTATTATTTCTCCCAAGTATTTAAACGTTCCAACAATTTTGATGTTGTGTACTCCAATTCAAATTTTGTTTGCCAGTGGCGGTTCTGTTACCATTATTTCAGATTTTTCAAAAGATATTTTAAGGCCAATACACTGGGCTATTTCCTGTAATGATCGTATTTGTTGTTTGGTTTCTTGAATGTTGTTTGCAAGAAGAGCAAGACGTTCTATATGGCAGATAAAAGGACACGTATTCGGCTTTTTGCTAGACAGTAGTTTTGAAAAATGAAGGCCGAATTTATTCACGGAAAATCGGGTTTCAACGTTATACATCGAAAGAACGTCTACAGATGAGTTTTTTTTTAAATAATATATATGGGACCAAACGTTAATGACGTTCGAGTAATTAACGTTTTTCGTTTTTTCATGCTGTATCTTGGATACTCGTAAATTTGAACGCCTTTCCGAGCGCCGTCGGTGGTTGTGCGGTCTAGTGCTTCCACTTTCAATCCATGGATCCAGGTTCGAACCTACATCATGACAATTTATTTTAGATTTTTTTATATGTGTTTGATAATTCTCGTATTGTAATACCTGTTCTTGCCTTAATTTGAAGTAGAGCATCGGTAATTGTGGTTAACCATCAGTTGAGTATATTATCTGTCTACAGCTGTTTCATTTGTGATGCACAGTACAAAAACAATAAATATAAGAAATATATTTCATTTTCTCTTTCACCCATCACAAATCTCTTTATTTATAAGAAATGTATTTTCTCTATTATACATCAGTTTCATACAGAATATAATATTCAACTAACGAGAAGTGTAACATCTCCGTTGAACGTGTCAGTGACCGTATAGTTAGATTGGCCGACAACTCTCCATTGCAAAGTTACTTTGTTGGGATTCCTGCCTTCCTTCACTGCCCCTCACCGCTCGTCCGTTACCGTCAGCCACCGCGAGCCGGCCGACAGCTCACTGCTGTGGAGCGAGGACGAGCCGGCTCGCTCGAGCAATCACTGAGCAGGCCTGCTCTAATGACGCCACTGAAGTCGAGCACGTCGTGGCATGGTGGAGGACGGGCTAAAGGCGCCCATGCCCAGGTGGCGAATAATCGTGTTGACAATTCTGAGCTCTCAAACCATTTTGCCTTAGTTGTGGTAGTTGTGTGTTTTATATCCCAGCCTCGTCGCCACTTTTGTGTCTCGTACGTCCAGCAAACACCTTGTATAGCACCGGCGCCGAAACCTGAAAACGCGAAGCGCCATACGAACCGACTCGGTGCATGGGAGGCTGCAGCAGGTGAAGGAGAGTGCGGTGACGGCGGCTGTGGAGCAGCTCGGCAGGAGACGGGCCGTCACGTGGCATGCACCGATACGTAGACAGGAAAATTTGAAGAGCTTGCTGCCTGGAGTGCTGTCCCTTCATCTTTTCCATGTGAGAGTTGAAAGTTCGAATAAAACGTTCTGCTTCACCATTGGACTGAGGGTGTAAAGGTGCGGTGGTGATATGCTGAATGCCATTCACACGACAAAACTGTTGAAATTCCGCACTAACAAACTGAGGACCATTGTCACTGACCATTGTTTCAGGCAAACCTTCGATGCAAAATTTTGTGTCCCAGCCTCGTCGCCGCTTTTGTGTCTCGTTTCCGTCGTAGGTGTCGGTGGCCGAGTAGGAATACCGACACAGGAATAAAGGTAGCACGCTTCTGCAGGTGCGGACGGGAGCAGCCAGTGGGACAGCAGAAATTAGAAACACTAGAGTAAATTAGAACGAGATATATATTGCACAGAATTTATACAATACTTAAATTTACATAGCTCAGTACTGCAGAATGCTGATACATAGTTGAGTTAGAGGCGTGCCTAGTGCCTATCCGATAGCAAAGACTTCACTGGTGCCTATCTGATTCCGAAGTGTTAACTGGTTCCTATCTCAATCCCAAGTCAACGATGTCTTTCAGTGGTGGCCACGAGCGGGATAGCAGCAGAGGGCGATCGTGGCTGACGTAAGAACGCCGCGCCGTGCGTGCATGGCGACGCGCGGCGAAAGTAGGTGGCGCGCACTTTGGACTTGTGCGACACCACACAAAACACTTATGTTAAGGCACTAATTGTACTAGTCGCTGTCGTTGAGTTCATGGCAATCACGAAAGGAAACTTGCTGAAAGCGTCTACAACAATTAACCAGCGCGTATTCCAGAAAGTTCCGGCAAAGTCAATATGTAAACGTTGCCATGGTCCCTTGGGGCGTGGCCAGTCTGAGAAACGTTGCGGAGGAGCCGCCTGATGCTCCGCACAAACTGTACACTGTGACGTCATGCGCTCTATTTGAGCGTCCATACCAACCCAGGTACAATGACGTCTGGCCAGTTGCTTTGTCCTAACAATACCCCAATGTCCTTCATGCAGGAGGCGTAACACTTCTCGTTGCAGGGAACGAGGAACAATCACTCTTGTTTGGTCGTTGTCGGTATGTAACAAAGGAACACCCTGACTTAAAGACAATGCATAACGTTGTGCTAAATAACGTCGAACCAGAGGCCGATCAATGTCTTTAGCTCTGGCAGGCCACCCTAACCAAACAAAACGTGCTACCACACTTAGGTCTGCATCCGCAGCTGTCTCCTGTGCAACTCGACGAGAGTTCAAAGGGAAGTCTGCGACAGCGGAAGCATCTCTGTAGTCTATCTGACAACATGCCATTTCTGAAGAATCAAACAACACATCCTGGCCAACCGGAAGTCGGAAAAGTGTGTCCGCATTGGCATGTTGAGTGGTAGGTCGGTACAAAATCTCATACTGATAATTTGAAAGTATCTCTGAAGCTTTTGTGCCATTCGTGGCGGAATTTGCTTTGTGGGTGAGAACAATGACGTGAGAGGCTTGTGGTCTGTCAACCAATAAAATTTTTTTCCATAGAAATAATGATGAAACTTTGTGACGGCGTAAATGATTGCTAAGGCCTGCTTTTCTATCTGACTGTAATTCTGTTGCGTTGGCGTCAGTAGCTTGGATGCATAGGCAATAGGTCGATCGAGAGATCCAATACGATGTAAGATTACTGCGCCCAGACCGTACGACGAGGCATCCACTGCAAGCACTACAGGCTTCTGGGGGTCAAAGGGAATCAAACATGCATCACTGAGTAGTACAGACTTTAATTTGTCAAAGGCAATCTGACAATCTTTAGACCATACGAAAGGAACTTTCTTCCTACATAAGCGATGCAGTGGAGCTGCAATCTGAGAGCCATTGGGAATAAATCTGAAGTAACAGTTAAGCTTTCCCATTACTGCTTGCAATTCATGCACATTCTTAGGAGGAGGTAAGTCTTTGATTGCTCGAAGATGTGACTGTAAGAGATGGATTCCTTGGCATTAATCACATAGCCTAGGTACTCTATTTCAGTTTTCAAAAACGAACACTTTGCTTTATTGCAACGTAGACCTGCTGCAGTCAACACTTTGAAAAGGCACTCCAGGTTTGATAAATGTTCTTCAGCTGTGCACCCTGAGACCACAATATCATCTAAATAGTTCGAGCAACACGGTACAGAAACTGTCAGCTGATCCAAAAAACGCTGAAAAATAGTGGGGACGGAAGTACTGCCAAAGGGTAGGTGTTGAAATTGAAAAATGCCCATGTGAGTATTAATGACGATAAACTTTTTTGACTCGTCATCAAGCAGAATCTGTAAGTATGCCTCTGCTAAATCAATCTTAGAAAAGAAGCGAGACTGTCCTAATTTGTCCATCAGTTCCTCAGGTCTGGGCAGGGGGTAAGAGTCTACAATTGTTTGACTGTTCCCTGTTGATTTGAAGTCCGCACAGAGACGAAGTTTACCCGTCGGCTTGGTTATAATTACTAAAGGTGAGGCCCACTGACTTGCAGAAACAGGAGAAATCACACCACTATCCTGCCAACGTTTAAGTTCTGTAGCAACTTTATCATGAAAGGCGACAGACAGTGGCCTATTTTTAAGAAATTTTGGTAGTGCAGATTCTTTTAAAGTTACATGTGCCACGAAGTCTTTTGCAAAATCTAGTTCCGGCGAAAAATGTCACTGTATTTTTCACACAAAGCATTGATTTTGGCCTGAGGCACTACTGACGAAATTTGAAGCACATCTCTTTGAATTGATAATCCAAACAAGTCGAATGCATCTAGTTCAAAAATGTTCTGTGTAGATTTGGCCTGAAGAACTACAAAAGCAACTGTTTTTGTTACACCTTTAAAAGGGGCGGGCAGGCTACACGTTCCTAGCACGGGAATATTTTCACCTGTGTATGCTGTTAGCACTTGCTGAGACGGCGACAGTTTTGGCGAACCCAGAAGTTCATAAGTGTCTTCATTAATTAATGTGACAGCTGAACCAGTATCAAGCTGAAATTGCACAGTCTTATTTTCTATAGAAAGAGTCACAAAAAGTTTTTGCTTGTGGCGCTCGACAGGTGCGCGAATGTGGGCAACGTCTGCTACAGTTTGTTTGCTGCACTTGCGCATGCGCGAGCTGCGTGTGGTAGGAAGCTGTGCAGAATCGGCACACCGGAGATTAATATCACTGTCCCTAGATGGCACTACCGCCGTATCGGCGTCCGTGCTATGCGAGGCTACTCCAGATTCACTAACTGCTGCACTTAACCTCTGAGTAGCTAAATCAAGTCTACTGTCACTAGCTACACAGTACTGCGCACTTTTACAACGAGAAGGTGCAGAAGGCACTAGGTTCACTACAGGATTGCACTGTATATAGTCATTTTGTTGGTCCTGAACCCTTTTCCGTTGCACAGAATTACGCGCTCCACGACGCTTGTGACATGGCTCACTACATTGTTTTGCAATAGTTGCAGAAAAACTTTTTTGCATTTGAGAATCAAAAGAAACACTGTCCAAGTTCACAGCGTGTATGAGACTTACAGAATGAACCGTTCTCGCACTATGCGAAGCACTGTTCCCAATGACACCGTTCTTTGAATTTACATTCTGCATACACACTGACTTTACATATCCCGATTTGCCACAATGATAACAGGTTGCGTTGCGACAGGGGCAATGCTCACCTTTGTGGCAAGTTACACACTGGGGGCAAGACTTACGAACATTATTCTGAAAAGAGCGTTGGCGCCCGTTATTCACATTAGTTTTTCGAACACAACGGGGCGACCTTTGTCTCGCACTTTTACTCTGACTACTGTTTACTGACTGTTCAGCACGGCCGATAGAAAAATAAGAATCACTAGTGCTGTACTGAGAACTGCGGCTACGAAAGCGTCTGTGGCGGTGCACTGAGTTAACACTGTGGCTTTGCATTTCTACATCTGCTAATCAAAGGTATCATGCGCTTCTATAAGCTGCAATACACTGTCTAATGAAGGGTCAGACTGTTTCAGAATTGCTGCCCTAATTCTGGGGTCCTGAATGTTCTGCATAACCGCATCTCTTAACATCACATCACTATAATAAATTCACATTTTCTGGTTTAGCCCTTTACTTCCATAATCCATTGCATGTGGGTTTGGTACGGTAAGTTTCTTAGTCTGAAAAACTGGTACCACACCGCGGCCATGAGAACTTTTCTCTCGTAATGAGCATTCAGTGCTGCTACTATGTCCTCAAAGTCTACATCGCGAGGTGAGCGTGGGGAAAAAGTTTCTGCAGTAACACGAAGGTCTTGGTGCCAACTACGGCAAGAGAGAAGTGTTTGATTGTCAGACCTGTTAGTTGATGAGCCGCGACGAGTTCTTGAAACCGCCTGGAGTAGTTGCGTGATTTGTGCCGTCTGTAACTGAATAATTTCCTTTAAGTTAGGGTTCGGGGTAGTGGCCATGCTGACCGATTAGGAGCCTCACATATAAGTAAATGATTTCAAAACACAAATGCAATATAAATGAGGCCGCACTGCAACAAAAAAGTCCACAAAACACGTAACTGAATATGTTCCCCCAAAAATCTTTTAGTTAGGGCGGTGGGTGGGCGGGAGCAATTTCTTTGTGCTCTGACTGCTGCTGTCTGGCTGCTGCAAGCGGGCTGGTCCAAGGTTCGTCTATCACTCCTCGTCGCCACTTTTGTGTCCCAGCCTCGTCGCCGCTTTTGTGTCGCGTTTCTGTCGTAGGTGTCGGTGGCCGAGTAGGAAGACCGACACAGGAATAAAGGTAGCACGCTTGTGCAGGTACGGAAGTGAGCAGCCAGTGGGACAGCAGAAACTAGAAACACTAGAGTAAATTAGAACGAGATATATATTGGACAGAATTTATACAATACTTAACTTTTACATAGTTCAGTACGGCAGAATGCTGATACATAGTTGAGCTAGAGGCCTGCCTAGTGCCTGTCCGATAGCCAAGTCTTCACTGGTGCCTATTTGATTCCGAAGTGTTAACTGGTTCCTATCTCAGTCCCAAGTGAACGATGTCGTTCAGTGGTGGCCACGAGCGGAGTTGTAGCAGAGGGCGCTCATGGCTGACGTCGTAAGAACGCCGCGCCGTGCGTGTATGGCGGCGCGCAGCAAAAGCAGGTGGCGCGCACTTCATACTTGTGCAACACCACTGTGTGATTTTCCACTACTGCCCTTAAAATCTACATCTACATGGATACTCCGTAAATCGCATTGAAGTGCATGGCAGTGGGTTCGTGTAACCACTTTTATGATATTTCTCTAAAGTTCCACTCTCTAATAGCTCGTGGGAAAAACGAACATCAAGTCTTTCTCTTGTCGATCTTATTTCTCAAATCTTCAAATGTTTTTAAAGTTTATGGGACTTAAGTACGGGGTCAACAGTCCATGAACTTACAAACTACTTATGAAGTAACTAATACTAAAGACAACACACACCCACACACCCACCCACCCACCCACACACACACACACACACACACACACACACACACACACACACACACTTTCACACATCTGTGTCTGAGGTAGGATTCGAACCTCCGACGCGGGAGAAGGCAGCATTTCGGCTTACTGTTAAAGAGCTAAGTACTGGATCTCTGCTTAAAGTATTGCGTTGTCAGATCAAACTCTGTCATTAGCTGTGGGATATTATGGACTTTAGGCTCCGTTCTCTGATGGTTGAGACTGTCAAATGGTTGTAAGTTGTAATATGTAAAAATAAAGAGTCTTGTACAAGACATACTAGCGTATCGAGCTGCATCAAACTATTCTTCGCTGAGTGTGAAGACCACAATAAGAACTAAGTGATATAGAATGACACATGCACTGTTCAATTGATGCATTGAAGAACTAATGTAAATAAACGTTTAGGCATAGAATTAAGTTTCTTAAAAAGAGACGATGAAATGAACATTTACAAAAATTTATAAAATGCCTGGATTGTAATCTATTAAATTAGTCATACTGTGGGACCTGGATTAGGAAAGCCTATACTTAAAGGACAGGAAGTACAGCTTCTTTTATAGTCTGTATAGAATGAGACTTGACGCAATTGATTGTAAGAGCTAAATAATGAAAAATAGTAGAAATTATACTAGCGATGAAAACCGATCACCAAGGCATACTCGGTCCTGGTATATCGTGAGAGAGTGTGTGCCTGGAAACGAAGAGGTTGCAGGATTCACTCCACTATCAAAGATGTGAGGAGACGCAAGAAAGGACTCTTCCCATTGCAATTGTGGCTCCTCTTCCATCTGGATAACTGTGGGAGATTAAGGACATTCAAATCCACTTTAAACATTAGCAACCACCCTTTTAGTCAAACACCACGAAGTATATTAGGAAATTAATTCTACTACCTTTGAAGCTAATGACAAAAGGAGAATGCAAACAGGTTACGACAAAAATCAGACAATCAATGGGAAATTTCTAGCCTAAATAATTTATTTATGTAAATGTATCTTTGTAGAGAGCATTACAATGAACTAAATCTTCGACTTAGGCAAATAATTCCAAGGCCTACTAGTAAAGTGTTTGAGATGTCGTGCTGAAAAAAGAGTTTAAAATAAAATTGACTGATAAGAGATGTAGAGGTTCAACGCAAATCGGCGACGTAATCGTCATATGCAGAATACTGAGAAGAAGAAGCGACAGGAAGATATGATAAGTGCAGTTTCATTAGTTAATAGTACTACATCTTAATTAAATCCCTCCCCCCCCCCTTAGAAGATTGTTTGCAATTCATATTTACTCCATAAGTTTGAGCTATCGACTGGCGCAAGCCAGAATTCACTGGTTTAGAAAATTCCACTTGTAATGGTCCTTCAGCTACATTGTGCAATGCTGTACACTGCCAGGACACCAAAATGTTTGCACATCGCTTGCCTTTGTACAACTAACGAGAAATACCGCACGCTGTAGTTTTTGCCAGATGCACACTCCATCCACACATCGCTCAAGGCTGGTTAGCATTTCTCGCTGCCGTTAGCTTACCTCTTATCACTATGACAGTATCGAATAAACAGGGAGCCTGAAGATTCCACAAACGCTGTTATGCTGACTTGACAACTTTTCTTACAGTTTCATTGTTTTCAGCTACCGGCAGAAGATGCAAATTTACTTCTCCAAAGTATTTAGGAATAACAAGTATTAAGGTACAGTTCTATGATTTTAATGACTCTAGATGAATTCATGCAATGAAAAGAGTATCAATTTAAAGGGTATCAATTTAGGACTTAATAATACAGTCATAAAATATTTATTAAAGAGACTGAATTTTCTGCATTATCAGGTGATATTATGCTACATGAGTAATAAATAGTGACGGATACACACTTCTAACTTCCAACGTTTAAGAGCGCACAAATCAATGCTTAGAAAAACACTATATCTTATAGAGACTGCGATGTTTCTTATTTCCACGATACACTGACCTAATCAATTACTTAAGTGTAATTCCTTTTCTATGGAACGTATACATTGTTACCTTGATATTCTCTATTAAAATGTTACAATATTTTATAAGTAAATGACAGAAACCTTTTTTTATGCTGGGGCGCTGTTCGAAGCATGGATTCGTGCGCTCCAGGATTTTCAAGCTCAAAGATGTCCCTCCTGAAACAGGACCCTTGTATCTACATAGATACCAACCCAGCTGTCATATCGTGCGTAGACAAAGACACCTTCAGCCAGAATCCGTTCTTTCCTTTCCTATTCCAGTCCCAAATAAAACGAAGGGAAACTAGCATCCATATCTATTTCAAGTTTCCTTTCTTTCCAGTAATGTGGCAGACATTTTAATTTGTTGACGTGTGCTACTTAGGCACCACGACCAAGTATCTTTTATTTTACGGCAGTAATAATTTTCGTGGATCTGTTGAAAAAATTAAGAGATCGAATCATAAGGTCTTTGCCCCTATTTTTACAAGCCAAAGCGACGTACATACTGATCATTACAAATGTAAATCCTATTGTATGTAGAATGAAACTTTCACTCTGCAGCGGAGTGTGCTATGATATGAAATTTCATGGCAGATTAAAATTGTGTGCCGGAACCGGGACTCGAACCTGGGACCTTTGCCTTTCGCGGGCAAGCGCTCTATCGACTGAGCTATCCCGACACGACTCACAATGCCGCTTCGCAACTTTACTTCCGCCAGTACCTCATTGTGGAAACATCCCTTAGGCTGTGACTAAGCCATGACTCCACCATATCCTTTCTTCCAGGAGTACTCGTCTTGCATGTTTCGCAGGAGAGCTTCTGTGAAGTTTGGAAAGTAGGAGGCGAGGTACTGACATAAGTAAAGTTGTGAGGCGGAATCGTGAGTCGTGTCGGGATAGCTCAGTCGATAGGGCGCTTTCCCGCGAAAGGCAAAGGTACCAGGTTCGAGTCTCGGTTCCGGCACACAATTTTATTCTGCCAGGAAGTTTCCTATTGTAAGTACTTTACACTATTCTTGCACATCGTCCCCACGCTACACATATGATCTTTCGCGGCACTAAATTTGAGATGCAGTTCAAGTATAATTCGTACGTCTGATTTTGATACTACCGTCGGACTACTGTCTTCATCGCTTCATCGTTAGTTGTGAATCGATTTCCTACCAGGAACTTCTTCAGTGGTCTAAAAACGTGGGAATACTAGAGCTGATGTTTGAACTGTATGGTGGGTAGTCCTGAATATTCCAGCCAAATGCTCTTAGTTTTCAGCAGTTATGACTGCCATAAATGCAGCTTAATTACATTCTCCACATCAAGAATTTCTCAGTGCGTTCGCCTTATAACAGCCCTCATACGTAACAGCTTAGACATTGATGGCTGCACCTCCTGGCATGAAAGAGAACACGAGCGGTCCATGGTTCCCGCAGAATGCCATTAATATCACTTTCCCAACAGATGGTAATGAACGGAATTTATTGTCACAGGCAAACACGGCTGTTTCCCCACCATTTTGTGCTGCTTGAATTCCGCTGTGAAATTCAGTATACGCGTTACTTGGCCAGTAATACTGCAGTCCGGGAAACTGTCACCATCCTTGGAGTAGCGTTCCATATAAGTCTTGTTTAGTTCGCGAACGAACTAGTTCGGAAGAGAGCTCCCACAGGCGAACTACGCGAACTTGTTCGCAGATCCCTCGCCTCTTAGTACGTCCGCTCCTTTTAGGAAGAGGACGCTAGAGCGTGCAGAATCGCGTGATTCCTCTTGCCAGTTGCCGTCATTTCGAGCTGGGATGCAGCTCAGCTGTGGTTTTAGTAGCGGTAGTAAAAGCCAAAACGAGCGGACGAACTAAAAAGAGCGACCTACTTCGTGCCCGAGCTGCGAACTAAAATATGCGCGATAGGTCGCGAACTAAAATATGCGCGATAGGTCGCGAACTAAAGTATGCGTGATAAGTCGCGAACTATAATATGCGCGATAGGTCGCGAAGAGAATTAAAAATCACGTGTTTGCCTTCTGCTGATGAGAGCCATTTCAAGGTTAGCGTCTGCTTGCTAGATTACATAGTTCAGTGCTACAAAATTTCTGCTTTGAAGTATTCTGTACTCTGCAATATCTGACTAATAAATTCCATAATGCCAAGATGTAACTTAAACGCGAGAAATTATCCACAAACTGTTTCTTTTGGTTTGCGTGATATCATTAGCGGCTCAAGCAGCAAGCGCATGGAGCAGCTAGGTGGGGGAACTTCTCCCTCCACCTGCACGCGCAGACCACGCCACTCAGGCGTCTCTGGGAGCGGACGACTAAAAGAACGAACTAAAGTGAGCGCTCCCGATCGCGAACTAGGCCTATTATGCGTAAGTTTATTTCATATGGTTATGTGACGACATAATTCGATTGAATTTCATCATCTCATGCAACCACTTATGCACCTACCGACATGGAACCTCTGGCAGCCTATGAACACGTTTAACGCTGGTGTAAGCATTGCGATACATGTCAAACTCCCGGGAAATGGATGTGATGTGTACACGCCAGTTTGTATTCACCACTGGCACAGGACGGGAATGTTCCTGTCAGTCAACGAGGAACACGGCTCCCTGAACGCACAATGCAATTCTTCACGGCATTTTTCGAACTAACAACAACACAATCTCACACTACTTAAAATAAGACTTTTTTCCGATTTGTGGGTACAAATGTTTAAGCTTATGGGACTTACCTGTGGGGTCATCAGTCTCTAAACTTACACACTACTTATAAACTAACTTACACTAAAGACAGCACAAACATCCATACCCGAGGGGGATTCGAAGCCCCGACGGGGAACAGCCTCGCGCATCGGAGCTTAGCGCCTCAATGCGCCCGGCCACTTCGCCGCGGCTTCTACGTACATCCTCCTGTATCTGAGAGAGCTAAATACGAAAAAGTTTGCTGGTCCGGATGGAATACCAGTTCGGTTTTACAAAGAGTATTCTGCGTTATTGGCTCCCTACTTAGCTTGCATTTATTGCGATTCTTGAATTCAGCGCAAAGTTCTTAGTGATTGAAAAAAAGCGCAGGTGACTCCCGTTTATAAGAAAGGAAAGAGAACTGACCCACGCAATTACAGGCCAATATGGTTGACATCAGTTTCATGTAGAATTTTGGAGCATATGCTCAGTTCGAATATAGTAAATTTCCTTGAAACGGAAAAGCTTCTTTCTATGAATCAGCACGGGCTTGGGAAACATCGTTCATGTGAAACTCAGCTTACCCTTTTTCCACAAGACATCTTGCGAGCCATGGAGAAGGGCAACAGGCGACTTCAAAAAGGCGTTCGACGCGGTGCCTCACTGCAGACTGCTAACGAAGATATGAGCTTATGGAATAGGTTCACAGATTTGTGACTGGCTGGAAGACTTCCTATGTAATAGAACGCACTACGTTGTTCTCAACTGCGAGTGTTCATCAGAGACGAGTGTATCGTCAGGCGTGTCCCAGGGGAGTGTCATAGGACCGCTATCATTTTCTATCTATATAAATGATCTAATGGACAGATTAAGTTGTAATATGCGGCTGTTTGCTGATGATGCTGTGATGTATGGGAGGGTGTCGTCTTTAAATGACTGTAATAGCATACATGATGACTTAAACAAAATTTCTAGTTGGTGCGAAGAATGGCAGCTAGCTCTCAATGTAGAAAAATGTAAGGTGATGTGCATGAGTAGGAAAAACAATCCCATAATGTTCGAATACAGCATTATTAGTGAGCTTCTTGATGCTGTCTCCTCGTTCAAGTATCTAGGCGTAACATTGCAGAGCGATATGAAATGGAACGAACATATAAGGATAGTTGTGAGTAAGGAGGACAGCCGACTTCGTTTTATTGGGAGAATTTTGGGAAGATGTACTTCATATGTAAAGGAGACCGCGTATAAAACGCTTGTACGGTCATGTCTTGAGTATTGCTCAAGTGGTTGGGACCCGCAGTTCAGTTTATAGGAAGACATAGAAGCAGTTCAGAGGCGAGCAGCTAGGTTTGTTACTGGTAGGTTCGACCAATGCGCGAGTGTCACGGAAATGCTCCGGCAACTCAATTGGGAATCGTTGGAGGAAAGACGACGTTCTTTTCGTGAAATTGTGTTGAGGAAATTTAGAGGGCCGGAATTTGAAGCTGAGTGTAATACGATCTTGCTGCCGGCTAATTACATTTCGCGTAGTAATCACAAAGACAAGATAAGAGAAATTAGGGCTCGTTCGGAGGCATATAGGCATTCCTTTTTTTCTCGTTCTATTTGGGAGTGGAAGAGGAAAGGAAATGCCTAGTAGTGGTACAGTGTACCCTCCGCCACGCACCTTACGGTGGATTGCGGAGTATGTATGTAGATGTAGATGTAGATATCCGTGTACGTCAGTCTTGTCTTGACATCAGAATTCTTTTCTGTAACGCCGTGGACGAATGCAGCACAACCCCCCCCCCCCCCCTTTAATCAGCTGACAGTCAGCAACGCCATGCGCTGGAGCTAACGGCAGTTAAGGCCGGTTCCAGCAACGAAAGGCTCAACGCTGGATAAGTTAACTTAGCATATCAACCGTAATTTGTCTAAAAAATATAAGAAAAGGCTAATATGCCCTCACATATATTGCCTTGTGGCTATATATTTCTGTAACATAAAACATCTACTGTTTGTGATTCGAGCCGGTGATTCACCATTGATATTGTATGTAACAGTTTTTGTATCGGCCTTTGCTAAAGTCGGTAGTAAGAGCATAAGCTGAGGGGAGATAGTTTATGGAATCTGATGTAGCTAAATTTCATATTTGAAAACGTTCAGCGCCGGCCGCGGTGGCCGAGGGGACTGAGACGCTCCAGTCACGGTCTGCACGGCCACTGTGGTCGGGGGTTCAAATCCCCCCTCGGGCATGGATATTTGTGCCGTCCTTAGGATTAACTAGCCCATAAGTAGTTTGTAAGTTTAGGGACTGAAGACCCCGTAATTAAGTCCCATAAGCTATACAAACATTTGAACATTTTTGAAAAAGTTCAGCCACTGTCTGGAATAGAAGGCTTCATGATGGCTTATTACGAGCTTTGGAACTTGAATAGTGGCAACTATTTATTCACGATCTCTTACCAGAAAGGACACGGTTCATAGTATTTGAAGGTAAGTCATGGAATAAAACAGAAGTGATATCTGGCGTTCCCCAGGGAAGCGTTATAGGTCCCCCTACTCTTCGTTCTGTTTATAAACGATTTAGGAGGCATTATGAATAGCTCTCTTAGACTGTTCGTGGATGATGCTGTCATTTATCGGTTAGTGAAGTTAACAGAGGATGAAATACAACTACAAAGCGATTTAGACAAAATTTTTACATGCTGCGATAATTGGCTAAATAATGAAAAGTGTGAAATAATACACATGACCACTTCAAGAAATCCGTTGAACTTCAATTACACGATAAGTCAGTAAACCCTCAAGGTCGTAAATCCTGCCAAATACCTAGGAGTTCCAATTACGAACAATTTAGACTGGAGAGAACACACAGAAAATATTGTGGGGAAGGCGAAACAAAAGTTAAGTTTCATTGGCAGAACGCTCCGAAGATGCAAGATGCAACAGTTCCACCAAAGAGACTGTGTACATCACACTTGTGCGTCTTCTTCCGGGGTACTGTTACCCAGTGTGGGACCTTCACCAGGTGGGACTGACGGAAGACATAAAGAAGGTTCAGAGAAGAGCACCTCGTTTTGTTTTATCTCGTTACAGGGGGAAAGCTTCACGGAAATGTTGGACGATTTAAGGTAGAAAACGTTAAAAGAACGACGTTATTCGTTGCGGTGATATCTATTTGCGAAATTTCAATCACCACTTCGGAATGTGAAAATATTTTGCTAGCACCCACTTACATAGTGAACATGACCGCCCGAATAAAATAAGAGAAATCAGTTCGAAAACGGACGATCTACCGCGCGCTCTTATAGAATGTAATAGTGGAGAAACGTTATGAAAGTGGTTGATGAACCCTTTGCCAGGCACTTAAATATGATTTGCAGAGTACCGATGTAGATGAAGTACATCTTCCCAAAATCCTCCCAAGAAACCGAAGTCGGCTGTCCACCTTAAACTCTCCTTACATGTTCGTTCCATTTCATATCACTCTGCATTGTTACGCCTAGATATTTGAACGATGCGACTGCATCAAGAAGCTCACTACTAATGCTCTATTCGAACATCATTGAACTGTTTTTCCTACTCACGCGCATCACCTAAAATTTTTCTACATTGAGAGCTAGCTGCCATTCTTCGCACCATCTAGAAATTCTGGGTAACAAGGAGAGGACGCTGACTCGTCATCGCCGAATTCGTCCAAATTTATGGTAAATGTAGGCCGTGGTGAGATATGAAAGTGCACCAAGTGGGAACTCCAGATGGCTAAGCGTTTAGAAAATAAATGGAAGTTTGATACGGATCTATCACCATATGTACCTAATCAACTGCCCCTGAGAAGTCTGTTTAGGAAACGGTGTTTGGCTCAGCCGTAAAAGCAGAGCAGAAGCCAAAAAACGTCAGTTATGAAATAGTGCGTGAAGATCACCGTGATGACCATTCCAAATATTTCACTAAGTTTCCCTCCCGAATTAGAAAAGATTACGGAATTATTGTCAGTTTTTCAACACGTCTGTTGCACGTGCGATTAATTGTAGTTATCATTCAGACTTGTTATTTCTCCGCCAACTGAAATTAATTTCGTTTTTAAAATTAAGGAAAAGAGATGCAAGTGTACACAATTGCCAGATTTAGAAATAGCCACACTTAAAGAATGTTTATATCAGTCTGGGATAGATATTGCTTTACTGCAAGAACTATGGACAAATGACCTCTAGGTTTCAGGATATGTAGAAACTTCCTGTCCTGTAACAAATGTAGGGACGATCTTTCTAACAGGTTCAGGACGATTGACTGGTGATTTATTTTCACTTGGGCCTGAATTCTTTTTTGACGTAAATTGAATCTTACGTGGCCAACAATACGATATGTACCAAGAAAAAAAATACTACGACATCAGTATAATTTTGACGTCACGCGACAGTGGCGTCCGCAGGCCGCTAGGATAGACAGTGGCGTTATAGTTGGCAAACGCGCATAACAATCAATCATCAACGAACCTCTATCTAAACCGCAAATTGTTTTCCAGTTTGAATTCATGTTTTTAACGGTATATTTTATATTCTGATCTATTGTTAACGTTACTAATTTTTATGGGATACTTCCCGTTCAAATTTAGACAGGTGAGTTTCGGAAAGTGGGGGAGAAGTAATAATCGATGTAAAGAATCTATTATACAGCAAAAGGGTTATGTATAAAAACAATTGTAAATACATGAAGAAAAAAAATAATTGAAAGAAACTCACTCCACTTATGTATATATATTTGTATTCAAAACAAACCTACATTTCAAAACTTCAATGAATATACACAAGACTGAAAACGAACTGACAATATATACATACCGTATTTTATCGCATAAGCTCTCACCTCGCATATTCCCCTCCCCTACGAATTCTCATAATTAAAAAATTATTTTATTACTATCGCGCATAATCCCTCTCCTGGTTCGTTCTAACAGGAGCGGCCTTCAAATAACTTGACAATGGACGCAGCGTTACTGCCACGAACGAATATTTCCATTGTCACAGCATACCGAAAATTGGAAACGATAAGCCGCAGACATATTTCTAGGTCAGTTTGTTACAAGTCGTCTTAATGGCGAAATATTCAAACTGCACGGCAAAATTTAATCTAAATGTGTTATCTTACGCCGATAGAAACGGAATAAAAGCTGTAGGAAGGCATTTCTCCGTCGATCCTAATTCAATACGGTTACGGCGGAGACAAAAAGATAAACTCGTAGCTGCAAAAGCAAGCTCCAAAGCTTTCCGTGGGCCTTGTGTTAAGGAAATAAATACCGCTACAGTAAGTTTAACATTAGTTGCGACTTCTGACGTTTGGCTTGTCGGGGTGAAGGAGACGCCGTTGCCCAGGTAACAGCAACAGTGAGCCGCCTTTTTCCACTCCCGCCGCCACCGGCTCGGCTTGTGAGGCACCGCTGTTGCCAAAGCGTGTGTAAACAGCAGCTCGTGGTGTCGCGCGGTGGCCCTTTGAGTTCTCTATTCTGCATTGTTGTGTCCTACCGACAAAGAATGTTTCCAGGCGCCAGCGTGGCGTTAGATGTTGCCGGCGTGATCAGCATACGCTGGAAACTATGCGAACCCTCCACACCGACATGTCAAAAGCCGCAAATAATTTTAAACGCACTGTAGGTACCATTTTTTCACAATTTGCCGTATACCAGTATCTTTCACTGCCTAATACTTAGCTTTTCTTCCTTTCTGAATAACGACTCGCATAATTCCTTCACTAGTGTTATCAAGAAAATTTTTCGAGGAAAAAGAAGGGGGGAATTACGCGATAAAATGAGGTAATTTATGTAAATGTACAAGAACAAACAAACAGAATTATACTATAGGACATACAAGTCCAGATCTTTGCCAGAGGTGTTTCGACCCCTGCTTAATTTCGTCAAAAAGCCCAGGCCCATGATATCTAAAAAAAGAAAAAAAAAAAGAACACTTTGATTTGTCCCTGGAAATTGGTCTTATAAGATAATTTACGTTTGAGAACGATAAGTATCCAAATCGTGGAGTAATGAAGATGAATATTCCAAAAGCTGGATAAAATCAGTTGACTAACTCACGGACCAATCAGCCTCAATGACAACAAACTGGCGAGAGTGTTCATTTTAACCTGCAAGCCGGAACGAGCCTCAGTCACGTGACGGTTCGGTGACACCACACAGGCGTGCGCCGTCCGGGAGGCAAGGCGACCCTCATGCCCAAGTGGCGTGAGCCGTCACCAACGTGTTAATACGCCAAGGGGTATCTGTGAAGACCATCGGAAGACTGGAATCAGGGAGGGCATTCTCTGTAACTTTTATCAATTTTTATGATCCATCCGGGAATACTCACAGATCCGACAGAGAAACATTTTTAAAGAAGATGATGTTTAAGCAGTTTGGTATTAGGCGGGGATTTTAATTGTGTAGTAAGCCGCTAAGACCAGTCACCTAATTTCAATAGCTCTGTTGAAATGAAACATAAGGCACTTAAACGTGATTTGCAGAGTATCTATGTGGATGTAAACAACCGATAGAAAAGCGTTTCTTACTTCCACCTGTTAGTATTCTTCACAGGTCACCAGTGTAGTGTAGATCCCGTTGTGATTAGTGTTCCATATGGCGTTTATGGTGTTTAAAGGAATACACGTGCTCAGCATACTGATACGAAATGTATGCACTGAGAATGGCAAGTTACTTGACCTGCACAATGAAGCAGTTTTTAGGAAATAACTACCGATTGCTGCCAATCACTAGTTTCGTTTCTAACAAGGAAAGTACATGGGCTCGAACAAACATATCTATATGAACGTTTGGTTACAGGATCTCTACGTACACCTCAATGTGCTGGTGGGTGTCGTTTTTCTGCAAAGCTCTGCAACCATGCTCTAGATAGCACTGTAATTGAAGACGCCATACGTAATGCAGATATCTTAACTATAACTTATGTAATAATCATCGCACATTTTCTCTAGCGAACTGTCATCAAAAGCCGTGGTGATAGTCTTTCCTAAAGACTGTTGGTATTCACTGCTACTGCTTCCATCGCCTCTTCGCGCACTTACCGTAGCACTACCGCTTGCAATGAGTTGTTCGTCATTATCATCCCTATTATCATTGTTATGAGTTTGTAACAACAGTATCTAACTTATGCTCATATTTATGTACCATAACAGATACGAGAAAGCATGCAAACGATTCATCTACTACACTAATACCATCTTCACGAAGCAGGGTTCTTCGTAACTTCATCTCAACTAATCGCAATAATTTAGCAGGATTGATTAGCAATCGCCACCCCACCTGACGCTTCACTACACAAATAACATCACCAAACGCAACTTCGCAGGCACACTGCACCGTCCCTACTGGCGAACCGACAGGTCAAAGTGCAATGCGGCATGGCACACGCAGAGGCCTCTAACGGACGACTGCAGAGTTTCGCAGATGTGGGAGTACCACTAGTGTAATAAGGGATCTTTACATTATCTCTCATACGATTTTTTGTGTATATGTGTTTGTTCGAGCCCAAGTACTTTCCTTGTTAGTAAGGAATTGACCTTCTTGCCTCACAATGCGATAAATTTATTTACTTTCTGTTTTTAACTGACAGCTCTTCATACGCCTTGGACGCTGCGTCTGCATTCTAATTACTGCAGACCAAAGTTTCCACGTGCAGCAGCTGTTCCGTTGGCCGGCAGGTGACGGTCTCGCCTGGAGGGCGGCTGAGTAGCAGGCAGGGAGCGTTGGCAGACTGTGGTGTGGATTCAGCTGGTCTGAGCAGCGGCGGCAAATCTGCCGGTACACACAGGTGCCCAGATAAACGCCTCCTGCTGTAAATCAGCAGCCACTCAACGCGCTAGCAGGTCACCTGGCGTGCCTACTACATCGCGACAGCTGCCTGCTGCCTGCAGCTTTATGGACTGCCGATCACAGCCTGCCAATGGCTAATCCAGGGGGGCGCAGTAAGCGATGCGCAGTAGGAAACGCGTTTTCGACGTTCTGCGCATGACGTCACTGTGGGACACCAGGGAGTGAAGCAATATGCGGTGTTGGTTCCTAACTCGTATGTGTTACCGTTTCTGCTGCATTTGCTTAAACCTTTCATTCCCACATTATGAATTGAGCTTTGGAAAACTTAAAATTCAGTGTTTTCTATATTAATAAAACATCAAATTACGTGCTTCAAAATTTTTCATCGATCTGTTGTTTTCTTATGTCATGTATTTCATGCGTTAACACAGACGTTTGTATCGAGGTATTTTATTACTTGGGACGTTATTTTGATGATTGTTAACGCTGCCATATCAATAATGCTAGCATAATCATCGCCTCAGCAACAAAGACAAGACAATTCACTGCTGAAATAAAATAACCTGAACCACAATCACGCTCCTAATTACAACCACGTACAGACGGCAACGTAACACCACCCTCAAGACGGACAGATTAATGCCTCAGAAGTGACTAAACACCGTACCAAGCGGCAAAATGTCGTACTAGAAGCAAGTTATTCGTCAACAACAATGCGATTTTAAGGATTGATACAGAAAATACGGTATAAATCAGCTTTTAATACGTTGTTGTCGTCGAGGAACAACACTGGAAATGAAAGGGTTAAATAATATGTTTCGCTTCATAGTTTGGAAGTAAAAAGTTTATAGTGGAAAGTAATATATTGATTTTCCGAGTGCCTGTCGCGCGTGCTATCGTTTCTGCTGTAATTCTTTGAAATACTTCTGTTATTATTTATACAATGCCAGGCTGTGCTATTATGGGTTGTAATTCTCACAGCGGGAACACAAAGGGAACTGAAATAAAGTATCATTTTTTCCTCGAGATGAAACGTTAAAGAAAGTGTAGCTCTCAAAGTGCTACAGGAAGGACAATGTAAATGTTGCACATTCTCGAATAGGCTCCCGGCATTTCAATGAAACCGATTATGTATGGGATTTACAGTCGGAGTTGCTTAATTTGCCACGGAAAAAAGTGTTTGAAACATTCCTGTTCATATTAAAGAAATTGTCGATATGTTTGTGACTTGATATGTTACTGATATGTATCGCGTAAATGTACGATAGAATATGACCCAGCACTCGTAAATGGAATATTTTACAGCAGAATAGCACTTCGTATTTAAGAGAGAAACAATTTCTTTAGTCAAAAACTTATTATAAATGCACATTCCGTGCCGTACCGAAATAAGCTTGTGCAGGCCGTTTATGAGCGCGCAGTCCCACAGTGACGTCACAGCGCTAGCCAATGGCAGAGCAGAGCGCTTACTGCCCAACCTTATATTTATTAACCTTGGGCTAATCTCCGCCTTATACTCCATTCTACTTTCCCTATTCATCATCTCTGTACACAAACCTGCTGTGAGATTCTTATAACTAGACCTCGGACTTTTAGGTTCTAAAAACCTTAACCCTGCGGCAGGCGCGCCTAAGATTGTTACGTCAGCGGGCGCGTGCGGCACTCGGTGCCGCCTACATTTAAATACATAGAAAAGCTATTTTTTTTAATTTGAGTGGAATTAATTATTTATTGTGTATAACATCTTTCTTAACAGCAACTTTTGATATGGTCTGTATCGCACAATGCATACAACTTCAATCCGTACATAGCGGGCTTATTGGGCATGTACTGAACAAAACCACAACGTCCGCTAAATGAGACAAGCATTTCGTCTATGGTTGTGAACTGCCCTGGACTGTAGTTATTTCTGCAGTTGTTCAGAAATGCTGAGTGGAGATTGCGGATGGCAGCAAGTTGATCAGTTGCTAGTCGTTCTTTTCTTGTACAAGTATAATCAAACCTGAGTGACCGGAGCGAGAACAGAAAGCGCTCGTAGCTAAATACTGCCCTGTTCCATTTGATGCCCACAGTTCTAATACATTTGTGCGTCCTTTTTGTACAGCAATGAGAAGCAGTGCTCCTAAAAGAGCCGTTATGTCAGAAGCAGAAGTAGTTTTGCAATATCTAGCTCTTGAGTAATTCACAGATGATCTTTTGTTATTTATGTCTTGATTGTGCTTTCAACAACATAATCAATTATCTCAGGATCAAAAAATTTGAGAAAACTTTCAATTTTAGTTTTAGCTTCTCTGTCATTCAGTTTCGGTCCAGGTAGGACTTTGATTAAATTATTACGTTTTATTTTCCCTGGTAGTGCTAACGGATTATTTATCCACAATGTTTCTTGGTCCTTACCAATATAAAAATGGCAGTCATCATGTGGCATTCCTATCACTTCATTCTTGTCAACGCATGACTGCTCAGATTCGCTAGAATGATCTGAAGTTTCAACTATTTCTGCTTCCTCATCGCTGTCAGAGAAATCGGCGTAATCTTCTTCGTCAGATGATTGCAGAAGAAGACGCTCAATTTCTTCTGGTGTTAGTCGTTTCCTTTCTGCGGATCTGGGAGACAATAAAATAATTCTAATACCAAAGCAATGTTAATAACTAAATCATACACCCACAAAGTTGTAAAGCAAAGCTTCTAATCATCAAAACATCCGACAGTGGTACGGCTACAAGTACTTACATTACCGGGCGCGTGCTGTACGCAGTGCCGTCTCGGTGCAGTCGTCCACTCCACAGGTCAGTCACAGCTGTTATGGTGAGTATATTGGTGGCGCAGTAATGTAGTTTAGCGAGTGACTAAACAATCGAAGCATATCTAGCACCATTGTTGCGTGCTCGGCACGCTGACGTAATTATTGAAAGAACACAAAATTGGCGGCACCGTATAACGCCACGCGCCCGCCGCAGGGTTAAATTAGGTACCTAAAATAGGTTCTATCACTTACAAAAATAGCTTATAAAAATCAGAAAATAGGTGACCAAAATCTAAAATTTTATTGTCTATGAAGATAAACACAGTGACAAAAATTCACATTACTTTATTCTCCGTGTCCATCATTGCCGTCACAGTAAATAACAAACACTTTCGCCATATTTTCCGTTGAGAAACTGCACCTATTGTGTGTTAATAGAATCTTATATGCTGAGAATGAGCGTTCCAAGTGAACGGATTTCACCGGAGCACATTTAAATGACGGTATTAGACGCAATGGGACCGCACACTAATCTTCTGTTGATTTACTTTGGAGATTTAATAATACGGACCAAAAGGCATAATGAGATTTAATGTATGCAGTGTCGTCGAAGATCGTTAGATCTTTTAGAACATCTTTAGCTGAAGTAATACTCATTGTCTCCTCCAGCAATGTTTTTAATGTCTTCCAAATCCCTGCAACATGCTGACTTAAATGCGGAGCAGTGTGGGCTAGAACAGCCTGGCGTATGCCATCGTCATCATGATTGTTCAAGCATGGAAACAAATAAGTCGGGAAGACCAGAAGTTATTTTTAGTCGTACAAATTTCATTAGACTGGATTTTTAAAAATTATATGCAGTCTAGTTCTAATATGAAATTAGGTACTTTAGGTACTATAAAATTACAATTTTCGATAAAATATTTGCATAATTCTTAGCTGGGAACACTACGAGAGAATATTTGGCATTATTTTTTTTCTTTTTTTTTTTGATTTAATTCAATTTTTTAAATTTAGGTACAGTCAGATGCTAACCTAAAATTAGGTATTTTTAGGTGCTACAAAACCAGCGTTTTCGATCAAAAATTTGCATAAATCGTGTATGTAAACCTTATATTGCCTTTATTTAATGACGAACAAAATAGGTTTTTACCTAAAATCCGAGGTCTCCTTATAACTTTAATCATTTGTTACACTCTAACATGATGTGTCTACAATGCACAGATATATCGTTATTTGTAGATGTTAAGAAAGAAATAAGTATTTTAGTCTTTCCTCTTCGTCCATTGCCTTCTGCCCTACTTCATTTCACTTTCATTTTCACACAGCTCAATCCATATCGCATAATAGCCCCTGAATTGTGGGTCACAGTTTGATAAGTCGCGAATAGAATTAGTGAAGACGTAATAAAACAAGCACTTTGTGGGTAACTAAATTATTTGTGACATATCCCATGAACTACGTGTTGTACTACGATATAATTTGGAAAGTACATTCAGTGTTTGATGTGCATAATATCTTTAAAATATCTCGCTTATGCTATTAGTCCTGGGGAAGTAGTAAATTTAACACCATGCCGAATATCGTAGTTTTACTGCATGAATACTGGAAAGGTAGTAAGCTATAGCTATAAAGTTATTTTCTTTTTGTTATCATCGAGAAAAACCTTAGCAAAAATTTGAAGTTATACATAAGCTTTGTTTCAAGTCTCTAAGTGCTCTCATTGTCAAATAGTGGATGAATAAATTATCGTCAACACGCATCACATGATGCAATTTTTTGACTCATTCTTTGCGAATTCATATTTCCTGAATTATATGACTTATCCTCCCCCTCCCCCCCTCCCTAATAGCGATTGTTTTCTGATGGTAGAGAATACGTATAAGTTTGGTAGAAATTTGATAAGGAAAATACACATACATATGTTTGTTTTTTATAATATGTGCAGAATGAGCGGGTGAGGGGAATATTTACTCCTCTAACAAACGTTACACGTTAAACGTTCTCTTGCTCAGTTCTTCCAGAACAGCATGCACAGAATGGTGCTGGATACCAGTATGGGCTCTGATGTCAGACACAACATTTTATGTGGACTACAAAAGGGCGATACATCGTCTGACAGTGTACCTGGGACTCTATGCCCATTGACGTTTGACAGGTCGTACCCACTGAGGATTGTATATTATGACGGTTCACTGCACCATAATTTGTGAGCATGGAAGCTGCAGAGAACATACGATATCGTATTGGAGTTCAAAGTGATATCCATAGAAGGTAACTCTCTGATTGAAATCGTTCCCATTCAGCTCCTGTGTCCGTGACAGGCGGTGCGGTGAAACGTGTGATCCTGCACCATAACCCGTTAGCATCCTCTAACAGAACCGGCACTGCATAGCTGTTCTTACTTCGTGTAGTTCAGCTGGTCGTCGCAGAGCGCTCACTCCCGTTTAGTTTGAGCGCAACTGCTAAGGAATATTTCGATAGAACACTAAAAAGTATTGGATGCTTTCCGCTACAGCGTTTAATGAAGGAAATACTGCAGTTGTTGCTTAATCCACGTCTCACGAGCTACACAGTAATTTCGCCTTGCTTAGGTAGTTTCTGTATCCAGTACCGACTTTAAAAACGCCGAAACTCCTGTTTCACCAACAAAACGAGGACACTAGGGACTCCAACAATGATTACTAACCTGACATGGGGATCGTGGTATATTACAGCTGAAACAAACACTTCTGTCACAGTTCTTGCAGGTCTTCTTCGTCTGTTACTGCGCCACATTCCCAAACTGGCTAAGTCTTTGTTGAGCATGTGAGGCCGTAGTGCCTGCCGCAGCTCTTCTTCAAGGACATCTCGCGGCATAAGCTGCTTCAGTGGCATCGTATCGACACTCGCTTGCTATCAGTGTCAACGTACTCGTTTTACGTGTATGCCAGCTTCACGCGACGCCAGTAACACTGAACACATGTTTGTGTGGTTCAATCTGTCGCGTGTACGGCGACAGTCGGCACTTTTAACAACTCAACCAGGAAGCTCCTCTCCCAGTGACAATGGCGACGTTACAACTCATCCGCGCCACATTTAGAGGACGCATTGCGTTGTGTACATCGTGTTGGAAGGGTTTTAGCTCCCAAACTAAGCTTGATAGGAATGTGATTTAAATTGACGTATACACAGCTGGTGTCATTCCAATTCCTAACAGAAACAACTGCGAGGGGTGTTCAAATGCAATCTTCGAAACGACATAGTGGCTATAATTTAACTTTATATATAAAAACTAGAATGAAACAATTATATTTTATTCAACTAGTTTTCGACCTTCTTTTGATCTTCAGAAATTGTAACTCCATTGACATCGAGGAGCTGGCAGGTAACTGGGAGCCTTCCACTGCGTCACTGCTCAGTCACTGCCAGCTCCACGACATCAATGGAGTTACAATTCCTGAAGATGGTCCAAAAGAAGGACCGAAACTAGTTGAATAAAATAAAATTGTTGCACTACAGACTGTTTTTATATATAAATTTAAATAAGAGTGCTTTTGCCCCAAAAAGTGAAACAAAAATGTTTCCAAATATATATAATTTAACTCATTATTCAAAAGTAAGCACCAGAGGGCTGAGTACAAGGACTGTTCAACGAAGCGAAGGATTCCCTGTTACCAGAATACATGTGGCTGTTAAAAGAGCCATTCGTCCACTGTGTCCTGTCCGTCGTCCGAGATGAAGCGCTTCCCTTTGAGGTGCTTTTTTCGAGGACCAAACACGTGGAAGTCACAGGGCAACATGTCCAGGGTTTAGGGCGTAATCTCAAGCTGCTCCCACTTGAACTTGTCCAGTTCACTTTGTGTTACCCTGGAGACGTGTGGATGCGCGTTGTCATCGAGCAGAATCACTCTCTCCGTGAGCAGCCCAGGCCGTTTGGTTTCGATGGACTTGCGTAGGCTACGCCGTGTCTAACTGTACACGTCACTGTGAATGGTTTATCGGTGCTAGAGGATTTCGATGAGTTTCGGACATCGATTGAAAGAGACTTTTGTGTCCCAACTTCGTCGCCGCTTTTATGTCCCAGCCTCGTCGTAGGTGTCGGTGGCCGAGTGGAATGAGACCGACACGTTGGTGCAGGTACGGAGGGGAGCAGCCAGAAACTATAAACACTCGAGTAAATTAGAAAGAGATATATTGCACAGAATGTAACAATACTTAACTTTTACATAGTACTGCAGAATGTTGATACATAGTTGTTAGAGGCCTGCCTAGTGCCTGTACAATAGCAAAGTCTTCACTGGTGCCTATCTGATTACGAAGGTCCTAACTCGTTGCTATCTCAGTCCGAAGTGCGAAGTGGCCAGTCCTTCAGTCGTGGCCACGAGCGGCGTTGTCGCAGAGGGCGCTCGTGGCTGTCGTCGTGAGAACGCCGCGCCGTGCGTGCATGGCGGCGCGCGGCGAAAGCAGGTGGCGCGCACTTTGTACTTGTGCGACACCACACCCCTCCCCCCCCAAACCGCCGCGCCGTCGTGGCGTAGGGCTGAGGGCTACGGCGACGGCACTGGGAGGAGGGCATGGGCGGGGGCGTTACTGGTGGGACGGGCGTCGTAGCTGAGGCCGGGATCGAGACGCCGTCCGCGCCCCGGCATCCGCCTTGCGATCCTCCAGGGAACCCGCCGAAACCTGGGGAAGGGCGCCCGCCCCCGCCCAGAGGGAGCAGGTCATCTTCTTCTGAGGTGCGTGGCCCAAGCTGGGGGGGCCCGCACGGTCCCGGAGTCCCTCTCGGTGACGCTGTCATCTGCGGCGGCGACAGCGGCGGCGACGACTGCGTCGGATGTACGTCGACGTCCATAGGGATCTCGTAGTCCGGGGACGAACGATGTGGCTGTGCTCCCTGGCGGTGAACTGGGTCTGGAATCAAGAAACCGGAGACAGGATCGCGCGGCCTGTGCAGGCGCAATTGGTTTGCGTGGCGCCGCAGCTCCGACCCTGTGGAAGAACGTACAATAAACATATTGCGACCAAGCACGCGTTGAATGGTGCCCGGCAACCATGTCTTCTTGTTTCCAGCAAACACCCTGTACAGCACCGGCGTGGAAACCTGAAAACGCGTAGCGCCATACGAACCGACTCGGTGCGTGGGAGGCTGCAGCAGGTGAAGGAGAGTGCGGTGACGGCGGCCGTGTAGCAGCTCGGCAGGAGACGGGCCGTCACGTGGCATGCACCGATACGTAGACAGGAAAATTTGAAGAGCTTGCTGCCTGGAGTGCTGACCTTTCATCTTCTCCATGTGAGACTTGAATGTTCGAACGAAACGTTCTGCTTCACCATTGGACTGAGGGTGAAAAGGTGCGGTGGTGATATGCTGAATGCCATTCACACGACAAAACTGTTGAAATTCCGCACTAACAAACTGAGGTCCATTGTCACTGACGATAGTTTCAGGCAAGCCTTCGATGCAAAACACTGATGTTAAGGCACTGATTGTACTAGACGCCGTCGTTGAGTTCATGGCAATCACAAAAGGAAACTTGCTGAAAGCGTCTACAACAATTAACCATCGCGTATTCCAGAATGGTCCGGCAAAGTCAATATGTAAACGTTGCCATGGTCCCTTGGGGCGTGGCCAGTCTGAGAAACGTTGCGGAGGAGCCGCCTGATGCTCCGCACAAACTGTACACTGTGATGTCATGCTCTCTATCTGAGCGTCCATACCAACCCAGGTACAATGACGTCTGGCCAGTTGCTTTGTCCTAACAATACCCCAATGTCCTTGATGCAGGAGGCGTAACACTTCTCGTTGCAGGGAACGAGGAACAATCACTCTTGCTTGGTCGTTGTCGGTATGCAACAACAGTACATCCTGACTTAAAGACAATGCATGACGTTGTGCAAAATAACGTCGAACCAGAGGCCGATCAATGTCTTTGGCTCTGGCAGGCCACCCTGAGCGAACAAAACGTGCTACCACACTTAGGTCTGCATCCGCAGCTGTTTCCTGTGCAACCCGACGAGAGTTCAAAGGGAATCAAACATGCATCACTGAGTAGTGCAGACTTTAGTTTGTCAAAGGCAACCTGACAATCTTTAGACCATACAAAAGGAACATTCTTCCTACGTAAGTGATGCAGTGGAGCTGCAATCTGAGAGGCATTGGGAATAAATCTGAAATAATAGTTAAGCTTTCCCATTACTGCTTGCAATTCCTGCACATT
This sequence comes from Locusta migratoria, assembly GCA_026315105.1. Lineage (NCBI taxonomy): Eukaryota > Metazoa > Arthropoda > Insecta > Orthoptera > Acrididae > Locusta > Locusta migratoria. The sequence goes on along the minus strand of CM048746.1, from coordinate 621,903,837 downwards.
CTTAGGAGGAGGCAATTCTTTGATCGCTCGAAGATGCGACTGTAAGGGATGGATTCCTTGGGCATTAATCACATGGCCTAGGTACTCTATTTCAGTTTGAAAAAACGAACACTTTGCTTTATTGCAACGTAGACCTGCTGCAGTCAAAACTTTGAAAAGGCACTCCAGGTTTGCTAAATGTTCTTCAACTGTACGTCCGGATACCACAATATCATATAAATAGTTCGAACAACACGGTACAGAAACTGTCAGCTGTTCCAAAAAACGCTGAAAAATAGCGGGAGCGGAAGAACTGCCAAAGGGTAGGCGTTGAAATTGAAAAAGGCCCATGTGAATATTAATGACGAAAAACTTTTTTGACTCGTCATCAAGTGGAATCTGTAAGTATGCCTCTGCTAAATCAATCTTAGAAAAGAAACGAGACTGTCCTAATTTGTCCATCAGTTCGTCAGGTCTGGGCAGAGGGTAAGTGTCTACAATTGTTTGACTGTTCACTGTTGATTTGAAGTCCGCACAGAGACGAAGTTTTCCTGACGGCTTGGGTATGATTACCATAGGCGAGGCCCACTGACTCGCAGAAACAGGAGAAATCACCCCACTATCTTGCCAACATTTAAGTTCTTCGGCAACTGTATCACGCAATGCGATAGGCACTGGTCTAGCTTTACGAAATTTTGGAACTGCAGATTCTTTTAAAGTTACATGTGCCACGAAGTCTTTTGCACAACCTAGTTCCGGCGAAAACAAGTCACTATATTTGTCACACAATGCATTGATTTTATCCTGAGGCACTATTGACGAAATTTGAAGCACATCTCTTTGAATTGATAAACCAAATAAGTCGAATGCATCTAGTCCAAAAATGTTCTGTGTAGATTTGGCCTGAAGAACAACTAAAGCAATCGTCTTTGTAACACCTTGAAAAGAGGCAGGCAGGCTACACATTCCTAGCACGGGAATATTTTGACCCGTATACGCCGTTAGCACATGTTGACACGGCGACAATTTTGGCGAACCCAGAAGTTCATAAGTATCTCTATTTATTAGGGTAACAGCGGAACCAGTGTCAAGCTGAAATTGCACAGTCTTATTTTCAAGGGAAAGATTCACATAAAGTTTTTGCTTGTGGCGCTCGACAGGTGCGCGGATATGGGCAACGTCTAATACACCGTGTTTGCTGCGCTTGCGCGGGCCCCGTAGTGAAGGAAGCGGCGCAGACTCGGCACGCAGCGGATTAACCACACTGTCACTAGATGACACTACCGCCGGATCGGCGTCCGCGCAAGCCTGCGAAGCTACTCCAGATTTATTAACTACTGCACTACACTTTTGAGTAGCTACTTGATGTCTACTGTCACTAGCTACACAGTACTGGGCACTATTACAAGGAGCAGTTGCAGAAGGCACTATTTTCACTACAGGAATGCACTGTTCATAGTCATTTTGCTTGTCCCGAACCCTTTTCCGTTGCACTGTTTTACGCGCTCGTCGGCGCTTGCTACGTGGTGCACTATATAGATTTGCCATAGGCGCAGAACTACTTTCTTGCAATTGAGATCCAAGGAAAGCAGTGTTCAATTCCACAGCCCGTATAACATTTACAGAATGAACTGTTCTCGCACTTTGCGAAGCACCGTTTCTAACGTTACTGTTCTTTGAGTTTTTAATTTGCATACACACAGACTGCACATGTCCCGATTTGCCACATTGATAACAGGTTGCGTTGCGACTAGGGCAATGAGCACGCTTGTGGCGAGACACACACTGGGGGCAAGACTTACGTGCATTTTTCTGAAATGAGCGTTGGCGCCCGTTATGCAAATTACTGTGTCTAACACTACGGGGCGACCTTTGCGTCGCACTTTTACTCTGGCTACTGTTCACTGTCTGTTCAGCACGGCCGGTAGAAAAATAAGAATCACTAGTGCTATACTGAGAACTACGGCTAGGAAAGCGTCCGTTGCGGCGCACTGAATTTACACTGTGGCTTTGCATTTCGACATCTGCTAAGTCAAAAGTATCATGCGCTTCTATAAGCTGCAGTACACTGTCTAATGAGGGGTCAGACTGTTTTAGAATTGCTGCTCTAATTCTGGGGTCCTGAATATTCTGCGTAATCGCATCCCTCAACATCACGTCACTATACGAAAGTCCACAAGAGCAAGTAAATTTACATTGGCGGGTTAAGCCCTTCAATTCCGTGATCCATTCTTGGTGTGACTGCTGCGATAATTTTTTAAGTCTGAAAAATCGGTACCGTGCAGCGGCTACAAGAACTTTTCTCTCATAATGAGCATTTAGTGCATCTACAATTTGTTCAAAGTCCACATCACGAGGAGATGCGTGGGGAAATAGTTTCTGCAGTAATACAAAGGTTTTGGGGCCCACCACGGACAACAAAAGATGCTTAACTTTCTGACCTGTAATTTGATGAGCCGCGACGAGTTCTTGAAACTGTGCGAAGTAGTCGCTCCATTCTTCCTCACGTTCGTTGTACTGGCGAAAGGTAGGAAGCGTTGCGGCGGCAGGTGTGGGCTGCTGAAGCGGCGGCTGTTGTTGTTGGTTAGCTGCTTGCGCCGTGAGCTGGGCCACAGCCTGGAGAAGTTGTGTTATCTGCGCCGTCTGTAACTGAATAATTTCCATTAAGTTTGGGTTCGGGGTAGTGGCCATGCTGACCGATTAGGCGCCGCGCATACAAGTAACTTATAACAAAACACAAATGCAATATGAAAGAGGACTCGCTCTGCAACTAAAAAAGTCCACAAATGCGTAACTGAAAATGTTCCCCCAAAAATCTTATAATAAGGGTGGGTGGGCGGGAGCAATTTCTGCGTGCTCCGACTGCTGCTGTCTGGCTGCTGCAAGCGGGCTGATCCAAGGTTCGTCTATCACTCCTCGTCGCCACTTTTGTGTCCCAACTTCGTCGCCGCTTTTGTGTCCCAGCCTCGTCGTAGGTGTCGGTGGCCGAGTGGAATGAGACCGACACGTTGGTGCAGGTACGGAGGGGAGCAGCCAGAAACTATAAACACTCGAGTAAATTAGAAAGAGATATATTGCACAGAATGTAACAATACTTAACTTTTACATAGTACTGCAGAATGTTGATACATAGTTGTTAGAGGCCTGCCTAGTGCCTGTACAATAGCAAAGTCTTCACTGGTGCCTATCTGATTACGAAGGTCCTAACTCGTTGCTATCTCAGTCCGAAGTGCGAAGTGGCCAGTCCTTCAGTCGTGGCCACGAGCGGCGTTGTCGCAGAGGGCGCTCGTGGCTGTCGTCGTGAGAACGCCGCGCCGTGCGTGCATGGCGGCGCGCGGCGAAAGCAGGTGGCGCGCACTTTGTACTTGTGCGACACCACAGAGACGATGAGCGTCAGCTTGCCTGCTCGTACTGTAAGAAATTTTGTTGTATCAGAGACACTGCTATATGAAAAATTATTTATTAATTACGACTGGCCTGTTTCATCACAGTTGCCATCTTCCGGTTTATTGATCTTTACTTCCTTGCAACGTCGCTGTCTTATTTGATGTCATGATCTGGCCATTTTATTGCTGTTAATAATGAACGCGCTTAGTATCGATCTTATATTCCGAATTTAATTTAAAAAAATTTTCCGTGTTTTGCCAGCTATTTTGGCAGCTTAGTCAACGATGTTATTTGTTACATGTTTATCGCTGACTGAGCTGTCAAAATAGCTGTCAAACCACTGATTTTTTTTAAACTGAATTCGGAATTATAAGACCGATACTAACAGCGTTCACTATTAACAACAATAAAACGGCCAGATCATCATGACAGCAAATAAGACATCGACGTTGCAAGGAAGTAAAATTCAATAAACCGGATGATGCCAGTTTTGCTGAAACAGGCCTGTCTTAATTAATTTCTGGATACGGAATGAGTTCGACTGCTGCCCTGGCCAGCACATTCTCCAGGTCTCTCACCAATTGTAAACGTCTGGTCAATGGTGGCCGAGCAACTGGCTCGTCACAATACGTCAGTCACTACTCTTGATGAACTGTGGTAACGTGTTGAAGCTGCATGGGCATCTGTACCTGTACACGCCATCCAAGCTCTGTTTGACTCAATTCCCAAGCGTATCAAGGACATTATGGCCAGAGGTGGTCGTTCTAGGTACTGATTTCTCAGGATCTATGCACCCAAATTGCGTGAAAATGTAATCACATGTCAGTTGTAGTATAATATATTTGTCCAATGAATACTCGTTTATCACCTGCATTTCTTCTTGGTGTAGCAATTTTAATAGCCAGTAGTGTAATTAAGATCAGGTTTCAGTTTCACTCCCATTCTTGCCTTAGTTTTTCTCTTGGTAACAGTAATTGTGGTATGTTTGGTGGAAAGCAAACGCAAATCACTAGTGTCTTCCAAGTGAACTGCTAGCTCGGAATTTGTTCTCTTGAATACTTTACAACTTCTTAGTTTATTCTGTTTGAATAAGTGTGGCAGCCCTCTTCCATTCCTCGTTACGGTGCCAACAGCATCTGTGCCCTCGTCAAATTATCTTTCACGTAACTTTACAGTGGTATAAATGCAATCCAAGCACAATCTATGACCCTTTCGTAGATAATTATTACACAAACTAAGCTCTACTGAACCTACACTGTTGCGTTTTCGCCTGCGCCAGTGCACACTTCACAGTTCAAAAGTCTTATACCATACCTCTTCAGCTTGTTCTTGATATATACTCTAAGTGGAAATCTTCTTCTGAAGGGACATTAGCTGCTGGATTCTACCCAGAACAGAAATTACTCTTGATTTTCTGTACGAAGTTATCAAAAAAGGTCTGATTTTGTGGAAAGGATCATTGTTTGGTTGACCCCAGCAGACGTTATTATCATCGTTGTTCACATGAAATATAAACTCACCTAATATGTCTCCCTTCATGACTTTCTCAGGTAATGAGGAAACTAACCTGAACTCAAAACTCCAATAGCCCCTAATGTTTGGTTTGTGTACCATGCATAAATGAATAATTGTAACAAGAAACTGATACATCTCATGCATCGTCACAGCAGACCATCTGGATCAAAGTTAACTGAGAGTTTGCACCGCAATTTAGAACTGGTTGATCCATTCATGCAGCTTAGCGGTTTGTTTCTGTTTTCATGTTTGTTATAATCGTGTCAATAAACCAATTGGTATCTATCATCATCATATACCCAGTCAAAACGTTGTATGAGAGCTTTACTCTCTTCTAATTCATTATTCATCTAATGTCACATTTGCATTTTCAGAACAAATGACGTGAATCAGTAAAAATGTCGCGAATGTAATTGTGATTCATAATCACAATGATAATTTTACAATTTATTAATTCTGACCTATGCGCACTATCAAAATGGGCACAGAATATAGGGTTAAAGCTCAATCCAAGTATGCACAAGCAATTCTGGTACGTCATCCTAGGCTCATTAACCACAAATACCGCGAATCTCTACCATCATTAATATTAAATAGCACACCTATAAATTTTTCGCTCTCGGCAAAAAGTCTTGGAGTGATAACACACGACAAACTAAGTATTTGTATTTGTTTGTAAAGTCTATGGGACTTAAATATGGGGTCATCAGTCCCTAAACTTACAAACTACTTATGAACTACTTACAAACTAGGACGGCACAAATATCCATACCCGAGGGGGGATTCGAACCCCCGACCGTAGTGACCGTGCAGACCGTGACTGGAGCGCCTTAGTCTCCTCGGCCACCGCGGCCGGCACAAACTAACTTGGGCTGAGCACACAGCCACAGTGTGTAGGAACGCATCAACATTTCTTCTTGCCCCACAGAGATATAAAAAGTTTCTTCCTCTCGGTCTTAAAAAGAAACTTGTAAAACACTTGCATTTCCAATTATTGATTACACTGATGTTATCTAGCAAGGTCTTTCTTGGGAAAGCTCACGCCGTCTGGAACTAATCATGAATGCCTGCGTTCGATATATATGTAACGTCCGTGTCTTTGATCATATTTCATCATCTTATAAGCAACTATCCTGGCTCCGTGCTGAAAAGCGCAGAGATTTTCATACACTCTGTTTTTTCTACTTCCTTATCAACTTACACTGTCCCTCATATCTTTCCTCGACCTCCACACTCTTATCTGAACAACAAAGCAGAAATACACAATCATATCGGAGCAAAACCCTTTCTGTCCCTATCTCTCTCTCTCTCTCTCTGCAGCTATCTCAAAATCCTTTTCAGTAGCAGGGACCAGACTGTGGAACAATCTACCTCAGTGTATCAGAGAACTAAATAACACTGCCAAACGACAGTTAATGGGTTATCTACTAGAGCAATAATAACGCCAGCCTTTATTCCCCTACGCCCCTGTTACAACGTCACATCCATTGCTCCTCCCAGCCGGCTGCTGTGGCCGAGGAGACTGAGGCGCTCCAGTCACGGTCTGCACGGCCACTACGGTCGGGGGTTCGAATCACCCCTCGGGCATGGATATGTGTGCCTTAGTCTTAAGTAGTTCATAAGTTTAGGGACTGATGACCCCGTAGTTACGTCCCATAAGTTCTACAAACATTTGAACATTTTAGCTCCTCCCAGACACTCTCCGATTGCTGTTGCTCTCGCCAGGTACAGCTTTCCTAACTTCCTTCTGTCAGAATTCGTCATGCCTTAACCAGTCTCTATATTTTCAAAAGTACAACTTGTATCTGCTAATACCCATGTTGTTGTTTCTAACATCAGCAGCAGCAGAAGGGGTATCAGTGGTACTGCTGGTATTAATCCTATTAGAGTTAAGTCGATATTGTTTATTTACATCCTTTTACATGTATTAGATCTGTCTAAATTATGTCATTAATTATTTATCTATTAAAATCATTGTCATATTACAGGTAACTCACATGTAAAGAAGTACTGTATGTGTAAAACCCTGATGGCCTTACTCTGATCAGGCTAAATAAATAAATAAAATAGGAACTATTGTCGATTGAAAAACTGTCATCCTCGATTTCAGATCATATTTTCAAAGCATCCTCAAAATTTCTTCGTTAAGTGCAACAGTCCCTCATTTTACTGCAAACTTTTGCGATAATGATAACTACAGAGGCACACTGCAAGAACGAATGCGGGAAACTGTTTTGGTGCATGTTTCGAGTAGAAGAAAGTACACCCATCTAGCGGTCGTCTGATGCACAACATGGTTGAATGGAAATATTTAAGCCGTCTCTGCTGGGAAATAATGACCCGCATACTGAGGTAACAATAAGGAAAGCCGCGCTGTGAGATTCTCGGAGCAGAGACCGTTAAGGTACTGTATGCACCTCCGATGTTTCTGCAAGCAGTGATCGTATTGTTTTAAAATGTGTCCAGAAATAAATATTTTTCGTATAAACATTAATTTCTCTTCCTGGCACCTTATCACTTCCAGATCATTGTTATCCAATACGTTTCATGGTATGAGTGAGGTTTTGAGTGAGAGTTTTACCAGAGGGACATGTACGATTAAGTTGGGAGCCATAGATTCTATAATTTTTCCTTCTCTTTTTCTATGTTGTTGCTGTACTCAGTTTAAGAATTTGTTTGTTGACAGATGCTTCCGTCTTCGCCATTGAAACCAGAGAAGTACTGGGCATCGGGCATTTAAAGTTCAAAAGTGTTCAAATGTTTGTATAGCTTATGGGACGTAACAACGGGGTCATCAGTCCCTAAACTTACAAACTACTTATGAACTAGCTAAGACTAAGGGCGGCACAAATATTCATGCCCGAGGGGGGGATTCGAACCCCCGACCGTAGTGGCCGTGCAGACCGTGACTGGAGCGCCTCAGTCCCCTCGGCCACCGCGGCCGGCTACGGCATTTAAAGAAGAAATACATTGTCAGTATAATTCTTCTGAGCATTGGAGCGCATCGTCAATATATTAAAATCCACGTTTCGGCGACTGTTGCAAGCAAACTTCTTCAGGGTGTCGTGACAACGGTTGCGGAAGCCTTGATTTGCAATGAACACACTGAGTATCAGGGTCGGCTGCGCTGGGCAGATAGCCTGGGCCAAGGGCGGGCCGACCCACGCTCGGACTACCTCGGCTCTGTTCGGAAATTCTCGGAAATAGTCGCTACGGCGTGACATCTCACGTTGCAGTGAGATGTGGCTCTTATCCTTGTCGGCTAGTGGTATGCTATTTTTCCAACTGCTGGAACCCACGTCTCTAAGCTTTCTAGTGCCACGCAAAATGCAAGTTTTATTTCATTTCAGTTTTGGAAGAAATGCAGGAATAGTTTTGAAAACATTTTTAGGATACTACAATGCAGCGCTACTTATTGAGTCGTTTTCCAGACCATTTGCTGCATAAGGTTAAAGTGCATCTGCCAATGAAATTGATAGATTAGCAGTATAATTTTCATTTGTGAGACCAATTTTTTCCTTATATACATTATTTCGGAAGGGGCTCAGGTCTCCTGCCTCCTTCCCTTCATATACGCCCGTGGTGTGTCAACAAAGGTATTAAAACATAATAAAGAAATCTATCGAGGTCGCCATTATGCTGTAAATCATGCGACAATGAAAGTGAAAGTTAAGTCTTGATCTGTAGACCAGCTTTTCGAAGAAGTAAGCTTCCACTTAGTAATAATTTATATTTGCGATATGGTGGCAGTAGAATTGCAAAATTGCTAAGTTTCGAAAATTTTAGAACTGGTACTAATGATATATTCATTTATAAAATTAGTGTTCCAAAAGCGTATCAGAATTATCTAAAGTTAGGATGTCAAAAATTGTATTGATTCAATAATCACTTGTTCAATGTCATTCTCGAATATGACTGTTGTGAATATGGGTGTTTACATTATCACTGTAACTTCGCTGTCTCAGTTGTGCTCAGGTTCTAAGGCGCTTAAATGAACAACGGCAAGAAATGTCATTATCCGTGGAAATGAAGTGAAAAAGTGTTGGTGAACTGACGCATGAGTCACAGTTTGTACAGGTTAGGTAACCGTCTTTCGCAACAGTAAAATTTAATTCAAACCAGACGCGTTTCGCTTTATTTCCAAGTATCTTCAGTGGTCAACACTACATGAACTTTTTTTGTTTTACATTTTTGTGTGGTATTTACCAAATTCGACGACGAACAGTTATCATGCTATATAGGATTATTTTATTCTGAATAAAATAAAGTATTATGATTACTCACGTTTCCACGTTGCCCTCTTCGTGTGTTTTTGTAGCTATCACATTGCCACTTTCTGTCCCTATTTTCAATTACACTTTCTTACCAAAGTTGTCGAAAACTCGCCATTTGATTGCCCTGAAAGCCAAACGCAACCCGCCAGGCTACAGAAATGGCTAGTTTTCTGCACGTTTTGTAGAAAAGTGTAACTGAAAATAGTGACAGTAAGTGGCAATGTGATTGCTGCTAAATACACATGACGAGGGAAACATAAAAACGTACAAAACAAACCCATAGCATGGTCGAATTCAGTAAAAACCACAAAATATATAAAACAAAAAAACTGCCTGTGCAGTTGACCAGTGAGATGCTTTGAAATAAATCGAGAAGCATCTGATCTGAATTAGACTAATTTACATTTGCAAAAAACGGCAACCCAATCTATACAAAATGTATACCTACAATTGCGGAGTTGGAGGCCAATAAAACAAAGAAGAATCATGTCGTATAATTATTTGATTTGTGATTTCGCCTTTTTTACTTCATGTGACAGATCATAGTGGTGAGCTGAGTGTGTGTGTGTGTGTGTGTGTGTGTGTGTGTGTGTGTGTGTGTGTGTGTGTGTGTAAGGGGGGGGGGGGTGCGATGAAATTGATTTTCTAGCAAAGGCAGCTGAAGGCTAGAAACGTCGCTTACTTTCCTAACGTATTATTAACAATAGCTTGACATCGCTGCAGATTTTGGGGAGTATACAGATCATATAAGACAATTAGAAACAGATATTTAAATTTTTGTTTCTCCGTGTTCTGAATACGTCGATTTCAGTGATTTTTTTTATTTCAGTTAATCGAAATTCCTGTTTGACCAAAGATTATTTATATTTAAGAGTCGTATTACTAATAAAAAATATTGTCTCCCACAATATGTTAAATTTACTATGTAATGGCACTAAATTAATCATGAACTGTAAAATATGTACCAGCACAAATTTTATTAAATAGTTAGCTTCAAAAGTTAAATGATGATACCAAAAGATAGCATAATTTTGCGGAAGAATCCAACTGTTGTAGTGCAGAATGTCGATTTAATAAACGTAACCCATGGCCAGCTCAAAATCATAAATCTGATAAAATTTAAATAAATCGGCAGATCTCAGGGAGGTGATGCATAGTTGCTTCTTTCTTATATTCCGTGAACGGAATCGGTTTTAGCACCGTACGCATCTCCAACAACTGCATCCGTCCAGCGACGAAATGGAGGTCGGCGTATTGCGGAAATAGAACATCAAATAATATTATATTTTTTTGTAAAATTATGAAAAGAAGATCAAGGTTGTTTAAATCACCACAACGCATTCGGGATACTGTACTGGTAGACTGTTATTGCAAAATTATCTTTTACAAACAGACACACTTACATACACAACACAGTGTTCTCCACATGAAAATCTTTTAAAGTCAACTGAAGTTAATTAACACGTCCTATCAGTACAAGGTCCTAAACGAGAGAGAGCGATCTTTCTTTGCCTTCGGCATTGTCAAATTAGTTAAATAACAATATCATTTGCTGTTGGTTTTTTTCATGTATAGTTAGTGTTAAATTTAATTAATTCTGACTAAATCATTTCTTATTCCCCGTAATATTATAGTTTATCGGTATTCTGTAGCCGTCAATTTTGTATGTCACCCTCTTTAATTGGAAATCATTGATCAGTTTGATTCAGAATTGGAAATATACAGGGTGTTACAAAAAGATACGGCCAAATTTTCAAGAAACATTCCTCACACACAAAGAAAGAAAATATGTTATGTAGACATGTGTCCGGAAACGCTTAATTTCCATGTTAGAGCTCATTTTAGTACGGATGAGGCTTCATTCCAACGTGATCAAATTGTAAATTTTCACAGTCAACACATGTGGGCTGACGAGAATCCGCACGCAATTGTGCAATCACGTCATCAACATAGATTTTCTGTGAACGTTTCGGCAGGAATTGTTGGTGATGTCTTGATTGGGCCTTATGTTCTTCCACCTACGCTCACTGGAGCACGTTATCATGATTTCATACGGGATACTCTACCTGCGCTGCTAGAACGTGTGCCTTTACAAGTACGGCACAACATGTGCTTCATGCACGATAGAGCTCCTGCACATTTCAGTCGACGTGTTCGTACGCTTCTCAACAAAAGATTCGGTCACCGATGGATTGGTAGAGGCGGACCAATTCCATGGCCTCCACGCTCTCCTGACCTCAACTCTCTTGACTTTCATTTATGGGGGATTTGAAAGCTATTGTCTACGCAAACCCGGTACCAAATGTAGAGACTCTTCGTGCTCGTATTGTGGACGGCTGTGATACAATACGCAATTCTCCAGGGCAGCATGAGCGCATTAGGGATTCCATGCGACGGAGGGTGGATGAATGTATCCTCGCTAACGGAGGACATTTTGAACATTTCCTGTAACAAAGTATTTGAGGTCACGCTGGTACGTTCTTTTGCTGTGTGTTTCCATTCCATGATTTATGTGATTTGAAGAGAAGTAATAAAAAGGGCTCTAATATGGAAATACGGTCGGGGGTTCGAATCCCCCCTCGGGCATGGATACTTGTGCCGTCCTTAGGATAAGCTAGTTGATAAGTAAGTCCCATAAGCTTAACAAACATTTGAACATTTTGAACACATGTCCACATAACATATTTTCTTTCTTAGTGTGTGAGGAATGTTTCCTGAAGGTTTGGTCTAGCTTTTGGTAACACCCTGTACATTAGAGCAGAAAAGTGACATTTACAAACATTTCTTACAGAAGCGTTTCTTCAAAAACATGCTGCACGGATGCTTACATGTTTCGTATCGAAGTATAGATGTGAGCAGTTCAGTAGAAACCCGCAATTCCTGCTACATTTAGTGAGTATAATAATTTCGTGATTTAACATGATTTTCTTTTGTTTTCTTCGTATCCAGTAGAAGAGATTTGTGCGTGTAAAATATCTATATTGCATATAAAATACGGCTAGATTGTTCTGTGTCAAACTGACGACATATTTACGATGGAGTCATAAAAGTTAAATACATTAACATTTTGGCGGATGAAACAAAGAGAAGATTGGGTCCCAATAATGCACACGAAAACTTTACTATATATTTAAATTCCAAGCTGAGTTGTCATTTCTGTATACGTTAGTAGAAGATTGGTTTTAATGATAGAGATGGCCTACGCTTTATCACGCTACGTTTTCTGGACCTGACGTAACACACAGTCACACACTACCATGTTTTAATCGGGCGCAAACGTTAGAAATTAATATTAATCTGATATCAGAATCTCATGTATTATCTTATTCAACAGTTTTAATTATATTACATTCACTTTGCCTACAATTACTTTTCTTCGTTGCTAATAACACAAGTCGTTTTCTGATTCCGTTTCATAAACACACAATCTAATTCACTTCAACATGGTTTGGCAGAAGTAGCATGTTCAATAGTTTTCTACTGCACAAATTTTAGTTGCGCCGTCTGTAAGATAACAAGAAACTTCGCAAAGATCTTCCAAGAAATTAGAGACTAAATTGACAGTGGTGGTAAAATTGGACATCGGCGGCGTATGAGCTGAAGTTGACAACGACTAATTGTATTGACCATTAAGTAATTAACGCTGTTCCTGATCACTGGTTGACAGGTTCTTGTACGTAACCTTGTTCGGTGAGTAAATTAGCTTCATGAAACGAACATATAGTTGCCAACCTTAGTGCACTAAACCACCGATGTCATAAGTAAAATTTAGTCATAGTGGCTACATTTTATTTAAAAAAATACTATTATATGAGCTGTATTTTCACTCACTAAACATTTCCATTCCTACTTCAAATTTTTACTTGTTTTACGATTTGTTTATTTGTCTCTTATATTCAATAATTGAAGCTGCTCCGTTAACGGTTTGTCAGACAGACCTCTGAAAACTGACTCTATAATATACACAGCAGAGCATGGTAAACTAACGCGTCGTTATTAAATGTCTTACGATCTTTACACGGTCTCCGTGGTACATTTGCTTCCGCAGATACGTCGTAAAAGGTTTGGGCTCCATTCTGTAATTAGTGCTGCCGTTCTTGATCGCGGTGCAAATATTGGCAACGCCTCTGCTTGTATGGCAGTCGGTTATTGATGGCCAGAATATACGAAATTTCAAAACCCGGTTGTGGTCACAGGCTGGAAATTTAGCGTAGCCAAAGATCGAGGTTAGGTTGGGAGGTAATGGTTTGGTTATAAGTTATCGAATAAAACATAAAAAAGAAAACCTGGCTGTCGTGAAGCATGTTACGCTAAAATGTCGGCGTTGGTTAATACCAGCGATCTCTATATTACCTGGATGTATACCTGTTGTGTCTAAGCATAGAACTGAAGCGTGCCTACACATTTATATGTTTACACACGATTTTGCATTCTCCTCCATGTTGAAAGTATTAAACGAATTTACATCAGTTATTACTTGAGAAATAATTGCTAGATTACCTCTGGATTTGAAATTTATGTCAATACGTACTCGCTTGAGTACGGAATTGAAACATATTTACTTTTCGTTTTCTTGTAATACTTCATGGCATCCATGTTGTAATTAGTAAAGAAACAGAATATGAACATCTTTGGCTGGCACGCTTAGAAACCTGCAGTTCAACATCCAGGTAGTATAGAGATCAATGGGCTATACAGATCAGCTGTTCCGCCATCTTAGCTTCCCACCAGTAATAGCAGTGGGCTTAACCCATGATTATTGTAGGAATACACGCCACCTCTTCTAGAGTTTCACTAAATATGCTAGTGCATTTTTTTATTGGGAACGAAAACCTCTTGAGCTGGTCAATTGTGTTATGCATTTCAACAATTATTGCCCTCTACGAATTAAATAACATCGTCATCTCACACTTCACTCTTAATTTATATAAAGCAGTACGCTTCGGGACCCTTGCTCTTTAGGTGTTGCATATCTTTACATCCTAAATGAATTTTTCTTATTAGAGTAGTTGAAATGAAACTTGAAATGTGGGTAAGTATTCGTTTTTGCACTGCCATTTCGTGAACCCTAGCTGTAACAAAGGGCAAGGCGGAGGGTGGAGATCAGTGAGGGATTAGGGGTTAGCGGGATGGGGATGAGGAGTAGAGGAGGGAAGGGAATAACAGCCCGGGGCCTCTCGTTCTTGGGGGATTCCAAATCTCGAAACGTTCGAGATGTATTGGCCGAACACGATCTGAGCAGTTTGAATCAGAGTCCAAACAATGGCAAAATACACTCACTAATTGAGTGCGAGGCCCCACAGGTAGGCAAAATATGAAAAATGGTACCTACATTCAGTCTGTCGATTTAAGACTTTGTGGGACGGGTAAACAAAGTCTGACGCTGGGCCGACCCCCAGAAGCGAAGTGCACAGCCTCATTGTGTGTTCCCTGGTTGGGGGTGGGGGGGGGGGAGCAATTAACATAAGGCGAGTTTCCTCAAAACCGAGGCGCTTATCATGCGTAAAACATCGGAAATGGAGAAAAATGATCAGACGAAAATATATAGTTACGGACACAGTTACCCACTCATTCTTTCCTCCTCCCCGTAATAAGTGTTTTTGTTAGATTTAACGAAAATGTCTCACTAGTGTCTTTCACAACAAACTTTAGATTTTCCTATAGTTTTACTCATTTTGCAGATATTTTGAAAAAAAATGCAATGAGTATTGTAATGAAATTAAACATATAAAAATAATGCTGTACAATCTATTTCAATAAAATAGATGTGTGTATGCTCCCTAAGGACTCCAAGGAAGCTGGAGCAATTTGGATGACACCTTCAGGAAACATTCACATTATCCCAGCTGGTGGACCTGTTACGTTTGGTAGCGACCGGATCAGCATATCTAATAACCTATAAGTAAAACCTTACGTCTGGTACGTGGAACTGTTTGTGTTACTGCCACTTCGGTTCACTCTTCCTCCATTACTGTCGTTCCAAGTGTCGGACATAATTTTTGTAGATGCCATTCTCCTGTAACTGCAGTGCTGCCACTTGGAGCACTAGAGTCTTTTTCGTGACTGTTAGTGTTAGTGTCCCTATGGTTAGCTCTTTCTCAGCTAGAGGCGCTGCTCTCGTTTGAAGTGTTTCGTAGCCTTGGTGAAAAATATAAAAATGTATTTCTTTGTTTTACTTATATGTTAGAATATGTTATTAGTACGTAAAATATATTAAAAACACTGAGGCTTTTATGAGCACACCATTCATTGTGTTTAACCATATTACATAGAACATAGAAATCAATGAAATTCATATGCACGTCGATTTTTATAGCTATATAAATTCTAGCCATGTGAAGCCCGGTGAGACGGAAGTATGTAATAAAATGACGCAAAATTAAATATACAATTAATACTAATATAATACATAGTTATTTATCCCATTTAATGTTTTGTTTTCGTATTGACCAACTAGGATCACACAACCACTTCAATTCTTCTTCTTCTTTCTTTGTTGTTGTTTCCTCTTCTTCCAATATTCGCATACTTTTCTCTGTATGCTGTCTTTTCCTTTCGTATATCTACGACATTCCGTATTTCTTCTGTCTCATAAGTCTTCTAAATTCAGTATATTCTTCTTAAAGAGGTTTCTGTTATTTCCTTATTTCTGTAATCCATGATACTATTGATTTATTCTCTCAGAAATCAGGAATATTTGTTTGATAGCCTGTTTCTGTTCATTCAGTAGAGGTGTCCAAAAAAGATCAGTCTTCTCTTAGCAATTAAATCAGATATTTTCTATACATTTTTGTAGATTTCTTCATTACGTTTCATTGTCCAACACTCTCTAGTTTGTATTGGATCCAATATTTTTCTAATAATCCGCCCCTCAAGTATTCTCTCTAGCTTATAGTTCATCGTTAGGCATTCTCAACCATGCAAACATTTTGGTTGCACTTCTGTAGTACAGTATTATTCTGTATTTATCAATATACATTTCTTGCTGTAAATACCCTTTGTCAAATCGTATGATCTTTCCATTTTGTTAACTCTTACATATGTTGCAATTTTTTCTAACCCATTCTGTTCTATTAGTTACTGACTCTCTCTGTATTGCCTATCCATTTTTCTACGAATTTGGGACCACATTTTATGTTTGTCATGAATTTTGTTTTCTTTCAGTTTAAATTCTGAGACCTGTTGCATTTACTGATTTTTTTTTCATGTGATCTAGATGAATAACGCTTCTGTCAGACATTCTGAAAGTATTGCAAAATCGTCTGGAAAAGCCAGCTATTTACCTTAATTACATTTGTTTTCCTATCCAGAAATAATGGTTCAACTGACAACTATTTCTGGAATGCTGTTAAAAAGTAAAGGTGATAAACCATCCCCTTGTGTAACAAGAGTTTTGATTTCAAACAGATAAGATGTTTGTCCCGTAAATTGAACTTTAGATACTTTATTTGCTAGAGTTCTAGAAATTATGTTTGCTAATTTGCTAATTTTACTGTAAAACCAAATTTTCTAATTTTTCTATTGTTTCACTGTCTACTGACTCAAATGCTTTATGAAATCAATACATGATACTACTATGAATTTGCTTGTTAACTATCTCTGGCTAATATAAATATCAATTTAAATATAAATTAAGAAACCCTGACATGGGTTTTCGTCTCGAATAGGTCCAAGACATTGAAGATGAAGGTGAAGCAATGAATTAAAATTCAATTCCCGGCCGCATCACAAATTTTAATTCATTGCTTCACCTTCATCTTCAATATCTGTGGCTAAATATTGATTTTAAATGTAAAAGCTTTTGTGTATAGGACCTTCCCTTTTGTAAACAACCCCAATATTATCCTAGTTTGAGTTATTTGTCTAAGGTCTCTAAAACTCTGTCAAGGAGATTTTTGACATTATTTATTTATTTATTTTGCTTCTGTCAGTAGTGATACTCCTCTGTAATTGTTAACATTTTGTTAGTCTCCCTTTTTATGTAGTGAGTGGATCAATTCTATTTTACACTCCTCTGGTATATTTTCAATTTTCCAGATGTTTTCAAAAAGAAGTAGCAGATCTTCTATAATCTCTGGTTCTTAGGATTTCAATAATTCAATAGGAATGGAATCTTCACCATTTGCTCAGTTACTTTTAAGTGTTTTTAATGCTTCATAAAATTCTAGCCTTGTAAGTGAGGAATCTTCGCCCAGATTTTCTAATATAGCCAGAAATTGTATTTTAAGTGTTGGAAATAACTCCAATATTTCAATATTTTCTTTGTTATTTAATCCTAATTTGACATTTACATCATTGAAACAGATATTTCATGCTTGATACCCTTTAAATACATGTTTAAAAATTTGGTAGAAATTTCTAGTAATATAATGGAAATTTCTACTATTTCCATATTATGAGATTCTTCAAATGTTATTATGATTTTTCTAATGATTTTTGACGTTTTTTTTTCTTTGTCTAAATTTTTCTAGTGTTGTTCTTTTCTTGAACATCTCAATTTTCTCCATTTTTGAACTCTCTGCTGTAATACTTCTTCCAACTCCTTATTCCACCTTGTCTTCTTTTCCTTCATCGTCTGTAATAATTTTTTCTCTGATGCATATTTGTACCTGGAGTTACTACCAATCGTATATTTTTTGTTGTTATGTCAATTTCTACTCTAAAATTGTCTCCATTTACTGTTGTAATATTAGCTGCAGTTAATATAATTACATTCTTGTTTGCCCATTTTTCCTTGATGTGAGAAATCTTATTTTACTCTTAGGTAGATGATGATCTGAATCAAATTCCCCGTTTGTTATTACTTTGACATTCATAACGTCCATGATATTTCTCTTTCATATGGCTATGTGATCCAGCTGTATTTCTTCTAGGTTTGGATTTGGAGATCTCCACGTGTTTGCCTTTTTTGGTAGTTTGCGAAAATGTATGGACAACAGTTTTAATTCTAACATTTCACACATTGTGATCAGTCTTTCGTCATTTTTGTTTTCTCTTAAGTGTGCTGGATATTCACCTGCAATATCCTTAAATAACCTTTCCTTCCAAAGTTGCACACCGAAGACTCCAAGAAGTATTTTAATGTTATTCCTTTGTGTATAGGAGATTTCAGGTTATAAAGATACCAAAATTAATTTACTTTCTCTTGATATTTTCCATTGTCTTCATTTATATTTACATGGTAGTTTATAAGGATAGAATTAACTATTACACTTTACTCTTAACATGAACATTTGTTCCGATTTTTAGTTAAATTCTGTTTACTACCTACAATTTTTGTGTACATGAAATACTGTTCCAAACAGAGGAATGTTTTCCATTATTCATTTGTCTTATGACTTGTTTTATTTATATTATTTGTTTGAAAGTGGGCCATGAAACGGGCTGGAAGCCAGTGCGATTTCTATAATTCCTTTAATCAACTTTTTCCTTTCTCTTTCACAACAGTTTTATTTGTAGTTAGTTTTATGAAACATTTTATATACATAGTTAGTTTTACAAAACATTTTATATTGACACCTTTTTTCTATCTAATATTTAAATGTTGATGTATAACTTTAAAGTGAATCCCACTATTTTATCATTTAGTGCAGAGACTTCGTTTACAATCTTCTAAATTCTTGTACTTAATTATTCAGTATCTTTACTTGTGCAGAATAATTAGTTTGTTATATTTTACACCTCATAGTTTCTTCAGTTTATAGCCATGATATTTGTTGTAATTTATGTCTGTGACATATTCATCCCTAGATGAAATATCAACCTCAAATCTTTTTGCGAATTTCTATTAAATGACTTAGAGTAAACGAAATTGATAGTAGAGCCATGTAAAGAATTACACTTTTATATGTTTACATAGGGCACTCACAAAGAGGACGGCTACATACTATTCTATGGCTGCTGTATGGATAAACACGAATTCGGCAGTGGGTTTGTAATACATGAAAAAAGCAGCAATTTCGTTCGAAGAATTCAAAGCAGTTAACAAGAGAATATCCTACATTGTAATTGCAAATCGAATGTCAGACATTACATTCATCAATGTTCATGCCACTACTGAGGATAAAACTGATGAGGAAAAGGAAGAGTTCTATGACCAAGTAGAACAAACGATTGATAGCACACCAACTACAAATATCAAGATAGTGCTGGGAGATTTTAACGGAAAAGCAGAAAAAGAAGACTTCTATATACCAAGTATTGGAAGGCACAGTTTGCATGATGAGACCAACGAGAATGGTGAAAGGATGATCAGCCTAGCCATCTCAAAGCAATTGAGAGTAAGTTCAACGTACTTCGAACACAAGAGAATACATAAGGGAACATGGTGCTCACCAGATGGAAGAACTACCAACCAGATAGATCACATTTTGGTGGACCAGTGCTATAGCCATACAGTCATGGACCTCAGGTCATATAGAGGAGCCGACTGCGCATCGGACCACTTTCTCGTTGTGTGCAAGCTTACACCGATGTTCACCTACATGCATAAGAAGAAGGGGACACTAGAACCTCCCTTGAATATTGAGAAACTTCGTGAAACTGCCATTAAAGAACAATATGCTAAGGAAATCAAAAACCGTTTTGCGGCTCTAGAGACCCAGAAAGGAAGAGAGAACGTGGAGGAAAAGTGAAAAGAAATAAAGTCCACGGTACGAAGTGTATCAGAGGATACATTGGGAAGAAAGAAGATAACGAAGAAGAGGAAATGGTTTAACGAGACATGCCAGAAGGCTACAAAACAGAGAAGGAAAATGAGGGAAAAGTGGCTGGCTGATAGAGAGAATGAGCAGAAAAGAGAAGATTTTATCAATGTCAGAAGGGGACGTAGCGAATCCTAAGGGCAGAGAAGAGAATATATTTAACCAGTTTGCTGGAACAAGTGGAGGCAGGGAGCCAAATCAAGAATTCGAGGCATTTCTTCCAATACATAAAAAATCAGAAACGTGGATTACAGAACCCAACTTTTCTCATTAAAGATAAGAACGGCAATTTGATATATGACAAGGAAAGAATCGTAGAAAGATGGAAAGAATACTTTTCAGAACTGTTGAATCGCCCAGATCCTGATGAGTGGTTGCCTGCAGACACTACGGAGGAAAGAAAAGATGATGAAGAATGGGTTGTGAGTGAAGAAGACATGAAGATTGCACTCAGAGGACTCAGCAACAACAAGGCCCCAGTGGAGGGCAGAATAACATCAGAACTAATCAAGGAGAGAGGTGAGAGCTTGCACTTACAGATATATAAACTGATCCAGTTGATATGGGAGAAGGAGACGCTGCCAGAAGAATGTAAATTGGCTATAATATGCCCAATATACAAGAAAGGAAGCAAAATGGAATATGGCAACTATAGAGGTATCAGCCTGTTGAATGTAATATATAAGGTACTGTCTAACATCATACTCAGAAAATTGCAACCGTCATAGAGAACAACATACAGGAATACCAAGTTGGTTTTCGACCACACCGATCAACAATAGACCACATTTTCACGCTACGACAACTGTTTGATAAACACAGGGAATATGACAAACATGTATACAGTCTGTTTGTGGATTTTTAACGGGCATATGACAGCATCCACAGGAATAGCCTGTAAAATACAATGCGTGACCTCAGAATAACTGAAACGCTAGTGAGACTGGTGCAAACCTATATGGAAGGGTCAAAAGCAGCAGTACGTTTCCGAGGAGTTACATCAGAAACATTCGAGATAGAAACAGGTCGTAGACAATTGTTCCATGTCATCTTAGAGAAGATAATAAGAGAGTGTAGACAACAGGAGTGGGCTGGAGTACAGATGAATGGCCACTTCATATGTCTCGTATATGCAGATGACATAGTCCTCCTAAGTGAATCTAAGCACGAGTTGAAAGGAATGTACCTATAAATGGACAGCTGTGCACAGAAGGTTGGGCTTAAAGTAAACCAAGATAAAACAAAGTTCATGCAATTACGAAGAAGACAAGAGCAAGAAGAATTTTTGGAGACAAATGGCATGAGATTCAAGAGTGTACGCCAGTTCAAATACTTGGGATCTTGGTTTAGCACAGACAAAAAAACAAAAATGGACATCAAGGAACGAATAGCAGTGGGAATGAAATGCATCCATTTCCTGAAAGACACACTCGGCTCCAAATCAGTGTCTCTGAACAATAAGATAAAAATCTATAACACTGTGATTTGCTCAGCGGTAATATACAGTTCAGAAACTTGGAGCATGATTTAACGGGAGAAGGAAAAACTATTAATACATATTATTCGTGTTTTGGCCTCCTTTTCCGCAGTTGCAGTTATAAAATTTGTATAGGTTGTGGGAGCGTCTTATGCAACTGTAAAATTAGTCTACTTTAGACCAGACGCGTTTCGCTTTATTCTAATGCATCTACAGTGATCAGCTGTACAAGAAGTAGTTTATTTGTTTGATGTTTTACTAAATTCGATCAGTAACAGTTCTCATGCAACTGGATTGTTTTGATTCTGAATAAGTTGGACTACTAATATTACTCACTAATTTTTATGTTTTCCTCTTCATGTGTGATTTGTAGCACATTGCCACTTGCTGTCACTGCTAATATTTACTGTACTTACACTTTTCACAGTGCTTTCTTTTTTATTAGGCATTTCTGTAATATGTTATGGCTTTGATATGCTATTTTGATACCTTGTTTCTCTGTGTTATGTCTTTCATTTGTGTTGTTGTTGTTTTGGGGGTAGTTGTGAGTGTTATGAGCCCTTGGTTTTGGATGTTTTGTTTCTTTATTTTGTTTTGGACTCTTTTATTCAATTTTGTAATGAGAGTTTCTTGGTATCCATTACTCTTTGCTATCTGAATTAATATGTCCAGCTCCTTGTTGTAATTGTGTTTGTCTAGTGGTACTGTATTTAATCTGTGTAACATGTATCTTTCTTCTTACAAAAGTTTTTGAAAAATAGCCATTTCTGTGGCCTGGCAGGCTTTGTATGTCGTTTGTTTTGTTTCTGTTTATTATTTGTGTGTGTGTTCTTTGCTTTCGAGTTCTTTGGTTCGTGCTGTGAGGTGTATTTTTGTTTCGTTTCTGTCAAAACTGGCGTCTACTAGCAACTTTGTTTGTGATGTTCTGACTGTATCATGTTCAACTAGCGACTTTCTCTCTCTCTCTCTCTCTGTGTGTGTATGTGTGTGTGTGTGTGTGTGTGTGTGTGTGTGTGTGCGTGTGTGCGTGCGCGCGCACGCGAGCGCGTGTGTGTATGTGTGTGTGTGTGTGTGTGTGTGTGTGTGTGTGAGAGAGAGAGAGAGAGAGAGAGAGAGAGAGAGAGGAGAGAGAGAGAGAGAGAGAGAGAGAGAGATTCTGATTTTGCTGCAGATGTGTATGTGTGGGTAGGGATTTGTTGTTGTTTGTTTTATGGGGTCGTATTATCTGGTGGTTTTGAGGGGTGAGGGAGGTTTTGTCTTTGTCTACTATGTGTTTTATTAGTTTAAATAATGTTTGGTCATTTAATATGTGTTTCTTTTCTATTAATGCTTATTGAATTTGGAAATTCTCTTCAAGGGTCAGAAGGTGTTTCTTACTGCTAAATCTGAGTATTTACATGTCGGTTTCTATGGTGGTGGGATAGTGGTTTTCTTTCCTAAGGTGTTCTGCAAATGTTGAATGGCTGTTGCCCTATTTCCATGATCGTTTATGTACTTTATATCGTGTTTCAAATGTCCTGCTGTTCTGTCCTAAGAATAGACATCACACTGTTATATTGAGCTGGTAAATACCAGATTTTTGGTAGATGTCAGTGCTTTCTGTTTTTATTAGTCATTTCTGTAATGTGTTACGGCTTTGATATGCTATTTTGATACCTTGTTTCTTGAGGATGTTACCAATTCTGTGTGGTCAGTTTCTTTCCCTAAGTAAGTGGTGTACCAGTTTGTTTGTTGAGTTTCTGTGTTATGTCTTTCATTTGTGTTGTGGTTGTTTTGAGTGTTTTGTTTCTTTATTTTGTTTTGGAATCTTTTATTCAATTTGTAATGAGGGTTTCTTGGTATCCATTACTCTTTGCTATCTGGAATTATTATGTCCAGCTCCTTGTTGTATTTGTGGGTGTCTAGTGGTACTGTATTTAATCTATGTATCATGTATCTCAGAGCTGATTCCTTCTGGGCCTGTGGGTTGTTAGAAGACTGGTGTAATATTATGTCTGAAGTAGTACTTTTTCTGTAGATGCTGAATGAGTGTGACTTATTTTTCTTTGCGATGGATATGTCCGGAAATTGATTTGGCCTGCTTCGTTCTTCTCTAGAGTGAACTTTATGTTCTTGCGTTATCTCTGTGTGTAGTTGATCTATTTTATTTTCTGGTTCCTCTATCAAGCAGAGGATATCATCAATGATGATAAAATAGACCAGCTACATATAGAGAAAAAACGCAATACATAAGAACATAAAGTTCACTTTAGAGAATAGATAAGCAGGCCAAATCAATTTCCTGGACATATCCATCACAAAGAAAAATAACTCACTCTTTTCAGCATCTACAGAAAAAGTACTACTTCAGACATAATATTACACCAGTCTTCTAACCACACACACGCCCAGAAGGAATCAGCTCTGAGATACATGTTACACAGATTAAATACAGTACCACTAGACAAACACAATTACAACAAGGAGCTGGACATATTATTTCAGATAGCAAAGAGTAATGGATACCAAGAAACCCTCATTACAAAATTGAATAAAAGAGTCCAAAACAAAATAAAGAAACAAAACATCCAAAACCAAGGGCTCATAACACTCACAACTACCCCCAAAACAACAACAACACAAATGAAAGACATAACACAGAGAAACAAGGTATCAAAATAGCATATCAAAGCCATAACATATTACAGAAATGCCTAATAAAAAAGAAAGCACTGTGAAAAGTGTAAGTACTGTACACACTCACACACACAGGCGCGCGCGCGCACCACATACACATACACAGAAAGTCGCTAGTTGAACTAAAATCATATTTATAAACACACAATACAGTCAGAACATCACACACAAAGTTGCTATCAGACGCCTGTTTTGACAGAAACGAAACAAAAAATACACCTCACAGCACAAACCAAAGAACTCGAAAGCAGAGAACACACACTCACAGGCAATAAACAGAAAACAAAACAAACGACATAAAAGCCTGCCAGGCCACAGAAATGGGTATTTTTCAAAACTTTGGTAAGAAGTGTTACAGTAAAAGTGTAAATATAAGGAGTGACAGCAAGTGGCAATGTGCTACAAATTTTACATGAAGAGGAAAACATAAAAATTCATGAGTAATGTTAGTGGTCCAACTTATTCGGAATCAAAACAATCCAATTGCATGAGAACTGTTACCGATCGAATTTAGTAAAAAATCAAACAAATAATGTAATACAAACAGTTTCTTGTAAACCTGATTACTGAAGATGCTTTAGAATAAAGCGAAACGCATCTGGTCTAAAGTAGACTAATTTTACAGTTGCATAAGACGGTCCCATAACCTATACAAATTATAAAACTATTAATATTTGGAAGAAAAGTAATGAGGAAGATATGGAGACCAATTTTAGGTAACGGAGAATGGAGGAGGACGAATGAGGAATCTACCTTCTGATCAGACAAATATTTTACAGAAGATAAAGAGCAAGAGAATACATTGGGTGGGCCATGTAGCCCGTATGCCAGAAGGAAGACAAGGGAAAAGGGCACTTGCAGGCAAACCAAACACTAAATGCCCCATCGGACGACTAAGGCAGCGCTGAATGGACGACCTGGAGAAGGACCTGGCAGCCCTGGGGACTGAAGACATCTGGAGAGGAAACAGGGCGCAAAACAGGAGGGAAAGGAGGCAGCTTGTGGAAGCAGAGCGTGGGTTGCTGGGCCTGTGTTCGCTGGATTTAGTGTAAAAGGTCGAAAAACTGTTTGAACAAAATTTACTGGAATTTAATTTCTGAAAAAGGTTTACTGGAACAATTTTCGGATTCGTCGTATAATTGGCAGGAAAGGCGCTATGCTGCCCTCTGCCGAATTCAGATTATGACGCCAGTAGGAGGCGACTAACAAATGCGTTTGTAAAGATTAGTCACGACCTAACAAGTGGGATCACGTTGTATAATATTAAATCGCCGTTGTTACTTTTGCATATATCTCTGAGAAGACGCGAGATACGAAAAGCATAAAAAAAGCTAAGTCGCAGAAAATTTATTTCCACTACAAGTCTGTTTATTCAACTTTCCTCTCAGATAAACGGATAAGGCATTTCGAGTTGTTTGAAGCTCTCACAAAGGCCCACTTTTAATGTTAGTTACCTAAAGTTGCCCATTTGAACAAATAAAACTAATCACCAGCGACGTTATCGGACGAACTCTTAATTATTTTCCTGGCACAGGCAAAACAATCACGCTTCTGAGGAATCAAATTAGGTGTTGCTGGTACTACTACAACTACTAATACCACTACTACTACTACTACTACTGACGCCAATAACTGAACTCTTTTTACGCTTCCTCAGTTTGATCCTAGTTGCACACCGATTTTTCAGTTTTTCTTTCTTTTTATAACGTGCTAAAAAAATTTCATTCACAATTCCGCCCTACGTCGTTGACTGCTTTACTCTAAGTGCTATATTCAGTTCCAAGGTTTTATTCCTTGCTGCGACATAATTGTTTAATCTGTGCTCAAACAAGTGCAGTGGCGTTCCGTTTACAGACATATGTTGGCATTCTTAAATAATATACTGCCGCCAGAATTAGATCTTTCAGAGCGCTAAGTAGCAAGTTTAATAGGTGTGAATTTATTCGTCGGTCTATTTCTTAAATTCCGTTAGCTCTGCTGTTTTTAGGAGCTTCATTCTTTCGTACTTGGTAAATTTCATTGGTGCTTCTGTTGTAAGATTTATTCCCACGTTTTAGACAAATACTGTTGTGTGTACTTCACGTCTGTAATTTTCGTATTTTAGTTCTTAATTGCCCCTGGCGAACGTAGATAACTCTCATACCCTGGCGGGGTATTTTTTACCCCACATTCCTGGGGTAAATGTAATTGTAAATGACTTTTTGAGTGTAAAACATTGCTTTTATAGTTTAACATCAAATTGTCAAGGTAAACAAGTTCATTTAAACATAGAAGTAATCACAAAGAAATTACTTTAAAAGATTTGAATTTATCTGACATTTTAACTCACATAAAATTTGTTTTCATTAGAAAGACATTATTTTCCGTGTTTTGCACTTATGAAGTCATGTTTCTTGCCATATGAAAACACAAAAGACGATTTTCGGTCCTTATTTGTTGAAATTACTATTCTGAATATTGATTTATATTTTTTTCTTTAGACTTGGCTGCTTTCGTAAAAGCTCCCCACCATGTCACCTAGAGAATAAATATTAAAATGAAAACTTTTGGGGTCAAATATGACCCTGCCAGGGCAGTTAAGGGTTAAAACAAGTCCGAAACCGTTGCTATAGTTAGTGATCAGTCTCCTGCCGTTTGTCGCCAGTGTCATATCGTCAGAGCTCTAAGTAACATAATTCAATTTGCGTGCATTTTCATTTCAGGTCAATTTCATAAATTCCATTAGTGCCTCCGTGTTTTAAGAGCTTAATTGTCACGCATTTTAAAGCTTCTGTTTTAAGAGTTTTGATAGTGTGACACCGCTTATGACAGCTCATTCAACTACCAGTCGCCATTAGTAACGCACTAGTGTAGAGCGAATTGAAGTACTTATAAGCTTCATTTGTTTTCACTCTTTAGGTATTTTCATAGCAGTGGTAGGATGGACAGGGTGTGTGCGTGCTGTTTGCCGGTGCAGGAAGACTTGGCCGCTGTTCGCGAACAGCTGAACGTGCCCTTGGCTACGGTCTTCCGTCTCCAGGCTGCTGCCTCGGGCCACGAAGATAAGATGAGAGTGATTAGGGCTCGTACGGATGCAAACTAGCAATATCTTTTTTTTTCTCGTTATATATGGGACTTGAACAGGAAAGCAAGTACTTAGTAGTGGTACTGACACCCAAACCTTCAGATGTCAGACACTCAGATCGGTACCAAGCGTTGTATATCGATAGAGTTTCAACCGAAACTTCTATATAATCCGTGCTATGTGGTGCCGTCCAGGAAAACGTGCGTAAACGGAAATTATATGTAACACCTACGGAGCACAGGAAAGCCGCGCGGGTGTAACCGAGGTTCGAATCCTCCCTCGGGCATAGATATTTGTGTCATCTTTAGTATAAGGTACTTCATGTGTAGTTTGTAAGTTTAGGAACTGATTACCCCGCAGTTAAGTCCTATAAGCTTTACAAACATTTGAACATTTAGCACAGGAAAAGCGTATCTCTAGGGTCTGACGCGCTGAACTCATGTGGGGTAGTTGATAGAGCGAACGTTAGTCGTTACTAGGGTCCTTGGTTCAAACCCTGCTGGCACAATTTTTTTTTCTCTATGGGTAGTTCTGATCCTGCTTGGTAATTATGTTCGATGTGTTCTTGGCTCAGCTTTTTTGTTACAGATAGCGTTGAGGCTTCTGACTGGGTGCGCTGAGTCAAACTAGTCCACGGTTGTGGAACGTGATAAGCTGTCACAGTTATGCTTTTCCTCTACTCCGTAGGTTGGGTGGTGTTATCGTTGTAGTTTATGCACGTTGTCCTGTGGACGGCACATAGCACGAATTATATGGAAGTTTTGGCTGATACTCTATCGATATAAAACGTTTGGTACCGATCTGAGTGTCTGACATCTCAAGGTTTGGATTTGAGTACCCTCCGCCACCCGCTCGGTTTGCCGTGCGGCCTAACGCCCTGCTTTCCGAGATGGGAAGGTGTCCCAGGTGTTCTAATCCGCCCGGCGGACTAACGAAGGGGGCCAGCGGTTTTTAGGCGGTTTTTCCACATCCCCCTAGGTGAATACCGGGCTGGTCCCCAAGTCCCGCCTCAATTGCACGATTCGCAAACATTTCGTAAGACTGATGATTAATTTTATTTTGGCCGACCGGTTTCGCTGGTCTCTGCAAGCATCGTCTGGTTATAAAATCTTTTTACAAAGCCGTCGTCTTGAAAGTCAATCAGTTACTACATAATTTAGAGTGCATAGGTGCACTATGTCATTATAATAAAATGTACGTATCATTGTGATTGACACTAGCATACTCAGAGACCAGCGAAACCGGTCGTCCCAAATAAAATTAATCACCAGCGATCTTGGCTTTTATATTTTTTTAACATATCATAAATGGATCGCCTCCTGCAATATAAACAAACTCATTTCGTAACAATTTACACTGACACACATATAACACTGTACGCAGACATATTAGGTACACGTTTCCTTACGGGGGACATGGGGTGGCTGCAGGAAGGCATCCGGTCATCCCGTCAATACTCACATGCCAAATCCGAATAACCAAGCCGACCCTGCGTGTGCGGGAAAGGCTAAAGAGAAAGAAAGACTGAGTACCCTCCGCCACGCACCTTTTGGTGGATTTTGCAGTATGTATTTAGATGTAGATAATTTTTGTGTATAATATAGCCCTACGCAGATTTTCCGGGATGGTAACCAGCAATTCAAGCTTCAACGTATTTACTAACTTTTCAGTCTGTTATCATCTATTAGTTTTCCTATTTAGTATGTAGTAGCGAAAAGTCTGTACTTCGCAGTTGCTAAATGTGTAAGAGGGATGGATATTGTAATACCACGGAACTTTACAAGCATCCTATTATGAATGAAATGTGTCTTCACAAGTTCGGTTCGTAAGTCACAGGATATTAGCTTTTCCTTTGAGATTTGTTGTTGGATTTGGTGGACTGTTTCCTGTTGTATTTACTAGCAATGTTTTCATAAGTTTGAAAATCTATTTGACAATAATCTTATTGCAGTTAGGAGAGTCATAAAATTTTTAACATGTTTAGTTCTAATTTTGCCACTGACAGCATGCGAAAAAATACAGTTACGTTTTGCATATCACAAGACGTAAGTTTAACAATCTGAAAACAACATTAACTTCAGCTTGCTATTTAGTATACGTTACTATACATTTGATGTATAGTAAATTAACATTACACTGTAACTTTCCGGAAAAAAGGGAATTGACAAAGAAAAACCGTAGTACATTGTTTCAAACGTTTTGACGGTGATTTCATTTTTTCCCGTTGGTATACTTTTGGTGGAAATTACCAGCCACAAAGCTTAATGTACTTCTCTTTCGCAACATGTTATGTTTCAGATTAGATCAATCGACTTAGTAACCGTATTTTTCGGAGAACTCCGGAAACATACTTTATAATGATACCTGAAAATACTAAAGAATTAAATAACGGTAAAATAATGTCACATCTGCTTTTTCTCGAAAATAAAAGTCCAAGAACAACACCCGCATTTACAAGCGTTTACTAATTGAGCTTAAAGGATTACAGTTTAGTATTTGTTAATTAATAATTCTATTCGAGAAATGCTATTAAAAGTAGTCGGCAGGGATATTCGAACGTTCAACAGTCCGATCTGAAGGTTAGAATGCTTAAAATTGAACGACTCGTAGCGTTACAACATAAACGCAGAATTATTTGTACGTAATTGTGCTCAGAAATTTTCTTAATCCACTATCGTTTAAATCCCAGATAGAAATCTCTATTGGTGGCATGGTGTAAACCAACCGTTTCGCACGATGATCTATTAAACAAGATGCTATCGTTTTTAAATGAATGCGGTTGAATAATTTAACTACAAAACATGTGCTAACAACTTTAGACTCAACTACTGATCAGTTCTGTCCGGAATTCAAATACGTCAAATTTCATTTCATTCACTTCCTCGTAACTCGACATTTCAGAATGCAGAAAAATCTACTGAATGAGTAAATTACTGGTGGCCTAATACATACGAAAAAATGATTTGGCACTTAAAAGTCGCGCTGATTTCATCAAAAACATGTTGTATTTATAGACGTATTGCAACATTACCGGCACCCTCTAGTGTTGCCAGGTACGTCATTTAAGATCTAAAAATAATCGCCACCAGCCCAAGTCATGCTAGGTACACCTAAGTTAGGCCCAACTGAAAATATTTATGAGACTGCTTCATTGAAATTGAGACGATTAATTACTCATTTTGTATGAATTAAATGACATATTCATGATAAAATCAGCTTTGATGCGAAAGAAACATTAACTCCTTTGGACTTCTGTTTCATATGGAAGTAACTTTGTAGTAAGTCAAAGTAACACAGACAAAAAGAATTAACTTACAATAAGAACGTTTATTCTTTAAATTAAACGTTATGGAACTGGCTGGTGCATTCGTTAAACAAATTAAGTTAGCCAAATTTACATACAATTAATCGATGGAATGTAAGAGACAATAGAAGGAACGTAAAAGCTCATATCAGCGCACACTCCGCTGCAGAGTTAAAATATCATGCTGGAAAATTTCAGTTATTCGCACACGATTCAACCAATAAAATAGAGTTGAAGAAGTCATATATTCTGTGAATATGAAAACAATAACAAATGCAGGATCAGAAGTGACATCTGTTCTTTCGAAATAGACGCCACGTGTATATTACATATAATATTCCAGTGACGGGCAATGATCCTTTCGTGAGTGGGGAGCAGAGGGCAAGTTTGTAACCCTTACTCTTACGGGAATTAGTACATAGTGACTACGAGTTTGAGTACTGTGGGTAGGGTAAAGCTGGAAATTTGTGTCTGACGGGAGGCGTGCTCAGGTAGTCCTTGCAGGTGCGCTGATCACTGTGTCCCCAGTGGTGAAGGGGTCAGCGCAACTGCCTAGAAAGCAGGAGACCCGGGTTCGAATCCCGGCTGAGTACACGTTTTTAGCTTTACCCATACGCAGTTGAAGTCATATATTCTGTGAATGTGAAAACAATAACAACTGCAGGATCAGAAGTGACGTCTGTTATTTCGGAATAGACGCCACATGTATATAATAAAAACAGCGCTTAGGATTAGGATAGTCACCAACCATAGCGATAGAGCGCCTGCCTGCCTCAGCACCCAGAGAATCTACAACACTAGGAAGTTACCAAGCAGCCGCTTCACTTTATCTTAACATGCATCTCATATTCGAAAAATTCTACAACACTAGGAAGTTACCAAGCAGCCGCTTCACTTTATCTTAACATGCATCTCATATTCGAAAAATAACGATAGACCTCTGAAACGTAGGTATGCAATGATAATAACGTTGAACTGTAAAATCATATCTTTGGCTCCGCGAGGACAATCTTTGGAGTGCGCTATCCTGCGTTTGAACTTACTGAGTTTGGTCGTCGGCCTCCGACGGGTGAGCAGGAGTAGTGTTATGCAAGCAGTCTTGGAATGCAGTCGCAAACTGCAGTGTGAGCTTGAACGATTTGAATCTTTTCATGTGTGATAAATGTTGTGAAATATTTGAATTGGAAAAGGTTATGAGATTATGAAGACTAAAGGTAAGGAGAGTCATGTTATCATTACTAGGCGCTTCACTTAATTGCAGTCCATCTCTAACAGACATTCAACATGAAGGATTTAATTTTCGTCTTTTATATCAATTCTTCAAAATAATTAAAAGTATAGTCCAGGAATTTAGTATGTTTTTATTGTACCAAAAAAAAAAAAAAAAAAAAAAAACAAAAAAAAAAAAAAAAAAACGGAGGAAGTGTGATGTAGATAATTTCGATTTTTTTTATTTACATTGTATAAAGTACTAGCTGGTTTTTCTTTTGTTGAAAATTACAGTAGAAGTAAATGACTTCCTGGAAATATTTATGTAAGACATTTACAAGTTGTAATCACCATTGTGGTGTAATATTATTTAACTTCATGTTCTTCTTATATGTATACCTCAGGTCTGTTTCGTGTTATTCATTCATCCAAAACCTAATTTATTATTTGTTTTAAATACTACAGAGATGGACAAAATTAGTATTTGTGTAGTTAGTGGAGTTGCATTGCACTCCTGCGAATTCTGTGGTTAGGACTTTGCAGCAGCAGCATTTTTTGGGTGAAACTGCCCATTCTATGAATAAAGTCACAGGGTCAGAATTGGTGTTTATTACATGTTTGGTTTTTGTTCAAAGGCATGATTAACTAATTGGATAAACTATTCAGTCAGATTAGCAAATTTGAGTTGAACTGCAGATTCATTTACAGTTCGTCCGCGCCAGCGGTGCCGAGCGGACGCGTGGCGTTGTTTGTGCGCTGCGGTCGGCTGTGCCTCAGCGTGGTAAGTCGCGGAGCTATTTGCGGCAGTTGCATTTTGCGTTAAAGTTCACAATATGATACGATGATGACACATTTAAACAGACAAGACACCTTGAAGATAACTTTTGACCGAAATTGCACAAGACCCAAGTTATTTGAAGTAGAAGATTGGTTAGAGCAGGAACTTCAACTTGATTTTGACGACGTTGTGGGCATACACATTTCAATAGTAAATAGTGTTGCTTATGTTAAAATGATAAATGCAGAATTATGTGACAAAATTGTGGAATCTTGCGGTGGAAGCAGAAAATTCAAATACAGTGACGGCAACATACGAGACGTTACCATTGCTCATGCTGGCTTTGGTATACGGACGATCAGAATTTTCGAATTGCCTTTTGAAGTGCCAGCCGACGACATTAACGCCGTGATATCGCAGTACGGGACGGTTATTAGTAACGTTGCTGAACGGTGGTCGAACGCTAGAAAGTTTAAGGTGTTGAACGGAGTGAGACAATTAAAGGTCGACTTGTCCAAGCACGTCCCGTCGTATATAAGTGTCTGCGGCTATCGCGGAATTGTGATGTATGACGGACAGCCACGGACTTGCGCGGCGTGCAACTCTGCCGGCCACGTCCGCGCCGAGTGTTTACAGCGGCGGGTGACGCAGCTACCGGCCGGCGAGGCGCCTCGACCCGCGGTGACGACCGTGTTGACTGCCAGCTACGCTGCGGCCGCGCGCGGCGAGCAAGCCCTGCCGGCTGCCGCGGGAGCGAATACGGACGACCGAGGAAAGCGCGACACGGCTGAGATATTCGTCACAGACGAACCGGAAAAACTGTCCCCGCAACCCACTGTCGTGGTGAACTCCGCCTTGCCTCCCACACAACAGGCGCCAACAGAGGTTGTGAACCCTGTCAGAACTTCTGAAGCAGAGTCCTTTCCAACGCCAGGACCGTCTGTGACGGCTGCCACGAATAGTGACCAGACCCCCCCCCGTCTGTGACGTCCTCCAGTCAGGGTAAGAGCCATGGTTCTTCTACTAGTGCCACTCTGTCAGGGCAGCTACTAAGTACCGATAACGACAGTTCAAAGCAGCAGACGGGAAAACTTAAACGTAATACCCGTAAACAGAGTGCCGAAGAAATACAAGAACTGGAGAGGAAACTCTTACGCACAAAGAAAATTCTACGGAAAACTCCCAGTGACGTACCTGGTACCTCTGGGGTTGGAAGCAGAGACCATTTCCGACCGAAAGATGCAGCTCCGATGGATATTGATAAGCCACCAACCTCGTTGGTCGCAGACCGGATGGAGGCGGAAGACTTGCCTCCTGGGGGCTCTGGGGTCCCGTGGGGCGACGACGAGGAGAGTGCCTAAATTTATCATTGCGCGGGGTCTGCGGTCTGCTACACTTGAATACTACACCAACAAATGACGCAGACGTATAAAATTGCAACCCTAAACATCAATAGGATTATTTCCGATGTGAAGTTCCAGTGTTTAAGAGACTACTTATATGCAGCAGACATTGACATAGCGTTAATACAAGAGGTAGTCACGACGAAAATTTCGGGTGTATTCGGATATGACGCAATGTTGAACATTGGTAGTGAGGGCGCAACGGCAGTTTTATTCAAACATGGTATACCCTGTACGACGCAAGCGATACTTGAGTCCGGAAGGGGAATGACTGTAAACGTATGGGATTTACTGATTGTAAATATATATGCCCCTACTGGGTCCAGCGGCAAACACGCGAGGAGCTCCATGTTCCGTGATGAAATCGTCACGTTAATACCAGATGCCCGACTGCCCATAATTTTCGGAGGCGATTTTAATTGTGTTCTCCGTCCCGAAGATCAGCATCCGAACTTCAACTTTTGCGAAGAGCTCTTATCGTTAACTAATGGACTTGGGTTCGTCGATACTTGGTGTCATCTTCGTCCGCACGCCAGAGGGTACACGTATGTTACCAGTAGCACAGCCAGCCGACTAGACAGGATGTATGTGACGAACGGCTTTCTACAGAATGTCATGGATTGTGAAATATGGCCCATCAATTTCTCAGATCATGACGCCTTTCATATAACCGTTCAGTACAGGAAACAACCAACATACATGGGAAGGGGCGTGTGGCAACTTAACGTCTCGCTTTTGCAGGACGAAGAACTTCGGCAGCAGGTCAGCACAACTTGGACGAGATGCCTCCGATCACTAGGCAAATATCCAACTCGTATAATGTGGTGGATCCAAGTCGCGAAACCGCAAATAAAAAAATGTATTTTGCAGTATGCCCGTATGAAGGCATATTGGAGAAAACGTACCATAGAGCACTACTTTTTATGCCTCCGTGAACTCTACAGTGAACCCAACAGTCTAATCATCAACAGTTCCCGAATAAAACGCACTAAAGCCAAAATCACGGCTCTCGTGCGACAATCTCTGGAAGGACAAAAAGTTCGAGCGCGCTCACCGCACGACCTCACGCAAGAACATACATCGATGTATCATCTTCTCAGGGAAGCCAAGAGAGGAAAACAAAAGTTAATTTCCAAAATTACAGATGAAGGCGGACACGTATATGAACACCAGACGGAAATAAGAAACTATGTGGTGCAATATTTCACGGACTTTTACGCAGACCCAGGAACGGACCCCGCGACAGGAGAACCTCTAATGTCCGCTATCCAACCCGCAGTTACTGGGGATGACAATGTCGACCTTCTAGCCAATATTACGGAGGAAGAAATACATTCGGCGATCAAAGAATCGCCTAAAAAGAAATCGGCTGGTTCAGACGGTCTACCAGTTGAATTCTATGCTTGCTTTTGGAATGTCATAGGGCCAGAGTTAACCAAAATGTACAACGAACTGCTGGGAGAAGTGCAGCTGCCGTCGCAGTTTACGGAAGGGCTCGTCGTCCTAATTCCGAAAAAGCCACACACCACATCGTTGACAGACTTTCGGCCGATAACTCTTCTGAATTCCGATTATAAACTTCTTACCAGAATCATAAACAATAGATTGAAATCTATACTACCCAAGATCCTTGGCCCTTATCAAATGAGTGTGGCTCCTGGCAGATCTATGATTAACGCATTAAGTGAATACAGGGATATCACAACCTTATCATGGTTGTGCAACTGCAATGTAGCGCTGATGTTTTTAGATTTTGACAAGGCGTTCGATCGTGTAAACCACTTATTTCTGTTGAATGTTATGCGACGAATGGGGTTTAGTGCTCATTTCATACAGCTCATAAGTAAGTGCATTTCAGGAACGTACTCCAGAATCAAAATCAATGGTCAAATAAGTACTCCAGTCCCCATCAAGAAGTCCGTGAGGCAGGGTTGCCCTCTTTCGATGACGCTGTACGCCATCGCCGTGGAGCCTCTACTTTCACAGCTGCACCTGAGACTCGAGGGGTTACAAATGTTTGGTATCAAGACAGTATGTCACGCATATGCTGATGATGTCAGTCTTATCGTGAACACAACGGCTGAAATCGAAACTGCACGAGAAGTGATCCAAGCATATGCCAATGCATCTGGTGCTAAACTCAATGAATTCAAATCGAAGATATTACCTATAGGACCACGATCGGAGAACGTGCATTTAACATGGTTGCAACCCATAAATCGGATCACCCACTTAGGTATGATTCTAACGCCGAATCCAAGGGAGATGGCCATTGCCAATTGGACTCATAAACTCAATATATTCCGCGCCACACTCCATGACAACAAAAATAGGAATCTAAACAGGCTACAGAGAGCCCTCTTCGTTAATATTTACGCACTCAGTAAAATATATCACATAGCCGCGGTACTACCTCCACCAAAGGACATAGCCCACAAGATTTTTGCCGCAGCGTATTGGTTCATTTGGCGAGGTAACATATTCAAGGTCAACATGCCAACTATGGCGCTCTCTCGGACAGAAGGGGGCTTGGGAGTGAAAGACGTCCAACTACAATGCACTGCTATGTTTTTGAACCGTACTGGAAAAATCCTACAGTCTCCGCATAAAACAATCACGCAGATACTATTCACCAGCCTAGCCCCCATCAGTAGATCTGCCCCCGTCAACGTTGGACGCATAAATGCACAACTTGACTACGTCCGGCTTTTTTACCTCGAAAGCAGCTACATTCCAGATCTGCGACAACTCTTCAACACTGCAAAAATTTATGGTCATCTTACGAGACGGCACAGACCAAACCCTGTGGGGTTGAAGTACCCACAGATTGATTGGACGAACGTTTGGAAGAATATTAACAATTCCATACTTCCATCACGAACTGCATCCGTCTGGTATGACATTGTGAACGATAAGGTTCCAACAGGAGAAAAACTCCACAAGATTCACCTCAAAAAGAGTCCGTACTGTGAACACTGCCATGTCGTCGACACATTGGCACACACACTCACGTGCAGAGATAAATTTCAAATCTGGAAATGGACTAGAAAAAAACTAGCTACAATCAACAGGACCGCTGAAAGTACGATAACGCTTCGAGATGTCCTATGGCCGGACTGGCATTTATTTCCAAAATCAAAAAACAACAGCTACGCATGGGTCATCGGCCAATTCGCGTACTTTACAATGACGTATAAAAGTGCGAGTTTGAACGAATACGTACAATATATTACGGAAGAACATCATAACTTCCGGAAATGCCCAAAATACAAAAGATTAGTGCAGAATTTTTTGTCCCACACGTTACCGTAATGATTTGAGAATTTGTTTCCATTTCTCGATCACGACAGAAGAATGGAAGCGCTCCTTGGTTACTCGGACATCACAGATTTCGAGATAATTTAAAGAACAAAAGAAAAAGATACACGGACGAACAATTGAAACTAAGATCTGAAACGAAGCGATTGACAGAGTACGAACAGAAAGGAAGACATACAAGAAGGAAAGGTTTTTCCTGGCAGCGTCCGTAGCAAATGTATGGTCGCTGGCACTCAAATATGATTTCGTTTCTTGAGTTTTTATTTATTTTTATTGTTACTTGGAGACTTTCAGTTCCTACATTAGGGACAGTGGATGAAGGACCCAATTTTTTATTGCAGGTTTCTCCTGCTGTTGTGTTTCTTTGATTTTTATTTATTTATTACGAATATGTACAGCAGGCCATCGTGTGGCTCCGCCGACTGTAACGCACAGGGCTACGAGAAGTCAAAATAAGCAACGAGACAGGCAGATGACGAACACGAGACCAAGCTTAGTGTTTGGGGATTATAACATAGATATAAACCACGCGAAGAAGAGCACTGCGTGAGGACAGTCTGCTGCGAAGACCACGAAAAAAAAAAAAAAAAAAAAAAAGAGGAGAACAACAAGTGGCACCCAGTACATAAACCAAGAAGAAGTTTTTTATTTACCGTCAGAAGATCTTTCGTTTAAAGGCGATGAAAAAAAAGAAAAAAAAAGAAGAAAAAAAAAAGAAAAAAAAAAAAAGAAAAAAAAAAGTGGTGAAGGGGTCAGCGCAACTGCCTAGAAAGCAGGAGACCCGGGTTCGAATCCCGGCTGAGTACACGTTTTTAGCTTTACCCATACGCAGTTGAAGTCATATATTTTGTGAATGTGAAAACAATAACAACTGCAGGATCAGAAGTGACGTCTGTTATTTCGGAATAGACGCCACATGTATATAATAAAAACAGCGCTTAGGATTAGGATAGTCACCAACCATAGCGATAGAGCGCCTGCCTGCCTCAGCACCCAGAGAATCTACAACACTAGGAAGTTACCAAGCAGCCGCTTCACTTTATCTTAACATGCATCTCATATTCGAAAAATAACGATAGACCTCTGAAACGTAGGTATGCAATGATAATAACGTTGAACTGTAAAATCATATCTTTGGCTCCGCGAGGACAATCTTTGGAGTGCGCTATCCTGCGTTTGAACTTACTGAGTTTGGTCGTCGGCCTCCGACGGGTGAGCAGGAGTAGTGTTATGCAAGCAGTCTTGGAATGCAGTCGCAAACTGCAGTGTGAGCTTGAACGATTTGAATCTTTTCATGTGTGATAAATGTTGTGAAATATTTGAATTGGAAAAGGTTATGAGATTATGAAGACTAAAGGTAAGGAGAGTCATGTTATCATTACTAGGCGCTTCACTTAATTGCAGTCCATCTCTAACAGACATTCAACATGAAGGATTTAATTTTCGTCTTTTATATCAATTCTTCAAAATAATTAAAAGTATAGTCCAGGAATTTAGTATGTTTTTATTGTACCAAAAAAAAAAAAAAAAAAAAAAAACAAAAAAAAAAAAAAAAAAACGGAGGAAGTGTGATGTAGATAATTTCGATTTTTTTTATTTACATTGTATAAAGTACTAGCTGGTTTTTCTTTTGTTGAAAATTACAGTAGAAGTAAATGACTTCCTGGAAATATTTATGTAAGACATTTACAAGTTGTAATCACCATTGTGGTGTAATATTATTTAACTTCATGTTCTTCTTATATGTATACCTCAGGTCTGTTTCGTGTTATTCATTCATCCAAAACCTAATTTATTATTTGTTTTAAATACTACAGAGATGGACAAAATTAGTATTTGTGTAGTTAGTGGAGTTGCATTGCACTCCTGCGAATTCTGTGGTTAGGACTTTGCAGCAGCAGCATTTTTTGGGTGAAACTGCCCATTCTATGAATAAAGTCACAGGGTCAGAATTGGTGTTTATTACATGTTTGGTTTTTGTTCAAAGGCATGATTAACTAATTGGATAAACTATTCAGTCAGATTAGCAAATTTGAGTTGAACTGCAGATTCATTTACAGCTACCCATACACACACAGCTACACACGACACAATTGTTTCAGAAGTCACTAAAGTACAGACAAGCAATTTTATTGACAAGCGGTGAGAACAATGCGAAACAGTACTATTTTAATTACAATACGAATCATTATAGATTTAGTTTGATCAATAACAATCATTACAATATTTATATTATTAACAGCTTTCACTTCTTCACCCAGGTAATAGGTAATTTAAGTTGGTTACCTCTTACCTCCCCTCCCCCCTCCCAATCCAACAGACGACAGATCGCTGCAACCTTGTAAGTCTTGTAACCAAATTCAACACACACACTCTTTACCAATTTTTCACAATGTAGGCAAGATATTGAAGGAAACACGATGCTGGCTACACAGGCCTAGTAATTAAATCTATAACAAGTCGAAAATATCTATCAAAAGAAATTTCAGCATTGGTCATACAGTAACGTCTATTTGTTATTGCAAAACGATGTCGACTATGGAATAGTCATCCTAACGACAGTCGTGATTCTACAGTCTGGAAAGCACCATTGTGAAACATCTTGTAGCTATGCTTGCGGCTTGCTTTGTAAAACCTGAAATGTTTAGACTGTGCATGTTACATTGCGGATGACTATACCATAGTCGAAATCGATTTGCAATAACATATAAACGTTAATTTACGACCAATACTGAATTTTTTTTTTATAGTTATTCTGTGGTCGTGGTGCACACCGCTCCTAATGGAGTCTTCATTTCATAAATCAAAATTATTATGATGCAGATACAGGTTATTTTCATCTGTTTCACTGCTCAGTTCTTTTGGGAAGGATTTACGGAGTATATCGCCTACAAGCGTTGCAAAAGAAAAAATAAATAAATAAAAAAAAAATAAAAAAAAAAAAAGAGAATACAAGTGCTACGGACTGGACTGCCGTTTTCGCCAGAGGTTCGACTTCTCCCTCG
Source organism: Locusta migratoria (assembly GCA_026315105.1). Taxonomy (NCBI): domain Eukaryota; kingdom Metazoa; phylum Arthropoda; class Insecta; order Orthoptera; family Acrididae; genus Locusta; species Locusta migratoria. Next base: position 621,863,745 of record CM048746.1, on the reverse strand, counting down.
GGTAATTATATATATATATATATTATATATATATGGCGGCCGCGGTGGCCGAGGAGGCTGAGGTGCTCCAGTCACGGTCTGCACGGCCACTACGGTCGGGGGTTCGAATTCCCCCTCGGGCATGGATATTTGTGCCGTCTTTAGTATAAGGTAGTTGATAAGTAGTTTGTAAGTTTAGGGACTGATGACCCCGTAGTTATGTCCCATAAGCTTAACAAACATTTGAACACACACACACACACACACACACACACACACACACACACACACACACACGTGTGTGTGTGTGTGTGTGTGTGTGTGTGTGTGTGTGTGTGTGTGTGTGTGTGTGTGTTGTTATTAGTACAACTGAGTTGAAGTAGTTTGTAAGTCTTCCTACTGATGACCATAGTAGTTTGGTCCATAACATTACAAACATTTGAATGATTTGAGCTGCCCCCGTCCACTGACATTGCTCCGACGGAACAGTGGAGCAAACAGCGGAAAGACGCTGTTCCATAGAGCAGTAATGTCAATGGCCGTGTTTATTTGTGATTTCGGTTGTTGATTTCAACCATTTTACGATCTCTGTTTTTGGACTTGTGTACATTTTCATACTGGTTATCCAAAGCATCCACCTTTAGCTGACGTCACTATTGGTGTTGGAAAATCGCGCTTTGAGACCTTGAGTGTCTGATGTGGAGTTTCGTGATAATGAGCATCTAAATATTCTCGCAACATCCTTCTGTACTACAGTCACTGCTCTCTCTACAAACATTAATTATGTATTACCTGTTTTTCCCCTTCTGAATGTATGTGAAGAGTATGTGTCGGTATTATTCAACTAACATCTATTTGGCTTAAAATATAACCCTCTGATTTCGCCAAAATAATAAATCCTATAGGATTTATCCGTCGTTTCACGTATTTAAATACGAGAGTGGTTTGAAAAGTTCCCGGAATCAGCACTAAAGGTCAGCACTAGTGCAACGAGTTGTTCACGTGGTATCCATTCGACTGTTTAAACACGTGTCACATAAGAGCTGTTGGAAGAGAGCTGTGGCGCTGACGTGGCTCTGTTGTTGTTCCACCGTAATGATTTGCGAAGAGGAAAAACACGAGATCGAGTAGTGATTAAGTAGTGTACTTCGTAAAGAAATGTATGAACGCAAAGTGCATTCGTACCGATCTTCAGTATACACTAAGGACTCTCCTGCTTCATATTCATCTGTTGCCAAGTAGACAAATGAATTTGAAATTGGTCGGGAAATTTTAGGTGATTATCTGCGCACTGAACGACCAATACGTCTCTACTCCAGAAATCGTTGCAAAATTGCACAAAATGGTCACGGCTAATCGCCGATTGAAAGTGCGTAAAATTGCTCACGCTTACCAGATGTAAATGTTTGTAAAGCTTATGGGACTTAACTACGGGGTCATCAGTCCCTAAACTTACAAACTACTTATGAACTACTTACGAACTAAGACGGCACAAATATCCATGCCCGAGGGGGGATTCGAACCCCCGACCGTAGTGGCCGTGCTGACCGTGACTGGAGCGCCTCATTCCCCTTTTTTTTTTTTTTTTTTTTTTTTTTTTTTTTTTTTTTTTTTTGTTTGTTCTATGGGTAGTTCTCTTAGTTGCGGTCGCTGATCATTTGTGTTCGTTCATGTTCGGTGTGTTGTTGGCTCAGCTTTTTTATTGCAGAGGGCGTTGAGCCCTCTGACCGGGCGCGCTGAGCCACGGCGCCCGGCTAAAATTTACATACACGAATTACTTCGGAAGAGAATATTTACTGTACGAATTAATTCGATTTTTCGCATGAAAAACTTCTCTGCTATAACAAGATGCGAACAGTAAGCTCTTTTGTTGAAGTCTATGGAGAAAATGCTATCACATAATAATTAAATATTCATAGAATATATGACTTCAACTGCTATTGGGCAAAGCTGAAAATGTGTACCCAGCCGGGATTCGAACCCGGGTCTCCTGCTTTCTAGGCAGTTGCGCTGACCCCTACACCACTGGGGACACAGCTCGGCCACCGCGGCCGGCTTACCAGATGTCATTGTAAATGTTATACCACACTTTAACTGAAAAAATTTTCACTTATCTCAAAAGTCAGTCTCAGCTGCCAATTTACTTTTAATTCTTTTATTTTATTTTATTTATTTTTTATTATTATTTCACTGACGCGTTTTGCCCTTTTGAGGCACCATCAGATTATCTGAAGTCGAAAAAATACTTATGAAGTGGTGCATACTACATATACGTACAAGAGCTTTAACAGTTATGATAAAATAACAACTTCTGCAGGTGGGGAACGGGATTACCATCTATGGCTTAGTTCTGTGGTGTACGAACCAACACTGAATTTACAGAAATCAAAACAGAATTAATTTATGTAAATATACGGTGAGCTATTTGTCATCATCATATAATAATCCATATAGGAACAAAACTTACCGTCATGGTTGTTTAAGATTTTTTTTTTCTTAATTTGGCCTGAAATGGGTGAATGTAGGTAAATGTAAAGTGCTATACTGCATGGAGGGTGCCACGACTCTTGACGCTAGATCAAAAACACGAGATAATGGACATACCGGAACAATGTTTGGGCCGTTTTACATGTACATCTACATACATACTCCGCAATCCACTCAAAGGTGCGTGGCTAAGGGTACTCAGAACCACTACTAGCTGCTTGCTTTCCTGCCCCACTCCCATATACAGCGAGGGAAAAACGAATACTTGTATGCATTCGTAGGAGCCCTACTCTATATGACATTATCTTTGTGTTCTTTACGCGAAATGTAGGTTGGCGTCAGTAGAATCTCTCTGCAGTCTGCTTCAAATTCCGGCCCTCTAAATTTCTACAACAGTGTTTCTCGGAAAGATGTTGCCTTTCCTCCAGCGACTGCCATTGAGTTACCGTAGCATATCAGTAACACTCGCGCATAGATAAACGAACCTACCAGTAACAAACCTAGCTGCCTGCCTCTGAATTGCTTCTGTATCTTCCTTTAAACAAGTCTGGTGGGGATGCCAAACACTTAAACAACACTCAGGGCGTGGTCGCACAAGCATTTTATATGCGGTCTCCTTTACAGACGAATCATACCTTCCCAAATTTCTCACAGTAAGCCGAAGTCGACGATCCACCTTCCCCATGAATGTTCTTACATGCTCGTCCATTTCATATCTCTGTCCCGCATTACGCCTAGCTATTTAATTGATGCGACTCTGTGTCAAGCAGCACGCTACCAATGCTATATTCGAACATACGAGATTATTTGTTTCTCCTGCTCATCTGCATCACCTTACATTTTTCTACATATAGCGGTAGATGCCATTCCTTACACCATCTAGAAATTTTGTCCATGTCATCCTGTATCCTACTACAGTCATTCAATGACGACACCTTCTTGCACACCACTGCATCATCAGCCTACAGCCGCAGATTGCAAGTCACTCTGTCCGTCAGGTCATTTTCATACATTAGAAAATAATGAAGGCCGTATCACACTTCCCTGGCTCACTCCTGATGATACCGTAGTCTGTGATGAGCACTCGCCGTCGAAGACAACATACTGGTTTCTATTACTTAAATAGTCTTCCAGCCACTCATATATTTTGGTAACTATTCCATATGCACGTACCTTCGTTAATGAGGTGCGGCACCGTGTCGAACACCTTTCGAAAAAACAGAAATATGGAGACTGCCTGGTGCCTTTCTTCTACAACACGCAAGATGTCGAGAGAAAAGGGCAAGCTGGATTTCGAACGCTCGATGCTTCCTAAAAAAAGGTTCAAATGTTTGTATAGCATATGGGAGATAACTACGGGATCATCAGTCCCTAAACTTACAAACTGCTTATGAACTAGCTAACACTAAGGACGGCACAAATATCCATGCCCGAGGGGGGATTCGAGCCCCCGACCGTAGTGGCCGTGCAGAACGTGACTGACGCGCCTCAGTCCCCTCGGCCTCCGTGGCCGGCGATGCTTCCTAAAGGCGTGCTGATGAAGTGACAGAAGCTTTTACGCCTCGAGGAACTGAGATTATGTTCAAGAATTCTACTGGAACAGACATTAATGATATAGGTCCGTAATTATGTGGGTTCATACGTTAGCCTTTGATATATACCAGAGTCACCTGTGCCTCTTTCCAGTCGCTTCGAAGTTTGCGGTGGATCAAAGATTCGCCGGCCGCGGTGGCCGAGGAGACTGAGGCGCTTCAGTCACGATCTGCACGGTCACTACGGTCGGGGGTTCGAATCCCCCCTCGGGCATGGATATTTGAGCCGTCTTTAGTATAAGGTAGTTCATAAGTAGTTTGTAAGTTTAGGGACTGATGACCCCGTAGTTAAGTCCCATAAGCTTAACAAACATTTGCACATTTGAACATCAAAGATTCGCGATAAATGAGAGCTAAGTAAGGGGCCAATGCCGCAGGGACTCCTTGTAAAACCGGATTGGTACCCCATCTGGATCTGGCGATTTGTTTGTTTTCAAGTCTCTCAGCTGCTTCTCTACACTAGCTATTCCTATTACTATGTCACCCATTTGGGCGTTAGTGCTACCATCAATGAATGTGTGTTTGCAAGGCCCTCATGCGTGAACTATTTCTTAAATGTTAAATTTAAAACGTCGGCCTTCATTTTGATGTCTTCCGTCACCAACCCAGTATGATCAACAAGTGACTTTGATCCGCTTACCGATTTTACACGGGACAGAATTTTTTCGAGTTCTTGGCAAGAAGGTATGATGCTGGTAGATATTGTATGCTTCGCGAATTGTTCTTTTAAAAGACGCGCGAATCTCTATTAACTTTTGTCTGGTTTGATTTGCTTAATCTTTTTTGAACCGAGAGTGCAACTGCCTTTGCTTTCTAAGCATTTTTCGAATTTTACCAGTAAACCACGTTGGATCTTTCCCATTCTTAATCCACTTTGTCGGCACGTTTGCAACGCTTTAGTTACACTGCATTTAAAATTTGCTCATTTAAATTTTAGGAAAAACAAACAAAACTTTTTGGGCCGGTTTCTTGATCACAGATGAAACTTGGGTGAAGTACTGTACCCCAGAGATAAAACAACACTCAAAGCAGTGGAACATGCTGATTATTCCCAGGAAAGGTCATGGCATCATTTTTCTGGGATGTGAAGGGGATTCTGTTTGTAGATTATCTCCCCATTCGGCAAACAATTACTGGAGTGTATTATGCTAAACTACTAGGCAAATTGCAACAAAAGATACGCGAAAAAGGCCAGGTTTAGCAAGGAAGGAAGTCATCTCCTATGAAGACAATGTGTGTCCGCACAGATGAGCTGTCGCCCCGGCAAAATCACACGAAATAAGGTACGAAGTGTTGCCACACCACCTAATATAGCTCCGTCAGGCTCCCATCTCTTCCGAAAACTCAAAATTTTTCTTGGTGGACGATGATTCACTTCAAACGATGAACCGATAGCCGGAGTTGACAACTATTTTGCAGGCCTGGGGGAAAATGATTTTAGAGATGGCATTAAGGCACTGTAACACCGTTTGGCCAAGTGCATTTATCTACAATTAGAATACAATGAAAAATAAAAAACGGTTCAGTGATGTAATTACTTTTTTTCCTATTCCGTTCCAAGAACTCTTCAAAGTATCCTCGTTTATGTATGGACAGTATGATTTAGCTCATGCAGGATTAAGACACAAGCTATTCTCACAAAGGCAATTAAACTTTGTCGCTTTTTTTAAGGATCTTCGCAATTTGTTTGACTTAGGTTTAGTGTTAAAGGCTCATTTTCACAATTACTTCCAAACATGCCAAACATATTTTATTAATATATTAATTACACGCTAAAATGAAAACTAGTTCCACTCCGTGCTGGTGGCTGGTACAGCAAAAGGTTATGAATTTGTCTCGAAACTCAATCTCATATGCAATATTTTCTTTATTTCAATGACGCGATTTGCCCTTTTGAGGCGTCATCAGAAAATGTAAACGATCACATAATGTAAACGATAAATATCGTTACATTATCTGATGATGCCTCAAAATGGCGAAACGCGTCATTGAAATAAAGAAAATTTTCGAGACCGCTAAAATTATTTGAACTCTTGCATTTACATTCTAGAGCCTTATAATATTCATAAAGACAGGATTACAGCAAGTACGAATAAACTTTCACTGGAATGGATCTATGTGCTAGAAGAGACACGAAGTTGTAACCTCGCTAAATGGATGAGTAAGTTATTAAATTCATTCAGTATTTGGTAGACACACACCTACTTTCTCCTTCATTTTTTTTCCTTAATAATTCTTACTGATCTTTCCTGCTTGCTTTGTATGAGAAGGACCTCGTTTCTACATTTCTGAGTCTGATTTAAGAAATGTTAGGTAAAGGATGAATATGCTTTCCTTAATCTCCAACTTTTGGAGTGTCCTTTGAAACTAACCTAGTCCCCGGTCGGTTGTTTAGCCATTGAATCAAAGAAGCATCAACCTATTTTCTGTGGGGAATTGACAATCGCAGAGAAACTATTTCCCGTTATGATGCAGGTTATCGTTACAGAATTTTTGCCATGAAAACATACACTTCATTATATACATCTTCATCTATGTTGTTCACTGGGAAAAATAGAAATTTCATTCTTGAGTTTGTTCATTCCTACTTATCAATATAAGTAGCTGTTGCCCAGTTACATATTTATTCCAGGTTCTCTTCTCCCATTCTCTCGTCTCTCAATCCACAGACTCTCATGCCCCCCTCAATTTTGTTAATTTTGGGCCACTCTCTCTCTAAACATCCTCTTCCAGTCTGTGAATATATATATATATATATATATATATATATATATATATATATATATATATATATTCCTTACGGTCGATCGGTCAAACTGTGTCGAAGTCTTGTATAAGATGTCCTCCACCATTCGCCGTACCATATATTACGAGGATTGGAACATGAATAGTGGCAAATGTTTATTCACAAGCGTTACAAAAGCGTTACCTGTTTGCACTTTTTACTGTCCTTCAAAGTAATCACCGGCGTTATGTAGAACACGTTGCCAGCAATATGGAAGACTAGTATACCGTTAATAAAGCCTGTTTTGTTGATGGCATGACGCGAATCTAATTTCTGGAACAGTTCTGAAGCGAATGCCACGACGTGGTTCCTTTATCTTCGGAATTAAATCAAAGTTACAAAGACTCAAGTCCGGGGAGTATGGTGGATGGAACAGTACTTCCTGAACCGTGGGTTCGAAATCTTGATTTGTCAGGAGTAGTTTATCTTTGGTTTTGTAAGGTCTTTGGTCGCTGATATCCTGTTCAAATGTTCAAATGTTTGTACAGCTTATGGGACTTAACTACGGGGTCATCAGTCCCTAAACTTACAAACTACTTATGAACTAGCTACAACTAAGGACGGCACAAATATCCATGCCCGAGGGGGGATTCGAACCCCCGACCGTAGTGGCCGTGCAGACCGTGACTGAAGCGCCTCAGTCCCCTCGGCCACCGCGGCCGGCTGATATCCTGTGGCTTGTCGGGTAGTGGGTGTCGGAAGGTGTTCCGATACCGAGGGCTGGTGCTGGAAGAGTACAGTGGCTGTCAGATACCGTCAGTAACCGCCTATGTTGTTTGATTCACTGATTCTGCTGCGAGTCCCAATTTATCCGTGCATGTGTGACTCTGGTTGTTTTCTGAGATTTGGAGCTCATAGTGTAGGCAGTAACCGGTGTAAGTGTCTTGTCAAGGATACTGCCTGGTGTTCTTTTGAGATGTCAGTTCATTTCGGAGCAGTCCTTGATTTATATTTGTGCCCGCTAGCTGTGACTGCTCAAGCACACGAGAGTGCCGTGAGAGAGAATGAATAAGCACAGTCTAATGGGTCCTCCCTTTGCGCCTAATCGTTTGTGCGTGGAGGCACGATTCATGTGAAGTTTTATTGTGTTGAGGAAGGTGTTCCGAACATGTGCGTTAACGTCGCAAAAGGAATCAATGATTTGTTTTATTGAGTGGCCGCCAGTGGTTGTTTTCGAATGAAGTTGGGCACTCGAAAGTTCCATGAGATCTAACCGCCGAAAGGGCTTACGGTAACCGTCAGTTGATCTGTATTAGTACCTTGGTTATAACTATTTTGGGCACCCTTCATAACTTGCTTCCTAAACGTAAGGGAGTATAGTGGTTAACCTCTTAGCCCTCAGCTTAAGGTGAACCTGATATTATTTATTCATGAGTATGATGCTGAAGGCACTGAGCAGTTTTTTTCATACTGCTTCTTGTCATTAAGGTTTTAGTACTAAGGCTACATTTAAAATTACTTGCCGTTGGCATCTTTTCTGTCTGTTATTTAATCGAACAATTTTTATTTTTATTTTTATTTTTTTTTTATTTTTTTTTTTACTTTTGCTTGATGTTATGCTGTTGCATGTTCTGAAGCCACTCAGCCCTCCAAGGGCGGATTTAGGTGGAGGGGGGAGGCACAAGGGCACGTCCCCCCTCCCCCAGACAGCCTAACGAGAAAGAAAAAAGAGAGAGAGAAGGGGGGGAGAGGCAGGGACGAAGAGAATCTCAGCATATGAATAATTAACTTTTAATTACAGAGAATATGTAACTGTGAGTTTAAAAAGGCAAAACCCCTGTAGCTAGCGTAAATTGACTTTTGTATAGTGCTTCCTTTTTAATTGCTTCTTGCTACTTTTTTCTCAATAATTTACGATAAAACTAAAAAACATTGGTTGATTGTTTTGCGATTGCTTCGGAGATAAATGAGATGTTGTGTACGTTTTATTCACACGTAAATATGGTTAAAGGATTTAACTATGTGAAAAGAGTCGTGAATTTCTAGGGCTCCGTTGAGGTTGGCACATTTAAGTGTTTTCGGTAATCAGTTTATCACTCTGGATTTGTTTCCTAGACGCTAAGAAATAGTACAGCCACGCATTAGAAATAATTTTATTTGAAGCTACACGTTTCGATTATCCAGTTATTGGAGCAAATTAGAAATTTCAATACCATTTTTCCGCACATCAGATACAAAGGGTATTCATCCTAGTATAAATTCTTCTAGAAACAAAATCAAGTGTAATTTTGTTGATCGGAAAAGCTTCCTTGAAAACTCACCACGTTCTGCGTAGTATCTTTATAAAGCACGAAGAAGAAACTGATGTAGTACAACGCGACACAGGAAATATCGTTTTAGGTTTTGAGGAAATAGAAAAGTTAGCGCAACATACTTACTGGCCGTTTGATTGTTGTTCAGTGCATTGTTTGATAACGACACAGATACGCCAGATACAGTATTCACTCCGTTTACATGGGTTCTCAAAACCGGATTTCGTGAAACGATTTCCCTCAAATGTTTGTAAAGTCTATGGCACTCAACTACGGGGTCATCAGTCCCTAAACTTACAAACTACTTATGAACTAGCTAATCCTAAGGACGGCACAAATATCCATGCCCGAGGGGGGATTCGAACCCCCGACCGTAGTGGCCGTGCAGACCGTGACTGGAGCGCCTCAATACCCTCGGCCACCGCGGCCGGCCCTATTTCCCAACTCCGTTTTTGGTCGGTCATGTAAACACTCCAAAATCGATTCTGGAAATCCATTTCTGCAAAGCGGTTTTCCAGTTCCACAGTCGATTTTCGTGCTCATGTAAACGCAAGTGGTTTTAAAGCGTACTTGGCTTGTCAGTGTGTGGCTTCTTGTTAAGAATTTTCTGCACATATGGACAGAGTGTCATTTTCTACCTTGAAATCTGTATATATATTAATAGTGAGCACAAATATATAAAGTTAAGTGAAGAAAAATAGCGATTGTGCTGCCTAAATCAGGAACTGAATCAGCTGTTGTTCAGCTGCCGTATTAAGTGGGTTAGGAAATACGATTCAGGCTATTGCATCTAAACGCGACAGCGAAAAACTATTTACTAAATTCGGTTTTCGTCCTCCGGAAAATGTGTTGTATGTAAACGTAATGATTGTTTTCCACGGCAAGTTGACGATTCGTCCGCTGGCTGTTGGCAGCGGCGGGAGGTGTGTCGGCTGCTGGGGATCGGAAGGCAGCGTCGCAGTGTTGGAAACGTTACCCCTAACTATTCGTGCAGCAGTATTTCGTGTCTAGGGGCAGCGTAACGTTGGCAGCGCTCCGAAATAAATGAATGTCCTTCAAGTAGTGCAGACGTCTTTTGTTCCTGGCATCACCAGGTAAAATGGTCTACAGTTGTCGAATTAACACACTTCCATCTAACTAATAATGCACTAACAGTGTCGGCGCACTATGACGTCATTCTCGAGAGCCTATGATTGCAAAAAGTATTACGATTCAACCACATCAAACAGTGAAAAGTTTAAAAATTTTGGACAAAATAAAAAAGAGTATCGGCGTTATAGAAATCTACATTTATCAAAATGACAAACAAACCATGTACGCCGCATGGGAAATGCCGCGTGATCTGGGTCGCAACGTCCCGGAGTTCACTACCGCTCCCGTCAGGGTTTCGAGTCCTCCCTCGGGAAAGGGCGTGCAAAAATAGGTATCCCGATTTTTATTACATATTCGTATAGTATGTAAATAAATATGAATGTTTTATTTGGAACACTTTTTTCGCTTTATGATAGATGGCGTTGTAACAATCACAAACGTGTCAGTACGTCGTATCGCGTAACATTTTGCCAGTGCGGAGGGTATTTGCTTCGTGATACATTAATCTTGTTAAAATGTACCGTTCACCAATTGCAGGAAAGGTCGATATGGTATTTATGTATAGCTGTTGTGATCAAAATTTCCAACGAGCGTGTGTTACGTATGTTGATCGTTATCCTGGAAGACATCATCCAAGTGTCCGGACCTTTCGTCGGATAGTTACGTTTTTTAAAGAAACAGGAAGTGTTCAGGCACAAGTGAAACGTCAACCACGACCTGCAACAAGTGATGATGCCCAAGTAAGTGTTTTAGCTGTAGTTGCGCTTAATCCGCACATCAGTAACAGATAAACTGAGCGAGAATCTCAAAAAACGTCGGTGTTGAGAATTCTAAATCAACACAAATTTCAGCCGTACCATTTTTCTTTGCACCAGGATTTGCATGGCGAAGACTTTGAACGTCGTGTACAGTTTTGGCACAGTGCACAAAATAAATAGGGGACTGATGAGCACGCAGTCTAGTCCCCTCTAAACAACAACAACAACAACAAAATAAATTACGGGACGATAAAGGTTTTTTTTCATTTGTTCGGTTTAGTGACGAAGCGTCATTCACAAACAGAGGTAACGTAAACCGGCATAATATGCACTATTGGGCAACGGAAAATCCACAATGGCTGCGACAAGTGGAACATCAGCGACCTTGGTGGGTTAATGTATGGCGCGGCATTATGGGGGGAAGAATAATTGGCCCCTATTTTATGGATGACAATCTAAATGGTGCAATGTATGCTGATTTCTTATGTAATGTTCTACCGATTTTACTACAAGATGTTTCACTTTATCACAGAATGGCGATGTACTTTCAACATGATGGATGTCCTGCACAAGGCTCGCGTGCAGTTGAAGCGGTCTTAATTGGAATATTTAATGACAGGTGGATTGGTTGTAGAGGCACCATACCATGGCCCGCACGTTCAACGGATCTTATATCCCAGGATTTCTTTCTGAAAATTGAAGGATATTTTTTATCGTGATTCACCGACAACGCCTGAAAACATGCGTCAGCACAATGTCAATGCATGTGAGAACATTACTTACGGCGAACTACTCGCTGTTGAGAGGAATTTCGTTAGGCGTATTGCCAAATGCGTTGAAGTTGAAGGACATCATTTTGAGCATTTATTGAAGTAATGAGGTAATTACAGGTAATCAGGCAGTAACAGCATGCATCCTCATATTGTATGATAATTTCACAAAAGTACATGTATCACATTGAAACAAACGAAATAAAGTTCAAATGTTCTGAGTTTTAATTTAACGAACCTACCTGTTACCCACTGTTCGTCTAAAATTGTGAGCAATATGTTTGTAAATATTACAGCGCCATTTATCACAAAGCCACAAAAGTGTTCCAAATAAAACGTTCATATTTAATTACGTACTAGACGAATGTGTAATAAAAATGGTGGCACCTATTTAAAAAAAAGAATAGAGTCGATATCCGTTTGACCTGTGGCAGCGCCATCTGCTTTCCTCCTTCAAGCTACAAAAGTTTTGTTCTGTGTAGTTTTTTCGTTTGATGCAAATTTCTTGAGATATTTGATCCGGTCACTACCAATGGACCACTGTGGGTGTTTATGGGCATTTTCACCCTCCTGAGCCTTGTGCCTTCCCCCCCCCCCCCCCAATCAGCCATCACTGAGCCCTGCGTAGCCGGACGCAACGAGCGTTGTCTCCGTCGTACATCTACATCTACATACATACTCCGCAATCCACCGCAAGGTGCGTGGCGGAGGGTACACTGTACCACTACTAGGCATTTCATTTCCCATTGCACTCCCGAACTGAACGAGGAAAAAAGGAATGCCTATATGCCTCCGTACGAGCCCTAATTTCTCTTATCTTATCTTTGTGATCTTTACGCGAAATGTAAGTAGGCGGCAGCAAGATCGTACTACACTCAGCTTCAAATTCCGGCCCTCTAAATTTACTCAACAGAAATTCACGAAAAGAACGTCGTATTTCTTCCAGCGATCCCCAATTGAGTTGCCGGAGCATTTCCGTGACACTCGCGCATTGGTCGAACCTACCGGTAACAAATCTAGCTGCTCGCCCCTGAACCGCCTCTATGTCTTCCTTCAAACCGATCTGCTGCGGGTCACAAATACTTGAGCAATACTCAAGACGTGGTCGTACAAGCGTTTTATACGCGGTCTACTTTACAGGTGATGTACATCTTCCCAAAATTCTCCCAATAAACCGAAGTCGGCTGTCTGCCTTACCCACAACTCTCCTTACTTGCTCGTTCCATTTCATATCGCTCTGCAATGTTACGCCTAGATATTTGAACGACTCGACAGCTTCAAGAAGCTCACTACTAATGCTGTATTCTAACATTATAGGATTGTTTTTTCTACTCATGCGCATCACCTTACATTTTTCTACATTGAGCTAGCTGCCATTCTTCGCACCAACTAGAAATTTTGTCCAAATCAACCTGTATGCTATTACAGTCAGTTACAGACGACACCCTCCCATACACCACAGCATCATCAGTAAATAGCCGCAAATTACAACTTACTCTGTCCATCAGATCATTTATATAGATAGAAAATAATAGCGGTCCTATCACACTCCCCTGGGGCACGCCTGACGATACACTCGTCTCTGATGAACACTCGCCGTCGAGAACAACGTACTGCGTTCTATTACTTAGGAAGTCTTCCAGTCAGTCACAAATCTGTGAACCTATTCCATAAGCTCGTATCTTCGTTAGCAGTCTGCAGTGTGGCACCGCGTCGAACGCCTTTTTGAAGTAGAGAAAAACACAATCCGCCCGTTGCCCTTTGTCCATGGCTCGCAAGATGTCATGTGAGAAAAGGGCAAGCTGAGTTTCACATGAACGATGTTTCCTAAACCCGTGCTGAATCATGGATAGAAGCTTTCCCGTTTCAAGGAAATTTACTATATTCCAACTGTGGTGTCGCACAAGTACAAAGTGCGCGCCACCTACTTTCGCCGCGCGCCGCCATGCACGCACGGCGCGGCGTTCTTACGACGACAGCCACGAGCGCCCTCTGCTGCAACCCCGCTCGTGGCCACCACGGAAAGACATCGTTCACTTGGAACTGAGATAGCAACCAGTTAAGACCTTCGGAATCTGATAGGCACCAGTGAAGACTTGGCTATCGTATAGACACTAGGCAGGCCTCAACTATGTATCAGCATTCTGCCATATTGAACTATCTAAAAGTGGAGTATTGTATAAATTCTGTGCAATATATATCTCAAACTAATTTACTCTAGTGTTTCCAGTTTCTGGCTGCTCCCCTCCGTACCTGCACCCGCGTGCTATCCTTATTCCTGTGTCGGTCCCATTCCACTCGGCCACCGACACCTACAACGGAACGAGACACAAAAGCGGCGACGAGGCTGGGACACAAAAGTGGCGACGAGGATGGGATAGACGATCCGTGGACCAGCCCGCTTGCAGCAGCCAGACAGCAGTAGTAGACGGAGCACACAGAAATTGCTCCCGCCCACCCACCCTTATTATAAGGTTTTTGGGGGCACATTTTCCGTTACGTGTTTGTGGACTTTTTTGTTGCAGAGCGTCCTCATTTATCTTGCATTTGTGTTTTGTACTAATTTACTTCTATACGCGGCGCCTAATCGGTCAGCATGGCCACTACCCCGAACCCAAACTTAATGGAAATTATTCAGTTACAGACGGCGCAAATCACTCAACTACTGCAGGCCGTGTCGCAGTTGACGGCACAGGCTGCTCACCAACAACAACAGCCGTCACATCAGCAGCCCACACCTGCCGCTGCACCGCTTCCTACATTTCGCCAGTACAACGAACGTGAGGAAGAATGGAGCGACTATTTCGCACAGTTTCAAGAACTCGTCGCGGCTCATCAAATTACAGGTCAGAGAGTGAAGAACCTTTTCTTATCGATTGTGGGCCCCCAGACCTTCGTACTACTGCAAAAACTTTTCCCTCTCGCATCTCCTCGTGATGTAGACTTTGAACAAATTGTAGATGCACTGAATGCTCATTATGAGAGAAAAGTTCTTGTAGCCGCTGCACGATACCGATTTTTCAGACTTAAAAAATTATCGCAGCAGTCACACCAAGAGTGGATTACGGAATTGAAGGGCTTAACCCGCAAATGTAAATTTACTTGCTCTTGTGGACTTTCTTATAGTGACGTGATGTTAAGAGATGCGATTACGCAGAACATTCAGGACCCCAGAATTCGGGCAGCAATTCTGAAACAATCTGACCCTTCATTAGACAGTGTACTGCAGCTTATAGAAGCGCATGATACTTTTGACTTAGCTGATGTAGAAATGCAAAGCCATAGTGTAAATTCAGTGCGCCGCAATGGACGCTTTCCTAGCCGTAGTTCTCAGTATAGCACTAGTGATTCTTATTTTTCTACCGGCCGTGCTGAACAGCCAGTGAATAATAGCCAGTGTAAAAGTGCGACAAAAAGATCGCCCCGTCGGGTTAGAAACAGTGATTTGAATAACGGGCGCCAACGCTCATTTCAGAAAAATGTACGTAAATCTTGCCCCCAGTGTGTGTCTCGCCACAAGCGTGCTCATTGCCCTAGTCGCAACGCAACCTGTTATCAATGTGGCAAATCAGGACATGTACAGTCTGTGTGTGTGCAAATTAAAAACTCAAAGAACGGTACCGTTAGAAACAGTGCTTTGCAGAGTGCGAGAACAGTTCATTCTGTAAATGTTATACGGGCTGTGGAATTGAACAGTGCTTTCCTTGGATCTCAATTGCAAGAGAGTAGTTCTACGCCTATGGCAAAACTATATAGTGCACCACGTAGCAAGCGCCGACGAGCGCGTAAAACGGTGCAACGGAAAAGGGTTCGGGACAAGCAAAATGACTATGAACAGTGCATTCCTGTAGTGAAAATAGTGCCTTCTGCAACTGCTCCTTGTAATAGTGCCCAGTACTGTGTAGCTAGTGACAGTAGACATCAAGTAGCTACTCAAAAGTGTAGTGCAGTAGTTAGTACATCTGGAGTAGCTTTGCATGCTTGCGCGGACGCCGATCCGGCGGTAGTGCTATCTAGTGACAGTGTTGTTAATCCGCTGCGTGCCGAGTCTGCGCCGCTCACTTCACTACGGGGCCCGCGCAAGCGCAGTAAACAAACCGTAGTAGACGTTGCCCACATTCGCGCACCTGTCGTGCGCGAAAAGCACATACTTTTTGTAAATCTCTCCATAGAAAATAAGACTGTGAAATTTCAGCTTGATACTGGTTCCGCTGTTACATTAATTAATAAAGACACTTATGAACTACTGGGTTCGCCAAAATTGTCGCTGTCTCAGCAAGTGTTAACAGCGTACAAAGGACAAAATATTCCCGTGCTAGGAACGTGTAGCCTGCCTGCCTCTTTTCAAGGTGTAACAAAAACAGTTGCTTTTGTAGTTCTTCAGGCCAAATCTACACAGAACATTTTTGGACTAGATGCATTCGACTTGTTTGGTTTATCAATTCAAAGAGATGTGCTTCGAATTTCGTCAATAGTGCCTCAGGATAAAATCAATGCATTGTGTGACAAATATAGTGACTTGTTTTCGCCGGAACTAGGTTGTGCAAAAGACTTCATGGCACATGTAACTTTAAAAGAATCTGCAGTTCCAAAATTTCGTAAAGCTAGACCAGTGCCTATCGCCTTGCGTGATACAGTTGCCGAAGAACTTAAACGTTGGCAAGATAGTGGGGTGATTTCTCCTGTTTCTGCGAGTCAGTGGACCTAGCCTATAGTAATTATACCCAAGCCATCAGGAAACCTTCGTCTCTGTGCGGACTTCAAATCAACAGTGAACAGTCAAACAATTTTAGACACTTATCCCCTGCCCAGACCTGAGGAACTTCTGGACAAATTAGGACTGTCTCGCTTCTTTTCTAAGATTGATTTAGCAGAAGCATACTTACAGATTCCACTTGATGACGAGTCAAAAAAGTTTTTCGTCATTAATACCCACATGGGCCTTTTTCAATTTCAACGCCCACCTTTTGGCAGTTCTTCCGCCCCCGCTATTTTTCAGCGCTTTTTGGAACAGCTGACAGTTTCTGTACCGTGTTGTTCGAACTATTTAGATGATATTGTGGTATCCGGACGTACAGTTGAAGAACATTTAGCAAACCTGGAGTGCCTTTTCAAAGTTTTGACTGCAGCAGGTCTACGTTGCAATAAAGCAAAGTGTTCGTTTTTTCAAACTGAAATAGAGTACCTAGGCCATGTGATTAATGCCCAAGGAATACATCCCTTATAGTCACATCTTTGAGCAATCAAAGACTTGCCTCCTCCTAAGAATGTGCATGAATTGCAAGCAGTAATGGGAAAGCTTAACTATTATTTTAGATTTATTCCCAATGCCTCTCAGATTGCAGCTCCACTGCATCACTTACGTAGGAAGAATGTTCCTTTTGTGTGGTCTAAAGATTGCCAAGTTGCCTTTACCAACTTAAAGTGTGCACTACTCAGTGATGCATGTTTAATTCCCTTTGAACTCTCGTCGGGTTGTACAGGAAACAGCTGCGGATGCAGACCTAAGTGCGGTAGCACGTTTTGTTCGCTCAGGGTGGCCTGCCAGAGCCAAAGACATGGATCTGCCTCTGGTTCGACGTTACTTTGCACAACGTCATGCATTATCTTTAAGTCAGGGTGTTCTGTTGTTACATACGGATAATTACCAAACAAGAGTGATTGTTCCTCGTTCCATGCAACGAGAAGTGTTACACCTCCTGCATCAAGGACATTGGGGTATTGTTAGGACAAAGCAACTGGCCAGACGTCATTGTACCTGGGTTGGTATGGACGCTCAGATAGAGAGCATGACGTCACAGTGTACTGTTTGTGCGGAGCATCAGGCGGCCCCTCCGCAACGTTTCTCAGACTGGCCACGCCCCAAGGGACCATGGCAACGTTTACATATTGACTTTGCCGGACCTTTCTGGAATACGCGCTGGTTAATTGTTGTAGACGCTTTCAGCAAGTTTCCTTTTGTGATTGCCATGAACTCAACGACAGCTTCTAGTACAATCAGTGCCTTAACATCAGTGTTTTGCATCGAAGGCTTGCCTGAAACTATCGTCAGTGACAATGGACCTCAGTTTGTTAGTGCGGAATTTCAAAAGTTTTGTCGTGTGAATGGCATTCAGCATATTACCACTGCACCTTTTCACCCTCAGTCCAATGGTGAAGCAGAACGTTTCGTTCGAACATTCAAGTCTCACATGGAGAAGATGAAAGGTCAGCACTCCAGGCAGCAAGCTCTTCAAATTGTCCTGTCTACGTATCGATGCATGCCACGTGACGGCCCGTCTCCTGCCGAGCTGCTACACGGCCGCCGTCACCGCACTCTCCTTCACCTGCTGCAGCCTCCCACGCACCGAGTCGGTTCGTATGGCGCTACGCGTTTTCAGGTTTCTACGCCGGTGCTGTACAGGGTGTTTGCTGGTATGAAGAAGACATGGTTGCCAGGCACCATTCAGTGCGTGCTCGGTCGCAATATGTATGTTGTACGTTCTTCCACAGGGTCGGAGCTGCGGCGCCACGCAAACCAATTGCGCTTGCACAGGCCGCGCGATCCTGTCTCCGGTTTCTTGATTCCAGACCCAGGGGAGCACAGCCACATCGCTCGCCGCCGGGCCCAGCTTCCCCGGGCTACGAGCTCCCGATGGATGTCGACGCGCCTCCTACGCAGTCGGCCCCTCCGCCTCCTTCGCCGCCGCAGATGATAGCGTCACCGAGAGGGACTCCGGAACCGTGCGGGCCCCCCCAGCTTGAGCCACGCACCTTGGAAGATGACCTGCTCCCTCTGGGCGGGGGCGGGCGCCCTTCCGCTGTTTTTCGCGGGTTTTCCAGCGGATCGCAAGGTGTATACCGGGGCGTGGACGGCGTCTCGATCCCAGCCTCAGCTACGACGCCCGTCCCACCAGTAACGCCCCCGCCCAGGCCCTCCTCCCAGTGCCTTCGCCGTGGCCCTCAGCCCTACGCCACGACGGCGCGGCGGTTTGGGGGGGAGGGGTGTGGTGTCGCACAAGTACAAAGTGCGCGCCACCTACTTTCGCTGCGCGCCGCCATGCACGCACGGCGCGGCGTTCTTACGACGACAGCCACGAGCGCCCTCTGCTGCAACCCCGCTCGTGGCCACCACGGAAAGACATCGTTCACTTGGAACTGAGATAGCAACCAGTTAAGACCTTCGGAATCTGATAGGCACCAGTGAAGACTTGGCTATCGTATAGACACTAGGCAGGCCTCAACTATGTATCAGCATTCTGCCATATTGAACTATCTAAAAGTTGAGTATTGTATAAATTCTGTGCAATATATATCTCATTCTAATTTACTCTAGTGTTTCTAGGTTCTGGCTGCTCCCCTCCGTACCTGCACCCGCGTGCTATGTTTATTCCTGTGTCGGTCCCATTCCACTCGGCCACCGACACCTACAACGGAACGAGACACAAAAGCGGCGATGAGGCTGGGACACAAAACCAACAACGAATATGCTCCAAAATTCTACATGAAACTGATGTCAACGATATTGGCCTGTAATTGTATGGGTCAGCTCTCTTTCCTTTCTTATACACGGGAGTCACCTGCGCTTTTTTCCAATCACTAGGAACTTTGCGCTGAATTAAAGATTCGCTATAAATGCAAGCTAAGTAGGGGGCCAACGCCGCAGAATAGTCTTTGTAAAACCGAACTGGTATTCCATCCGGACCAGCAGACTTTTTCGTATTTAGCTCTCTGCTGCTTCTCTACACCGGAAATACCTATTGCTATGTCCCCCATTTCGGAATTAGTACGTTTATCAAATGATGGTACATTTGTACCGTCCTCCTGCGTGAAAGATTTCTTAAAGGTTAAATTTAGAACTTCAGCTTTCCGTTGGTTTTTTTCTATTACTGCCCCGGAATGATCAACTAGTGACTGGACAGTGGGCTTTGACTCGCTTATCGATTTTACATAGGACCAGAATTTTTTCGGGTTCTCGGAAAGATCTTTTGCTAAGGTATGGCTGTGATAATTATTGTATGCTTCACGCATCGATCTTTTTATAGACGCACGAATCTCTACTAATTTTTGCCTGTCATCATTTGCGTGTTCTTTTTTGAATCGAGAGTGCAACAGCCTTTGGTTTCTCAGCAGCTTTCTAACATTATTATTATACCACGGTGGATCTTTTCCATCCTTAATCGTCTTTACTGCCACATATTTCTCTAACCCTTCATTAACAATGCACTTAAATTTAGTCCACAATTCCTCCACATCCATAGTCCCGGAATTAAACGATGCCCATTCATTTTCTAAGTGCGATCGTAACATTTGCTTGTCGGCTGTTCCCAACAAAAACACGCTCCTAGCCTTCGAGGTCTAGGTGGCCGCCGCGAGACTGCGTGCTTCTCTTCAGTTAAGTTCTCGTTGCGTTATGGAGATACGGTTTCTTGCGTCAGGTTTGAATATGAGTGTTTAGCTTCGGCTACCGCAGCCTCTTCAAGCTTGCGCCTGTTTTATTTAACTGTTCTTTTAACTCTTGAGCTTTAAAGGCGAGTGTAATTGAATTATTCCTGGTAGCTCCTTTGGGTTTGCCATTTGGTAAGGTTATTTACCTCAATATTTGTCAGTTCTCCTTGTTCTTGGGCAATAGTGTACCCCCTGAAAGCTGCACTAACTTGAGGTTGTTAATGACATATTTTAAAATTGTATTTTAAAAGTTTGGTGCCCTACTTAATGGTGAATATTTGCTGCTGAAATATACGTAAGTTTATTTAAAGTTATTATGCCTACTTATCAGGTGTTCAAGTTGGTCAGTCCATTTTAATCTTCGTTAGTTCATTCTAATCATATATTCAAATGTTCAAATGTTTGTATAGTCTATGGGACTTAACTATGGGATCATCAATCCCTAAGCTTACAAACTACTTAAGAACTATCTAAGACTAAGGATGGCACAAATATCCATGCCCGAGGGGGGGATTCGAATCCCCGACCGTAGTGGGCGTGCAGAACGTGACTGGAGCGCCTTAGTCCCCTCGGCCACCGCGGCCGGCGTTCATTCTAATCCATCAGAGTGTGTCTACCCTATGAAGGTCCGACTGTCTCAAAATGTATGGTTATGGTTACAGATTTTTAAAGATTTTTGACGAATTATTTGTATTTGTTAATATTTATTAATGTAATTGCCCAGGGTTAGTTCATGCTATTGCCTATCAAGTGGGCAATCTGGTCCGTTCGTTTAGTGTTTAACAGTTCATTTTCATTTAAGGGAAGGTGTGTACTCCATGAAGGTTGAATTGACCTAAAGTATATGATCTTGCTTTTGTAAATTAAAGACAAGAGAGAAAACTGTATTTGAAAACCTTCGATAATAAATGATGATAAATATTGTTGCTAAAATTTCTGTAACGAATTCAATTTCAAATGTTAAAATGTTTGTAAGGCTTAAGGGGCTTAACTGCGGGGTCATCAGTCCCTAAACTTACAAACTACTTATGGACAACCTTGTACTATAGACGACACAAACATCCATGCTCGAGCGGGGATTTGAACTACCGTCGCCGGACTGCCGCGCGCAACGCAACACGGCGCTGCAGCATGTGTGGCTAATCCGCCGCGGCTAAGTCAGTTTGTTTATACCAATAAAAGTATAGTCTTGAGCAACTAAAGACGATTATGTAGATAGGCCTACCCTTCCATGGACGGTCCTAGTGCATCGTAAGATAATAATAATTTTTTCCCTTGTTAGTCCCATCGGGCGAACAGAGCATCCACAGCTTGCGCTGTATGCGTCCGCGCATTGTCCTTCAAAATGATGGGTGGGTTGCGCAGAAAGTGCTGCTGCTTCTTTCGCAAAGCGAGTCGCAGGTGATGCTCCACAAACGAACAGTTATATTGGATACTTTCCGTGGAGGGACACAATGCGTTAGGATATCATCAGAGTTGTACACGAGGTTCACCTTAACTTTGACCATACTGGGCAGCTCCCCGCATGCCTCTTGAAGACCTTGATGACACTGCCGTGCTGTACGACGGAAGGGAAGTTTCGGATTTGACGTCCCGTCGACAGCGTGGTCATTAGAGACGGAGCTTATGCTTGGAGTTTTGGGTAAGGATGAGGAAGAAAATTGGCTGTGCCCTTGGAAAGAAACCATCCCGGCATTTGCCTAGAGTGATTTAGGGAAATCACGTAAAACCTAAATCTGGATGGCCGGAGGTGGATTTGAACCACCATCCTACCCAATGCGAATCCAGTGCTGTACGATCTTTGGCACATTAAATCTTGATCTTCCTGTTTCGATAACATAGTGACACCGCTACGTTAGACCGCTCTCTCACAAGTGACTGTTTTTCCCTGGATTGTGCGCACGCCGGTGACGTGGAAGTCCATTTGCTCGGAGGCAGGTATGTCAACCACTTGTGGTATCAGCGACAATAGTAGATCCCATTGCATAGTGTCTCCACAACAGTGTTGCCACTATTTACGTTGCAACTCTTGTATGCAGACTAATACGTCTCTTGTTTTGGAGATGGAGGGTGCATAACTACTGTAAGAAAGGAATAAAACTGCTAACTCTTGTCGAAGTCAAAGTACCCCCCCCCCCCCCCACCATTCAGCACACATTTTTATTGATAGTGTCCTTCTTCTCGTATTGAAGGTTGAATGAGCAAAATTTCATTGACAGTGAAATAAAGCTTTGTTTTTGCATGAAATAGAAAGTAATGGCCATTTCTTTCTGTACAGGTGGTTCAGGAGGTATGTTAAATAGTTTTTGGATGATTATACATGTGAAAAAGCGAAAACGTTCTACGAACATGGTTCCGATTTTTCGTCGTTACGTAAATGTTCAAATGTTTGTATAGTATATGGGACTTAACTACGGGGTCATCAGTCCCTAAACTTACAAACAACTTATGAACTAACTAAGACTAAGGACGGCACAAATATCCATGCCCGAGGGGGGATTCGAACCCCCGACCGTAGTGGCCGTGCAGACCGTGACTGAAGCGCCTCAGTCCCCTCGGCCGCCGCGGCCGGCTTACGTAAATGGAACAGGCTGATGACTACACACATCTATGAATGAGTGTGAAATGTGAATATTATTTACTGAAGTGCTGTTTAGTCGCTGTGATGGACTGAATACCGGTGAGACAGATGACTGATCCATCCTATAAGAGGTGTTCCCAACCATCTCAAAGCATTTGTCAACACGTTGGAGGCGTGTTGTGTTCTACTTGATAATAATCACCTCGGTGGGCTTTAATGCGAATCACAGAGTTGGTGATGAAAGTGACAAGATCTTCACGCGTACCGACCTCAATGTCCTAGGCACACGCCTTTAACCAGCACCAATATGAGAATTGAATGGAGCTAGATCGCATGATCTGGTACCAGTTAATGGTGCCAGCACAGCCAATCCAGCGTCGAGGTGTTAATCACATCCTGGGATACTTCTCTGGAATAGGAAATCGTTGGTCTGTCACGTTTTGTATCGAGAAACGTACGCGTTTTGTAGCTATCGTCTGATTTGGTAGGAACAGATACCCTATCGTCAGTCATACAGCACCATATGTTCTCTGAGAATCTGAGAACTTGAAATCCTGTTTCCCTAGTAAAATGTGGGTTCTACATCCATCATGTATAATAATTTCGGCTGTTCATGATGCTACTGCGAGCCAATGTAGTCTCATCTCTGAACAAAATGTGATGCAAGACGTCTTCTTGGCAACCATTCACAAAATGCTTACTGGGTCACGTGGACGCAATTTTCACGGGCTGCGCATAGAATGGGCGCAAGCCTGAGGAGCCTAACGTACGCCACAATCGCCTTTGTAGATAATCGAACTGTTAGTTTCTGTCACAGCTGCCATTGCAGTGCCTGTACACAATACATCTGCGTATTCTACATGGGTAAATGTGTGCGACGTGTTGGTACTCACGGGCGCAGTAGATTTCTTCAATTAAACGACTGCTCGGTGATCCAACTCACGATTGCCTAGGTGGTACGCTTGAAGCTGTTCAATCAGTGCGACGTCATAGTGCTGCCATCTGTTGGAGGACCACAGAAACCTCGTGTAGGACGGGTACTTTATTTTTCACCATTACTTTCTCCAACAATGCCTACACAGCATATCATTAAGTAACATCCAGACGTATCATATTCATTCATAGATGTGTCTTGTCTTCAGCCTGCTCCCGTTCACTAAGGATCGAAAATCGTACACATGGTCATGGAGTATTACCTCATGAATTATGTGATATTCCTTTTGAGCCCTATATGTAAGAGAAGATATCATATTCCCCTGCTCTTTAAACGATTTTACAGAATCATTTTTATTAGATATCTTCTGAGACCATAATTTGATGCAATGAAATCTAACGTATGTTGGAGTTGCCTGAGAAAACTACATAAAAATACGAGTAGTAGGTTTGGAGTTTAGCGATTTCAAACCGACGAACTTGTACACACGAAGGTTTATGATAAAAGTTGCGATTTTCTTTCATCGTTATCCGATTTTGATGACATTGATGACATTGCATAACACTATTAGAGAAGATTCACTTGCCATAATTGTCGCGGTGGAGTAGCCGAGCGGTCTAAAGCGTCTCGCTGCGAAGCGCGCGGTTGCTCGCCATGGAGGTTCGAGTCCTCCCTGGGGCATGGGTGTGTGTGTTGCCCTTAGGTTAGTTTACCTAGGTTTAAGTAGTTTATAAGCTACGGACTGATGACCACGCAGTTTGGTCCGATAGATTTACAAACATTTGAAGATTTGCCATAATTAATCTGATGTTCACACGCCAGAAAGAGAAACTCGAACAGTTACTTAGTTATAAATGTACCCCATTAAACACCAAACGTCAACAGTTTGAGAACGAGTCGTAAACTAATCTAACCTACATTTAACCGCAGATGAATTTTAAATTTTAAATAAGGGAATTATGTATGCTCCAAACTGTAGTATTTCAGAGAACCAGTTGGATATAATAAAAGTAGATCTCGAATATTCTCTGTCAAATGATATGTCTACAAAACATTTCGTAGCACACGAACGATAAAATCAGACTTATCCACCGCTATTTATAGAAAAAAAGTGTGTTGACCACATTCAAGAAAAAACTGTCGTCACAGGATGTCATTGCCACAAAAGCAGACAAGGGAAACAGTTTAGTGCTGCTGTACAAGTTGCACTACATTGAAAAAGTGTTTACATTTTCAGCTCTGTAGAATTTCCCCAGTTACTAAATGATCCCACTATGAAATCCGCTATGGAAATAAATAATGTGATTACAGCTTGTCAATCATTATTCACAGAAACTGTAATAAAATACCTATCAAATATGAATCTAATAGCACCTAGACTGTATGGAAAGCCCAAACTTCACAAAGAAGGCTTTCCAATACGATCTGTAGTATCTTCAATTTCAGCCTCTTCTCAGAAGATAGCTCGAGAGATTCAAGCATCAAAGAAGGGAAAAACAATTAAAACAAAATTTGGCATACATAATGCTCTTGCACTGGTAGGAAAATTAAAAGATGTAGACATCCCACCTAGTGCCAGGCTGGTTGCCTTCCATATGAGCACCTGTTTTCCAACATTCGTATTGGAGATACTACGGAAGTTTTAATACAGTTGATGTACAAAAGTAGAATAAACTCGATTGAAATTGATGATATAAGATTTTCAACAGAAACTTGCTTGAAATCAATTGTTTCCAGTTCCAACAAAATCTGTATAAAAAGTGTGACGGGTTAGCATGGGATCCCCTCTGTCCTTTACTAGCAGAAATGTTTATGGATAACTTGGAACAAATATTTTTAGATAAAGAGCCCATAAGCTCTAAATGTACTATTGGTCGAGGTATATGGATGGTGTACTGTGCCTGTGAACAGGTAAAATTACACAAGTTCTTCCGAAAACTTAAATTCCCAACACACTAAAATTAAATTCACAAAGGAGGTAGGAGGAGGCACGATCAGCTACTTGGATCTGACCATAGAAATTAGTCAAAAAGAGCATCTACAGATACAGAAATACCTGTCAATTTCTAGCATCTATCAACCCACAAACATGCAGCCCTCCACAGCATCGTCTATTATCTATACCTCAGACCAAGACCGATTTAGAGAATAAACTAGAAATAATTAAAGGAATTGCATTCAACAATGTTTATAAGTCTACCCTGATAAACAGCAGACTTCGTAAGAAAAAGAGGAAACTTTCACTTTTGTACCCTCCTCTGAAGATAGCTAATTACACAGACAAAAATGGGAACCAATGTTATATGTTGGTAAAAAGTCAGAAAAGCTTCCAAGCAAACTGAAATATAAAAGAATACACCCCAGCCCTATATAATAGGAATACTATTGCCAACTTGCTCTACAGTAGCAAAGACAAGATTCCACCTTTGGAAAGGAGTGGCATATATATTGTATTTCTTGCAAACTTGCAAAATGTATGTAGGTTAATCAGTTAGTTCCATATCGACTAGACTGTTTGAACATGAGAGGAGTTGGAGATTAAAAAAGAGAGATTCCACCTCTGCAGAACATGCCTTTAATGAATGTCATGCTTTTGACATTAAATGTGTCTTCTCCACAGGTCGAATGAAGGCAGAAGGCTAACATTGGTTGAAATTCTGTCACCAAGTTCAGAAGCCAGACCTAATTCTCAATGATCAAACCCAATTTCATTAATCACTCTTATTAAAGTAACAGCTGTTAGGTATAATCCTGCCACTATGCTTGCTGAAATAGTTTGTTTCTCACCCATATTCCAATGTTTTTCCTTCATTGTGCTACTCTCACCATTCTTGTGAATTTTAATATAGGTTATATACTTTAATATGCTACTATGTTCTATATTCACATATTCTAAACATATGTAATTCCCCCCCCCCCACCCAATTTTTATTGTTTATGTGTTCCTCACACACCTGTACCTCCTCCTACTTTTGTTCGTATATAGAAGTTAATTAAAAATACAATTGTACTTACCGCAACACTCACTGGGCCATATGTTTGTTTTAGCTTATTTATTGAAATTTAATTTATAGTTATTTCATATTTTCTGTTTCGCTGTAATTGGTTGGACGTGTCCGTTCCTTATAAAATACTTAAAAGTTACATAGTACATGCCTGGACACATTTTTGTAAAATATTTGTAGTTCAAACACAGTAGCTGGTGTGACGTGGATAATCTGCAGTATTAAATTGCCTAAAGATGGCCTAAGAAGCCGAAAACTAGTTTACAATAAAATGAATATAATTGTGGAACAGATATATAGTGTATCACAGTTACTTAATATATCGATGACCGAGAGCAATGAAGTTTGGTCAGAGTTGTCTGTGCTAACAGGCATGCAGCGCTGCATGATGTAACTACATGAATCAGTTGCAAAATGACATGTTGATCATAGCTGTTTACTTTATTATCTCAAAGCTACAGGTTTCGACTAGTGTACCATTCTCAAGCGCCAGCAGAGTTTAGCGATTAGATTGATATATCATGTTACAAAATTGAAAAACTTTGAAATAAATATTATGCATCATGCTTCACTTGCTACAGATGTTTTCCCAGTGACTGATTGCTATAAATGAATCAACGTGGGACATTAGACAAAGGTATATGTTGGAACTGCGCGGCTCGACTTCGCGATACTGGGCCATGGCGAAAGCGCCTCTTCTGACTCGCGGCCACATTGGCTGGACTGGAAGACCGCCGCCTGTGCACAAGAATATCTATTTTGAGCCACTGTTAGGGCTGCCGAACACGGGCTGCAAGCTTCTCTTTCCGTAATGGTGTGGAGGGTCTTTACAAGGCATGAATTGGGTCCTCTGGTCAAACTGAAATAGCCATTGACTGGAAAAGGTTTTGTCCTGCTACCATTTGAAGGCATTTATAGATTTCACATTCCCAAACTACGATGTAAATTTTAAACATGACAATGAGCCGTGTCGTCGGGCAACTATTCGGGAAGATGTAGATTATTTTGGACGACTGCAGTGAAATGATTTGGGCACCCAATTGGTCAACATGACTCCCATAGAACAATTTTTGGAACCTGACTGAGGTTTGTCGTTCAGCAACAAATGCGGCGCGAGGGACTCTCAGCGGCTTGTTTAGTCCATGCTACCTCGAGTTTACTGCACTTCTCTGGGCAAGAAGAGGTCCGATTAGATATTGGGAGGTCTTTAATGACTACTCAGTATATGTTATTGATATTTCAGTCACTCTCTGGGAAATGGGGACAGGAAATAAATGGTTTATGCGATGTAATCGAGCCCTTTTATGCTGCTGGACATACAGAGTTAACTTGTTGGTCAAAAAATGTTTCGGCTGAATTTTAAATTTGTATTCCTACTGTGTAGAAAATTTTCACGGAGAAACCGTTATTCATATTTCACTATCGTAAATACATGTAAGGCGGATGTGGAAGGTACGGCTATTCGTCTAGCAGTGAGAAAAGAGAAAAGTATTTTGAAAGACTTTTTTAAAAATAAAATCAGTCGAGTGCATGCAACTGACTTATCATTATCGATTTATTTCGACCCATTGTTGAGACATCTTCAGGATGTTCTTCCGAGATTATGTGAAATGGAGCAAAAACTCGGAGTTCGTTAATGGTATCACTGCAGTTACAGCACCTAAGGAACTCACCACTCCTGTTCGGCTCCACACCATCTCGGAGCAACAGCCTGAAGATGGGCAAACATTCGGTCGAAACTAGTCGATAATGAAAAGTCAATTTTTCGCCCTAGACTGTTTTCATATAAAAACTAGCTTATGATTACCCGCTTCGCTGGGTTAAGGTTTTATATGAGTAGTTTTATAAATGTAATATTGAAGGGAATAAAACTGCAGTGAGAGACTTTGCGTTTAGAGCTTTTTATTTTTACTTTTTTTATTTGTACACATATCTCACATGCAAAATGTTTACATTAAATTACATTCATATGATCTATATTTGATGTTTGGTTGTGTGGCGCAAACACATATAATTATATTTTGTGCTACTCCGACACGTGAAAATGCTTTAGGAGGATCATTAATTTACTGACCGGAACAGCACTAATTATTTATTTCATCACTAACATCATGAATTATGCCCCTATTCTACGTGACTTATTTTTATAAAAGCATTGAACGGCCGTTGCCAACATCAGCACACTACGCCGATGCCGTAAGTAAAATTGTACCCCTTGTTGTAGTGCATCACACCACAGTTATGAAAATCCAAAAACGAAGCATCGGCATCTCTTAGTTGCTTGGTGTGCTATGTAACCAACAACTCAATTTGTCCTTTCCTGCACTATGACGTTTTCTACAAATTTCTAAACGTAACGAACTCAAAATGTTACGAGGATAGGCCTGCACCGAAATCATAAAGAAAACTACATAAATTCGAATTTCCTTGCAAAGAATTGTTATGTAAATATATTCAAAGAATTCACATGGAGGTAATTTTGGAACTGGCAATGCAATTTTATCCCTTGAGCAGCATATACTTATATATGACTCGCGAACTTTCCATCACAGACAAACATTAACGTATGACTGCAGTCTGTGTATTGCTGTGAGCTCAAAGATAATATGGAGATGGTACTATGTATTATGAAACCGTGACGCGCGACGTACATTTGTCTAATCCAGTTGTCAGTATTTTGATCCTAAGCACTACAGTTGTCTTTCCAGTGTTTATATTGAGATCATGAGTCTATTGCCATTGTAGTTAATCTATGGCTGTGTTTCCCAGTGTTTTATTTTTGAGTCTTTTTATCTTTGAGCATCTGTTGATCGTCGTATTCAAAGAGGTATATAAACAACATAGAGAGGCTATAGGCAAGCTCCAGCGCTCTGGGTGGCAACACTAAGAAACACTGGGCGCCATATTTGAGAACGTCGGTTTGAGACAGCAGAGTGAGCAGACGCTTCTGTTTGTAATCTAAGCTGATGTGTGAGCGCTGGTACTAGCGGTAAATCATGCCCAGTGTACGTTCGCCGCACAACTGCATTCATAAAACTGTTTTAATATCATACTTTAGGTAGGTATAAAGAAAGAGATATGTAATTATATAGGACGTTGTGTATCAGCGTGTATTTGTTTATAAACATTCATTATAGCTAACTTTCGGATCTACCATGTTCCAAAATTATGTTTACTTCACGACCATCAAAACGTTAGACAGATGACGGTTGTATTTGGTGTGTTTTATTGTACTGAAAGTTGTTTATATAGTGTAAAAATGCGTATTAACCATATGTTCATTAGCCTAGGTATATGAACTGTAATTAAACTATTCTTTATACAGATTGAAAAACAAGGAGTTGCTAAGCCAATGGGTAGCTAGTATGAGATGTCATAAGTGGCAGCCTATAAAGTATAGTCACATATGCTCTTGTCATTTTGAAGATAAATTCATGTATGCTACCAACGATCGAAAGAGGCTACTGCCAAATGCCATTCCAACAATATTTTCGTTTCCTAAGCACCTACAGAAACCAAAAGCTGTAAGGGGAGTACCAAACGAAAAGGTAATTGTGCAGAGCATAATAAATACTTAATGTACGGTACTTAAAAGCATGAAACATCATTTGAACCACAGGTTGAATAAAGGAAATTAAAGATTCTTTAAAATTCGCCTGTATATCCAGGGAAGATATGTCGGCAAATACAAACGATTATTGACCTTATAGTAACATCAGCAAATAATGCTGCAGTTCGAGGATTGTGAACATTACAATTAGGATGCAATCGTAAACGACCAATGCTATTTGCAGTGGGAATTACTTTCCGCAATAAGTCGTCCAGGAATTAAGAAAAAATCGAGACTGGCAATGATTAATATAAAACCTATCATTCAGCGTTAGCAGACGCCCAGTGTCACCTGGCGTGACACTGACGTTTTCAAAGATGGCGGCAACCTTTCCAATTGGCTTCAACTATGACGACGCTGTGGCCAGTCTATGTTGTTTATATACAGTGAATAACTTTAATATTCGGACACTGTGATATTTCAATCTTGGAACATCATAACTTTATTTATAACAAAACAAACAAAACGTATAACCAATTATTACATTACGTGATGTGTCTTGTAAGTAATCAAATAAATTTTATTGAGATAACTTGCATAACTTCCTTAATAATGCAATTTAAATACAACTCGTCCTATATTCACGTTACTTTAATATTCGGACACTTTGCGGAACTAAGTATTTCGAGACAAAATTTTATGGAAAATAAATGTTTCAATATCATGTTGGGTAGCCATTCTGTTTTATCAATTCTTTCAAACGCTACAGCATACTGCTAATGATACTTTTTAAATAGCCCGCACGTAGACTGTCCCATTCTTCTTTAGGTCGAAGCTTCAGACTTTCTTTGGAAGATATTGGTGTACTTCTAATACATCGCTTCACTTCTCCCCACAAATTCTCAATCGGGTTGAGATCTGGTGACTGATGTGGTGGTGGTAGGACTTTGGGGCAGTTGTACAACAAATATTCCTGCATAATGCGAGCCTTATGTTTCGGGTCATTGTCCTGGTAAAATTTCAAGGTGTTTGATATCCCCATGGTTTCAGCACTTTTTCGTAAATTGTTCTTTAATATGTTCAAATAGACATATTTGTCCAAAGTATTGTCGATGAACACTAATTCGCCCGGTCCAAATGTCGATATACAGCCTCAGACAAGGACGCTGCCACCTCCATGCTTTACAGTGGGTTTAATATTTGTGACTGTAAATTCCTCTTTCTTCTTCCGCCACATCATGCTTCGTCCGTCCGACCCACAGACGTTTCTTTCCATTCTGTTGAGTCACATAAGGTTTCTTCCGAGCAACTCTTCCATTGTATCCACTTTCTTTCAATGCTCTGCGAATCGTTTGAGGATGTACCTTCTTGCCAGTCTCGTTGACAGGCTCACGTGCTAATCTCAGTGCACTGAGTGTAGGATCCTTCTTTATTTTTCGTATTAACTTCCTCTTGTCACGAGCATCCAACTTCTGTGGCTGGCCCATTTGTGGTATGGAGTCTACACGGTCCTCGTTTTTGAAACGCCTGACAATATCTGCCACAGTACTCTTACTCATGTTGAGCATGGCAGCAGTTTGTCGATATGATTTTCCTTTCGCATTGTGAAAAATCACAATTTGTCGTATCTCAAAGTTGGTATTATCTTTGCGTGGCATCGTACCGTCTGGACAGTCGACCGCGCTTGTGAACATACACCTGCCTTCATACTAGAAGCAGGCGTACTCACCCCGGCCTGAACGGTGACAAGTGCGACACTGCCATCTGTCCGAATATTAAAGTAACGTGACCATCGAGGAGTGGTTTATTTTAATCGCATTCTTTAACAACTGTTTTACTTTATGCAAACAACGTTCATACTGTTATTTACAAGACATGCACCTTCATATAATATTTGGTTATGTTATATTTTTGTTTCTTCCGAATGCAGTTATAACGCAACAAACTAAAAATATCTTGGTGTCCGAATATTAAAGTTATTCACTGTAGGTCTTTGGTCGAATTGCTCCACATTTTACGGATTTTTGTTCACCACACTCCCCCACCGCCACACACCGCGACCAAAAGATCATAGAGCACACTGCAAACCTAAGGGCTACTCTCATTCATAAGTCATTGGTCTGCAGTGAATAATTTTGGCTATCAAGTGAAATATACGGACACATGTCACACGTTTCATTTTTATATATGTACGAGGGTAAGTCAATTATTATGCGCAAAGTAGTTATAAAATTTGATTGTAATAAAATACGAAACTTACAAGAACATCATTTTTCGACATAGTCTCCTTTCTTTTCAATGCGCTTCGTCCATCGTTCTACAAGCTTCCTTATGTCCTCATAAAAGAAGGTTTTCGGTTGAGCTGCGAGCCAGGAATGCACCGCTTCTTTCACTGCTTCGTCCGAGTCAAATCGACGGCCCCTTAATGCCTGTTTGAGTGGACCAAAGAAGTGATAGTCAGAAGGGGCAAGATCGGGACTATATGGAGGATGATCCAGTACTTCGAATTTGAGTTTCTGGAGCGATTCAGCAGATGTCGAGGCGCGTTTGCTTATGCAACTGTGTGAGTTGTTTTGGGACCCATCTTGCACAAACTTTACGAAACCCAAGTCTGTTGTGAATAATTTCGTAGGCAGAGCCATGACTAATTTGAAGACGATGAGCCACTTCATCAATAGTTAATCGTCTGTCTAAGAGAATCATTTCACGTGATCGCTCAATGATTTCTTCATATGTGGTGGTAAACGGTCATCCGGCTCCTTCATCGTGCTTAGCACTCGTGCGACCATTTCGGAATTTTTCAATCCACTCTTACACACTTCGCTGTGGCAAAACACTGCTCCCGCACTGTAACTGAAAGTCTTCTATGAATTTCGGCCCCTGATACAGCTTCCTCCCACAAAAAACGTATCACTGAACGTTGTTCTTCTTTGGTGCAAATAGACAGCGGAGCAGCCATGATTAACAGCACGGCAGCGACAACGAAACTAACGTAGCAGCTTGAAAATTGCAAAGATATAACAACCAATAAACAAAGCATGCGTCACCAACGTAAAACGATAGTACTACCAATATAAACAAAAATATAACTAAATTGCGGATAGTAATTGACTTACCCTCGTATATTGATTAACATAATGGCGCTATTCTCCCAAACGTAAGAAAAATGTTTCCAAAGATATATTTTGTGAAAGACCTGTTCTGCCATACATGGCAGCTACGGGCCCTCCAGGTGATGAGAGATAACGGGCTGTAATGCGCGCCCTGACATTGGTGGTGTCCGTGCGTTGTCGCCTGGGGAGGCACAAAAAACCGCAGGTGAGGTGGGCGTGGCCACTCTCCCAGGCCACTTTCCCAAGCGGCTCTTCTGTTTTTACGGCGACGCGGCGGTCTTCCGCCGTCATGACGTTATCCCTCAAAATGAAACACTGGGGGCAAGTAGACGGCACAATGACGACAGCCCACTGTTGCATCAGAAATTATCCCACAGTCTGATCCTCCAATTACTTCAAACGTGTTGGACCTGTATATTTGGTTCTGACTCTGCTCTAAAACTCCCTATAACAGTTAAATGATGTTGAGACATGGCAATTTTTCTGTTCAAAGGAGAATTCTGTTCAAAGCGCGACTGTACCTGTCTATGTTTGGTCGCATTATCATTTTGGAACACGGCAATGTTTGTTAGGAATATGTTAGCTATAGCAAGCAGCCTTCTTTCGAGGATGGTGATGTATTATTTGTTAACCGAAAATTGAGGGTCCTGATACTCTGTACACTTTCCAAAGTAACTGGTACACCTATCTGATATCGTGTTGCCCCCCACGACTATGCTTAAATACCACAATACGACTTGGTATGGATTTGTTTAATGTCGGAAGAAGTGCTACAGGAAATTAGTGCCCCTTATCCTGCAGAGGGGGGGGGGGGGGGGGGTGAGGCATGTGACATTACATATAAAGGAGGAAGCTGATTGTATCCATGTGAAAAGCAAGTTTCGCCCTTCAGTTTGTAACAATCAGCAATCAGTCACTGGAAAAACATCTATAGGAAGTGAAGCATGATGCCAAATATTTATTTTAAAGTTTTTTTTTTCAATTTTATAACATGATATGTTAAGAATTGGCTAAGCTCTGTTGGCGCTTGAGAATGGTACATTAACCGAAAGAGGTAGCTTCGAGCTAATAAACTAAGCAGCTGAGGTAAATATGTAATTTTACAAATTATCTACCGCGTTTATTAAATAATTTCTAGTTATAGTAAACCGTAGATGCTGTTAAATGTTCTTTCAAGGAAGTATCAAACTTGGTACGTGCAGAAGAAATTCCGTGTGATTTCCTTTGTTCACACCTGAATTTCCACGGTGACTCGGAAAGTGTATGTCGTGTTTTGGTAAATGGCAAACAGCATTATAAAATGTATTCGATACTTCCCTATTCTTTTTTCACTTTCTCATTGTGCAATTCTATTTCTAGCCTTCCTCCACAACTCAAAAAAGATTTAGTCCATGCCCTGCTAACAATTGACCTTTTTTATGTTAAGAAATAGACTAAGCATATTTCTTCACTACATTGTTAAGATGATTTAAATCACAATAGCCTTTCTTTTTCCAAATAGTTTTCGCTGTACCGAATAACAGACAGGTTGAGTAATAAAATCTGTCCATCACACCAAGCCCCATAGCAAAAATCATACAACTCCTTACGAAAATCCCTCTCAAATCGCTTTCCAGCATACCACAATCTTACTTTAACCACATTAATACTGTTAACGTAGAACATGGTCTTAGCAATTATTTTTCTCCTCTGTTAATAGTTGTGGGTAATAAATTTTGCACAATTGTTTCACCACCCGTTTCCAAATTGCAGCAGTCAAACACAGCCCACAGCCAGCCATTAATGAGCTGAGCCGTTGGAACGTTACAGTGACTTTGCTGCCGCCTTTAACTAGCAAGGCGTTACTAATCCGTCCAAAGCTTTGCTTATATTGCCTACCACCACGGGTCAGATTGGCTTTCATATTGCCCGAGATCACATGATCAAGCAACATCGTAAACGAACTTTGCCGCTGTGCAGTTGGCGCGCCGCTGCTCGCTGTATGAGTTTCGAGTCCTCCCTTGGACATTCGTTTATTTGTTGTCCTTAGCATCAGTTAGTTTTTTTGTAAGCTTAGGGACTGATCACCAGAGTAGTTAAGTCCCATAGATTTAAGGGGGTATCTAGGCAAAATTTAGCCTCCATATAAATGTGTAGCATGTTAGAAATACTGACTCAAATTTTCACAGATTAATTCGAACTACAAATGATAAAAAAAAGGCTGTCTTCTTTGAATCACTGCGCAGCGCCAAGCTCACTATTCTAGACGACGCACTCCTTGATCGTGATGTACTCAACTGTCCATTATAATTGCTTCACCAAGAATAAATGCAGATGATAAACGGGTATTCATTGGACAAATATACTATACTACAACTGACATGTGTTTACATTTTCACGCAATTTGGGTGCATAGATCCTGAGAACAACCAACTCTGGCCGTAATAACGGACTTGATACGCCTGATCATTGAGTCAAACAGGGCTTGGATGGCGTGTACAGGTACAGATTCCCATGCAGCTTCAACACGATACCACAGTTCATCAAGAGTAGCGAGTGGCGTATTGTGACGAGCCAGTTGCTCGGCCACCATTGACCAGACGTTTTCAGTTGGTGAGAGATCTGGAGAATGTGCTGGGCAGGGCAGCAGTCGAATATTTTCCGTATCCAGAAAGGCCCGTACAGGACCTGAAACATGTGGTCGTGCATTATCCTGCTGAAATGTACGGTTTCACAGGGATCGAATGAAGGGTAGAGCCACGGGTCGTAGTACATGCTTCCAATGTGCGTTCACCGCCATGTTGCCAAACAAGTATGCGACCATTATGATACTGTAAACAGAACTTGGATTCATCGGAAAAAATTACGTTTTGTCATTCGTGCATCCAATTTTGTCGTTGTGTACACCATCTCTGGCGCTCTTTGCGGCGGAACGACCTCTTCGTACGGCGGAACGTGTGCTAAAACCTTATCTTCAAAAACACTCGTTTTGTATGATTAGGGTTGAATGTGGCCGTGTCAGACTTCGTAATACTTGAGGTGTCCACTCGCCCATAAAAATTTATATAAAATAAAAAACAATATGTTCATGTAAAATCTTTATACGTTGCAATATTTCAAAATCAGATTCTTGCGCCGAGGGAAGAAGTCTTTAACTGTCACTCTTGTTAAAATATTTCTAAGTTCTCTCATAGATAAGACGTTCAAAAGAAATTCTTCAGTTTGTGGTCGTTGCTATAGCTACAGAGAAAAAATAATATTTCTTCAATGATTATCGATCAATGTGTATGATCGATTAATCAAAGTTCTAAAAGAAACATTTATCGAAGTTTTCTTGACGTAACTTTCCCACCAATGAAAATTCATAAGAATCTTCCTTCAGATTGAAGAATATTCAAATTAAATCATCTGCTCATTTCATTAATATATTATTCATCGTAAAATAATTCTTCATAAATGATGTACTCTGACACTTTCGTCAAGTTTAAACACGATAACATTTATTACTTTCTAAGACATTACATATGTAGTCATCGACAGACAAAAGGGATCTGACTTTTAACATTTATTGTTTAATCATGAAACGTCGATAATAATGTCAACTCTCGCGACGACAACCGCAGAGATCAACATCTTCTTGCCTCGTGGCCGTCGACCCGCGACTTGATGTGGCCGGCTATTTACTCCTTGGAATCGGCGTCGAAGATGTTGTTCTCGTAGGTTAAATCGCCTCACATGAAACATAAAAAACATACAAAAAACTTCTTTAAGATTCATATAACATTCAATATTTACGTAAAATTACTTAAGAACACAAACATAAGTAAGTTATCCTGCATAAACTGAGCTGACATGAGATAAGTAGCGGAGACAATAATCCGTCCCACTACATCTTGTCTGTGGTGAAGCGTCAAGGGTAACCGCGGCCATGGTCTCCGAGCTGGTAGTCCATGCTGCTGCAAAGGTCGTCGAACTGTTCGTGAAGATGGTTGTTGTAAATGTCCCCGTCTGTTGACTCAGGGATCGAGACGTGGCTGCACGATCCGTTTTGAGCCATGTGGATAAGATGCCTCTCATCTCGACTGTTAGTGATACGAGGCCGTTGGGATCCAGCACGGCGTTCGGTATTGCCCTCCTCAACCCACCGATTCCATATTCTGCTAACAGTCATTGGATCGCGACCAACGCGAGCAGCAATGGCGCCATACGATAAACCGCAATCGCGATAGGCTACAATCCGACCTTTATCAAAGTCGGAAACGTGATGGTACGCATTTCTCCTCCTTACACGAGGCATCACAACAACGTTTCACCACGAAATGCCGGTCAATTACTGTTTGCCTAGAAATCCGTTGGAAACTTTCCTCATGTCAGCACGTTGTAGGTGTCGCCACCGGCGCCAACATTGTGTGAATGCTCTGTAAAGCTAATCATTTGCATATCATAGCATCGTCTTCCTGTCGGTAAAATTTCGCACTTGTAGCACGTCATCCTCGTGGTGTAGCATTTGTAATGGCGATGAGTGTATTATTATTATTATTATTAAAGCAGCGGAAGAATATAGAAAGCAGTGGACCGTTTTTGCCGTGTTATCTTTGCCTTCCGCTAGGTATATTTGGAAGCTGTTTTTGTCTATGGTGCAGAAATATATAAAATTCTGCTCTGCTGTTACTGTGATAATTACGACTATGTTCCAATTTTTCTTGCAAATATATTATGACAAAGGAATACGGCAAAATACTGGAAATTTGAAAGCAATGCAGAACGCAGCGTGGACAATATATTTTCATAAGTTGTCTACTGATAAGAAACCAGTACATGAATTGTGTGATGTATCCTGGTGTAAATATAAACAGGCAAAAGTTGAAGACAAAACATATTCGCATAAACAGTCTTCCTGTAGCAGTCTTAAGCACCGTGAAGCCAGCATTTCAGTTTCTAGCTCATTCAGAGTTGTTAAAGAAATGTACCCACGGTAGAACATTATACCCGAATGAGAGCTTCAACAGTCTCATTTGGAAGAGATGCCCCAAAACAACATTTAGCTCATTGACTGTTGTTAAAATTACCACATATGATGCATGTCTGGTGTTTAATTATTGTAACACTTAAAATGTTTTTATGGTTGTTAAGTAATTACAGTTCATTCTACCACTTCCAAACAAGATACTTAGCTTTTCAACATTACGATGTATGGGGGTTCTGCTCGCTGCAACATTATTCTCCTGGGGCGTCGTGGTAGAAATAAATACTCAATATGTACAATTTTTCACTTCTTCTTTAATTTGAAATCAAACTGCTTCTCCACCAAAACATTACAGTTTCAAAACATACACAATGTATCAGAACTTATCTGGTAGTACTTCCATTTCAAAACAACAGACTGACATAGTTTCCAGTGTACTTTAGAAAAGCCAAAACTCCAACTCCCCCACGCAAGGCGGTGAGGCAAATATATAACATCGGCAATAATGGCATTACATTATCCATTGTTCATAACAATTGAATATCCTTATTTACAATTACCGAACATACAAATAAAACATTTCATGTACACAAGAACAATCACAATATAAAATGAAAACTATACATACAATAATTTTACATGGCCCATATATTTTTAAGTCATAATTTCGGTTCTTTCTGTATGATAACAAACAGCAATGTTAAATGTCAATTAACTAGTTAATGAATACATCATACATATTCCTATTATATATTGAAATATCAAATATCGTCGCAACTCTGAAAATAGGTTCAAAATCTCACGTCAGTCAATATATACAAAGAATTACAATATTGAATTTCGACTATTACATTAACACAATTAGCTGGTCAATACAACTTGTTTATGAGCCTAACCTATATACCATGCTATTTATTTTCATTACTTTATGTTTTACATAAGTTTGTACCCATCGTCTGTCTAAGTCTTGAAATAACATACAATGACAAAAGTATTGTTTATAGAACTGTCTGGTAACGTCTTATACAAATCTCTTAATTAATGAAATCGATCACTTATTTTAATCACAGTATCAACGAGACACTGTCCTACACTGATTCCTAGACTGGCTATTTCGTTTGTAACTTCACACGCAAATTATATCACTATTACACCACACGATTCCGGGTCCGACGCAGACGGTATCGTACAATAACATTGAGATGAGAGGGCCAGCAGTATTGTCACACACTGGAAGACTAAGGACCTTTACTGGACTAGGCTTTGTTGCTGGTTGCTTCACCGAGAAGCTATTGAAGAAGATGGATAATGCGCGTGTTGCAAGATCTGAAGTGTCTGTGAAGGATATAGCCAAAAGGGCTCGCCAGAAACATCAGTTACAAAGGAAACATATTCAAGAAGAGCAAGACCACCAAATGTATGGTTATGGTCAACATTAAGATACTATTTTATGGTGTAAATCTTTATAGAATCTCTTATGTGCATTTCCCGCAACTATCATTTTTCGGTGTATAAGGAACATTTTTTCTGAACCACTGAAGATAGATATGTGAAATTTTCTACAGTCTTTGTTCATACTATTATACAGCTTCCTGTGGTTCAAATTTTTTCTAAGGGTATTTCTGTCAAAATTATTTACTTTTTTGTGAAATTGAAATTGCTTTGTTGCTTATACGTAATTTTTAAAAATAAATTGTAAGAGCTCTAAAAGTGATACTGAAAAACTGTTCCGCACGTTTGCTTATCTGATTACTAAGAATGGGCTGTTGGCTTATTGTGAGGTAGTTCTCACACTTACCTCCCCTTGCATGGTTCAGAAATGTGTGGCTGCCATTTTTCTGGAAGTCTGATGGCTCGCCGCCAGTCACACAGTTGCTATTCACCAATATGAACTATTTAGACATTTCTACCATAATGCCTAGAGCACAAAGGCAGAACTAGAGAAGAATGTATAATAAGGGAAAGATAGATACCGCCTTCAGGAAAATAAAGGAGATATTTGGAGAAAAGAAAAGCAGCTGTAAGAAAAGAACTCAGACGGAAAATCAGTACTAAACAAAGAGGGAAAAGCTGAAATGTGGAATGAATATGTAGAGAGCCTGTACAAAGAAAATTAACTTCAAGGTAGTATGCTAGAAATGAAAGACGAAATGCAGGAAGAGGAGGTAAGGAGATACGATACTGCGAGAATAATTTGGCAGAGCGCTGAATGATAAGAGTCGAAACAAGGCCCCTGAAATAGATGACGTCCCGTCTGAACTGCTATTATCGTTAGAAGAGCCAGTCATGAAGAAATTGTTTCACCTGGTATGCAAGATGTATGAGACACGGGAAATACCCTTCGACTTCAAGAAGAACATACTAATTCAAATTCCAAAGTAAGCAAGTGCAGACAAATGTGTAAATTACAGAACTATCAGTTTAAAGTGAGTTGCAAAATACTAACATGAATTATTTACAGACGAATGGAAAAACTTGTGGAATTCAACCTTGGGGAAGAGCAGTTTGGATTTAGAAGAATTGTAGGAACACGGGAGACAAATCTCACATTACGACCTGTCTTAGCAGATAGGCTACGGAAAGGCAACCTATTCTTTTAGCATTTGTAGATTAGGAGAAAGCTTCTGACAATATCGACTGGAATAAACTCTTCCAAATCATGAAGGTAACAGGGGTAAAATATACTGAGCGAAGAGTTAAATTCAAATTATACAAAAACCAGACAGCGGTTATTAGAGTCGAAAGGCATGAAAGGGGCGCAGTGGTTGGGAAGGGAGTAAGACGGGGTCATAGACTTTCCCCAATGTTGTTTAATCTGTACATTGAGAATGCAGTGAAAGACCCTGCGGCTTGGGTGTGTGTGTTTGTCCGTAGATTAGTTTACCTAGGTTTAAGTAGTTTGTAAGCTACGGACTGATGACCACGCAGTTTGGTCCGATAGATTTACAAACATTTGAACATTTGCAGTGAAAGAATGCAAGGAGAAATTCTGAGAGAGAATTGAAGTCCAGGATCAAGGGACAAAAACCTTCAGGTTTACTGACGGCAAAGTAATTTTGTCAGAGACATCAAAGAACCTGGAAGAGCAATTAAACGGAATGGACAGTGTCTTGAAAAGAGGGTAAGATGAACATGAACAAGAGTAAAACAAGGATAATGGAATGTAGCGTCAGAAAGTAAGGCGATGTTGAGGAGATTGGATTATATAATGAGGAAATAAAAGTAGTTGATGAGTTTTGTTATTTGGGTAGCAAGATTACTTCTCATGGGCGAAGTAAAGATGATATAAAATGCAGAAGGCCTATGGGAAGAAAAGCGTTTCTAAAGAATCGAATTTTGTTGACGTCCAATATTAATTTTAATGTTAGGAAGTCCTTTCTGAAAGCACTTGTCTGTAGTGTAGCATTGTATGGGAGTGAAACATGGACGATAAGGAGTTCAGAAAAAAGATGATAGAAGCTTTTGAAATGTGGTTCTACAAACGAATCATGAAAATTAGATGGGTAGATCTACTAATGAGGAGGCGCTTAACCGAATTGGGGAGAAAAGGAGTTTCTGGCATGTCCTAAGAGAAAGGATAGATTGGTGGGACACATTCTGAAACATCATGGAATCGTCAACTTAGCATTAGAGGGAAGTGTGTGAGGTAAAAATCCTAGAGGGAGACCGAGGGACGAATACAGTAAGCAGATTCAAAGGGATGTAGGTTGCAGAACTTATTTTCAGATGAAGAGACTTGCACAGGACAGGGTAGCGTGGAGAGCTGCATCAAACCAATCTGCGGATTGAACACCAAAACAACGACCGATTCAGGGCATTTATATCTGTTCAGTGGGAAAGTGGAAAATTTGTGGTGGGCCAAGAATCGAATCCGGTTTTCCCGCTTCGGGACAGCGTTCGCCTTAACTAATTACGCTATCCAGGCACGCTTCCCTTCGAACCCCAATTACGAACCTGTGGCACACTACAATGGTAGTGGCCCCTGCCCAATACTTTCGCAAGGGATCGAACTAACGCGTCCACATTGAAATTGTCAGTAACTTGTTGGAGATTCATTTACAATTTTTGATTTGGTGTATGTTCTTTTCGAAAATGTCCGAAAGAAGAGGCACTATTTGTGACGGCCGTATTCCTACGAATTCGAAATATTGAAATATTTCTACTGTTTCAGGACACTGTTTTATACTCAATGGCAAAGCTGAAAATTTGAGTTCGACCGGGATTCGAATCCGGATTACCCGCTGCGCCCAGCGATCGCCTTAACAATTTGGGCTATTCATTAGTAATAAATAACACAAACAGTTCAAAATCATTGTGATGTTATTTTACCATTGAGTACCGCTCTGACGGCGAACTTTATGGCAACTCTACAATGTAAGGGACTTTTAGCCAATCTATCCAGAGAAAATGCTGACATTAGTTCCAAATTGTGGGTGTGGTCTGGTTCCACGGTTCTGGGGCTGCCGTCATGCAAAGGCGGGAAACACCCGAACTGCCGGCCGCAGTGGCCGAGGGGACTGAGGCACTCCAGTCACGGTCTGCGTGGCCACTACGGTCGGGGGTTCGAATCCCCCCTCGGGCATGGATATTTGTGCCGTCCTTAGGATTAGCTGGTTGAGAAGTAGTTAGTAAGTTTAGGGACTGATGACCCCGTAGTTAAGTCCCATAAGCTATACAAACATTTGAACATTTTGAAACACCCGGGCCGGCCGCGGTGGCCGAGGGGACTGAGGCGCTTCAGCCACGGTCTGCACGGCCACTACGGTCGGGGGTTCGAATCCCCCCTCGGGCATGGATATTTGTGCCGTCCTAGTTCGTAAGTAGTTCATAAGTAGTTTGTAAGTTTAGGGACTGATGACCCCGTAGTTAAGTCCCATAAGCTTAACAAACATTTCAACATTTGAAACACCCGAACTCAAGAGGCGTCCCTCCGCCGGGAAGACGCTGTGTCCAATCGTTCAAAATAAAGGCTGGAACGGTCTCTGTGTCTGTTCGCCATATTTCGAATTTATGCTGATAATCTAGGACCGGGAGAAATACGCGACCCACGAGCTGACAGCTTCTGGTTAGGCAAGCATGGAGGGACATTAGATTGCTAGGGAAAATGGATATTACGTGGTTTAATTGCCGAGTAATTTTATCGAATTTCACAATTTCAATCTATCCGTACATTGTGACGTTTCAATGGCGTCGTAATTTTGTGTAATGTTTAAATCCATAATCAAAATTTTAATGCACTTCGCTGTGGCATAAAGACAGGACAAGGTGTCACGCTGACACACTTTTTCGGCTGGGAAAAGTCTCAGAATTAGAAATTCATCTACTGGAAATGGAAAGAAATGTAACGAAACA
Organism: Locusta migratoria; assembly: GCA_026315105.1. Taxonomy (NCBI): domain Eukaryota; kingdom Metazoa; phylum Arthropoda; class Insecta; order Orthoptera; family Acrididae; genus Locusta; species Locusta migratoria. The sequence continues at coordinate 621,820,123 of CM048746.1, read as the reverse complement.
GGTGGGTAAGAGATGATTTTTACCCACTGAATACCTAGACTTCCCTCTGGCTGTCACGAGCAGTGAAATTAAAATTGTATAAAACATTAATTTCTCCTGTAATTCTTCAGGGACGTCAAAGCAAGAGCACTATGAAATAATAACTAGAAATACTGACATTTTTCTAACATTGTTGGATTAATGAGAGTGGGAGATTAGAGTGGACAGGATACGTGGTTGGGATGTATGAGGAGCGATGGCATAGCAAGGTAACTAATTTATTTGTGGAAACGATATACCGAGTGATCAAAAACTCACTATAAATTTGAAAACTTAATAAATCCCGGAATAATGTAGATAGAGAGGTAAAAAATTTTCACACATGCTTGGAATGACAAAGGGTTTTATTAGAACAAAAAAAAAGTTCGAAAAATGTCCGACAGATGGCGCTTCATCTGATCAGAAAAGCAATAATTGGCACAACAAATTAAGACAAAACAAAGATGATATTCTTTACAGAAAATGCTCAATATGTTGACCATCATTCCTCAACAATAGCTTTAGTCGAGCAATAATGTTGTGAACAGCACATTAAAGCATGTCCGGAGTTATGGTGAGGCATTGGCGTCGGATGTTGTCTTCCAGCATCCCTAGAGATGTCGGTCGATGACGATACTCTTGCGACTTCAGGTAACCCCAAAGCCAAAAATCGCACGGACTGAGATCTGGAGACCTGAGAGGCCAAGCATGACGAAAGTGGCGGCTGAGCACACGATCACCACCAAACAACGCGTGCAAGAGATGTTTCACGCGTCTAGCAATATGGGGTGGAGTGCCATCCTGCATAAAAATCGTATGTTCCAGTAGGTGTTTATCAGCCAGGCTGGGGATGATGCGATTCTGTAACATTTTGGCGTACCTTTCACCCGTCACGGTAGCAGTTACAAAATCAGAATCACGCAGTTCCTCAAAGAAAAAAGGCCCGATAACGGTAGATATGGCTCTAATAAAACCCCATGTCATTTCAAGCATGTGTCAATTTTTACCTATCTACATTATTCCGTGATTTATTAAGTTTTCAAATTTATACCTACTTTTTGATTACCCAGTATCATTCCATAAAATCTTGGGCGAACCTCCTGATGAAAATAGCTTCCTCCCACGATATTTCGGCACAGATTCTTCTGGCCATCTTCAGGTGAGTACCGCCGAAGTACTGGCGAAGACGCATATATAGGGAAGATGACCGCACTGTGCAGGAGCGCATTGTGGAACACCAGCGTCATACTCGCCTCCTCCAGCCCACCAAGTCCGCCATCGACGAACATTTTATTTTCACAGGTCATTAAATGAATTATAACGAGACGAAAATTGTGGCCCACACATCCAACTTTTCCAGTTCAGTTATCAATAAAGCTGTGGAAATAAGGTTGTCTGACAGTGAGACTCTTATTAATCGAGACATCGGTTTCGAAATTAATCCTGCATGGAATCCCGTCATTGAAAAACTTCGTAGTCGACGTAGTTCCCTGCAACTGAATGACGATGATAATCGATTCTATATCGAAGCGACAAGCCCCCATCACGGCGGACGCTCAGAGTAGCGTACGTAGTTGTAGTAAACACGCACACTAAGTACGCGCATGAGCAATGTCAGTTGAATTGGACATAAATAACAGTGCTCAGCGCGTCTTCGCCAGTACTTCGGCGGTCTTCACGTGAAGATGGCCAGAAGACTGCCCCGAAATATCGTGGCAGGAAGTTACTGACATCCGGCAATTCACCCAAGATTTTATGGAATTATAAGTACACCGGGAAAGCTTTAAACATCACGATATATTATTCATTTCGTAAGATACTTAATTTCTTAAGAACAAGATTTTTTTAAAGTAACGTATTTATTAAACTTTTTAGTTTTATACATTAATTTAATTATTCTTTGCAATGATACCCGTAGGAAAAGACTATCGTCCGCCTACGAAGAGACGCATTGATCGCACTCGAATAGATGTACAACAACTGGAAGCCTGGGAGAACTGGAAGCAGACGGCCACGAATCGGAATGACTGGAGAGCCTCCTTCCTAAGGAGTGGAGCCCACTGGACTTGATTTCCTGAAGTAAATAAGTGTACTGGGCCGATCTTGCTAACATTCATTTCCTTTCCGACTTCTCCACATCTTTCCTGCATCCATTTCGCATTAGCTTTCTTGTACTCTCTTTTTATTCCATTCTTGACTTGCATTTTTCAAACGCCGTATATCCCAGAATGTTTTCGGAATCCGTTCTTTCCTCGATGAGCTCAACTCTCTCCTCTGTGCCTCGCAGAATGGCTGCGCGGTCTAAAGCGATATGCAGCGGACTGGGCTGCCGTTCCCGCCGAAGTTTCGAGTCCTCTCTTAGGCAGTGGTGTGTGTGCCCTGTCCTTAGCATAAGTTATTTAGGTAGTTTGTTAGTCTAGGGAGTGATGACCATAGCAGTTGGGCCCAGTAGGTTTACAGACATTTGAACATTTATTTCTACTGTTACCCATAGTGTCTCGCAGTTAACTTCCTTGTTCATATGTTTGCCATTCCAGCATTTGTGGTTGCTGTTTGTCGATATGTCGAACCCTCTTCATGTAAACTGCATGCTCTGTCATTTATTACTCTGCAACAACATTCGTTGTTCAGTCTGTACATTGAGCAAGTTGTGAAGGAATGGAAGGAGAAATTTGGAGAGGGAATTAAAGTCCAGGGACAGGGAATAAAAGCCTTGCGATTTGGTGATGACTTAGTAATTCTGTCAGAGACAGCAAAGAACCCAGAAGAGCAAAACTGGAATGGACAGTGTCTTGAAAGGAAGATATAAGATAAACATTAACAAAACGAGAATGTTGTGCCATTAAATCGGGCGATGCTGGAGGTATTAGATTAAGTAAGGTAAGGTAAAGCAGTCAACAATCCGAAGATTGGTTTGTACACAACAATGCTTTACTAGACATGGTCCTGTTTGGAGGTGGTATGCCATTGCCTTCCTCCGACCTTCGAACTGACTTACCCAGCCAGTTATAGGGGGACCTACCGTTTAACATGGGTTTCGACCCACCGTGCTACTCGGTATTTTTCACATGAGCAATAGTGCCAGAGGTAAAAGAAGTGGAAAGTGACAGATAAAAATCCTAGGACCTGGCGGGGATCGAACCCACGACCTCTGGATTTGTAGTCTGGCACTACACCACTGGTTTTTTTTTTTTTTTCCATCAGGCAGATCTATAGTTTGCGGTCGTCCGTTGAATTTGTTTTGTTCGTGGTTGTTCGTTGAATGGTTACCCCAGCTTTTTTATTACAGAGGCCGTTTTGCCCCCTGACCGGGCGCGTTGAGCCACGGCGCCCGGCGGTGCAACCGAGGCGCACTTAATGCGACGATATAAGTAGTAGATGAGTTGTTTTGTTATTTGGGTAGCAAGATAACTTTTGATGGGCGGAGTAAAGAAGGTGTAAAATTCACAATGGCAACGGGAGGAAAAGCGTTTCTGAAGAAGTGAAATATGTTGACATCGAATATTAGTTTAAATGTTAGGAAGTCCTTTCTGAAAACATTTGTCTGGAGTGTAGCACTGTATGGGCCTGAAACGTGGATGATAAGTAGTTCACACAAAAAGATGATAGCAGCTTTCGAAATGTAGTGCTACAGCCGAATGATGAAGATTAGATGACTAGATCACCTAACTAATGAGGAGGTACCCAACAGAATTGAGGTGAATAAGAGTTTCTGGCATTTCCTGACTAAGAGAAGGGATAGGTTGGTGGCACATATTCTAATACATCAAGGAATCGTCAACTTAACATTAGAAGGAAGTGTGTGGGGGGAAAAATCGCAGAGGGAGACCGAGGGTTGAATACAGTAAGCAGATTCAAAACTATGTAGGTAGGACAGGGGGGCGTGGAAAGCTGCATAAAACCATGTCGCGTCCTACATAGGAAAGAGGGAAGAGGTAGCAAGGTCAGTCTGCATATCACGAGCGGAAAGGAGTGATTGCAGAGAGACAGTACAGGCATCTACTAGAGATGCGGATTTCGGGACTCGAGAGGATACTTATTTAGGAAACTTTATGGAACTCCTAGGTACCTTGCATTGAATTTATTGCATCCCATTCTAAATCCACTACACTGGGGTTAGTTATTAAAAAAAAGAACACACAAGAAGTATAAATCGTTTGCCACAACAGAAGCCAGTAATTACGTTCCCTAGCAGCATCCCCTAGACAGACGCACTCCCTGCGAGAAACAGACTGTCATGGAGCACCCCGAGGCCGACGGCGATAGTCACGGGCTGGCGCCCGACTCGTCTGACTGAGAACTCCCCTCTTGATCCAAAAACCGGGGGTTTTAACGGCCGGTGTGGGCGCTCCTCTTTTCCCCACTTTCCGACAGTTAACAATTTCCTATTGGCCGCTGTTGGTTCAACCAATCTAAATTGTGGCTTGCCCTCTCTCTGAGTCCTCTAGCGAACCACGTTTCAGCCCTGTCCTTTCTGCCATTCCCCGGGTGGGGAGGTGGCTTGTTTGTGCACTAACAAAATCCATACTTGGTAGCAACATTGTTCCCAAGTGACTGGTATCAACTTTGCTACGTACATTAAAACGTGCCTGTTGGCCACTAAGTACTAATGTAACGTCTTACAACAGCGTCTAGACGCTATATGAAGTTACGCCCATCTTCTCCGAAATGTAACCTCCACCCTGGGACGGTGGCCGAGGGCATCAGCAGTTCGCTAGGAGATTTCTTTAGTGCCTACATCTCGTAAGATATACGTGTCTGTTTTAGCCTGTTATCTGCAGTGGTCTCTATTTCTCAGCCTGGAGTGCGTCTCTGTGGCTCACACAGCCTCTCACCAATTTCAACAGTAAAATCAATATATTTTGCGGCAACGAAAACAATATTCATAGAGAATATCGAACAGGCACCACCATTCCTCAATAGTTCTCTATCGCATTTCCTCCCGCGGTGGTTCCTTCGGACGATTCTTTTAAACTTCAGTCTACTCTTCATTATTTCCTGTGATCTTAAATTACAACAACAGATTAAAATAAAAGTTACTACATACAATTTGGTATCCCCGACCGTAGTTGTGTCCATGTTGACGAAGGTCGTTGGTATCGTTGTCCGCGGAGTATGCCACGGCAACGAAGCATGTGCAACAAGCGATACTAGATAAGTGTTTCCAGAAACAGACAGTTCGGCGCGCCATTGTTGATTGAAACACTTCCTGGCCCCCGAAGCGAGGCTGTAGGTCGGCCACGGTTTCGAGGCAGTTTGTTCGTCATCGTAAAGGCCGCATCGGTAGAAGCTACTACCCGCTTAAGCTGACAATCAGCGCGTTGGCTTATAGAAGCGACCTGTCTTTGATGTCACTCCCACCAGCCACCTCGGGGAGTGTCAACTTCATTTGCGCGAACAGTAAACCGCAGTGTGCCGTTAGCTGAGTTTGATCTACTTGTTTCCTCTGTTTGGATTAATCGCTTTGTAGGACAATCTGGTTAGGGAACGGGATCTTTCGAGTTAGTCCTCAGTGCTGTTTCGTCGTTGTTAAATTTGGCAGCTTTGGCCGGTAGTGGCGTGTTTCGCTCGATCGCTTTATAGTCTAAGAATTTGAAAGATGTGGATGCAAAAACTATTACCCGAAAACAATAAACAAAAATGAGCGTATAGGAAATTAAATTTCAAATAGAGTTTCTATTTAATGAAACTCTAGCCGACATGGCGAAATTTGAAAAAAAAAAAAAAAAAAAAAAAAAACGCAAAGCTACAAAAAACGGTTATTCATAAATAAATAAACATGTACGAGGGGAAAATGTTACATTAGAAATTTTTGTACGTATCGAATATCTCGCAACTTTTCGAGATACATAAAAAACAATTAAAATCCGTTAAAGACTAGATTACTTATAACTCGTCAACATTCATGTGTCCAAAAACTACTTTTTTCTGAAAAAGAAAGTTAAAAACATTATCAATAAAAGAATGCAATCTAGAAAATGGGCAAGATTTGCTCAGAGGATCGACTTAGAGTAAGGGACTAACAGTTTTTGTTCAAAATGTTCAAATGTTTGTTAAGCTTATGGGACTTAACAACGGGGTTACCAGTCCCTAAACTTACAAACTACTTATCAACTAGCTTATCATAAGGACGGCACAAATATCCATGCCCGAGGGGGGATTCGAACCCCCGACCGTAGTGTTCAATGTTCAATTGTTTGTAAAGTCTATGAGACTTAACTACGAGGTCATCAGTCCCTAAACTTACAAACTACTTATGAACTACTTACGAACTAGGACGGCACAAATATCCATGCCCGAGGGGGGATTCGAACTCCCGATCGTAGTGGCCGTGCAGACCGTGACGTAATCGCCTCTGTCCCCTCGGCCACCGCGGCTGGCAACAGTTTTTGGTTCCTTTTCTTGGTAAAGAGTTGTAATATCATGATATTAAATAATTTGTTAAATTTTGTTAATTGTATCAAATAATAATCTTGGAGAACGAACTGTTTTTGGCCTGTTTTCTTCAACTGACTCTTTCTATTTTTATGTTATGAAAGCAACTGTAAAAAGAAACATATAGCCAACATGTTGTTAGAGATTTTCAAACAAAAAATGTTGCTGTATTATCTTCTGGAGCCGAGATAAATGTTTGTCTTAGAAAAATCCTAGGAGACGTAAATAACATTTTCTAGCGATGTGCGGCAAATAACAAGTTTGGATACGTGAATGTTGATGAGTTATAAAGAATCTAGTTTTTAACGGTTTTAAGTGCTTTTTTTCTTAAATGTCGAAAGTTACAAAGAACACGTTAGTACAAAAACAATAATCGATAGATATTCTTAAGAGCTATAACTATCTAATTAACCATTTTCTGAATAGACTTATAGTTTTTATTGATTTAAGAAAAACAGTTTTTTGCAACTTTGCGAATTTTTTGGGAAATTTCGCCATCTCGGCTACAGTTTCATTAAATAGAAACCAAATTTGAAATTTAATTTCCTATACGCTCATAATTTTTGTTTTCAGGTAATAATTTTTGTAAATTTAACATTATGCTGCCACAGACCCTCTGCCAGGCACTTAAATGTGATTTGCAGAGTATCCCATGTAGATGTAGAATGCATGCACTATTCATGACCACACACTAGTAAGCGTTACTTGACTGCCGCCGAATATAGTGCATTGCTCGTGTCGGAGTATCATGGACAAGCAGTTTGTGGACTTATTGAGGCAATAGTTGTAAACGCAGCAGCAGCAAAGTCGACAGCCTCGACAGTAATATGCTGTGCTTCTTGATGGTGTTGGTTGCTGGGGGAAAACATCGGCAAAAAGGGCTTCCCGTTTTCGGACCTTTTGATGTAGGTACAGGAAGATAGACATTACCTGAAACCTTTTTTGCACTGCTGCAAAGTAAGACTATTACGACAGAGCTCCTTCTTCTACAGTCTTTCTGTATAATACGGATAAAAACATGTCTCAACGGAATGTGACTCGTTTGGTTGACAATTGATGACCTGTGTAATACACATTTCCGTTTGCAACTCATGAAGTAATTAGTGCTATCGGCGGGGGATCTCAACTTGCATGCCTGTGGAGTGTCGTCTCAGTTTGCCACGTGATTTCCTGTCAAATATATCTATATAAAAGGAGAATGAGACTCACTCACTCACTGACTAAACAGGAAATGTCGAAATTACTTCATCTATGAAGCTGAAATTTCGCAGGAATAGAATTTATAAGTAAGAAACGTCAGCTAAGAAAGTATTTTGTGATGGTGCTTGGCGGAGCATACTTCTGCTACGAACACAGAAAATCTACAGTTTTATTCCGATCTTCACGAGATTTCGCACGCTTGACCTTCAAAACAAAAGGAATGTCACCGTCTACCTTATGTTTCGTACGGTGCATGGGGGAGGGTATTTTGCAACATACAAAGGGATCCTTAAATAACCTTGGTCGCGCCATAACTTGAGAACGGCTCGACCGATTTCACAGATCCTCTTTTTTTTTCCTTCGATATTCTCAGAACAAGGGTTTTATGCAATAAAACTGGAACATTTGAGAACAACGAAGTTTCTATTGCATATAAATCTATAGTCTTGTTCCAATATTCATGAAATTTTGCAAACTCTATCTTAAAAACAAGAGGAATGTCACCGTCTGTATTAAATTTCGTTCGGTGCATGTTGGAGGGTACTTTACTTACGGAATTTTACAAACTGCATAGTCTTCCTCCAATCTTTATGAATTTTTGCACACATGACTTTTAAACCAAGAAGAAGATCACTGGATACATAAATACTTTTTGTATAGGTGTGGTGTCTGTTCTTTCGGAAGTCCGAAAGAACAGACACTACACCAAAACAATAAGTATTAAAACGCGACGACGGCATTAGCTTTAGTTATTTCACCACAGATGCGGTCATACGCCCGACCTCGCACGGGAATCCGTAATGGCGAGTGTAAGAGGGCATGGACGATAGGGGTGCTACAAACATAACGTGCGACTTGTGAGAATTTGAGACGGACGGGAGGCGAGCACGGATGGCCAACTGGTTGAGGCGACCGCTGGCACGAAGCGGGAGACTCGGGTTCGATTCCCGGTACGACTCACATTTTCACTTGGCGTCATTGCTTAATATCAATGCCCAAATCGGCAGTCCTTTCTTTCCTATGCTTCTTCCTTACTTTCCTTTAACAATAATTTGCAAACGGGTACATAAATGAAACTTCCACTCTGTAACGGAGTGTGCACTGATATGAAACTTCCCGGCAGATTAAAACTGTGTTCCGGAACCGAGACTCGAACCAAGGACCTTTGCCTTTCTCGGGCAAGCGCTCTACCTTCTGAGCTATCTCGACACGACTCACGATGCCGCCTCAGAACTTTACTTCCGTCAGTACCTCGCCTCCTACTTTCCAAACTTTACAGAAGCTCTCCTGCGAAACATGCAAGACTAACACTCCTGGAACAATTGATATGGTGGAGACATGGCTTAGCCACAGCCTAAGGTATGTTTCCAGAATACAAAGTAGAAGGCGAAGTACTGGCGGAAGTAAAGTTGTGAGGCGGCATCATGAGTCGTGTGAGGATAGCTCAGTCGGTAGAGCGCTTGCCGGCGGAATGCAAAGGTCCCCGGTTCGAGACTCGGTTCCGGCAGAGAATTTTAATCTGCCAAAAAGTATCGAGTACATAAATATTTGTATGGTTCATGACAGAGGTTACCTTGCAGATAACTTTTCCGAGAGAGGGAAAGATGGAAAGGAACAGAGAGATGGGAGAGTAAGAGATGGATACCGAGTGAGAGAGGGGGGGGGGGGGGCGGTCGGGATGTGGACTACGAGAGTGTAAGATAAACACCCGGGCAACGCCGGGTTTACAGCTAGTATGTTATAAGATTACAATGATAGCCTAATGGTCTAGTGGAACACCCTATTGCACACAGCGTCAAATGGAGTGTCAGATATAGGTGTACATGCAGATGAACATCGCTTCGGTATGAATTCACCGCCCATATGCCTGACGTCATCGCTTATTATGACAGTTTGGTGAACACAGGGCGCAGCAAGGGGTAGCTGCCAGTTTGCCCGGATGCGCCGGCCAGCCCTGGACGGAAATGAACGGTCGGAGTGGTTTGAGGGCTGCTGGCTGTTCGCGTATACAGGGCCGACGTTTGTGCCCCGGGCCAGCGTGGGCGGCGCGGCGCGGCCTCACCTGTTGCTTCCGGCGGCGCATGCGCACTGCTTCGTCTCTGGCGTTCCGGAGCGCCCGCGTCTGGCCGCCAGTCGCCCAGCGGCGCCCACGACGAACGCGACGCCCACCGACCGCGCACCACCTCGACCGCGACCCGATGCCGCTCACGCACCTTCCACGTCTCCTCCTCCGCCGTCCATTACATCCATTTCCGCGCCGTAACATCGAGCGAAAAAGCTAAACGAACATCGCTACGCGCTTCTGGCGGAGACGCCAAAGTCACGGCGGTTCACGCAAATGTGGAGTGGCACGTCGTTAACTGTGTAATTACGCGGATCTGAGGTGCGATAAAGTTGCTAAGGTCGGCATCTGCGAATGATAACTCTCCGATAGGCTATCAGCCGAGACGTTTGACGTCGCCAGGAGCTCCAGTCTGAGTTTATCAGTGCGGACAGACACACGTGATCGTTCAGGCTTCGGGGTTCTAGCCGTATATAGTGCCGAAACTGGCGACTTTCGCCCCTGTTTCGAAGGTGACTAGTTTACATTATATCACAAGTAGTGTGCACCAGCGCTCTGGCTAGGCAACTTTCCACCTGTACAGCGGTTTGAATGCCCGTGTAGATACACAGTAGCGACCTCCTGCATGGCCGAAGTCTGCGCTTTTAGGTGCGGTAATTTGTGGTCCACCAGCGCAGTGAAGAGAGGTATCCCCTGCCTGCTGTGGCACTTGGCGACGCTGTGGCCAAGTTGTGCGTCCGGCCTGTGGGTTGGGTAGTATTGCTCGCGGGAAACCGCGCGTCAGATCACAGGAGGCGCCGGCTTGCGATTGTTTGCTCAAGTGCCGCTCTGTCGACGGACGGAGCTTCTGGCCTCTGTGAGGGGCGGCACAACATTCCCACGACGCGACGCTCCGATCCGTATCCTAGCTTCTGTGTCAGTGTCGCGTTCTGAAGCAGCTGAACAGCTGCCTGGCCCTGCTGCCAAAACTACCCCTAAGTCCCCACCCGCTCTCCCCACCACCCCTTCACAATATACTTCCAGCAACAGTGTATCTATTTCTCGTACAATACTAGATACTGAGGACCAAACGGACTTGATAGCTTGTGGCGAAGTGTGAAGATTCGGATTTCGTAGCTCAGAAAGTTTCTCAGTGAAAGTGTTTTCCGGATTGTATTTTTAGCGAAAGTGTGCTTGAACGTTGGTGCGGTGAATTGTTGCAAGTGTACAGTGATCTGCGGTGTCCTCGTGTAAAACTGCGAAATGAACATCGTAGCACCGTGAGCCATGAAGCGTCACCTCATGGAATTCCTGGCCTTCTTCACTTTGGTAGCGGCGTTATCTCGTGCCATCAGCGCCGATGCGGTGAGTACCACCTGCTGTTTACACGAGGACTGATGATTTCTTTCCTCTTCTTATAGGCTTAAGATTTAAATGTGTACTGTACGTGATCACCGGTGGTTGGTGGACTGTTAAATGCAAAATTTTAAATACATTAGTAACGGAGACATGGTCTGTTACAAGCTGTGTCGTAAATGTCCTTAACTGAATCGCGGGAATAGCTGATTTGAAAACATTGTGTCACCTAGTACAGCGTATAAACATCGGAATCTTATCAGTCAGAAGTGGAATATATAAAATAGAGAGTCCGTATATTTGTAAGTGTTGCATACAAATCTACAGTTTTGTTCCAATCTTTATGAAATTTTGTACACGTAAGCCTCAATCCATAAGGACGGACCCCGTAAGTGTAAGAATTACGTACAACACAGTTTACGAGATATGACGTCATAAACAATGAGATTCGTGGAAAACTGCTGCATTAAGCGAAAGTGTTGCTCATTTTCTCCTAAACTACTGAACCGATTTCAATCAAATTTGGCACACATATTTCTTACGCGAGATAACAATTGTCATATGAGAAAGAACCAGATACGACACATAGTTCAAGAGATATAGCGTCAAAAGCGATATGAGTTGCAAGAAACTGCCACATAATGCGACGAAACTTTATAAATACAATATTTGAAAGTATTGCTACCAACTTTACACATAATTTCCAACCTTTATTAAACTTTTTATCGCTGACAACGATGTCAAAATGATCAAAGGAAAAAAGTTTTTCGCTTACTACTTTTCCGCTGTTCATGGAGTAAAAGGACGGCATTCGGTATGGTGTTACAATTTATAATTTGTACACTACAAATTGTAGCCGCAGGAAATTTTACAGACAGTATACACACATATAGGTGAATGTTCCTTCGAAATTGTATCGCAGTACGACACGTAGTTCATGAGGCATGAGCACATAAACAATAATGTTCAAGGAAAAAAAAGCATCATGCACCAAGTTTTAATGTATTACTTCTTTACTACGATTTGTATTCGAAAGAAATTTTGCAGACATACAGCACTTATATAAGTGAATATATACCTACAAAATTATACAATTGTGCAACATTTAACTCAATAAATATGACGTCGTACGCATTTTATATGTCAACTGCACTTATAACTTTGTACATTATGCGAGACAGCCTTATTTCTTATTTATTCTCCGACAAATATTGCGTGTTTTTAGAGAAAGGAAATGGACAGAGAAGGGGTAGGAGGAGCAATACCTCAAGGGAGGAATAAATAAAAAAATAAATACCCGGTCAAAGCCGGGTTTTCAGCTAGTTTTGTATATGTGTGTTATATAGGAATGTGATGTTAGCATTGTGTAATGTGTGTGAAAATGGTTGCACAATTTAAATAATGGAAAATAATGTTTGGGCATTCAGAGCACAAAAATGAATGTCATGGAAAAATATCATCTGCTTTAATTAATGCTCTACCGTTCGACTTTAAAGGAGCACTGCTTCCTTTCAGATTTTGCCTTGGCCCTTACTTAATAATCTTCTCAGCGAAATACTAAGAATCGGGAGAAAACGTTTCATCAGACTTACTTTCACTTTTTATCTTACATGTTGCTTTATACAACGAAATTTAAGGGATAATCTAGGACCTATATTTTTCAGTTATTACTTAAGATAATTCCTGTGTTTCATTTTCTCTACTGGACTTATGACTGTTACAAGATTCTTTCGGTTTTTTCTCAGTTATCCATCGGAGGATTTCACTGAAAGTTACGAAACCGGTAGCGTTTTTACTTGAGTATCTGTGTAGTTGCAATAGTCTGAAGTGTACTTCTGTCTTTAATAAAATACGTTTGCGTTGGTCTACAGTAGACCTTGTTGCCTTTTACAATAAGGCCGTGGATCCCTAAGAAATCTAAATATTTTATATATGGTTGTTTTCAGCATGTCATTAAAATATTGAATTGGTGTCTCGAATTTCGCGAGATGTTGCAGAATGTTAATGCGGACGATTAAATGTGGAGTGTGCGAACACTTAACACATGATGGATATAAAATGTATTTCACGTATTACTTGTAAAATACGCACAGTACTAAAGAAAATGAATTTTGAGCAATTAAAAACAAACAACTAAAGAAGTGTGTAAACCTATCACCATCAGATATCGATTTCACTAAAGTCTTATAGCACCTGCGTCCTTAATGTACATTACCGTTAGTGTGCACCCCCGACACCCCGTTGCTCAGACGCCAGCGTCGCTGACTACCACGCACGAGAACCGGGTTCGATTCCCTGCAGGGGACTGGGTGTTGTGTTTGTCCTCATCATGATTTTCATCGTCATCATCAACATGCATGTCACCGAAGTTCTACTAGGCGCCCGAACAATCCCACGCGTGATCTTCCCTCCAAAAATGCCATGCTATCATTTCATTTCGCTGCCGTTAGTTTGAAGGTAGTTGTGGTGTCGCACAAGTCCAAAGTGCGCGCCACCTACTTTCGCCGCGCGCCGCCATGCACGCACGGCGTCAGCCACGAGCGCCCTCTGCTACAACTCCGCTCGTGGCCACCACTGAACGACATCGTTCACTTGGGACCCAGATAGGAACCAGTTAACACTTCATAATCAGATAGCCACCAGTGAAGACTTTGCTATCGGATCGGCACTAGGCAGGCCTCTAGCTCAACTATGTATCAGCATTCTGCAGTACTGAGCTATGTAAAAGATAAGTATTGTATAAATTCTGTGCAATATATATCTCGTTCTAATTTACTCTAGTGTTTCTAGTTTCTCCTGTCCCACTGGCTGCTCACCTCCTACCTGCACAAGCGTGCATCCTGTATTCCTGTGTCGGTCTTCCTACTCGGCCACCGACACCTACGATGGAAACGAGACACAAAAGCGGCGACGAGGCAGGGACACAAAAGTTGTTTTATTTCTAATTGACTTTCCCGTGTTTAAACTTCCACGAAGCACACAAGTCAGCCTTGTTTATACGTCTTCACGATGAATGAACGTTACGACATCTTCAGGAAATCAGGGGCCTGCTCTCGTTCTTGTTCGGCTGCTTCTCAAGTGCATGGACTTCGGAGGAATTATTTACTTATCTGAATTACTTCGCAAAGTGGTCTTATTTGTCACGTGTTCAACATCTCAATACCTATCAAATAACACATCAATGTCCAGAGACGTATTTGTATTGCCGGCCGCGGTGGCCGAGGGGATTGAGGCGCTTCAGTCACGGTCTACACGGCCACTACGGTCGGGGGTTCGAATCCCCCACGGGCATGGATATTTGTGCCGTCCTAGTTCGCAAGTAGTTCATAAGTAGTTTGTAAGTTTAGGGACTGATGACCCCGTAGTTAAGTCCCATAAGCTGTACAAACATTTGATTTTCGTATTTGTATTGTCTTCTCGTGGGACAATGCTCACCAAATCCAGAGACGTGTTTGTGTAGGGGACAAGAGGCAGTGTGGCGTGACATGGAGGAAGATGTGCCTTATCACCGTATCCATTTGGCTGCGGTTGATTAGTAATTACAGTGCTTGCCTAGTAACTAGCATGTCCAGGGTTCGAATCCCGGTCGCCGAACAAATTTGAATTAAGTGCCTCTCCTTCAATCCCATGTCCCAAAATCTGTCATGATGCAGAAAGGTTGTAAGATAAATACCTTTCAGGTGTTTATATCATCCTAAACGTGCACTACAATACGAATTCAGAAAGTATCGCTCTTGCGAAAGCACTGCATCTGAAAGAAGGGGTCTCAAATATTTCCGGAAAGCTTTTGACACTGTACCTCACAAGTGGCTTCTAATGAAATTGTGTGCTTATGGAAAATAGCCGAAATTGTGCGATTGGATTCGCGATTTCAGAAAGGAAAAAGTTCGTAGTAATTATCGGTAAGTCATCGAGTAAAATGGAAATATCTCGTGTTCACCGGGGAAGCGTTATATGTCCGCTACTCTTCCTTCAGTTTATAAACGATTTGAGAGACTGAATAGCTCTCTTAGACTGTTCGCGGATGATGCTGTCGTTTATCGGTTAGTAAAATCAACAGAGGATCACAAAGCAAATTTAAAGCGATTTAGACCAAATTTCTACACAGTACGAAAATTGGCAATTAACACTAAATAAGGAAAAGTGTGAAGGAATACACATGACCACTAAAATAAATCCGCTGAACTTCAATTTCACGATAAATCAGTCAAACCTTAAGGCCGTAAATTCTACCAAATACCTAGGAGTTGCCGGCCTCGGTGGCCGAGCGGTCTGCGGCGTGCCAGTCCCGGCCTGCACGGCCGCTGCGCTCGGGGGTTCGAATCCCACCTCTGGCATGGATGTTTGTGCCGTCTTTAATATAAGCTAGTTTATAAGTAGTTCGTAAGTTTAGGGACTGATGACCCGTAAGCATTACGAACATTTCAACATTTTGAACCTAGGAGTTACAATTACGAACAACTCAGACTGGAGAGAACACATGGAAAATATTGTGGGGAAGGCGAACCATAGGCTACATTTCATTGGCAGAACGCTTCGAAGATGCAACAGCTGCACCAAGGAGGCTGCCTACGTCTTCTCCTGGAGTACTGTTGCCCCTTGTGGGACCCTCACCAGGTGGGACTGACGGAACACATTGACAGGGTTCAGAGAAGGGCAGCTCATTTTGTTTCATCACGTTACATAGGGGGAAAGCATCACGGAAATGTTGCACGATTTCAGGTGGTTCAAATGTTTGTAATCCTATTGGACCAAACTAAGTTGGTCATCAGTCCCTAGTCTTGCAAACTACTTACACTAAGTTATACTATCCTAAGGACAACACACACATACATGCCCGAGGGAGGATTAGAACCTCCCTTGCGGGAGGCCGCGCGATCCGAAACGTGGCGCTCCAGACCGCTAGATTTGAGGTGGAAATCATTGAAAGAACGACGTTATTCGTTGCGGCGAGATCTATTTGCGAAATTTGAATCACCGAATTTTACTTCTGAATGTGAAAATATTTTGCTAGCACCGACCTACGTAGGGAGACATGACCACCCCAATAAAATAAAATAAATCAGGATCGAAAGTGGAACGATTTAGGCGTTCTTCCTTCCCCCGCGCTATTAGATAATAGAACAGTAGAGAAAGGATATGACAGTGGTTAATGAACCTCGTACCAGACACTTCAATGTGATTTGCAGAGTACCTATGCAGATGTAGATATAAATACGATAAAGATTACCTGACATTGTTCGTTTTGGAGGCGATCTGATAGTTTTAAATTCTTCAAAATGAAATGCCAAGATAGCAAATTAAAAAAATTTATTGAATGACGACCGGTTTCGGTGAACTGTGTCACTATCATCTGATCATATATATTTTACAAACTGGTTATCTTATTTAAAAATGGATATAAAATAATAAGTGCAGCATATATAAAAGTACACGAGTTAAAACATGGCAGATTACAAAATTTTGTAAGCTGTTGTGTTTTAACTTATGTACTTTTATATAGTGACTAAGTGCTGCGATGCACGTGTTATTTCATTGCTGTTTTTTAGTTTTCAGTTCGATGACTCGTTTGATGCCGCTCTCCACGCTACCCTGTCCTGTGGTACTCTCTTCATCTGAGAATACGAACGGCAACCTACATCCGTTTGAATTTGCTTACTGTATTCGTCCCTCGGCCTCCCTCTACGATTTTTACCCCGCAAACTTCCGTCTAATGCTAAGTTGACAATTTCTTGATGTCTCAGAATGTATCCCACCAATTTATCCCTTCTCTTAGTCAGGATACGCCAGAAACTTATTTTCTCCCCAATACGCTTAAACACCTCATTAGTTACGTGATCTACCCATCTAATTTTCATCATTCGTCTGTAGCACCACATTTCGAAAGCTTCTATCATCTCTTTGCTTGAACTCCTTATCGTCCACGTTTCACTCGCATACAATGCTACACTCCAGACAAATGCTTTCAGAAAGGACTTCTAACATTTAAATTAATATTGGATGCCAACAAACGTCGCTTCTGCAGAAACGCTTTTCTTCCCATAGCCATTCTGCATTTTATAATTATCTTCTTCACTTCGGCCATCAGAAGTTAACTTGCTACCCAAATAACAATATCCATCTACTACTTTTGTTGTCTCATTACCTAATCTAATTCCTTCTGAATCGCCTGACTTTCTGACGCTACTTTCCACTATCCTTGTTTTACTCTTGTTGCTGTTCATCTTATACCCTGTTTTCAAGATACTGCCCATTCCATTCAACTGCTCTTCCAGATCCTTTGCGGTCTCTGACACAATTACTGTGTCATCGGCAAACCGCAAAGTTTTTATTTTTCTCCCTGAACTTTAATTCCTTTCCAAATTTCTCCTTCCATTCCTTCACTGCTTGCTCCATATACAGATTGAACAACATTGGGGAAAGGCTACAACCCTGTCTTACTCCCTTCCCAATCTCTGCGTCCCTTTCATGCCCTTCGACTCTAATAACCGGTGTCTGGTTTTTGTATGCGTTGAATATAACTCTTCGCTCCCTATATTTTAACCCCTGTTATTTTATATCAATTACAAAAAAAAAAAAAAAAAAAAAAAAAAAAAAAAAAAAAAAAAAAAAAAAAAAGGATGACCAGTTTGTAAAATATATATGATGAGATGATGGTGACACATTTCATCGAAACCCATCGCCATTCAATAAATTTGTAATTTGACATTTCATTCTGAAGCATTTAAAAACAATTAATTATAAGAAGTAATCTGTCTTATGCTGACTGCAATTAAGAGGTTTATTTTTACACCAGACGCGTTTCGCTTTTTTATTTTAAGAGCATCTTCTGTGGTCTGTAAAAGATACAAAGGTTTGTACAATTTGTTTTCGATAAATAGATTAAAAACAGTTTTTTAAAAAACATTTTGTCCGTAAGGGCTAAGTGTTTTTAATTTAATATTCGGTCTACTCACGGTGTTGATGTCTCTTCTTTACATGTTACTACTGCTTCTCCGTCGTGAGTAGACCTAATATTAAATTAAAAACACTTAGGCCTAACGAGCAAAATTTTTTTTAACTGTTTTAATCTATTTATCGAAAACAAATTGTACAAACCTTTGTATCATTTACAGACCACATAAGATGCTTTTAAAATAAAAAAGCGAAACGCGTCTGGTGTAATAATAAACCTCTTAATTGCATTCAGCATAAGACAGATTACCTCTTATAATCAATTTTAACAGCTGCTGCGGAATGTGGCCACACAACCAAACATTGTAAAAACAATTAAGTTACCACCATCGGTAGTGACTTTATCGGAACAGGTATCGGCCTCCTGCAGATCGCTTTACGTACGCCGGAAGGTCGAGTTGATTCCGACAATGTTGTCGCGGCGGGGCGGTTTACCGCAGCTCGGGAAATGGCGCTGCACCTGACGGTGGTGGTGGTGGTGCGGTCTCCCCTGCGGCTTAGCGCCGTCGGCGTGTTGGTGCACGGGCGACCCCGACACTCCGCCTGGCGCCAGTAATCCGCGCAGATAAACCTGTTTGCCTTTCATTATCGCTCTCTTCGTCTGTCGTTCGCGGGGCGGCGCCGCCGCACGCGGAAAGCGTTTGTTCCGCTTTCTCGTTCTGTTTACACCGACGGGAGGGGGCCGTAAAGGCGTAACCGGGCCGTTGAACACGCAAGGGAGGTGTGGTGACCGAAAGAAGAGAAAACACTGACCTTTATTAAACCTAGAACGGTCGGCCGAAAAAATAGTTTCAGGAACGGTCGGACTGGGTCTGCGGGACTCAAAAATTAAAACGCTTATGACAAGTATCAAAACAGCGTATTTACATCAAATGACGAGTTTTTATATTGTTTAGGTTCTACCAAATGCTGTAGGGACATTATTTCAACGTTCTGAACTTCACAATTGCTGTAAAATAAAAATAAAAATAGAAAATATACTTCTTAATAGTAATAAATGTAACCACACTGGAAGTACAAGTAAATAGGATTGAAATACAAATATAAATGAGAATAATTTGTAGAACTGAGAAGCATACCTGTTGAATTTTGTTATATACATCGAAATTGTGCATAAAATGGATAGTTTGTATGATATCGTCCTCTAAAATCATCACTTTTCGTAACAGACGACACAAACCATTTCTGCATGCACCAAGCACAACTACATTTTGCAAATTTTGCAGAAGTATTTAGTTTTGCTGTCCTTTCACTTATAGCATCTTCCCCTTCATCCCCACTTATTTCACTATTGCTATCATGATCACTGTCTGGGTCCGCGTCAGAATCGTCAATTTCATTATCATCATCGTATTAAATGTTGCAAATTTCACAGTATGAAACACTTTCTCTTGAAATTTTATATTTTAAATTATTGACATCAGAAATAGTTCACAAAGTAATTTGAAACTGGAAGAAACACCAAATAAAAATAGATCCGCACTGGTAGAAATCAATAACGTAAACGGCCGGGCTGGGTCTGATAGACCCTCCCACGTTTTGAACTGCCCAACATTGTCTAAACAATTTAAAACCCTGTTCATGATGTTAACGCTTTCTCTTGCATGTTTCAGGAAGCTAGCAGAGCGCTCGAGTCAGATCAGCGACTGTAAGCATATAAATTCATTGAAATAGAAACTAGTGGGTCTCACAGACCCAGCCCGACCGTTCTAGGGTTAAAAAAGAAGAAGAAGAAGAAAACACTCCATATTACGGGGAGCCGGAACGATCCATCTCCTCCATGTTAAATTTGGCAAATAGAAGGAACATTTTTTTCTAAAACCATTAAACCTATTGCTCTGAAATTTAAACTACATGTTCAGTGAATATTTCTGTACAACGTTATAATGCCACGTCAAAAAATATTTGTTTTACATATGCTTATTTTTTCCTCTAAAATTTTTCACTTTTTCTTCTATAACTCTTGAATTATACAATATTTTTTACAATCTATATACAGAAAATGAATGTTTGTCCGTATGTCCTCTAGGTGTTGATAAACCATTGATTCGATTGCAATGAAACGTTTGTGAACTGTTCACCGTATGCCCACGAAGGTTCCTGACCCAAAAAGCAAAGGGCATGACACATAGCTCAGGAGATATGACGTCATAAACAATGAGAGGCCACCGCGTGAGAATACCCAGATTTATGGGTCAATTATTGGACCTGCAACAAAGTTTGCATGTAATTTCGGACGTTTATGAAGCGTTTTGTAATGACACTCCCTCCCCCCCCCCTCCGAAACCCACAAAATGATGAAACGAAAAGAAGTCTACCTCTCACAATAGTTTCACTGTAGATGCCGTAAAACTGTCACAACAGGCATTACCTTGTATCAAATACAGTTAGCATTACATATTTGCATCTTGCTGTTTATTTTTGTCTGCAAGTCTCACTGAATTCACTTACATCGAAAATTAAGCACTCTGTTTTCTTAACCTCTATCTATATAAAAGCGAAAGTACACTCACTACTTGACCAAACACGAAATCTAGAAAACCATTTCACGTATGGAGCTGAAATTTGGCAGGTGCATGGCGGAGCATACTTCATCTACAGACACGAAATGTACAGTTTCATTACGATCTTCACGAAATTTCGCCCGCTTGACCTTTAAAACAAGAGGAAGGTCACCCTCTACCTTTAGTTTCATACGGTACATGGGGAGGGTACTTTGCAACATAAAAGTGCATCCCTAAATATCTTGGTCGGACCATAACTTAAGAACTGATACTTTTTTTGTTGTTTTCGTTATCCTCAGAAAAAGGGCTGTATGAAATAAAATTGGAATATTTGAGGGCAACAAAGTACATTTCTCATTTGACCTTGCATTTCTAGTGCATAGACATCTATACCTTTGTTCCGATATTGATGAAATTTTGCGCACTCTACCTTATAAACAAGAGGAATGTCACTATCTGTATAAAATTCCGTTCGGTGCGTGGTGGAAGGTACTTAACTTACGGAATTTTACAAACTGCATAGTTTTGATCCACTCTTTATGAATTTTTGCATACATAACCTTTAAACCAAGAGGAAGGTCACAGGGTTCATAAATGTTTGTACGGTACGTGACAAAGGGTAGCTTGCAGAAAACTTTGCCGAGAGAGGGAAAGGTGGAAACGAGCTGAGAGATGGGAGAGAAAGAGGTGGATGCAGAGACTGGAGGGGGGGGGGGGAGGGGGGAAGAGGAAATGTTGAACACGCGAGTGTAGGATAAATAAACACTCGGGCAACGCTAGGTTTACAGTTTGTTATAAAATGAAGGAAATGAAGTAAACAATATTGTTGAATAAAACAACGTATTGATTTCAAAATTTATTTAATGACGCGTTTCGCCCGGTAAGGGCATCTTCAGATATCTCACAAAGAAGAAAAATGAAACAGAACTTACAATATTTACCTGACAATATTTCAAAAATTTTACGGCGAAATGGCCGTATGCTGCGGTTCCCCGTCGGGGGTTCGAATCCCCCTTCGGGCTGTCTTTAGTATCAGGTACTTCATATGTTGCTTGTAAGTTTCGGGACTGATGACCCCGCAATTAAGTCTCAGAAGCTTAACAAACATTTGATGTTATGGCTATGATATAGCCATAGAAATGTAAAGCAGGGTACATTTTAAGTGACGTATTTTGTTGGTGCGTCTATGTCTGTAGGAATTCCTCTAATTACTTCCCTATTAATTTCATATCATTTGCAAATTATTGATAAAGGAGAGGAAGGAAGAAGGATTAAGAAGGAAAGGTTTGACAGTGACTGTTTTAGGGCATTGAAATGAAACAAGTGAAAATGTGATCCGGGCCGGGAATCGAACCCGGGTCTACCGTTTCGGGCCAGCGGTCGATATAACCACTTGGCTACCCGTGCCCGCCTCCCGTCCGTCTCAAATTCCCACAAGTCGCACGCTATGGCTGTAGCGCCCCTATCGTTCATGCCCTCTTACACTCGCCTTTACGGATTCCCGTACGAGGTCGAACGATGTTCAAATGTTTTTTAAGCTTAAGGGACTTAACTGCGGGGTCATCAGTCCCTAAACATACAAACTACTTATGATACTAAAGATGCCACAAACAGCCATGCCAGAGGGGGATTCAAACTCCCGACGGAGAGCGGCCTCGTGCATCGGAGCATAGCGCCTCAATGCGCTTGGCCACTCTTCCGCGCCGAGGTCGAATGTATGATCACATCTGCGGTGAAGTAAATGAAGCTAACGCCGTCTTCACGTGTAAATATTTATTATATTGGTGTGGTGTCCGAAAGAACAGACACCACTCCAATATAATAACAAAATTCATACCAGATTGAGCCAAAGCCAAATGCGGCTATTATCAGCTAATATCTTTAATTCCATTGCGTCGTAACATAAGTAGTGCCCTATGAACATATACCGCAAAAAAGTTCAGTAGAGTGACAAAAGTGAATAAGTAAAAATCACTATGAGAGCTGTGGCTGGCTGAATGCAAAATAAATTAAAAACAATAAATAAATAACATATCAGAATGAAGGCTCTAATGAGATATGCGACCATTCACAAGTTTCAGTTGTTAAACAGTGCTGTTAGGGACGCTGTAGAAATATAAAGGCCACAGGCTGTTCATTTATTAACGCATATCGAAACAAGCACCATCAGGATTTGCAATATTACAACCATCAGATAGCACGGCGTTACAAAAGAGAGAGTTATTAGAAGAAATTGAGAATATACACTATACATACAAACAGTCAAGAACATTCCCACGCCTGAAGTAAAGCTTAGTACTAGGTCTGATGTTCTAAAACAAAATAGTATAAGGCATCGTCCAGGTGAAAAAACGCCGACGCTAAGTGGCTGTAGTATGCATCATAACAAAGTTGTCATCAGCAATATGAAAAATTATAGGTAAGTCGGAGGAAACATGGTTACGAAACATTATTTCTTGCAGCTCCCACTGTTACAGACACACACCTGAGTTGGTGACCAATGACACGGCGCGGATGGGGGAGGGGGCGGGGGGGGGGAGGTTAGGACGGCCTTCAAATGGGAACAGTTTTCCTACCACATGAGTTTATGTCAGCCCCTTTTCTGCATATATTTTTGATTTTTATATCCCCTAAATTGCAAGTTAGATATATTTATTTACTCCGGCAAGTGTTGGCTATCCTTGAAATGCAACGGTCAGTATTCGTTTGTTCAAATGTTTGTTAAGCTTATGGGACTTAACTACGGGGTTATCAGTCCCTAAACTTACAAATTACTTATGAACCACTTATGAACTAGAACGGCACAAATATCCATGCCCGAGGGGGGATTCGAACCCCCGAACGTAGTGATCGTGCTGACCGTGACTGGAGCGCCTCAGTCACCTCGGCCACTGCGGCCGGCGGGAATTAATCCTGGTGAAAATATGATCACTGGGGTGCAACATTGCGATAAAATGAGGATAGCCAATGCAGACAGGTCTGCATCTAATATGGCCAAGAAAGCAAGACAAACATCCAGGAAGGTGGAAAAGAAGCTGGAAGACCTGCTACAAGCCAAAGATGGAACATCATTTGCATCAGGACAGGACTATCTTAGATAAATGAATGAATTTTTCAGAGACTCTGCATAACATAAAAAGCCACCTCTGGTACTACATTCATTAATATTTCCTCATCAGGAAGTTCACAAAAATATTTTCTGCAGAAAAAACTTAATATTTTTTGTTAATAAATTTTAAAAAAAGTATTTCTTAAAAACTATAAAATGGATAAAGTAGATTTTAGTGCAGTTGGCTCTTTTAGCATCATGTAACATACAGTAAAAATATTAGGGCCTGCATCAAATAGTTTCTTTTTCAGAAATGGGTCAAATACTTGCCTAAACTAACAATAGTTAGTTAGGCAGGGTGTCCCCCCCCCTAAATCTCCTCGTCCGATTGCATCTTCTCTTTTCGCAAATCTCCGTCCATCTCCTGTTCTTCAGAAATGTCTGTTAACTGTGATGGCGACGAGTCACACGGTGTCGAATTCATTATAAGGTACCCTCCGCCATGCACTGTCCTGCCACCTAATTGACAAACTTTCATATTTAGTATGGAGCAGATCATTTATACATATAAGCTCAACGTGCATCTATCAACATAAAATCTCTCACTGGCTGCAGTTCTTAGTTCTTCCGTTCCGTAGTGTAGAATGGTGTATTGTCTAGAGACTGATTTTTATTGCGTACTTTTATTCGTATTTGTTTTTTGTGAGTACTTTGTACTTTCTGTTTCATCACAACCTTTAGTAGACATTTGGCTACTGTACTAATTCCTTCTTCCCCCTTTTTGCCAGCCGGTTTATTCTGTAAACCGTCTCACCAGCACCTGACCACTGACGGCGATGACTGAGACTGTACGTCTTATGAAGAGCTAATAATTGAGAAATTTAATCTACATGACTAGTTTCAGTGCTCTATGATACCATTGTCAAATGAATAGATAGAAGAAAAGAAAAAAACGAAAAACGTGATAATAAGTACTGATTTTTTATTGTCCTTTACATATACTTCGTTGATTCAAGGAGTAGAGAACAACCGCACATAGGGATCCAACCGACCGCCAAAGCATGTAATATCAAACCATTATCGATCATAAGTGAATGCACACTTTAACACAGTAGGAAATGCTGTATTGGTATAACAGATTATACTGTACTGCATTGACCATTTGGCATACAAAAGCAAGTTTGTCTGAAATTTAAAATAGATACAATATGTATTTATCATCCTGGTGAGAATTGCAATGCGCTCAGAAATCGTAGTTGTTAATCTTCTAATACAGGGTGTCTCACGAAAGACGCCTGCGAGGCGTCCGCTGATCGCACGGTATGGCTTCCGGCCGCCGCCACCACATTCGCCGGCCACGGCAGCGCCCGATTCTAGGACTCTATTGTGCCGCGGGCGCATACACTGAGTGAAAGAGTGATAGTCTAAAAAACATTGCCATATGAATAAACCTAAGCTTACTTTTATTTACAGTAGATTGTCAAAATGATGTCACTCTATGGAAAGAGCGACCTGATATCTCTTGAACACTTTTGCGAACACTCGACGAATTTCCACTGCCGAAATCTGGGAAATGCGACTAATTGGACCAATCTTTTTTCACGAAACAATAAATTCTGACAGGTATGTTACCAATATCCAGCATCCATTTTTTGAAGTACTTTCACCCAACGGAAACCTGTACGGTTATTCATGCAAGACAATGCAAGGCCACACATTGCCAATGCTTCTATGGCAACAATACGGAGTGTTTTTGATGGTAGGATAGTTGACTGGGCTCCTCGTTCTCCAGATCTATCTTTGGGGAATTTTAAAAGACAATCCCCATACACTAAGAGTTGGAAGACAGGATTGGACTAGTCATTTCTCAGATTTCGGCAGCCGAAATACGTCGAGTGTTCGCAAATGTGTTCAAGAGATGTCAGGCTGCTCTTTCCATACAGGGACATCATTTTGAATATGTACTGTAAATAAAGGTAAGCTTAGGTTACTCAGATGGCAATGTTTTTTAGACTTAGTGTATGCACCTGCGGCTCGATAGAGTCAGAGAATCGGGTGCTACCGTGTCCGGCGTATGCGGTGGCGGCGGCCGGGAGCCGTACCGCGCGATCCGCGGACGCCTGGCAGGCGTCTTTCGTGAGACACTCTGTATATAAATCAGAGTGTCCGTACGTTTGTGGATTTATGAGTTTGTGTGTACGTGTTGCATACATATCTACAGTTTTGTTCCAATCTTAATGAAATTTTATACAAGTAAGCTTCAGTCCATGAGGACGGTCACTGTAAGTCTAAGAATCACGTACGATGCATAGTTCACGAGATATGACGTCATAAACAGTGAGGTGCGCAAAAAACTGCTGCATTTAGGGACAATGCAGGTCATTTTCTCCTAAACCACTGGACCGATTTCAACCGATTTTGGTACACATTCCTCATATGAGGTAAGCATTGCTACAGGTTTAAAAATCGACACATGGCTCAGAGGGTATGATGTCATGAACAATAGGAATAGCAAAAAACTGTCACATAATGAGGCGAGACTTTAAAAATAAGCTATATATATGTCGACTATAATAATAATAATAATAATAATAATTTCGTGTGACTCATTGGCCTGGTGCAAGTCTTTCAACTGGACGCCACTTCGGCGACTTGCGTGTCCCTAGCCTACCCCAATTATCCAACCGGGGAAAGGGGACCAACAGCTTAACGTGGAATCCAAACCACGTGTCGATTATGGCGACTCCTCACTCTTATCGACTTGCAACAAACTTCAAACATAATATCAAATATTATTAAACATTTTCTCGATGACAACCACAGCAAAATTATGAGAGGGAAAAAGTTTCTCGTTTATTACTTTTTCCGCTGTTTATGGAGTAAAACTACTGCATTTGTTATGACGTTACAATTTATAATTTGTAAACTTCAAATTGTAGCGGCAGGAAATTTTACAGACAGTATACACACATGTAGTTGAATGTACCTTCTAAATTGAACCACAGTACGACACGTAGTTCATGAGATATGAGCACATTAACAGTATCTTTCATTGAAAACCGCCCCATCCGGTACCAATACTTATTTACTACTAATCGTATTCCCAAGAGATTTTACAGACATTCAGCCCTTATACAAATTATTATATACCTGAAAAAAGGCAGGAATAAATAAATACCCGGGCGATGCCGGGTTTTTAGCTAGTTTGTCACATTACAAGCTTGTTGTATACAGTTAAAGATAAGAATCTGAAAACATCAGAAGCTGCCAGTAGACCAATCAACATAATACTTATTAAGGGGAATCGAATCCCAATGAAAGAACCTAAAATAAATACAATTGTTGTTGTGGTCTTCAATCCGCAGACTGGTGTGATGCAGCTCTTCACGCTACCCTGCTGTGTGCGAGTCTCTGAGAATATGTACGGCAACCTACATTCTTTTGAATATGCTTACTGTATTCGTCCCTCGGCCCCCCTCTTCGATTTTTACCCCACACACTTTCTTCTAATGCGAAGCTGACAATTCCTCGATGTCTCAGATTGTGTCTAACTAATCTATCGCTTCTCTTAGTTAAGCACCTCCACAATAGTTACGTGATCTACACATCTAATTTTCATCGTTCGTCTGTAGCCCCACATTTCAAAAGCTTCTATCATCTTGTTGCCTGAACTCCTTATCGTCCACGTTTCACTCCCATACAATCCTACAATCCATACAAAATGTTTTCAGAAAGGACTTCGCAACATTTTAATTAATATAGCCGCGGTGGAGTAGCCGAGCGGTTTAAGGCGCCTCGCTGCGGAGTGCGCGATTGCTCGCTGTCGGAAGTTCGAGTTCTCCCTTGGGCATGGGTGTATGTGTTGTCCTTAGGTTCGTTTACCTTAGTTTAAGTAGTTTGTAAGCTATGGACTGATGACCACGCAGTTTGGTCCGATAGATTAACGAACATTTGAACGAACTAATCTTGGACATCAAAAAATTTCACTTTTTCAGAAGCGCTTTTCTTCCCATAGTCAATCTGCATTTTATATCTTCTTTACTTCGGCCATCAGAATTTATCTTGGTACCGAAATAACAAAACTCATCTACTACTTTTATTGCCTCATTACCTAATCTAATTACTTCAGCATCGCCTTATTTTCTGATGCTACATTCCATTATCCTCGTTTTACTCTTGTTAATGTTCATCTTATACCTTCAAGCGCTAGCAATTGCGTTTAACTGCTGTTCCAGGTCCTTTGCTGCGTCTGACAGAATTACTTTGTCGTCAGCAAACCTCTCCAAATTTTCCTGACATTCTTTCACAGCTTGCTCAATGTAGAGATTGACCAACAATTTGGAAAGGCTAGAACCCGGTCGTACTCCCTTCCCAGCCACTGTGACCCTTTTATGCCCTGAAACTCTAATAATTGCTGTCTGGTTTTTGTACAAGTTGAAAATAACTCTTCGCTCCATCTATTTTACCTCTATCTTACTTTCAGAATTTCAAAGAGTGTAATGCAGTCATCATTATCAAAAGCTTTTTCCAGATCCACAAATGCTAAAAACGTAAGTTTTTCCTTTCCTTAATCTAAGTCTTAATGTGAGTATTGCCGCGCGTGTTCCTACCTTTTTCCTAAATCCAATATAATCTTCGCCAAGGTCGGTATCCTTTAGTTTTTCCATTCTACTGTAACAGTTATATAAACCAGTGTGTAATTAGAGATCTACAATATCTTCCTCAGATGTTGGTGTTAAAAAAAATTATTATGCATGTCTGAATACCTCTGTACTCACACTACTGGCCATTAAAATTGCTACACCAAAAAGAAATGCACATGATAAACTGGTGTTCATTAAACAAATATATAATACTAGAAATGACATATCACTACATTTTCACGCAATTTGGGTGCATAGATCCTGAGAAATCAGTACCCAGAACAACCACTTCTGGCCGAAATAACGGCCTTGATACGCCCTGAAACGGAGCTTGGATGGCGTGTACAGGTACAGTTTCCCATGCAGCTTCAACACGATACCACAGGTCAAGAAGGCGAGAGTCACATAAATTGTGATACTTGATCACAAATCTGTGGATCAATCCCCTTCGTTTAAAACAAAAATGAAGGAAATCGTCTGGGTAATTTCGTCTGGCTGACTGATTCATGTAATACATTATTGGCCATTAAATTGCTACACCAAGAAGAAATGAATATTTTAAACGGGTATTCATTGGACATATACTAGAATTGACATGTGATTATATCTTCGCGAAATTTGGGTGCATAAAGCCTGAGAAATTTTTATTTATTTATTTATTGATTTATTTAGCCTGATCAGATTAGGGCCATCAGGCCCTCTCTTACATCGGACCAGGGTTTTACACATACAATATTTCTTTACATGTGAGTTACCTATAACATAATAATGATTTTTACAGATGAACAGTTAATAACATTATTTATACAGGTTGATTACATGTAAAAGGATGTAAATAAAAGGTAATAACTTAACTCTACATATGTAATAACTTAACTCTAAATAGGATTAATACTAACAGTACCACTGAGACACCTTCTGCTGCTGCTGCTGGTGTAATAATAGAAGTAACAACATTTATATTAGCAGATACAATATTTACTTTTGAATATATCGAGACTGGTTAACGCATGACGAATTCTGACAGAAGCTGTACCTGGCGAGAGCAATGGCAGTTGAAGAATATCTGGGAGGAGGAATGGATGTGACGTACCTGGACCGTAGGGTAATATAGACTGGCGTCATTATTGCTTTAGTAGATAATCCATTAACTGTCGTTTGAAGCTGGCAGTATTATTCAGTTCTCTGATATACTGAGGTAGATTGTTCCAGAGCCTGGTTCCTGCTACTGAAAAGGATTTTGAGAAACCGGCTGAGTGATGGATAGGGACAGAAAGGGTTTTGCTCTGACAGGAACGAGTAGTTCTTTTATGTTGATCAGATAAGAGTGTTAAGGTCGAGGAAAGATATGAGGGACAGTGTACGTTGATAAGAGAGCAGAGGAAACAGAGTGTATGAAAATCTCTGCGCTTGTCAGCACGGAGCCAGGATAGTTGCTTATAAGATGGTGAAATGTGATCAAAGAGACGGATGTTACATATATATCGAACGCAGGCATTCATGATTAGTTCCAGACGTCGTGAGCTTTCCCAAGAGAGACCTTGCAAGATAACATCACCGTAATCAATAATTGGAATTACAAGCGTTTGTATAAGTTTCTTTTTAAGATCGAGAGGAAAAAACTTCTTATATCTCTGTAGGGCATGAAGAGATGCTGATGCCTTCCTACACACTGCGGCTGTGTGCTCAGCCCAATTTAGTTTGTCGTCTATTATCACTCCCAGACTTTTTGCCGAGGGCGAAAAATATATAGGTGTGTCATTTAATATTAATGGTGGTTGAGATTCGCGGTATTTGTGGTTGATGAGTCTAGGATGACCTACCAGAATCGCTTGTGTTTTACTTGGATTGAGCTTTAATCCTATATTCTGTGCCCACTTTGATAGTGCACATAGGTCAGAATTAAAATTCTCGATTGCTGCCTTCAGGTTTTTTGGTTTTGCACTTAAATACAACTGGAGGTCATCAGCATACATGTGGTATTTACAAAAGGACAAGACCGATGATACGTCATTTACATACAATGAAAAGAGAAGTGGACCTAGCACCGAACCCTGTGGTACGCCTGATAGAACTTTTCTCCACTGTGACTTTTCGGTGCCGGACATGACGCACTGAAGACGCGATGTCAAGTATGAGCGAATCCATTGCACCACGCCTTGAGAGAAATTTAGACTGCTAAGTTTAGCAAGTAAAATATCAAAGTCCACAGTGTCGAAAGCTTTGCTAAAGTCTAAGAAGCACATAATAGTCGCCTCTTGTCTATCCATTGCCTGCTTAAGATCGTCTGTTACTTTTATCAAAGCAGATGCTGTGCTGCGATATTTGCGAAAACCTGATTGGTGTTCGTCAAGAAGTTTATTAGTAGTCAAGTAGCTGGTTAGCTGATCATGTACTATATATTCTAGGGCTTTGGACAGTGCCGGAAGAATGCAGATAGGTCGGTAATCAGAGGGTGCTGTGGCAATGTCCTTTTTTGGCAGTGGCTTAACTAGTCCACGTTTCCACGCATCAGGAAAAACACTTGTGGCTAAGGACTGATTAAATATATCTGTTATGATGGGCAGCAGTGGATCAATAATCAGCTTTATCATTTGGATAGTGATACCATCATCCCCGGTAGATGCTGATGTAATACGCATAATTGCTTTTTTGACTGTATTTCCAGTAACATGCCTAAAACAAAACTTATCATGGTTTGCGTTGTTGATCCTCGTGATATGGTCAATAAGTGTTTGTTTCGTATGGTGATCGATTGAAGTGGTAGGCGTTGTGAAATAATGATTTAGTTCCTCAATGGAGACAGTGGGTTCGGCTGCAGTTTTTATTTTCCCAATACCAAGACCGCGCAGGTTTTTCCAGAGGACAGCCGGTCTATTTATGTTGTCGGTTAATGAATGAGCGTATCTGAGTTTAGCATTTCTCACAGCCTGGCTGACTCTGTTACGTTTCTGCTTGTACGAGGTGTGATTTTCAGATGTAGGGTGCAGTTTGTATGTCCGATGTGCAGTGTCTCTGAGATTCATGAGCTGTTTTAGTTCATCGGTTAGCCATGGTGCGGGTTTCCTTCTCACTTTTTTGGTTTTGATGGGCGCATATTTATCATACAGCTGGTTAAGTTTATTTGTAATTCTGTGAAGTTTCTCGTTTACATCCGGGAAGGTGTCAGAGGTTGGCTCGAAAATTATTTCTAGTGCATCAGCTGTCAGTTCAGGTAAGTTGATGCGTCTTAAGTCACGGTATGCAGTTAACAGTGGTTTCTTCCTAGGGCATTCTAGCGAGTACGTCATGAAAATTACATCATGGGCAGACATACCAGGCGCAGATGTTTGTGACGTTCGAATTACTCTGTCTGGAAACCTTGTTGCAAATATATCTATTAAAGTGTGACTATCAGCTGTGTGATGGGTGGGTGCAAGCTGAAGTAAGGTTAGATTGGAAGATGTAAGCATACGCTTGAACTTCATACAGGACGGACTGTTGAACAGAAAATTTATGTTAGTGTCACCTGCTATAATTATGTGCTCATAGGTTGATTCGAGGTCTGAGAGGGCAGTTTCGAAGCAGTCCAACGCACCTACCTTCGGAGGTTTATAGAGGACGCATATTAGACACTTTTTTTGAGAGGTTTTATCTCTACGAACATGTATTCCACTTGTTCAGTTTCATCGTTATTTGACGTGTGCAACACGGTAGGAGATAATTCAGAGCGAATGTAAGCTCCAACGCCGCCTCCGCGTTTGTGCAATCGGTCGTGTCTTAGGAAGACATAGCCGTCTAAATTTACGGAACTGGTGGTAATGCTTGGTTTGAGCCAGGTCTCCGATAGAAGAATTATATGAAGACACAAGTCTTGAAATATATGGCGGAACTCAACTAAATGAGCTTGTAGTGATTGAACATTTGCGTGTGCCACGTGGAGCTGTGTGCGCTCAGTTGTAGCGCGCGCGATGATACCGCTAGTCGGTAGGGCAACGGCAGTGGGCTGTGGGGTGGCCGCGTCCTTTTCTGCGAACGCAGGACACATTGGAATGTGGCGTGGCTGGGTGGCTAGCGGTCCGGGGGGTCGGGGGAGGAGTGTAGGACAGCAGAGAGAGAAAGCGGAAGCAGGTCAGGTGGGTTCAGAGACAGGGGAGGGACAGGGAGGCCCTGCAGCCAAGGTCAGCACGGCCTGTTTCCGCCGAGCGGCAGCGAGGCGCCGAGGGGGGGGGGGAGGGGGGAGAATCTCGCCAAGCAAAGACAAAATAATCTGCACGGAACAACACTAAGTAAGGATAACAATATCGACAGTGGAGCGAAACAATTGCCAATGATGCGTGAGACCAACGCTATATAAAAGTGAATTTAAACCTAATATGGTACCGTAATTAATAATGTAGGTATGGGATTAATAGTAAAACAGCGCTATCCGAAAGTGAACCAGTAAGTGTCACTAAAAATATAATGATAATTTGCTAGAAGAAAGAGAAAAAAAAGTGTAACAACAAATCACACCAATCAAATAATGATAATTTGCTAAAAATAATAAAGAGAAAGCTAACTAATGTAGTATAATAGATATTAATGTACATAAGATTTTCTTTACAAAATCGATATAAAGTGTAGCAAAAGAACAAAAAAATAGGAAAGAAAAAAAAAATAGTAAGCTACACGTAGAAGTAGTGGCGGCAAGTGTTCAAGTGTTTTTATCTCCTAGAGCAGAGGCTTTCGAGTTCATTTGCATTTGTAATTGATATTTTGCCATTGTTCGTCTTCACCATTATTCTGCCGTCACTTGTCCATACATTGTGTAGGCCAAATGTTGCGATTGCACTATTCAAAATTTTTAACCGCTCGGAAGTGAGATCTTCACGTATCGTCAGACCTGATTTTACCAGTTTCTTCTTGGCTCTAAAGATTTCGGATCTCTTCCTGTACGAAACAAACTTCACTATTATGGGCCTATGTTTTGTGGATTCCCCTGTCTTACGTCCTACTCTGTGACTTCTTTCGATGTCGTTAAGGGTCACCTGCACCCCTAGCTTTTCTGTGGCCAGCTTCACTACGATTTTATCGGTGTTTTCACTACTATTTTCTGGAATCCCGAACAGTCGTAGGTTGTTACGTCTCTGATATTGTTCGAGCTCATCCGTTCTCTCGATTAGCTTCTGCTCGAGAGATCGTGCTCTGTCTGCGGTGTCCTCTAGGTTCTTTTTCAGAGCGCATATCTCGCTGGCATTTCTGTCTAGCGTCTGCTGTATTTTGAGCGTCACTGAGGCAGTGACGGCGTCGGTGATGGTCTGGAGCACGGTGGCGAGCGCGCCCTCCGCCTGCAGCGCGGCACTTACCTCGGCCCTGACGAGTGCGGCGATGTCGGCGGTGGCGGGCGGCGCGGCCGCGGTCGCCGGCACCGGCTCGCCTGCTGCCCCCTCGCCGGACTGGCCGTTGGCGGTGCTGCGCGTTGTTCGACGACTTTCCATTTTCAATGCAGTTACACGATTACAGGCACTCCGAATAGTACAGCGATTCAACACTTGGCACTTAACACACGTTTTGTGACTATTTCAAACAGCCAAACTGCTTAGTAACACCTCCAAATACCAGATAAACTTGCGAGCCTAACTAGCGTGCGTCACTCACTGGCGGCCATCTTGTTTTATCAAATCAGTAACAAGAACAACCAACTTTGGCCGTAATAACGACCTTGATACGCCTGGTCATTGAGTCAAACAGAGCTTGAATGGCGGGAACAGGCAGCTTCAACACGATACCACAGTTCATCAAGAGTAGTGACTGGCGTATTGTGACGAACCAGTTGTTCGGCCACCATTGACCAGACTTTTCAATTGGTGACATCTGGAGAATGTATTGGCCAGGGCACAAGTCGAAAATTTTCCGTATGGAGAAAGGCCCGTACAAGACCTGCAACATGAGGTCGTGCATTATCCTGCTGAAATGTAGGGTTCCGCAGGGATCGAATGAAGGGTAGAGCCATGGGTCGTAACACATCTGAAATATAACGGCCACTGTTCATAGTGCCGTCGATGCGAACAAGAGGTGACCTAGACGTGTAACCAATGGCACCCCATACCATCACGCCGGCTGATACGCCAGTATGGCGATGACGAATACACGCTTCCAAAGTGCGTTCACCGCGATGTTGCCAAACACGAATGCGACCATCAGGATGCTGTAAACAGAACCTGGATCCATCCGAAAAAATTACGTTTTGCCATTCGTGCACCCAGGTTCGTCGTTGCGTACACCATCGCAGGCACTACTGTCAGTTATGCAGCGTCAAGGGTAACCGTGGTCATGGTCTCCGAGTTGATAGTCCATACTGCTGCAAACGTCGTCGAACTGTTCGTGCAGATGGTTGTTGTCTTGCAAACGTCCCCATCTGTTCACTCAGGGATCGAGACGTGGCTGCACGGTCCGTTACAGCCATGAAGATAAGATGCCTGTCATTTCGACTGCTAGTGATACGAGGCCGTTGGGATCGATCACGGCGTTCCATTTACCATCCTGCACGATTCCATTTTCTACTAAGAATGGATCGCGACCAACACGAGCAGCAATGTCGCGATACTATAAACCGCAATCGCGATAAGCTACAATCCGACCTTTATCAAAGTCGGAAACGAGATGATACGCATTTCTTCTCCTTACACGAAGCATCATTACAACGTTTCACCAGGCAACGCCAGTCAACTGCTGTTTGTGTATGAGAACTCGCTTGGAAACTTTCCTCATGTGAGCACATTGTAGGTGTCGACACAGCGCCTACCTTGTGTGAATGCTCAGAAAAGTTAATCATTTGCATATCACAGCATCTTCTTCCTGTCGGTTAAATTTCGCGTCTGTAGCATGTCATCTTCGTGGTGTTGCAATTTTAATGGCCTGGAGTGTAGTTTTGTTAGATGTCCATATGTTAAACTGTGCCCGATACGTTTGCATTACAATTTGAGCAGCAGACGACCAGTTTGGAGACCACCTCGGCAGCAGTGTGCCTCCCAAATATAGTTACATCTGATTCGGTTTGCCCGACAATGTCAGTTAACTCTGTCGCCCGGGAGACGTGGACAGCGTTTTGGAGCGACGGCACTCTAAAACCAGGTGACAGCGGCTGACGAGCCAAGCACAGGTGCGGTCGATGGCTCGATCAGTCCCGTTTCCCGGGGCTGAAGCTGGTGCCCCCTTCATTCCGCTTTCATGGAGGGCACGTCAGTGTGTCCTGCCCGCAACCCCAATTTCCACCGGAGCGGAGCTGCGCTGATTGGCTGAGCGGCTGTGACAGAGTCACGAAGCGAAACAGAAGCAGCAGTAGCTAGCTGGACATCCACCGCCTCTGCCGCTGCAGCCACGGCTAGGCATCCCAGTGCTCAGCCACCTGATTATTCCAGCATCCGTCCAAATTTAGTTCTGCCTCAATGTTCTCTTTCAAATCAGTAACAAATTTTCAGGACTCTTCTGCATTGGAATAGCAACGCGCCGAATAACCTGAATGCGAACAATCCCCCTTTAGTCCTGTAAAAATACTCGTTAGTAGATAGTATTTCATTATTATTCTGTATTTTAATTATTCCATTTTATTCCTTTTGATTCTCGGTTAGCTATGGGTTAAATTTTACTTAAGGTCTCCGATTTGTACGAGTATTTTTACAACACAGTTCCACATAACTAGTGGTAAAATACAGGCTGTCTCACGAAAGACGCCTGGCAGGCGTCCGCAGATCGCGCATTGCGGCTCCCGGCCGCCGTTACCGCATCCGCCCGCCACGGCAGTGTCAGATGCTCAGACTCTATTGTGCCGTGGACGCATACGCTGAGTTAAATTCAAAAAAACTATTGCAATCTGAGTAACCTAAGCTTGTCTTTATTTACAGTAGATCTTCAAAATGATGTCCTCTATGGGAAGAGAGGGCTGACATCTGTTGAACACATTTGCGAACACTCCACGAATTTCGGCTGCAGAAATCTGGGAAATGGCAAGTCGAATCCTGTCTTCCAACTCATCGAGTGTATGGGGATTTCTTGCATACACCTTGTCTTTTAACATTTCCCAAAGATAAAAGTCACAGGGATTTAGATCTGGAGAACACCCATATTATTTTTTATACCCATATTTTGTATTTAAAACATTACACACCTATTTATAAGTGATTCCTGGCAGATTAAAATTGTGTGCTGGAACCGGGACTCGAACCTGGAAGCGCCCGCCTCGCCTCCTACTTTCCAAACTTCAGAGAAGCTCTCCTGCGAACCATGCAAGACTAGCACTCCTGCAAGAAAGGATATGGTGGAGACATGGCTTAGCCACAGCCTAACGGATGTTTCCAAAATGAAACTTCTGCAGCAGAGTGTGCGCTGATATGAAACTTCCTGGCATATTAAAATTGTGTGCCGGAACCGAGACTCGAACCTGGGACCTTTGCCTTTGCCTATTCAGTGAATTTCAGGAATCGATATTGGGTGACACCACTAGTGCCAGTACCTTACGTAGCGTCAGTACCACAGTATAAGATGCGGACTGTTTGGACTGATGAACTCCCAAGTTTACACAATACAGATTTATTTTTAAGTCTTAGAAGTTCATTTAACACGTATAAGTCGTCACTCAATTTTTTGATAAGACGACCTATGGAAACAATAGGTAAGCCAAGCTCCTACTGGCGTTTACAAAACTAAATTTCTGTCACTGCATATTAGCAACCTGAAACGACAGACGAAAAGTTGCAGACCTCAAAATCTGCTTTAAGAGTTACAGAGAAATATTCGAAATTCACCAATGGAGAGTTTGTAGACAAATACCACAGTAGAGCCAAAATCCACGAGAAACCGAACGGAAATCGGCAGTATAAGTCCAAAGAAAATCCAGAGGCGAGAATAGTCTTCGTCTAGAGCTGTCTCGTCCCGTAATTAGCGTACGCAGGCAAAGTGACGCAGGGGACGACTGCGTGCATAGACATAGCCGGCTCCACCCAGTTCGGGGCGTGAGTAGTGACACTTCCTGCAGTGGTGCCCCAGCTACTTGCTCCACCTGCAACAGGTTGCGCGCGTTAGACATGATAGTATTATTTTTATTATTATATCCACCTTGAAATAACCGGAAATGGCCATCTACTGCTAGGCTACTTAGTTCAATGTGTGCAGGTTGCGGTACGCCTTCAGTGTAGGCAGCCGCCAACACTAATCGGCTAAGTGGTTTGCCTGTCCAGAGGTGCTCTCCTGGAGCCGATCTGACACGGTACGATGAGCGCGACAAGTCAACAAACATCACGCCATCTAGCCTCCGCCAGGAAATGAACAGTAGCCTGTAGAATTATGAGGTAGATTGATTTAAACCTAAAGTGTGAACCTTCTTCAATGTTGTTCAATGAACCTAGCTCATTGCTTCGAATTACGCACTAGAAGGCTCCAAGTTTTCTGCCAGCTCCAGAACATCAATGGAGCTAAATTTCCTAATGATGGTCTAAAAAAGGACCGAAACAACTCGAAAAAATAAATGATTTTTTGCAGTCTACACTGTTCTTTATATATAAATTTTAATACAGTTAGAAGGATAAAGGGACTACCAGAATTTTTGTGAATGAATCCGGCATTTGTGTATTAAATTTAAAAATGACTTAACCCTTTGAGTACTAATATGTCAAAAATAAGTAAACCTCTAATAATTTTCAGTAAAGTAACTTTTATTAATAAGTGGCTAGATGAAAACCCGGCATTGCCAGCTATTTATTTATTTACTCCTGCCGTTTTTCAAGTATATATTCATTTGTATAAGAGCTTTCTGCCTGAAAAATCTCTTGGGAATACAATTAGTAGTAAAGAAGTATTGGATATAATAGATTAAAACTTGGTGCGTGATGGGGCGGGATCCCAAGTACGTTACTGTTTATGTGCACATATTTCATTAACTATGTGTCTTACTGTAATACAATTTAGAAGGTACATTCAACTATATAATTGTATACTGTCTGTATAATTTCCTGCGGGTACAATTTGTAGTGTATAAATCAAATTGTAACGTCATACCCAATGCAGTAGTTTTACTCCATAAACAGCGGCAAAGTATAACCGAGATACTTTTTTCTTTTCATCATTTTGCTATGGTTTTCAGCGAGAAAAAATTAATAAAGGGTTGAAATTTTATTTTAAGTTTGTTGTAAATCGCTAAGTACTTTCATTCTCACATAGTGTATTTATAAAGTCTCGCCAAATTATGTGGCAGTTTTTTTGCGATTCCTATTGTTTATGACGTCTTATCTTTTTAACTATGTGTCGTATGTGATTCTTAACCCTGCAGCAATTCCTTTCTCTGATAAGGAATATGTGTACCAAATTTCGTTGAAATCGGTCCAGTGGTTTAGGAGAAAATGAGCAGTATTGTCGCTAAATGCAGCAGTTTTACGCCCATCTCATTGTTTACGTCGTCATATCTCATGAACTATGTATTGTAACGATTGCAAGGAAACTGTAGATTTGTATGCAACACGTACACACAAACATACGGACACTCTGATTTATATACTAGATGAAGAGAATAATACTTTTTAATATTTTTTGAAGGTGGTTTCACTGGGAAAGTACTGAAAGACACGGACTTGTTCCATCCATAATTGTCAGAGGTATTTTTGAAAGCAATTTCTGACGTTTCTCAGGCACAATCCCACATTTCAGCGTTACAATGCCATTATGTTTGGTGAGTGCAACACAACGAAATTGTCCTTGTTTTGGCATGTGCTCAGACTGGGTTTGTCTGAGTACTTGATGTAGCGTCTTTTTGAATTTGTTTGCATTTCGATTCTTGCACCTTCTTCATGATGTACAAATTGTTATGCAAATAAGGTCGTGAACCACCACAATTTGTAACTCCTTCAGTGGCATTGTTGCCCCATCGCTTCATTCTGGGAACAACAAAAATGAATTTACAATGGAGACATAACAGCATACTCCAAGAAGTTCTAATCCACGATTTTTTTCCTTCTATCAATCTCATATGGAGATTTCAGAATGTCTACTTTATCGACTTACCCCATTACAAGGTCTTATGTTTCACAATTATGCAAAGTGAGATCTCAATTAATGATCAATATCTTTGTTTTCAATTCACTCTTGTTGTGTGAGGTGGATCGTGAAAATGAGAAGCAAATCAAATTACATTTCTGTCCTTCCATATCAGTGCAAATTCTTCTTCTGTGCATCTGTACTCATATTCTTGTTTTTCAGCCATCTAATCTTTGTGCAAGACTTTTTGACCTCGTTTTTTAGTCTCACAAGCATACACACTATGATCATGAGAATTTTTCGTTAGGCTAAAAAAAATTGGAAAACCTGTCAATCTTATGGTTTTAGTTCACCAGTTTCTGGGCCAATTACTCCACTACCGTTCGACCGAATCGTTTTTCTGGACATTTACCAGTAGTCTCTAGAAGTCTCTGCTTTGCACAAGAATCGGTGTTTTCACGCGAAAGCCACTGGTTCTTCCGAACATAATTAATGAAATGGTGGTTTCAGGCAGAAACCACTGGCACTCGAAGAGTCGTGCATGAGATATGCACCATTTTCGTTAACACAATATAAGAACGCAATTCTCATAGTTCACTGTGTTTATAATAAATAGGAGCTCTTTATTACTAGTTCGGGTGTGGCCCATCATTAGACAACCCGTTGAAATACAGACCATTGTACACAGTTCACAATATAAAAAAACTAACACATCATACACAATTAGTGGCGTGCATTCCAGTGTAGCTGCTACATGTGTGAAAATCGAAAGTCCCCTTGCGAAGTAAATTTGAAAATCAGCGGACGGTGCGCGGAACATGTTTCTTTTAACTGTCCACAAATACAATTTTGAAAACGATATAAGACAATAGATGACATTGCTTCATTTTTGAAATGGAAATGAGTTTTTTTTATTAAAATAACGGAATCTTTGCCCATGCGGTACAATAAAATAAAGAATTACAAGACTTAAAGGCAATAAAAAATATTCTAAGTAGCTTGGATATAATATTTTATGAAACATTGTTCCTAATGGAAAACTGCAGCGATTTAAAAATTCTGAATTATATAATGAATGAAGCAGTCAAGATCGCACATTACCGGTTTTGATCTACATGGATCATCATCATCTCCTTGCTCCAAAAGAGATGGGCCAGCTCCTCACCAAAGACATGATCTGATGATGATCCATGTAGATCGAAACCGCTCATCATAATAACTTATTACATGGCGGGATTATGCAACATAAGAATAAAGGGGTATACATTTATTTTTGTAACGGTCAACCAATATAAAAGTGTATTTGTTTACGAAAAATATTAAATTATATTACAACCAAGAGTCATGGGTGGAGGGAGGGCAGAATGAAAGGTATACATAAGAACAGTAGCCGCAGTAACATTACTGATGCGACTAATCGTCTAGTGATAAAATACAGTTTAAAGATATTACTCTGGCCAGAATGACGTCAAGGGGTACAAAGGCTCGAGAAGAAAGAGCGTTTAAAATACTTTTATATAGAAGCTCAACAAAGTGACACTCTAAAACCATGTAAAATCCATTTATAAAACCAATGCACTCATTAAGCTGCCGTAGACGAGATTGATCCGCTCAGGACAGCGGAACCACGGCACTCTCTGTTTAATTTTTTTTAATGAAAAATAACATTGAGCCCCAAATCAGTTGCATAGCAGACGAGTTTTCCCAACAAATCACACTAATCAGGGAGTATAATGATAAATTCAGTAATATTTTATAGAATGATGAAAAAAACTCGTAGTAGAATGATGAATGTAAATCTTAAACTAGCAGTCAAAAAGTCAAATCATTGAACAAACAAATCATCAAAAATATTAAAAAACCATTGTCTACCACTTGCTATTTGCTCGTTAATTACACGCTCGGGCTTTGAGTTGTGGTGCACATTGACCTCAAATTATTCCAAACTATCAAAATACTTTTCGTTTCTACTGTATGTGAAGTATTTTTAAACGTTCGTTCATGGGGAGTAAAACATTACCGTTAGTTTTTAAATGTCAACCTAACGCACTGTTGATACAGTTTTTAACGTGTATTCCAAACTATCAAAATACCTTTCGTTTCTAGTGTATGTGAAATATTTTTTACGCTTCGTTCATGGGGAATAAAACATGACAGTTAGTTTTTAAATGGCAACCTAACACACTGTTGTTACTGTTTTGAACGGGTATTAAGACGTTGACGAAACCTGTAGTACTGAAAGAGAACAAACGTATTAGCTCAGTGGTTTTATGGCACCTTAACTGCAATTGATTGCGCATGATATTGTACAAAGTCTTATGTAGTAAGTTAACTTCACAGATGAGAATCTATGACCACCAAAAATATTTATAATTTCATTAATAAACATCGAACCGTCCGAAGACCTCTACAATGTATGGATGATTGTTCTTATTTTTGCTTTAGAAGCTTGTGCAGCAAAGAGTTCCTTCGACTTACTCTGTTCTCAATATCGTTAAAAGTATTTCCTGCCACGCGTATTACTCATCAAAGCTCCACTCCGCTAACGCAACGTGCACCCTTTTGTCACTCGAGGAATCCGAACTGTCGGATGTAACTGAAAGTACTATTTCGCAGCACAGTATGACAACGCCCTAACTAAGTTCTGCCTTACCGACTACAGACAGTTTGTGTTTACTGCATTTCATCATTACCATCATCCATGCAGTCCCACCCTGATATCACCCGAGTTACAGCAATTCACAGAAATTAAAGGAAACGTTCGAAAAAAGTTTGAGTAGATGAGGTCATACCTCCGTCAAGAAACGTTGAATATTAAAACTGTATCGTTCGGTAAAATATTAATCGCCAGGGTGGATATGCTGAAAAATAAATATGTAGAAAGGAAATAAAGAAGTAGAATGTTAATAAAGTTTGTTTTATATAGAAAGCGTACCCACATGAAACAGGCAATTTTCAGCTTGCCATCGTTTGCATGGACTGTTTCATAACTACACTCGGGACACCATAATTTGTTTTGGAAATGATCATGATGTATGTGATATAACACAACAAGGAAAGCATCCTATGGCCACAGGAGGTACTGTAGTACTTATTTCACTTTGGCATTTATGTTTTTGTCTATTAGTGATATCCATTATTCACATAACGAAAGTCTTGTTTATTTTGTAATTTGTTATTTTTATTTTTACGCGCCAAAACTTAAGATTATTCAAACTTTGGCCTTTCGGATATTTCGGTAAACACGATATCTGTAATAGTATGTATGCCTCCTCCAAGAGGCAAATGACAAATTCTACTCGGATGCACAAATACGCCGTCCTCGTTCCAGTAATACTTTACTTGGATGGGAGTTAACAGCCGTAAAATACTTTAAAAAACGCATAGTTAACCGCCAGATGTTTTTGTATTTATAACGTTACCGGTTTCGGATATTATCGATCATCAGTAGAGTAAAATGAAACAGACTGATTACATTGGTCTATTTTCTGTTACCACATCTATGTCAACGATAAAAAACCGTAAAGTGTCACTAGACATTAGCTCTTGATGATAAATAAAGCAATACCAGGGTCTAAGAATTTTACTGCTCTGGTGATGGATAATAACTAAAGGTAGTGTAAATTATGAAATCAGAGGTGTTTGTAGCAGGAGTCTAGAACAATTCGTGTACGAGATATCTTATTGCAAAAAGTTTGCAATCAGACACTTGGTTGCCTCATGCAACCTGGGTAGTTGTTAGATATGAAGTTGCGTTTCCTTACGTGGTGTTTGTGTGTTCCTTGAATGCATTGCAGCTTCATAGTTAGTGTATGATAGTCGAAACAGTAGGTTGTGATACGACTATGGGATTACCGAAACAGAAAAGGCAGACATGCTCGTGGTGTATGCAGAGTGTAGCAATAATGCAATTCGTGTTCGTACGGTGTGTGCTCAAACATACCCCAATAGACATCACTTTGGCAACTGTTGATCACTCTCTTCATCCAGTTACGATAATGTGGTAGTGAAACACGTAGACAATCGACTTTTGGTTTGCTGTTGCAGCTGATCGACACGTTAGATACCGCAAGGTCGCACGAGGAAGTGTCCTACGTATTCTCAGTTCCAATCGTATCACCCCTGTCTCCTTCAAGAGGTGCATGGATACGCTTATGAGAATCCTTTCACATTCTACACATGGGAATTACGACAGTACAGACGCATCAAGTATCTTATTTAGACGAAGCCACATTTACCACCCCTGACCATATAAACCGCCGAAACATAATTGGTCTGCTTACAATACGCTTTGTCTTCGTCATGTGGAATGTCAGCATAAATGGAGTGTTGGATAGTTAACCAGCAGCTCATAGGTCAATTTTGCGTAGAACGTACACTGTACGTGCACAAGTATCGATCTCTGTTATAGGCCATCTGCCACGGCCGCTAGGAGACGTTGTCCTGC
The DNA here is from genome assembly GCA_026315105.1 of Locusta migratoria. Lineage (NCBI taxonomy): Eukaryota > Metazoa > Arthropoda > Insecta > Orthoptera > Acrididae > Locusta > Locusta migratoria. The sequence goes on along the minus strand of CM048746.1, from coordinate 621,776,490 downwards.
AGACTAGGACGAATGTGAGGGACCAACCTGAGAGCTGTTCGGCCCATAGTGTGCGGATTACTACAGCATTACTACTACTCTTACATTAAAGTTAAAGGTGAAGCACTGAATTGAAATTTGTGCAGCGGCCGTCAATATTTCATGGAACACAGAAGCTGAATTAGAGTTTCTGAATAAGAGGTAAGTCGTACTGAAACTATCGAGTATGCCCAGTGAGCATAGAGGTCCGGATTCGATTCCCGGCCGCGGCACAAATTGTAATTCATTGCTTCACCTTTAATGTGTTTGATATTTTGGAAACGCAAAACAGTCTCTGGGTATATAAATTTATAATTATAATGTTTCCAAATAGTTAGATTGGATGTAGAGGACCTACACTTGGTCGTCCCATTCCATGGATTTGTGGATTTCAGCCCCGCAGATTTCTATGCGGAAAGCTGAAAGTTTGCAAACACAGACCAACTAAAACCGATAATACGAAATAATAATAAAGTTAAAACTTCAGTAAATACACACTGGTAAGCGAAATTTTAGAATTTTCTCATAAAGACTGTTGGGAACAGTGAACGGTGTATGTGACAGAATATTCGGATCCATGGTTGTAATACGTCATAACGACAATCTGCCACTAACAGCATCTGCGAATGCTATACCAGTGGGTTTCATTTCATGGTGAACTGCGTTTCGATGCATACTCCAATAAGAGGCATTCTGCATTTCCAGAATGAGAGGTGCGCCTGCCCTAGGCACAGCTATACAGCGCCTATTTTAGAGCAAGAGAGGAGACTTCAGCGCCAGCGCTTTGGTACTCTATGAATATAAATGGATGAGAGCCGAACGCTATGAATGGGGACAGCGTTCGTCCTGATATCCAGGACCCGTATCAGCTTCGTGATCAGCGTGGTGCGTATCAACAGGTAGCAGCGTTTTGCTTGCATTCGATCACTGCTCTGCAATTCCATTCTATTTAATCTTTCAGTTGTAAGCATTGTGACTGCGTCAGTAATACGAGGGGTGTTCACATGAAAAGTTACAAAACGACACTTAGGTATCATTAATGACTTTATTCGAAAGTTATCACCAGATATTTGAGCATAACTATTCCACTGAATGAAACTTTCACTCTGTAGCGGAGTGTGCGCTGATATGAAACTTCCTGGCAGATTAAAATTGTGTGCCAGAACCGGGACTCGAACCTGGGACCCAGTTCGAGTCCCGGTTCCGACACACAATTTTAATTTGCCAGGAAGTTACATATCAGCGCACACTCCGCACTAAATAAAGAAATGTGTGACATGACCACTAAAAGAAATCCGCTGAACTTCAATTATGCGATAAATCAGTCAAACCTTAAGGTCGTAAATTCTACCAAATACCTGGTAGTTACAATTACGAACAACTTTGACTGGAGAGAACACATAGAAAATATTGTGGGGAAGGCGAACCAAAGGTTACGTTTCATTGGCAGAACGCTTCGAAGATGCAACGGCTCCACCAGAGAGACTGCCTACATTACACTTGTACGTCCTCTCCTGGAGTACTGTTGCCCCTTGTGGGACCCTCACCAGGTGGGACTGACGGTAGACATTGAGAAGGTTCAGAGAAGGGCAGCTCGTTTCCTTTTATCACGTTACGGGGGGGGGGGGGGGAAGCGTCACGGAAATGTTGCACGAATTGCTGTGGAAATCATTAAAACGTCTTGTTATTCATTGCGGCGTGATCTGTTTGCGAAGTTTCAATCACCGACTTTTACTTCTGAATGTGAAAATATTTTGCTAGCACCCATCTACTTAAGGAGACATGACCATCCTATTAAAATAAGAGAAATCAGATCGAAAACGGAACGACTTAGGTGTTCTTTCTTCCCGCGCGCTATTAGAGAATGGAACTTTAGAGAAAAGTTATGAAAGTGGTTAATGAACACTCTGCCAGGCACTTAAATGTGATTTGCAGAGTATCTTTGTAGATGTAGATGTAGATGCAGAGTGAAAGTTTCATTCTGGAAACATCTCTTAGCCTGTGGCTAAAGCCATGTCTCCACCATGCCCTTTCTTCCAGGAGTGCTATTCTTGCAACGTTCTCAGGAGAACTTCTGTGAAGTTTGGAAAGTAGGAGACGAGATATTGGCAGAAGTGAAGTTCTGTAGGGGTGTCGTGAGTCGTGTCGGGATAGCTCAGTAGTTGAGCGCTTGTCCACATAGGCAAAGGTCCCAGATTCGAGTCCCGGTTTCGGCAAAGAATTTTAATCTGTCAGGAAGTTTCAATTATCCCACTGTTTAACGAGCTGAAGGATTCCTTGTTCCCAGAATTCCTGTGGCTGTGACATGAGGCAATGCTCTATTGTGCTCATCGGTTCCTCGTCGGAGTTGAAGCGCTTGCCTTTGAGTTGTTTTATTTATTTATTCATTTATTTTTGGGACCAAACAGATGTAAGCCACGCGGCTGCAAGGCGGATGCTCAAGCTGTGCCCGCCGGAACTTGTCCAGTACGCTTCGTGTGACCCTGGAGACGTGTGGACTCGCGTTATCACGAAGCAGAACCACTCCCTCCGTGAGCAGCCCAGGCCATCTGTTCTCGACGGACTGGCGTAGGCTACTGAGTATCTCACGTTACACTCCACTGTTAATGATTTTTTCCGTGCTCGAGGAATTCTATGAGTATCAGAACTCGGACGTTGAGAAAGACGGTGAACATCACCTTGGCTATGTAAGAACGTAGGATTTCGCGGTAATTGTTGTTCAAAATGAAATCTTCTGAGCTATTTGGCGCGTCAAGATGATGTAACATGAGCCTTCCTCAGGGAATACTCCAACTTTTCGGATCCATTAAGGGTATATTAGACGGAGCGCATTTGGTCGTTACTTGCTGGCGTATTTGAACGCAGCTATTAAACCCGCTCCGTGTAAACAAGGAGAGCGAACAAAGTCGCTACTCTGAAACGCGAGCGTCTAAAGTTGACGGGTGGGCTACTTTAGACGCTGGTCGCCAACGTTTCTGATCGCTTTCAAGTGTTGGTCGCCCTGTGTCTTACACAGGTGCGTATAAAGTAGCCACCAGTCAAAATCACGAAGGAAGTAACAAATGGTGGCGGTGTGTTTCTCGCAACAGTCTTAAAAGAACAATTATTCTACTGAAAGCAAAACGGAAAAGTATGAAAAATAATATAATATAGCCATATGGCATCATCACAGTAGAAGTGTATCTTAATTAAGGAATATAACAACAGGTATGATGTATTATACTTTTACAAAGTTTTTTTTTTATATATTGATGACTAAATCCTTATTTATGTATTATAAGGTAGTCTTTTACTAAATTTGTTCTGTTTCCGACTTGCTGTAGACTTGAAAATGGTCATCACTGCCCGAAATCGGCCGTCAAAACGACGAGAAATTTTGTGATTATCGACCTAAATAGAGGTATTAAAAGTAATTACAAAATGGCTCACTGATATAAATTCGCACACCTTGGGAAACAGAACTGTTTGGTATCACCTAACCTCCAAAATCGTGTCATATGAATTGTTTTTACGAAGACGTTAGCATCTGAAGTCGCTGCGTGCCATTACGTCAGCGTTTTCATTCCCTATTCGCCCATACGCCAAGCGATAACAGACGCCAGCTACTAGGTACCAAATACGCTCCGTGTAATATACCCTGAGGAAGGCACCTGTAACGACTCTGAAACGATGGAAATATATCATCATGACGCGGCAAATAGCTCAGAAGAATTTCAATTTTTTATAACCTTGCCTGCTTGAGGGCACATCCTTGAATTTTATAGGGAGTGGTGATGACGATAGCTTCGCGTCCCTAGAAGATGCACTACGTTATCACAAACCGGCATATTCGAATTTCACCTGCTTTGGTTGTTACAACGTTTCGTACATTTTCATCTTAACACCCCTCGTGTGTAACAGTCATCTTCCTTAAACGCGAGTGTTCCAGCAATATTGGTATAACAGTCACACACTACTGAGAATCATGTTATGTCGCTCTAGTTTGTCTTTAGTAGATGGCTTCGCAGAGGCGCTATTATGTATCTAAGGCCAGACTATATTTCGGCCTTAGCGGTAATAAAGTACACGCATAACTTTTCCTCGTGGATCAGTCTCGATGATAATAGAAAAGTATAAAAATCCGTATGGCAGTTTCTGGAATAAGCTATCATACACAGACAGAAAATGCGTTTTCAGTTTACAATTTTTAATTTGTATAGATATCATAATGTTCAACAAATTTGCATTATAGCTGCCTAGGCGAACACTTTGTACAGATTTAGATACTAAACAACGGATAAATAACTATTCCAGATAGTCCGTTAGTAGAAGACAAATATGGATTTATCAAGTGCGGGTTGTCCGTGGATAATACGTTCACCATTAATAGTAGAAAACGAGAAGTTGGAAACAGATATCACTCTTTTATATACCGGGGGCTAATTTGGGTAATAAAATGAATGTATATACATAGTAATTTCTTTATAGACACAAAGCAGTGAAAATATTTTTAGCACCTACAAACCTAGGTGAAATGCCTGATCATCAGCACTATTTTAAATAATCTGCTTGGCAACAATGTAGGAAAATGGAAATCTCAACCATCTCCAGAGATAAATGATCAATGTCCATTTAAATAATCATACAACTAAAGGACTTACAGAAACTCGTGGATCCATTAAATAATCTACGTAAAGCTTATAATTTTAAGATCTCGAAGAAAGGAAGCAAGTTTAATGTTTATCCTCTTGTCGACATTAGGATATCGCTTAAGTGCAACAAAGAAAGTTTCTCAGAATAAAAATAGGGGAAAAGTGAATTCTATGAAGAAATGCTTTTATTGAGGGCAGAGATTATTGGTAATAAGAAAGCAACTGAATAAAACTGTCCGCAGAAAGGAATTTTGAAAGTCCTAAAACGTGTGTGAGGGTAGATATATAAAAAATATGATAAGAATAATATATAGGCAAACTTGAAGCTAACACTTCCAAGGAAGGGAAAACACTATAGTTCCAAAAGAAGCCATGATTTTTAGGCGAGTAGAAGGAGGTATAAAGGAGGCCCAACGACATACAAGAGAGTTATAGTGAAGACGAAACCAGAGAATATGCCTAAGCTGAGAAACTGTTAGTACAATAAGTGAAACGTACACTGTGTAAAACAAGTAGAACAGATAAATCGCCCCCTTTTAAGTACATAAGAGATGGAAGTATGAACAAAAAATGCGGTTAGTGCAGGAGAGAAATTCGTAAAGGGCCTGTAATAACCCTCTGAAGACTTGACGGTATTTTCGGATTTTTATTTTATTTTATTTATTTATTTATCTATTTGTATTATTTTCCAGTCTAAATAATGTCTTCAGATGACAGTGCCAAGCGGCAAAGTTTATTTTATTAAGATAGGGAGAACGACCTATGGCCGCATTAAAACCTTTATTTTTTTACTTCTTTATGTAATAAAAATTAAGGTTTCAATGCGGCCAAAGCTAGATGTCCCTATTTTAATGTGATCGCTCGGTCACAGACTCCAGATGGCAGAGTATGCATGGAAACATTATTTTATAATATTCCACGAATGTAATAAATATGGCAAAGATATATGTTACTTTGATTGTAATTTCTTAATGTCAGTGGAAAAAAAAACAACGAATAAGACAGTTATAAAACATAGAGGTCACCTCCCTAAAACTCCTCTCCATTTTGTCCTTGTTTAGTATCCAGCTCCAATAGAGGAGAGAGTACGTATGATTATAATTTTATTGCTTTGTGAATAATCACTAAGATAAATCAAAACAGTTCATGCACTCTCTTAAAGAAACGTAATCCACAAAATCCCGAATTTTACAGGGTAAACCTTTGAATAGTTTGTTAATATTTCGCATTAAAGTGGATCGCGATACGATTTAAACGCTTCACTGACGAATCGAAAGTTTTCATTTTTATTAGAATATTCGTCGATCGAGAACTTGCAATTTAGTTACCTAAACATTCAGAATTCTCCGTTGCCATTAATTTCATTTCTAAATTCATTTTTCACAGTCCTTATACTTTGATACTGGTAAAAAAAATTCTATCAAAGTTCCGCCGCATCGATTCGGAATATTCTTGCAGCTTTGGCTTGGGTTAACTCCAATTAAGAATTTCATAAAATTAACAGCCTATTCAATTTACATATAATAAAAGAAAGATATTCAGATAATTGATTATTGTGGAATACCGGTAACTGTAAAGAAGTCGGGGGCTCAGATATCATAATCTGCGGTCATAATAACTTACGAAAATTAAAATAAATTTTGATTCGAGAGTAAAAAAGACATAAATTATATGCTCAATTTATGATAATTGCTAATAATAAAAAGAACTAGTATAGGCTGCACCAGAGTTGGGACAAAGGTACAGGAAAGTCGTCGTTAGCCCGACAGAACAACAACGTTCTCTCTCTCTCTCTCTCTCTCTCTCTCTCTCTCTCTCTCTCTCTCACTCTCCCTTTATCTCTCTCCCTCTCTGTCACACACACACACACACACACACACACACAGACACACGCTCGCTCTCTAGAGACCCTTGGCCACTCGGCACACAGTGGCCCCAAGTAAGAACTTCTGCTAGAGTCAGCTGAAGACCTGACGTCGACTTCTTCTTCCGGGAATATGATTACGTGTAATGACCTACCCTTGTGTTGTGAGAGCTCGTGCAACGTTCTGTCCGTCTAATCCTTTCTGCTCTTCCTTTCCGGTGAAACTCGCTAATGAACTTGGGCGCTTTAATGTTTTTCATGTTGCTGAAGCATAAATACTAATAACGTCTTGATGCATTCAGAATGGTAATTTGAGTGTTCTTAATACCCACTACCCACTCCACATCGTTGTAATGACTTCTGTAAAAATGAAAACGATCTTCCATATTTTTCTTGCAGCTTCTTCACTTCTTTGAGCTTCAAAATAGTGAGGACACTTACAACGTATTCAGCAACACTCAGCAGCGACGGTTTTTGGAGATGCTGGACATTTGTACGATAGAAATTTTGAATAAATTTGATTTTAGTATCTAGCAGAAAACCCTAAGAGATACATATAATTATTACGCCGGGAGAAGACAGTGTGTAAATTAGTCGAAAATTTGGTACCTGCGGGAGGCGTGCTTGGATAGTACATATAGTTGTGATCGATGTTTTCCGGTAGCAAGGCGGTCAAGGAGACTTCGATTCGAATCCCAGCCGGACAGATTTTCGAATTTACACAAAGATTTATTTGAAAGGCCACTGTCAGCTAATAGCGCTAGTTTCCTTCTCTTGAAATACAATTATGATCATAGAACACAGCTACCACTTTTAATAGCAGCAATGTCAATTTCCTTCAGGTGTTTTTCTTGTGCTCCATACATGTCCATGGCGTCATATGAATACCTAATTGATCTTTTTCTCCAAAATAGCAGGCAGTAACTATCAAGAGAGCTCTATAGTGAGCCATTTGTTAATTACGAGAGATTTTTTAAATTTCGATCCCTTTAAACATTTTTAAGAGTTCGCGAAATAGGAAACCCTAATCCCCTTCTTCCGGCATACCTCTTACGTGAAGTTTACCTTATTATAAAACAAACGTAAATTTACTTCATTTGTTTGTTCCTGCGTCATATGACTTCCAACGATGTTTCTGTGAAACTATATGTTATGATATTATTTATTACATTCAAAGTGCTCTTGGAATTAATTTTATGTAAGAATTTATTTCAGTGAATCAAAATTGACATGAATATATTGCCCAACCGTCTACGAGAACTACAGCTCTAACACGAAGGGACTTATACTAAAAGAAACTGAGCGTAAAATTACAACCGTGAGTTGGCGATGCCTCACGAAGGGAAATCGTCTGCAAGCAGAAGATAAACAAAACAGAATAAAATAAAGCTATACAACTACTGCCCGTGCAGATGCGAGCTAGCAGAGAGGCACAAACAGATAAATTCCCCAGTGGCGTTAACCAAGTGAGTGAAAATGTAATAATTTCTACACAGAGCAAAAGAGAGAATAATTGAATTGAACAGAACTAGTAGTGCGGCACAACACTTAAGTAAACAACAATAGACGTAATTATATATTTTTGACGACGTTACAGCGTTCAATGAATGAAATAAATCACATTTTGCGATCAGATCTGGCTTCACTGTACTGGTTTAGATGGAATACCAATGTGCGGCGAATGAAAATTTGTGCCCGGCCGGGATTCGAACCCGCCGCACTTCGATATATAATTGTATACATGCCGAGGCTGGGCTCCTGACGACAATTAATTGTGTCTCGATACCTCATGGTCTGTTCTCCCTGATGCGGGAATACAGTATTGTGGCTGCGAGCATGACAGCAAAATAGACTGTGGTGGGAAAGAGACAGCGTGGGGAATGGAGATTTGTGTGTGGCGGGAGACATGCAGGGAAGAGTCCTCTGCAGTCGGGCTGGTCACTGTGTCCTCGGTGGCGGAGAGGTCAATGCGTCTGCCTAGTAAGCAGGAGATCCCGAGTTCGATTCTCGGGCGAGCACAAATTTTCATTCGCAGCACTATGGTATTCCATCTAAACCAGTACAGTGAAGCCATAACTGATCGCAAATTGTGATTTATTTCATCAGTAGACATAGGCAACGACGGTCCCTGGGGAACAACTACCGTTCCTGATAAATATTCGCCGGCCGCGGTGGCCGAGGGGACTAAGGCGCTCCAGTCACGGTCTGCACGGCCACTACGGTCGGGGGTTCGAATCCCCCCTCGGGCATGGATATTTGTGCTGTCCTAGTTCGTAAGTAGTTCATAAGTAGTTTGTAAGTTTAGGGACTGATGGCCCCGTAGTTAAGTCCCATAGACTATACAAACATTTGATCATTTGAACTTTGATAAATATTCGATTAATGTTGGAAATTCACCTCAAAGATGATAATTTATTTTTCAAAAGAGATAGATTGGCTGGCCAGTACTTAGCTTTGTGCTGTACAGCCGATAGTAATACAAATGAAGAAAAAGAAAAAAAATGGACGTAAACGACAAGCTTTCGGAACACAGTTCGTTCTTCAGGTGGGTGAGAAGGGAAGAAAAAGGATGGGAATGGAAGGGAAAAGTAATTGACGACCTAGGTCATGAGGGCGGTGTTTGAGGAGTGTGGAAGTCAGAGATACTCCTCAAACACCATCCTCATGACCTAGGTCGTGAATTACCTTTCCCTTTCGTTCCCATACTTTTTTCTTCTCTCCCACCTGAAGAAGGAACTGTGTTCCGAAAGCTTGTTCTTTTCGTCCCTTTTTTTTCTTTTCCTTCATTTGTGTTACTATCGGCGGTACAGCACAAAGGTAAGTACTGGCCAGCCGATCTATCTCTTCTGAAAAATAATTGATCCTGATAAATGCACATTCACACAAATTTGCGGAGCAGGAATATACAGGTCACTTAATTTGCTCACTCAAAGTGCAGCCACCCTCGCGATGGTGTAGAAGTATTTCATGGATCCCAGATGGAAAGCAGCTGGGACGACGCGAGGTGTAGCCAGGGACTGAATGCGGAGTGCGAGTTGTTGACTACTCTGGTGTTTGGCGAGGAACCAACGTGGGATCGCAAGGCCGCTAGGAACACGAATGCATAGCCGGGGAGATGAGTTAAACAGCACCGCCGAGCGGATGCTGGAACTTGACACCATTCCCTCTGCGTGTTCAGACCCCTTCAGCTGTTCATATCGTCGCATATACGGCTCCAAGTGACTGACAGGATGCCACTGCGGAACTATTTCGATGCACGCGCCGGGCCCGGCCACAGACGGCCGATTAATGTAAATAACTCGACCTTGGTGACGCCATGCAGTGTGTCAAATTAACAGTGCACGATACTGACACTCAGGTGTTGTCCGCGGTGACTGTCATTGACTGACCCGGTGCCGGCCGCGGTGGCCGAAGGGACTGAGGCGCTCCAGTCACGGTCTGCACGGCCAGTACGGTCGGGGGTTCGAATCCCCCCTCGGGCATGGATATTTGTGCCGTCCTTAGTATTAGTTAGTTCATAAGTAGTTTGTAAGCTTAGAGACTGATGACCCCGTAGTTAAGTCCCATAAGTTCTACAAACATTTGAACATTTGAACTGACCCGGTAACTGACCTCTACGGAATTGCCTCGGCGCCAGGCTCAAATAGCGCCACTGGCAGCAAGGATGACACGAGTAAGAAGACAAGTGACGCGCGATACATCTAACAGCGCCGCGAGCGGTGAGAGCACAAAAGGATCGATTAATACTTGCGCTATTAATTTAATTAAGGGCAGGGTGAATCGAAGAAACACGAGCCGGGACGGCTCAATATTGCTTACATGTGTATAACTTAAAAATATGCCCACATTCCATCTCGAAGCTTTGTGTAGCTGCGGTCAGACGAAAGCAGATCCTACGAACAACTTTGACAGGACAGAACACACATAAATATTGTGGGGGAGGTGAACCAAAGGTTACGATTCATTGGCAGAACGCTTCGAAGATGAAACACCTCCACCAAAGAGACTGCCTGTATCACACTTGTGCGTCCTCTCCTGGAGTGCTGTTGCCCCTTGTGGAACCGTCACCAGGTGGGACTGACCGAAGACATTGAGAAGGTTCGGAGAAGGGCAATATTTTGTTTTATCACGTTACGGGGAGAAAATCGTCACGGAAATGTTGCACGGATTGGGGTGGAAATCATTAAAAGAAAGACGTTATTCATTGCGGCGTGATCTGTTTGTGAAGTTTCAATCACCGACTTTTACTTCTGCATGTGAAAATATTTTGCTAGCACCCACCTACTTAGGGAGACATGACCATCCCAATAAAATAAATCAGATCGAAAACGGAACAATTTAGGTATTCTTTCTTCCTGCGCGCTATTAGAGAATGGAACGGTAAGTGGTTAATGAACCCTCTGCCAGGCACTTAAATGTGATTTGCAGAGTATCGATGTAGATGTACATGATGAAGTGAATGTATTTTTTTGATCTACCTTTGTAGTGGCTGAGCCAAATATCACTGCCCGTCGTAGACCATGAAGACATGTACGTAAACGTGATTCTTCTGTGAAAGAGGAAAACACCATAGTCCTCTCTTAGCAACCTAAAGACATGACATTGTTCACTATCGACTATAGCCCGTAGTCTGAATTGAGGTTGATAACGTACTTTGGGGAGACATTTATAGGTCGGCGAGGAACAGTATTTACAGTCACAATTAATTTTTTGTCATGCCATTTGTTAGCATATGCCCGTAGTCTGAATTGAGGTTGATAACGTACTTTGGGGAGACATTTATAGGTCGGCGAGGAACAGTATTTACAGTTACAATTAATTTTTTGTCATGCCATTTGTTAGCATATGCTACAAAACAGAATCCTACCGGAACGTGATTTGTGGCCGATAATGAAACCGTAACCGAATATTCGGCTCCTCTTCTAGTTTCGGTCGAAATCGAAACCGTAACGAAACTTGTCTAATTAAGTTAAAATTTCTGTATATTTACGTTACACCGCAAATCACTAGTTTTCCACATTTTTCACGATCCATCCCCGTACTAACCCTTTCTGAGTGTGTGTAAGCCTAATCAGGAGTCCATAGAAGACGACATGGTAGGCGAACAGGTTTTGATAAATCGACGGTATCAATAAGTCATTTTATAAAGTCTACCGACGTGTCGGCCACTGTTGCAGACGGTCTTCATCAGTCACAGACCCTGCAACCCTGCAACAGTGGCCGACACGTCGGTAGAGTTTATAAAATGATGTCGCGGTCTCATACCCGGAAGAATTTTATTGATAGTGACAACAGCCGCGGAAGCCTACGTTTACGTTTAAATCGACGGTACTTTTATTAAAGTACTTGCAAATTGTATTCTTTTCTCCTCGTTGTGACACTTACCGTGGTGTCGCACAAGTCTGAAGTGCGCGCCACGTACTTTCGCCGCGCGCCGCCATGATCGCACGGCGCGGCGTTCTTACGACGTCAGCCACGAGCGCCCTCTGCTGCAACTCCGCTCGTGGCCACGACTGCTGCATCGGCCACTTGGGAATCAGATAGGCACCAGTTAAGACTTGGCTATCGGATAGGCACTAGGAATCATCAGTAGGCAGGCCTCTATCTAAACTTTATATCAACATTCTACTAGTGCTGCTCTCCGAGTTAAGTAATGTATTCTATGAAATATATCTCTTATACTAATCTAGCTTAGTGTTTCTAGTTTCTGCTGCCCCACTGGCTGGTCACCTCCGTACCTACACACGAGTGTATCCTATTTCCTGTGTCGGTCTCTCTCTACTCGGCCACCGACACCCTGGACAACCTGCGGAAACGAGACACAAAAGTGGCGACGAGGATGGGACACAAAACTTACTACATAAAAAAGAAAAAACAAAGAAAGTTAAACAATTAGTAAACTGAACTCGGTACAGTAAAGTCTCGATATTTCGAGTCTTGGAATTACGAGTGTACCATAAAAAAAAAGCATCATAAAAACAACAATCGTGGGTACATTGTATCGTCTCAGAAAAAGGCTCTCCACCACTATAACACGAGGTAAATAGTGGAAAATTTTAAAACCTTTTGGGTGCCAACGAAAATGACTATTTAACCAATTTGTTTTTAAAAAAAGTCATACTTTTTTACATGTGTGTTCTTTTCAAGGTCGATTTTCTTCTTTTTAGACGCAAATTTCGATAGTGCGATGCGATTCCAGTCCCGTTCACCTTGAATTAACGAGACTACTGTGTAGCTACCATAGATTCCACAGTTCAGCATACTTTCTTTAGTCATGCCAAATAGATAATGCCAGAGCCTCAACATGACTACAACAGTACAAAATACGTAGAAAGTAATCATTTCTTTGCTTCCAGAAGTAGCCTTTATGATTTTGTCCTTGAGAGCGCTAGCTTTATGTTGCCATCTTCACTTCCGTATTTTTTTTTTTAATTTTTATTTTGCAAACGACATACAACTTTACATATATCCTTTTTGGCATTCCTGAATACATAGAGCTTCAACGAGTGCTGCAGAAAGTCTTTCGAAAAATAAACTCACAGTCATGTCTAACAGTACGATTCTTGTCAGTATGGATTTACGCAAACAGAACAGTTAAAGGTGTGTACAATGTTACCTAAACCCATATTAATCTATCTATATAAAAATGAATTGCTGTTCGTTAGTCTTGCTAAAACTTGAGAACGGATGAACCGATTTGGCTAATTTTAGTCTTGAAATATTCCTGTAAGTCCAGGGAAGGTTTAAGCGCTGATAAAATATGGAAAAGTTGTCTGAAAAAGAGGAAAATCGGAAAAAAATGAACAGCTTTTTCCAATGATCTATCAATTCCGTTCGTCCAATTGCGATAAAATTTTGTACATTTCATATTGAAAGCAAGAGCATGGTTCGCATCAAATAAAAATTTGGAAAAGTCGCCCGGAAATTTAGGAAAAACCGAAAGCGATTTTTTTCCTATGAATAAAAATCAATTGCCACATGGTTGTAAGAGCATCACTTGAGTATTGCTTGACATGAAAAGATTTGTATGAAATAAAGTTTTTGGAAAATCTACCGTAAAAGTGGAAAATTTTAGAAAAACTGAAAGTGCGTTTTTCAGTATGTTTTTGATTGAATTCAGCACTATAACTGACAATTCGCACGACGGAGAGGGGTAATTCTTTCTTTGTTTTGTTCATTATGGCCTTAGAAATGTTTTCAGTAAAAAAAAAAAAAAAAAAAAAAAAAAAAAAAAAAAAAAAAAAAAAAAAAAAAAAAGGGACAGTTAAAAAGGAAAGTCGTAAAATTTGAACCAAGTTTCTTTTTCAATGTATTTCTAAATGTATTCAACACAATAAGTTGAGAACCGTTCATCCGATTGCGATAACATTTTCATCATTTGACGTTCAACGAAAGAATAACATTCTTATGAACTAAAAATTTGGGAAAGTTACCCGGAAAATTTGAAAATTTCCGAGAACTGAAAGAGCTCTTTTCAATGGGACACCAATACCATTGATCTGATTGCAATAACACTTTGCATATTTGACGTTCAACGCAAGAGTAACGTTCTCATTAAATAAAAATTGGGGAAGTTTCCCGGAAAATTGGAAAATTCAGAAAAAATAGAAAGAGATTTTTCTATGAAGCATCAAAACCATTTATCTGATTGTGATAAAATTTTGCACTTTTGACGTTCAAAGCGAGAGGAAACTTTGAGTGAAGTAAAAGTTTGGAATAGTTGGCCAGAAAATAGGAAAATTTGTGAAAAACTGAAAGAGTTGTTTTCTTTGCGATACCAATATCATTCGTACGATTGCGATAAAATTGTGCACATTTGACTTTCAAAGGAAGTGTACATACTTATTAGCAATTTTGAAGCACTGCCGGGACGACTAGTTATTAAAAAATGCTCCTCGCTTTCATGGAAATTAATTAATTAATCTTTATAGCATAACAACAAGATAATCCGTTCCATTAAGTACAATACTGAATAAGTTGAATCGTTACTAACATCGAATCTCACTATAAAGCACGATTGCTTTAAATTGAGCTTAATAACAAAATACCCACAATTTTTGCACGTGAGGAGAGACTGCTAGCAGTTAAACAGCGCACAGACAACTGAGGTGTGGCGTTAGTGTTGACTGAATCCATCCAGAACGTGACCAGACTTCACCAATAAGTTCAAGAAAGATGATTCAGCCAAGCTGAAGATTCGGCGAAAACAATATTTTGTACGAAACTGGCCCTACCCGATACCGAATATTCGCTCGGTTTTCACTACAAAATCTCAACCAGTGTCAGACTTAAAGTTATTTTCAATGCTTCTGGATAAATTTCTCCTAATAATTGACTGTGCAAAGTTTTATGCTTTAGCGTTCCAGGTCGTCTGACGAATAGTTTCAAAGTAACCAGAAAAAATATTCTATAAAACGTTTTCAGTGATCATGGAACATCAATAAAGAGTTATTACTCCAGAATTCCGAGTTATTTTGTGTTATGTGTAGTCACTTTTAGCTCACGTAGTACGTCTGTCCGTGACCTTTCTTCTACATACGACGTAGGTAAAAATAGGACTTACTCTATCTTGCACGTTGCGGCGGTACGACCTCTTCTTGCATGGGACTACATACCAAATTTTGTATGTGCCGTGTCAGACTTCTGGATCCGAAGGTCGTCCGCACGTCAACAAGAAAAAAAAAAAAAAAAAATTCCAATTAAAATAACCTTCCTGTATTGCGAAATTTCAATGATAGGTCCTTGCGCAGATAGAAGAAGCATATGATTCTAGGTTTGCACTTCTTTAAGCTGTCACTTTTAAATAAATGTTATAAAGTTCCCTTAAAGATCGAACTGTCAAACAGAAGTTTTTAGTTGTTCTGCTTGCTATAGACACAGATTTTACAAGTCCTGTTCACTGGTGATCGATTGCTATATAAGATCGATTTATTAAAATACTAAAAATTGATAAAAGTCTTCTTGCTTTATCTATCAAACAAAATAACTTTCCGTAAATGTTTTATTTCAAATTGTAAAATAGTTTGACAGTAAAGAATTCTTCAGTTCCTATTAATGAATATAATTCTTGCAAAATTTCTATAAACATCAAAATAATTATCGTTGACACTTGGTTAACTTTCGAGACACAGTGACATTTATTGCTCTCACAGTACAGATCATGACTCAACGACAGTTACATAGAGACTGATTTTATGGTCTTTTTGATTTTTCACGGAAGTTTCTATAATAATGTCAATATCCGCGACGATAACTGCAGAGATCAGCGTCTTCTTGCCTCTTGGCCGTCGACCCGCTAGTTGAAGTGGCCAGATGTTTATTCCTTGAGCTTGGCGTCGAAGATGTTGCTCTCGTAGGTTTAATCGCCGTCACAGCATATGAAACACAAGAAACATACAAAACTCTTTTAAGAATCACATTACATAAAAATCATTTAAAAACTGTAGTTCTCGAATGTGAATTGCATAGGCAGGAAGTATTGAATGAACGGAAGTACTCTTCCAAAATGAGCTTTACGAATTTAATAGACAATAGTAAGCAAATTTTATTTTAGTTCATACTTACGCAGAAGGTATTAACATTGTAAGTTTCCTTCCAAGACAAGAACACAAAAATGACTGAATGTGTTAAAATAGCCACAGGGTTTCTTTAAATTACAGACATTACATCGACATTTGTTAGTAACTATTTGTTCACATACCTAAGTTGGAAGTTAAATTGAAAATCCACCTATCATATGTCTTATCGGCCGCCTTATTTCTTTTCTATACATGATATATATTATAAACAATCAACACACGTTACAGTAATATAGCTAATGGTGCAGTACTGCCGCGCGGGAGTAACCGAGCGGACTGGAGCGCCACGTTGCGGATCGCGCGGCCTCCCGCGTCGGAGGTTCGAATCCTCCCTCGGGCCTGTGTGTGTCTTGTCCTTAGTTTAGTTTAACTTAGTTTAAGTAGCTTGTAAGTCTAGGGACTGCTGACCAACGTAGTTCGATCCCAGAGGATTACAAATATTTGAACATCTTTGGTGCAATGTATATGTACCATGGGGATTCCTCTTCAGAATAAACTTACAGAAATGTTACTTAAGTAAAAATGACATTCAAATACTTTTCTGAATTGCACGCAGAAGGACCTCTATCAGTGATGTTCCCAGGTAGTGTAATAACTTGTGTAGCTAGTTTTCTCGATTTATCTTGTGCAACAACAATAGTATATCTTATATATTAACAGAATTTACGAAAACTAAACTCAATCGGCCAGACCAAACTACCCGGCCGATTTCCTTAATTTTTGTTTCAAACGAAAGGTATTCATCGACATATTTGTCAAGTATCAGTATTTACATAACTCTCTCCTTCCTGCTTCTATGCTCAAACGTGATTTCCTTGTGTATATTTCTTATAGGGATGTCCTTGCCGCGGTGGAGTAGCCGAGCGGTCTAAAGCATCTCGCTGCGGAGCGCGCGGTTGCTCGCCGTGGTGGTTCGAGTCCTCCCTAGGGCGTGGGTGTATGTGTTGTCCTTAGGTTAGTTTACCTAGGTTTAAGTAGTTTGTAAGCTACGGACTGATGACCACGCAGTTTGGTCCGATAGAATTACAAACATTTGAATTTTTTTTTTTTTTTTTTTTTTTTTTTTTTTTTTTTTTTTTTTTTTTTTTTTTTTTTTGTGAAATCCTTGCTGTAAAATAAACTCAGTCGGTCAGGCCGTTTTATCTGACCGATTCCGTTCATTTTTGTTTCAAATGAAAGGTATTCTTTCGCAGATTTGTCATCAAGTATTACAATTAACTTAAATCTCTAAATCCTTTATTTTTATTCAATCACGGCATCCTTCTGTCCTTGCATTGAATATTTTAATCGTTTCGTTTTACGATATATTCGGTTCTCATTAAGTTACCCAGATTTGATTTGATTTTTAGTTTTTTTATTTTATTTTATTTTTCTCATTCGCGCTTTGAAAATCTTGCATTGATTGTTTCTGACGAAAGCTGTGCGTGAACATTGAACCTTACTTCCATTTTTCCCAACTTTTTTGTCATTTCACTAATGAAGCATTCGCACGGCTCCTCTAGTAATTTGTTACCATTGTCGTTCCTAGATTCGGCTGCGACGTATCAAGCATTACTCGTGGGTAGGAGTTACGTGAAAGGTGGGTAATGCCTGTAATTGGAAAACGACGGCGTTACTGGGAATCGAATTGGTTTGTTAATTATGTACTCTCCCATGTAGCTGTGCAATGACTCCATAAGCCGAGGAAGGCATCGCAATCAGCTTCCATCACATCGCTCCCGGCGTAGATCTCAGAGTTCAGCTTACTGTGTAGTCGGATGTTTGCGGTGTGATTACGAAATGAGACCTTGCGGCTTGTACGCTCTGGCGTATCGCATGTTGCGAGTGTCAAATCATCCGGTATGTGATTTGAAAGACAGCGTCTGTTGGCGAACGCGAGACGTATTGTATACGACGCCATCCACAGCTGCAGGCGCTAATAAGTGTTTCCTTCTCATTTGATATACGTTACTATGGCATACTGCCAACACTCCCACCACGTTCTATTAGTGTTTACTAGAAGACGATGCAGGAAACTGTCTGTAATTTGGAGGAAATTATAGTGACAAATCCCTCTGCATAACATAAGAGGGAATCAAGGCGGAGGATATGCAATTGTATCCTTATACGCCTTTCATCTTCATACATGAGGAACAATTATAAAAACTGAGAAGCCGCTTTTACTGAAACTCCTTTTTCATAAAAAAGGACTACCTCACAGAACATTAGAGATAATAATTCATCAATTACCCACTAGTGATGTTATACTTCTGCGTAAGATTCTCTCGTAAAATATGGATGTCATCAAGCAGAATACAATAATACAACAATAAACGTTAATAGTAATGCTAGAAAAATATAATTAAAAAATCACGGAAAAATTTTAGGTTGCTACTTATTACCTTTCTGATTGATTATATTTAAAGCAGAGTGTCCGTATGTGTCCGAACGCGAAATTTCTTTCTTATGTTTTGGGATTTTTCTTGGTCGTTTCACTTTTCAAACTGCAGTATGCACTTTTTTTTTTTTAACGCTTGTTGCAGGAAAACAACTAAAGAATGCGCATCATGTTTCATTGTTTGTAACCGCTTTGCTAGTATAGTGTCAAGTCATCGGTGGTTTTCAATCCGAATTTTATATAAGCTGACGATTTTGAACCACTATATCTTCCACCCTCTTATAGCTACCGACACAGAACTGCCATGTTGTACAACGGATGAGTTTGTATTACAACATCACAGAGAGATCGTTCGTCTCCATTGTGACACCCACACTTAGAATTTTATATAAGTCGGTAACTTTCAACTCCCATACTTCCACCCTCTTATCGTTATCAGACCTCTACCACCATAGTGCATTATGGGAGACTCGTACAAACACTATTCGTTGGAGATATGTAGTTTTGGCTGCAGATTGAAATATAAGTACGAACACCTCATCTTTATTATAGAGATTAGGAAATTTCGTGGAAACTTACGTCAGGTATTCTATGAAAATTTTAATTTGCTTATTAAACTTGAATATACAGGGGAAACACCTGACATTACCACTGGAAATATTTGGTAAACCACAACGAATACTGAACAACTAGTTCCACACATACCGAAAGTGAGTGCAGAGGCTGATGTAATTGGTAAAAAAATGTAGGAATGTATGATTTTTAACACAACCCATGTTTTTTTTTTTTTTTTTTTTTTTTTTTTTTACATGGAAACATTAGTTTTACCACAACTGAATATATAAAAAATAATAAGTGCCGTTTGTTACATTGTAAAATATTAAGTGCATCCAGAGTTATTGTAACCTTACGTTGACGCTTGAAACCCCACACGTTCAGTCGCGTGTTTTAACACAGAAGATCCATTTTTTAATGAATTAACTCGCAATTTGCGATCACTTATGGCTTCACTGTACTAGGTTTAGATGTAATACCAATGTGCTGCGAATGAAAATTTGTTCCCGGCCGGGATTCGATCCCGGGATTTCCTGCTTACTTATGCCGCACATTGGTACAGTGAAGCCATAAGTGACCGCAAATTGCGAGTTAATTAATTAAAAATTGAACGATTTAACGTCTTCAAAATTTATAAAGAAGATCCATGATCACCTGAAGGGTTCTGTTTACGAAGACTACAATGTTTACGAGCTTGACTGTAATGCAATATTTTGTTCGATTCTAGTTGTCTCAGTGTCTGCATGTGGCGCTTGCTGTTATTCTTATTCTAAATTAATCTTTGTACTCAGAATAACTGTAGTACATTGTGGTACCAGACGTCTGTGGTATTGAACTGTACAATAAAAGTAAGAACAGAAATACGCACAGTAGTAAAGTGAGAAGCTAAATGGTTTTAAGCAGGTCGAATCTGCAACAGTGTGTACAGAGTTGTAAGAACGGTGACAGTGTATTATTCTAAGTCTGGAAACGCAGAATATACTCATCTATGGCGCGTAGAAAACACACAGCTGAAGCCTGCAGATTGAATGCAGAAAGGTACCCAGAAAGTGATCATCCTACGAGACACACATTTGAAAACATCTACAAACAATTGTATACTACAAGTCTGGTCGTAGCACGCAAACGGGTCTGTAACAAACCAATCACAGGAGATGCAGGTGCAGTTGGTGTGTTAGCTGCTGTTGCATGAGTTCACGTGACACTGCTAGAGGCATACTTCATCGCATACTTCATTGTCACAAATTTCCATTATATAACGTGTCGCTGCACCAGCAATTAAATGGAAATGACTTTAGTAAGCGAGTGAATTTCTCTCAATGGGCATTAACAGAGAAAGCGTTGCAGTTCTACCTGTTTACCGACAGAGCAGGTTTCACAAACCACGGGTCAGTCAATTTACGAAACATGCATTACTGGTCTGTGTACAATCCTCGCTGGCTTCGACAGGCAGAGCGACAGCGGCCGTGGGATGTAAACGTTTGGTGCGGAGTATTTGGCGAACATCTTATTGTTAGTCAGTTGATTGAAGGCATCGAAACAGCTGCAAAATATATCGAGTTTCTTCAAACGATCTGCCAACGTTGCCAGAAAGCGTAACATGTACGTGGTATCAACATTATGGCGCTCCTGCACATTCTGTAATTAAATATAGTCTGACCTTTGACAGAATGTTCAACGGGCGTTTCATAGGACGTGTCAGACGCATCAATTGTCCAACCTGTTCTCCTGATCTCACATCTCCGACTTCTTTCTATGGGGAACGTTAGAGGGGGGTCGTGATGTGCCTACAAACCCAGAGCATATGAAACATCGTATTCACGCAGTCTGTGGCAACAGTGCATTAGGTGTATCTTTTCTTGTGTATGTAAATATATATCAGTTAAGCCGTTTTGGCAGTATCCCAGAATCTTTTTGTATATTCGAAAGCAAAAAAAGATAAAAATAACAAAGAAAAAAAATTTCACTATAGCAGGACACGAACCGTTGCCCAAAATACGAATGTTTATAACATGACGCGTTAACCCTCGCGGTTTTTTTTCCATCTCTATGGGTAGCTCTTGTCCTTGCGGACGCTGATCCTGTTTGTTCGTTTTGGTTCTACGTGTTCTGTGGCTCAGCTTTTTTATTGCAGAGAACGTTTAGCGCTAAATATGACATACTCTACAGTGCACTTCTGCTGTTGTATTAGAAGCTTCTTACAACCGTTACGTATTTCTATGGATATATTTCAAATAAATGACTTGTAATAAACATTTTGAAAAGTAGCCTATGTCCTAATCCAAGACATAAGAAATCTCCATATGAAATTTCATCTAAACCAGTGCTGTAGTTTTAGCGTGATGCGGTAACAAACATACAAACTTTCGCATTTATAATATGTATAGGATCACTTTAAAAACAGCTCTTCCGTTTCGGCTTCACTAGGGGAGCCTTCATCAGAAGTAAAACAGTTTTTTACATATGAATGTATAGTCAGCAGATGGTCTTGAGCGGTAGGGCTCACTTTAAAAATTAAAAAAGTTTTGCACATTGCACGTTAAAAATTAAAAAAGTTTGCACATTGCTCACGCGACGCTTTACAATGTGCTAATTTCGTAATTTTTAACGTGAGCCCTATCGCTCAAGACCATCTGCTGACTATACATCCATATGTAAAAAAACTGTTTTACTTCTGATGAAGGCTCCCCTAGTGAAGCCGAAACCATGCTATAGTAAACATTCCGCAACTGAAGAGCTGTTTTTCCAATGATTATTTTATATTTATTTAATGCTCAGACATTTGATACATAGTCATTAGTCTTCTAACTTCACAATACAATTGACTATCTGACATCCTGTCATAATATTGCACTCTTTCACAGTTTCTTAGATGCTCCCGGTTCAAAATCGTGTCTTCTTTCACATATAGCACATTAAAGAGAAAGGTGAAGCAATGAATTAAAATTTGTTTTACGGCCGAATCGAACCCAGACCTAGGCAGACATCTTACCACAACATCACCGAACCACTAGCGATTAATGCGACTCGGAGCAGTCTAAGTACGACTTCCCTCCAGGTCACAAACTTTAATTCAGCTTCTGTGTTCCATAGAATATTGCCACTACTGCCAAGGCTCTCCATGCAGTGGAATAGCACCTCGCCAGCGGACATATTGGAGCATCCCTGCCTTTAACCTTAGGCTAAGGTGATATAAATATCACTATTCCGAGGCGCCTTACTCGCTAGTGGTGCGGTGTTCTAGTGGTAAGGCGTCTTCCTAGTAAGTATGGACGTCCGGGCTCGATTCCCGACCTAATCACAAATTTTAATTCATTGCTTCACATTTTAATGTCTTTGACATGATCGAGTTTGTGAATTTCTGTTTACATTGATACATATAACACACGTCGGTGAGGAGAAGATTCCATTCCTGTGCAGGTGTTCCGCAAGGCTGTCGTGGCCAGTAATTCTTCGAAATGCTGTCACCGTTTCCCTTTGTGGGTGTTTTGGAAGTGCGTTCTTCTCTTCTAACAGTAGAAGTTTTTCATTGCCCTTGTGTCGTCAAATGGTCATAAAACTATTTCTTGAAATTGTTGTTAATAAGTCTCTAGAGAGATCTTGGTTCCGTTTTTGGCTAAAAAGTCTGCCATTTCATTCCCTTGTATACCTGTATGTGCTGGTGTCCATTGATAAACTATTTCAGCTCCAGCGTTGGTGATTGAGGAAACAGATGTTTCTATTTCGTTTATGCAAGCACTTAGACGTTCTTGAAAGGATGCAACTGCCTGTATTACAGAAGCTGAATCACAAAATATAACAACCTTTTTGTGACCTTTGGATACGGACAAAAATTGTTTTAGTGCCAGGTTTATTGCCTCCAACTCTCCATCTAAATGGAGTAATACAGTCCCAAAAAAAAAGTGTTCAAATGTTTGTTAAGCTTATGGGACTTAACTACGGGGTCATCAGTCCCTAAACTTACAAACTACTTATGAACTACTTACGAACTAGGACGGCACAAATATCCATGCCCGAGGGGGGATTCGAACCCCCGACCGTAGTGGCCGTGCTGACCGTGACTGGAGCGCCGCAGTCACCTCGGCCACCGCGGCCGGCTAATACAGTCCTACAGCTTCGTAAAAACAAAATATTTTACTGTACACTGCAGCACCAGCGATACCATTTGCTTCAGTCAAGGATCCATCCTACATATATGTAACCATTGCATTTGCGTGTAGTTGGTATGTATCGTTTCTGGAGCCATATTTTTAAGAAGTTCTTTATTTATTTCTGTTTTAACAACCTTTTCATTCAGTTGAAGTATGAATATGACTGGGCATAGTATAAGAGGACTGACGGGTGGAGCGAAGTCTTCTTTACTGATTGATGGACGGTGGTCTTGTCTGACTGCATCAATACATTGCAGAAAGCTTTTCTGTGTTTTCAGCCAGCTAGCATGACGTTGGTAGTTGTTACAATATGTGTCATGGGGTAATCTGGTTAACTTTTCATATTGGAGTAGTGCCAGTCTCAGAATTTCTGATTTTATAGGTGGAATACCGGTCGCTACCTGAAGAGCCAAAATTGGTGTTGTTTTTATACTTCCGTAATCAGGCGTAGAGCTTGATTTTGAAGATCCTCCAATTTAGATACATTTTTTGGGAGTAATATTTCACATCCATACAGCAATACTGGGTTTTATATAAATTTTATAAGTAGAGTGTCGAACTTCCAGGGAGCTGCCCCACTTTTTTCCCCTCAGATCTTTCAAGTATGTACATTTTTTTTACCTTTTCAGCAGTATTTTGTATATGGTTTACCCATGTCATTTTTTGGTCTAGAGAGATGCCAAGGTACTTTGGATCGTCACATACTGTAAATTTATATTAGGGATTGAATGAGCCAGTGAAAACACTTGAAAGAATGTCTTTTCGGTTTTAAATGTCATCAAATTTTTTTGACCCGTTTGCTAGTACATTCAGGGCTTCATTCATTTTCGCCATAAATTAGTCAATTTTTCTCTTTGGCAGTGAGATCCACATGACTAAATCGTCAGCATAGAGAGCTCCTGGTACGTCATTAGGCCTGGTAAGTCATTTATCACGATATTTAATAGTGTTGGGCTGACAACACCTTCTTGGGGTACTCCAGTTTTCAGTTGTTTATAACCTGACATAATATTAACCCTACCAGCAAAGAATCGATGATGGATAAACAAATACAGCCATTTCAGCATTTTACCAATAATACCATAATTTCACAATTTATCTAATGGTTTTAGTTTCCACACAGTGTCATAAGCAACCTTAAAATCAACAAAGACGGCCAAAGTTGTATTTCTTGTTATCCAAGGCGCCTTTAATTTCCTGACTAAAGCGGAGCAGTTGTTGATTTGTTCATTCCAACTTTTATTAAAGAAAGTGCATACAGTGTGCTGGGTGACTCGCCCGAGATTTATCAGAAACTCTGCAAAGATCTTTTTAGTGAATTTAGTGCCCATTGAAGTTCATGAATTGTGAAATCAACATTAAAACTTTCCTCGCTTTGATTCTGCCATGCTGTCTTAATATTACTTCTGAATTTTTTTCTGTTCTCTTAGTTCTTTTCTCAATGAATGATTATTAGTGAAAAACGTGATGTAAGCTGTAGCTAAATCTTTGTCATCGTATATGTTCTTCCCCCCACCGCCACCATCATCTGGGTTGGTTCTTTATAAGCTCGAGGTTCACTATCTAAGCTACATATAAATTTAAAGAACCTGGTGTTTCTTTCCTGTAAACTGAGTTCACTAATAAATTTTGAGAGGCAGTCTTTTTGGCCTATATTAATTGCTTTCTCATGACTGCGGATTTTCTTTTCCAGTCAATAACGTTTAATACATCTTTAGTTGCTTCTACTTCTCTTCTTGCTTATTTTCTTTCTTTAATTTTTCAAGTGTTTATTCCAGAATCGTTTGTATTTACATAGCTTTCCCTTAGTAATACTCCGTTTTGCGCTTAGAAGTATTACTTCGCAAATTTTCTCATTAAATTTATCAGGAGATAATTCCTGTGATGTGAAATTAGCAGGTACCAGTTCCTTATATAGTTATATCCTGAAGGCATCTCAGTTGGCCTTTTTTAAATTCCAGCTGCATTTTACTTGATTCTTTGACACAAAATGAGTTTCAAACCCAACATTATACTACTAATAATCATGTGGTGTCCAGTTCCAACTCCAATTATAATGTTTCTTTATGTTCTTGTATTGATATCATAAGAAACTATTGTCAGCTCTGGGTTTGTTGCTGTGCCACTGTAGTTGGGGAATCTGATAATGAATAGTTGGTTTACGTTTTAGGAGGCGATCCACTTATAATATTGTAAAAAGATATAAAATAGCCAAGATCGCTTATCATCAATTTTTATTAACGACGACCGGTTTCTCTCAACTATGTCAGCATCATCAGGTCAAATAAAATATTTTACAAGGCCATAATCTTGTAATGTCAAAGAGTTGTTATATAACAATTTACAGTGCATAGGTGCACTACGTCATTATAATAAAACATAATTATCACAGTTTGCTTTTGTCACTCACTGTGATAATTATGTTTTATTATAATGACGTAGTGCACCTATGGACTGTAAATTGTTATATAACAACTGTTTGACATTACAAGGTTATGGCCTTGTAAAATATTTTGACCTGATGATGCTGACATAGTTCAGTGAAACCGGTCGTCGTTAATAAAAATTGATGATAAGCGATCTTGGCTATTTTATATCTTTTTACAATGATATTGAATAGACCACTTCTATATTTTTTGATGCAATAAGATCTTGTACTGTTTTTCCTGCCTCATTGTAACGAATTGTACAGAAATGAGCATTGAAGTCTGCAACTATTACACTTTTATTTTCTATATGTAAGGCATTTGTATTTATAATATTGTTAGGTGGATTGTAAATACCATAAATTTTAAAATGTTGCTTTTGAACCCACACATCGACTTTTACTATTTGAGCAAGATTTTCTCCATCATACATACCTTTAATTATTACAAATAAAGATATTGATCTTCAAATTATTTAAATTTTTTACAATTCTACTTTCTTTGACTGCATTCCCTTGCAATATATTTAAGATATTCACATTTTTTCCTATCAATGTAGTCCCCTCCCGTACATCCGATTGGGGACTGTTTTACGTACTGAGTGATTGCCTTTGAGAAGTTCCATCATGAGCTTCACTGTATGCCATTTACGTAGCTTTGCCCAGGGGGCACTATGTTAATGTGTAATTTCTTCAGAGAAAAAAACTAATAAAAATGTTATCAAGTGGGCGTAAAGTGCAGTTAAAGTTTATTCTGAACTTACGTTACATCACTATCTCACTGTTCTTTTTTTAACCCTAATCTTACATATTAAAAGAAACTACGAAAACTGAAGTCAGCCGAGCAAACCGAACTATTTGGCCGATTTCCTTCATTTTGTTTCAAACGATAGGAATTCATCCACAGATTTGTCAACGAGTATCTGAATTCACATACCTCTCGCCCTCCTTTTTCTATACTCAAACGCAATTTCCTTTTGTATATTTCGTATGTGGATGTCCTTGCTGTTTTTTCCCTTCTTTCTATTTATTTATTTTTTTCCTTTTCCGTGAATAGGAAAATTTGAAAATAGAATTTTATTGAAACTTCCTGACATATTAAAATTGTGTGCCGGGACCGGCACTCAAACCTGGGACTTTTGCCTTTCGCGGACAAGCGCTCTACCACTGAGCTATCCCGACACGACTAACGGTTCGAGCTCGCAACCTTAGCTCTGCCAGTACCTCGCCTCCTATTTTCTGATAGATATTTAGTAATTTGAAGAATATAACGCGAAATGCGGAACAATAATTACTCTTTGAAAATTATATTTACTCTTTGAAAATGGTTTTATTGGTTGCATTGTGCTTGAGGGTTGATAATGATAAAAGGGTAGAGTATACTGGAATGGAAAATTATCGGTGTATATAAAATTCTACGTGTGTGTGCGTTAATATTTCTCTCTGCAGCGAAAACTACAGAACGCAAACGTATGGTATGTGTGAAATTGTTGTCCGAAGTCTCCCGTTGTACACCATAGCAGTTTCATGCCGATAGCTATAAAGGGGTGGAAGATATGGTGGTTGAGAGTCGTCAAATTATAAAAAAAAAATTGGGACTGAAGGCGAGCGATGACGTTTGCGACTCTATAGCAAGGAGGTTACGTGCAACGAAACGTGATGCCACAGACCATATCTTTGGTCTATGCGTGCTACAATGTCTTCAGCTCTTTCTCTGTAAGGATAAGCATACGATAAGGAAATACAAGTATAAATAAATAAAGCAGTAAACATTTTATAATACATCTTTAAAATATCGATTTGACGTTTCGCGCATTACATCAAGTGATCAATCTGATTATTACAATCATTATTGTTGAATTTCGTGATTGGATTCTTCGAAGCGAGTGCATTTTTACGTGTGATTTGATCTACACTACTTACTTTCCTGATAATGTTGATTAAAATGGTTGTTTGTAAAGAAGGTATTGTATTTCATTTCATCTTACAAAACCAGTCTCATAGCACACTACTGAAAGATAGCTTATCTATCGTAATCAATCAACACGCAAGCGGAGCCGCGGGTTTAAGCTAGTTAATGAATAAACGTAGCAGTACTTCATCAGGAATCACCGTAAACAAACGTCAAATATAGACACGGAGGCTACTGAACCAGCAAATGATTATTCATTTGTCTTTTGGGCTGTTGGCAGTCACCATGAAATCAGAAACGTGCTTTTTCAGAAAATTACTTCAAACAGTTAGTTCATGAACCCACTAGAATAGTAAGTGGTTGCGAAAATACCCTTGATCTCCTAGCAACAAATAATCCGTAGATAGTAAAGAGCATCAAAACAGATACTGGGATTAGCGAATATCGAGTTGTAGTAGCGAGACTGAATGTCGAAATTCCCAAATGCATCAAAAATAAACGAAAAATAAAGCAAATAAAAATTCGGTTCACGCTTTCCTGAGAGATAGTCTCCAGTATATCAACACTAAAAATGCGAGTGTAGATCAGTTGTGGCTTACTTTCAAAGACATAATATCAGTAGCACTCGAGAGATTTATAACAAATAATAAAAGAGGGGGCTGATCCCCCGTGGTACACAAAACAGGTCAGATCACTGTTGGAGAAACAAACAAAAACGCATGCAAAATTAAAAAAGACACAGAATCCGCAAGACTGGCTATCTTTTACTGAAACTCGAAACCTAGCGCGGACTTCAATGCGAGAATCTTATAGTAGTTACCACAACGAAATCCTGTCTCGTAATCCTGCAGAAAATACAAAGAAATTCTGGTCATACGTGAAGTACACTAGCGGCAAAACACAAACAATACCTTCACTACGCGATAGGAATGGTAATACTACCGATGACAGTACTGCTAAGACAGAATTACTAAACACAGCTTTCCGAAATTCGTTCACCAAAGAAGACGAAGTGAACACTCCAGTATTCAATCCAAGAACAGCTGCCAGCATGCGAAACTTAGAAGTAGATGTTCCTGTAGTAGTAAAACAACTTAAGTCACTAAACAAAAACAAATCTTCTGGGCCAGATTGTGTAGCAACTAGATTCCTCTCAGAGTATTCTGATGCAATAGCTCCGTACTTAGCTATAATTTACAACCGATCACTCAGCGAAAGATCCGTACCCAAGTTACTCTAATATTCAAGAAAGGCAATAGGAATGATCCCCAAAATTACAGGCCAATCTCATTGACGTCGATTTGCAGTAGGATTTTGGAACATATACTTTGCTCGAATATTATGAACTACCTCGAAGAGAACGACCTATTAACCAATAGTCAACACGGATTCAGAAAGTATCGCTCTTGCGAAACACAGCTTGCCCTTTATTCACATGAAGTGTTAAGTGACATCCACAAGGGATCTCAAATCGAATTATGGAATTGTGCGATTGGATTCACGATTTCCTATCAGAAAGGACACAGTTCGTTGTAATTGACGGTACGTCATCGAGTAAAACAGAAGTGATATCAGGCGTTCCACATGAAAGCGTTATACGTCCCCTACTCTTCCTCGTGTTTATAAACGATTTAGGAGACAATCTGAATAGCTCCCTTAGACTGTTCGCGGATGATGCTGCCGTTTATCGGTTAGTGAAGTCAACAGAGGATCAAAAGCAACTGAAAAGCGAGTTAGACAAAATTTATACGTGGTGCGAAAATTGGCAATTGACACTAAATAAAGAAAAGTGTGAAGTAATACACATGACCACTAAAAGAAATCCGCTGAACTTCAATTACGCGATAAATCAGTCAAACCTTAAGGTCGTAAATTCTACCAAATACCTAGGAGTTTCAATTACGAACAACTTTGACTGGAGAGAATACATAGAAAATATTGTGGGGAAGACGAACGAAAGGTTACGTTTCATTGGCAGAACTCTTCGAAGATGCACCAGCTCCACCAAAGAGACTGCCTACATCACACTTGTGCGTCCTCTCCTGGAGTACTGTTGCCCGTTGTGGGACCTTCACCAGGTGGGACTGACGGAAGATATTGAGAAGATTCAGAGAAGGGCAGCTCGTTTTCTTTTATCACGTTACGGGGGTTGGGGGGGGGGGGGGGGAGTGTCACGGAAATGTTGCACGAATTGGGGTGGAAATCATTAAAAGAAAGACGTTATTCATTGCGGCGTGATCTGTTTGCGAAGTTTCAATCACCGACTTTTACTTCTGAATGTGAAAATATTTTGCTACACCTGCTGCACCTGCATAGGGAAGCATGACCATCCCAATAAAATAAGAGAAATCAGATCAAAAACGGAACGATTTAGGTGTTCGTTCTTCCCGCGCGCTATTAGACAATGGAACGGTAGAGAAAAGTTATGAAAGTAGTTAATGAACCCTCTGTCAGGCACTTGAATGTGATTTGCAGAGTAGCTATGTAGATGTAGATGAAGTACATAGCCAGGGTGCTGCAGTATAACACGACATGAAAGCCACATCGGCCGGAGAATCACGTCCTCAGCGGGCGCGGCAGAACAGCGTTATCGGGTGTTTATCCTTTTTGCGTTCTTTGTGCGATATTGAAACATGTCAGCAGTTCTTTTATCGAGCTCACTATCGGCAAAATTAGATAAGCCCGAACGCAACGCGCTCGCCGATAACTGAGGGCGCCAAGATATTCGGTGACTGACAAGCCCCACTCCAAGGTGTCTCACGTATGGTTCCATCGAATAAGAAAATCAGACATTTATTAAGAAACCAAGGAGAAAAACCAAAGGCATGACGTGTTGTAAAGAGGAAACTGGAATTCCTTTCTTGTAAGAATTTTTGTTCCTTCATTAATCTCGTCCCCGACAAAGTAATCCCTCTGAAGTACGATACTTCATGGATTCTTGGAGGCACTCCTGGAGCCCGGTATTCTCCTTCAGAGATTCTGCTTTTATCCTTTCAAAGGTTGGAAAAAAAGACGGATTTTTATGGCTGACGTCAGTCTCAGGGGTAAAAGGGAGTAAAGGAAGCCGCGGCGCAATGGCCGTGCTTACTAAGGCGCCTTGCTATGGTATGCGCAAACGTTACACGTCGGAGGTTCGAGTCCTCCCTCGGGCATGTTTCTTTGTGTTGTTCTTAGAATAAGTTAGTTTAAGTAGGTTGTTTGCAGATGACGCCGTCATTTACCGTATAGTAAAATCATGTGAAGATCAAAACCAACTGCAGAACGATTTGCATATCACTAGGGTGTAAATATTGACAATTGACTCTAAATAATGTGAAGTGTGAGTCGTCCACATGAGTACGAAAAGAAATCCGTTAAACTTTATTTACAAGATAAATCAAGCAAAAATGAAGGCCGTAAACTCCACAAAATACCTACGAATCACTATTACTTCATACACTGGAAATAACATGTAGATAATGTCGTGGGAAAGGAGAACCAGAGACTACGTTTTATTGGCAGAACCCTTATACAACAGAACTACAAAATAAACTGCATACACTACGCTTGTCCGTCCATTTTTGGAGTATTGCTGCCCAGTGTGGGATCCTTAACAGGTGGTTTTGACGGAGGACATCGAAAGAGCTGGTTTCGTATTGTTACGATACAGGGGAGACAGCGTTACGGAAATGATACAGGATCTGGGATGGGAATCATTACAACAACGGCGCTTATCCCTGCGGCGTGGGCTACTTACGAAATAGCCATCATCCTCCTCCGAATGTAAAAATATATTATTGACTCCCACTTACATAGGTGGAAATGACCATCAGAATAATATACGAGAAATCAGAGCTCGAACAGAGAGATTCAGGTGTTCTTTCTTCCCGCGCGCTATTCTACTATGGAATGGGAGATAAATAGTATAATGGTGGTTCGATGAACCCTCTGTCAGGCATTTAAATGTGATTTGCAGAGTATCCCGTGTAGATGTAGATGTAGAAGTTTTGGGACCGATGACCAGTGCAGTTAGGACCCATAACTTTACAAACATTTGAGCAAAAGGAGCCATTTACATTTACATCAACATGGCGCAAGTCAATTCACTGTGTGTAGCGAAGGTACTTCGTATATTACTTTTACCTCTTCCTCGTCCTCCATTCGCGTATGTTTCTCGGGAAAAACGATTGTCGGTAAGCCTACCGACCTCTCTAATTTTGTCAAAATATTCAAATGTTTGTAAAACTAAGAGACTTAACTACGGATTGTAACATTACATCGCATTGGAATACCCATTTCAGTACATTTTAATTTTCATTAATTTTTGTAAGAGGCAGAACTTAGCCTACGTATTTTTTGAAAATTTTAAAGAAATCTGTTATATCTTTGTAAAGTCAGAATAGTTAAAGTCATAGTGTAACCGTGGCAAAACACTGCAATCACGATTACATTTGTCGTAAATATAGTATAAATACTAACAGCAGTAGCATTGCTCCCTCTCTCAGTCATTGTTGTACGGTGTGTAAGGATCTCTTAGTAAGGGTCTCGCGTAATTGTCTTGCAAAATAGTCTGTAATCATGTACGGAAATATTCGGATCTTTTTAATTCGCGTTTAAATTATTCCTACAGAAATTAAAGACTTTGATAGTTAACAATGTATGAGGTTAAGCGATTGAGTAGTTACATTATCTGTGGACTTTCAAAAAAATGTTTCAAATGTTTGTATAGTCTATGGGACTTAACTACGGGGTTATCAGTCCCTAAACTTACAAACTACTTATGAACTAACTAAGACTAAGGACGGCATATCTATGCCCGAGGGGGGATTCGAACCCCCGACCGTAGTGGCCGTGCAGACCGTGACTGGAGCGCCTCAGTCCCCGCGGCCACCGCGGCCGGCTCTATGGACTTTATTTCGGGAGTAGGCTACGGAACGTAGAGAAATTCTGCCTCCCCCAGATGGTTAATATTCAAGGGGATTTTAAAAGAAAACACTGACAATTAATTTTATTGACAAAGGATAGATTGAATTAAGGAACTTTAATTTGGATTTGGGAGAATATTCTGAACTTTGATTGTACCAGAGATATAATGAACTAACAATCTGAAGAAATATATTTTGAGAATTGTGTCTCGAATAACGTGTGACTTTGTTCAGTGTATGTTGTAACTGAAAAATATAACAGGAATTGTGTTTTAAAAAAGTTTTTTGAAAACCATCTTACGTAGATAGTACCCTTCATCAAATCGATGATATTTGAAAAATAATTTTAAATAACATCCTTGACTGTGTTTCAGATAGGAATATGGAGGATAAATTTATTAAATATATTACTTAGTAAAAA
Source organism: Locusta migratoria (assembly GCA_026315105.1). Lineage (NCBI taxonomy): Eukaryota > Metazoa > Arthropoda > Insecta > Orthoptera > Acrididae > Locusta > Locusta migratoria. The sequence goes on along the minus strand of CM048746.1, from coordinate 621,743,654 downwards.
AATGGTTAAGGCCAGTTGACAAAGACTATTTTTCAAGAAAGAATTAGTAATTCTTATGTGACGTACTTCCGTAAAATGAACTACCGGGACAAATAAGATGGTCGTTAGCAGTCCCTATGCTTACAAACTACTTACACTAACTTAAAGTAACTTATGCTAAGGACAAGACCCATTCCCGACGGAGAACGGCCGCGCACACCGCAGCACGGCGCCTTAGTGCGCACGGCTATCCTACCGCGGCTCTAATTTTGTCCTTGCGGTTATTTGGCGAGACATAAGTAGGAGGAAGGAATGTACTGGTTGATTCCTGGATAAACGTTTCACACCCATACAATGCTACGCTCCACACAAATGCTTTCAGAAAGGACTTCGTAACATTTAAATTAATAATGAATGTCAACGAACTTCGCTTTTTCAGAAACGGTTTTCTTCCCATAGCTATTCTGCATTTTATATCTTCTTTACTTCGGCCATTAGAAGATATTTCCCCACCCAAATAACTCATATATTTAGTTTATTGTTCCGTACCGTATCTAATTCCTTCAACATCGCCTGATTTTCGGACACTACATCCCATTACACTTGTTTTGCTCTTGTAAATGTTCATCTTATACCGTCCTTTCAAGACACAGTCCATTAAATTCAATAGCTCTTCCAACCCCTTCGCTGTCTCTGACAGAATTACTATGTGATGGGCAAACAGCAAAGTTTTTATTTCTTCTACCTGTACTTTAATTTCCTCTCCAAATGTCTCCTTGCATTCCTTCACAGTTTGCTTAATGTACAGATTGAATAACAGTGGGGAAAGGCTACAAACCTGTCTTATTTCCTTCGCAACCATTGCGCCGTGTTCATGCCCTTCGACTCTTATAAGTGCTGTCTTGTGTTTCCACGCATTGAATATAACTATTTGCTCGCTGTAAATATCGTTCATGCGAAACACAACTAGCTCTTTATTCACACGAAGTGATGGGTGCTATCGACCAAGGTTCGCAAACCGATTCCGTATTTCTTGATTTCCAGAAAGCTTTTGACACCGTACCTCACAAACGGCTTTTAATGAAATTGCGTGGTTATGGTATATCGCCCCAAAAGTGTGAAGTCGTCCACATGAGTACGAAAAGAAATCCGTTAAACTATGTTTACAAAATAAATCAATCAAATGTGAAGGCCGTAAACTCCACAAAATACCTAGGAATTACTATTACTTCAGACCTAAACTGGAAAGAACACGTAGATAATGTCGTGGGAAAGGCGAACCAGAGACTACGTTTTATTGGCAGAACTCTTAAAAGATGTAACAGAACTACTAAAGAAATTGCATACACTGCGCTTGTCCGTCCATTTTTGGAGTGTTGCAGCCCAGTGTGGGATCCTTATCAGGTGGATTTGACGGAGGACATCGAAAGAGTCCAAAGAAGGGCAGCTCGTTTCGTATTGTCACGATATAGAGGAGACAGCGTTACGAAAATGATACAGGATCTGGGATGGGAATCACTACAACAACGGCGCTTATCGCTACGGCGTGGGCTACTTGCGAAACTCCAATCACCAACATTCTCCTCCGAATGCGAAAATATATTGTTGACTCCCACTTACATAGGTAGAAATGATCATCAGAATAAAATACGAGAAATCAGAGGTCGAACAGAGAGATTCAGGTGTTCTTTCTTCCCGCGCGCTATTCGAGAATGGAATGGGAGATAAATAGTATAATTGTGGTTCGATGAACCCTCTGCCAGGCACTTACATGTGATTTGCAGAGTATCCCATGTAGATGTAGATATAGATGTAATTTACTCCTGCCACCTTCAGAGTTTGAAAGTGTGTATTCCAGTCAACATTGTCAAAACCTTTCTCCAGATCTACAAATGGTAAAAAGGTAGGTTTGCCTAGCTGTGGTTCATGGAGTTGACATATATTCTATAGATATAATAATTCGATATGACTATGTGTACCCGCGATGAAATCGTAAACTGTTAAACTGATCCTCATGAAATTTTGTACACTGTCTGTGCTTTGGTCGAACTTAAAAGTCTGGATACTCTTTATCTCGATTAATGGCATTAATATATTGTTATTGCAAATTAACCTTCAGCCCATATACCCCCTTACGGTACATAAAACGTACAGTCGATCTTTAAGACAGAGGTGCCATTTCTTTCAGTTTCATTCTGTATTTTTACCATCTAATTTCCTTAAAATCTATTTAGTGCTCCATTCGTTCTCTTCCTTCCCCACCACACACCCCCCTTAGTTTTATCACACACTTGATATGTAGATTTCACTGACTTGCAGTTAACTTGGAAAGGAGAAACACACAACTTGAGAGTACGCGTGGTACACTGGACCGGGGAAAATAAAGTCATTCAGCATACACCACAGTCTTTTTGACCGGGAGCAGAGAGCGCAATTTGTTTATTACAGAAGTTCAGTCAGACGCAGAACGAAAAAAGACTTAGTTCGACTTCGTCTTCAACGGCCTTGAGGCTACTGTTGTGAGGAGAGCGCTGATACGTACTAAGAGACGGGGGGGGGGGGGGGGGGGGGACGCCCCGCTCCAAAACACCGGTGTACGGGCTGAAGGTTAACTTACGTTATCTAGGATGGATAAGTACCCGATAAATGGCGATGAACTTCACGCCTGGGCTTGTGGTAAAGTGAGTGACAGCGAAGCGAAAGCTCACTAACCTTTTTTTTTTTTTTTCTTTTTTTAACTTTGGATTTTAAACAAGCCTTGAGGATTCGCAAGGAAGGTCACGGGGATCGGATTCCACGATACCTAAAGGTCCACTTTCATCTGTTGTGTGAATAGTGTAGGTTATGGCCATTCAAGTTGCCGAAGTGGCGTACAGTTGAAAGAACTTCATCAGGTCAGAGAGCAACACGAATTTTTGAAACGTTTCCTTGATGCTACAATTTACTTCTCCTTACATTTGTTTCCAAAATTTATAAGACATAACAGTAATTTTAAATATTTCGTACGTTTCATTTCATTACAATTCCACTGTGTCCTTTTTCTATTTTTTTTCG